>CAOLHI010001915.1:0-633286 GCA_948474755.1 Ctenosaura bakeri
AGGTTAGCTCATCCTCTCAAATAGCTCTTACCATCGGGAAGTTTTTGCTAAAGTTAGGAAGGATATTCTGCATTCGTGCATGTAACCACATCTATGGAACGCTAGGTTTCTGTGTGTTTGATTTCAATATTTTTTTTTTAGCTCATTCCTTAAAATAATAATATCTGTACCCTTCCTTTTTCCAGCTTTTGGATTGTAAACAGGATATAATAAGCACGGGCTCACACGGCGTACGTTTGCACACAGAGACAGCAAAGGAACAGAACATTAAGAAACAAAACATTTTGGGTTTCTCAGCCGAGGTGTCTCAGCAGGAAGCTAGCCAGGGGGGCAACTGACAGTTGCGGTCGGAGCTCGGGTTCAAAACAGGACAGAGGCGAGCCAAGGGCCGAAGGCAGGCGAGGTGCAGCTGTTTGAGAATGGCAGCAAAAGGCATAGATTTATTTTTCTGCACTGTGAGATGCCAGGGGCCACCACGAGTACTGTTGGAAGCCTGTGGCTAGGTGGTCCCAAGAGAAGGGGTAGCACAGATCCAGCTACTGATTCATGCCAGAGCCCCAACTGGCCTCCAACATGGCCAGCCAAATCAGATCAGGAAAAATGGCAATAGCTTTTCATAGAATCTCAGAATCTTATAGTTGGAAACCTCCAAAGAAGGAGACTCCACCACAGCTCCCAGGAAGCAGATTCCACTGTCAAACAGCTGTGGGTAACACAGTAAGTTCTTTCTCTTGTTTGGGTAGCATTTCTTTTCCTGTAGTTTGAATCCATTGCTCCGTGTCCTAGTCTCTGGAGCAGCAAAAAACAGACTTGCTCCATCCTCCACCTGACATCCCTTCAAATATTTAAACATAGCTACCGTGTCGCCTCTTAACCTTCTCTTCTCCAGGCTAAATAGACCCATCTTGCTAAAACCTCCTGAAGATCTTGAGGCCTAGTGAGACTCGTATAGGGAGACCCTATTAGAGTCAGCGACCTTTGCATGCCTATGCTCTCTAACTAGTAGTTAGGGTCCTTCTGCACTATACAATTATTACACTATAATTCCACTTTAACTGCCATGGCTGCCTCCTATGGAACCTTGGGATTTGGAATCTCAGGAGGTGCTGGAGCTCTCTGGATGAGACTGTTAAATATCCTTCCCTAAACTGCAAAACCCATGACTCCGTAGAACAGAACCGTGGCACCTAAAGTGGAATCATAGTGCAATAGTTATGTAGTGCAGAAAGGCCCTTACTGTTTGCTTGTCTTATTGCACCCATCTATTCCTGCATCGCTCTGGCCTGCAGTCATTATTTTTTTCCCCTCTCTATCCTAGATAAGATACAAAATATATATCATATAAATTATATAAAAATATTTGATTACGCACAAGAAATTGTAAGTATAGCTAATTTTGTATGTTTTACCAAAAAACCCAAGAAGCTTATTTCTTTTCACTTGCAGAACCTGTGGGTGAGTGGGCATGGGACTGGTTATTGTTCAACTACTGCCTTGCCAATTGATTACTCTGCTGGAAAGCCAGTACTGTCTCCCACATTTTACAACACCCTGCCAGATAACCTGCACTTGAGCCACACAAGTCTTTGCAGCTTGTAACCAGGACTTTTAAGGTCTTTTAGCCCTACTTTGAAAAAACTTCAGACCAGTGCTGCTCAAAGTGGTAGTCTTTAGTCCAGCACTGGTTCACGAACAATTGGCTACCAACCCCTGGAGAGTTTCTATTGAGGAAAGGACAAAAGAAACTGAAAATGGGAACTGTTCTATGGAGTCCGTAGAAGAAACAAGGGACACAACTGAAAATCCAGACACATTTCAGCGTGTGTGCACTCTTATAGTCTTCTTAGGGGGCTATGTGAAATCACACAACGGCAGTATGTAAATAAATTCATTATTACATTGGTACATTGCCTATTGCCTGTATGTACTTACTTGCAATCAAACTTCAGAAATTTCTAGACCAGGAATTCTCAAACTGTTTATTAGACAAGTGAAAACATGTGAGCAAAGGCTTATGAGGACTGTTTAAAAAAAAAGAAAAGAAATCTTGCAAGCAGATGGTAGGAAAAAACACAGATAACTTTGTGTGTAGTCGGACTGCACGGTTATAGCAGCCTGAGGCCACGTTAATGCCATGCTGTGGAACCCTGGGAGATGTAGTTTGGTAAGGGACTTGGAAGTTTTAGCCAGCATTGTGTAGCAATTTGAGCATCGGAGTACAACCCTGGAGGGCTTGATTCTCCGCTCAGCCATGGAAACCCACTGACCTTGGGTGCATATCACACACTCTCAGCCCCAGAAAACCCCATGACAAGTTTATCTTGGGGTTACCATAAGTTAGAAACAACTTGAAAGCGCGCAGCAACAAACAGCAATTCCTCTGAAGGATTGTATGATTGTATTCTGAGATCTTGCAGAGGAAGGAGAAAAACTTAGAATCATAGGATCATAGAAATGTAGAGTTGGAAGAGACCCCAGGGGCCATCCAGTCCAACCCCCTGCCATGCAGGAACACCCTCAAAGCACTCCCTTGGACAGATGGCCATCAAGCCTCTGCTTAGAAACCTCCAAGGAAGGAGACTCCACTACACTCCGAGGGAGCAGATTCCACTGCCGAACAGCCCTGACTGTCAGGAAGTTCCTCCTGAGGTTCAGGTGGAACCTCCTTTCCTGCAGCCTGAATCCACTGCTCCTTGTCCTGGTCTCTGGAGCAGCGGATAACAAGCCCAATCCCTCCTCTACATGGCATCCCTTCAGATATTTAAACCTGGCTCTCATGTCCGCTCTCAACCTTCTCTTCTGCAGACTAAACATCCCCAGCTCCATAAGCCACTTCTCATAGGGCTTCATGGCTTCCAGACCCTTCACCATTTTGGTCACCCTCCTCTGGACATGTTCCAGCTTATCGACATCCTTCTTGAATTAAGATGCCAGAACTGGACACAGGATTCCAGGTGAAGTCCAACCAAAGTGGAACAGAGCAAGACTATCACTTCCTTTAACTTAGACACTATGCTTTTATTGATGCAGCCCAGAATCTTGTGAGAGACATTCTTTTATTTTTTACAAAGTAAAGAAATGGGAAGAAAAGGAACTGAACAGGAAAGAATTTCCCTAGAGGAGTTTGGAGGCATTTCAGGGCAATGAAATCAGGCCCTCCGACATGCCCAACTGGGAAAACAGACATGTGCCGCATCCTAGTGACGATATGCTCCCACCTTCAGGCCTCCAGCTCTCCGTTTGAGCTGCAAACATGCGCACCTCTCTCATTCTCACAGATCGTGGAGCGATCCAGCCACAGAGCTGAAAGGAGACATTGCACATTGGACTGCGAGAGTTTTTAGTCGGGAAAGGTCTCAGCTCTCCCTGACCCGTGATAAACATCCCCCCATCAGCCATGTTCTCAGTTTTGAGTCTTCACCTGGTCTCAATTTTCTTCTTGGTTACCAAGGCGTTTGTTTGTTGATCGGCCAGTGACCGGAGCGTGGCTGGAGCGCCTCAGAGGACCGATGCTCGCTCAAAGGGGCAATTTGGGGAGCAGGCGAATGAGGTGGTGAGAGAAACACCTGCTGCAAAGCGGGGAGACCAGCAGGACTTTTCTTTTTTGCAAAGCTGCAAAGGGGCAGAGAAGACAACTCTCCCGACAGCCTCCAAAAGTGCTCATTAAAAATAAAAAGTGGCTTTGAAAAAAAGGCAGCCGGCCAATGGTAGTTGGTTACTACTCCCCTAGGGAAAAGTGGGGAGGAAAAATCCTTGGAAATGACTCAAGACAGGATTGGGATGAAATCACAGAATCATAGTGTTGGAAGAGATCCCCAAGGGCCATCCAGTCCAACCCTATTCTGCCATGCAAGAAGATACAATCCAAGCACTCTCTTTGACAAATGGCCATTCAAGGTCTCTTTAAAAACCTCCAAAGAAGGAGACTCCACCACACTCCCAGGCAGCACATTCCACTGTTGAACAGCTCTTACCATCAGGAAGTTCTTCCGATGTTTAGGTGAAATCTCCTTTCCTGTAGTTTGAATCCATTGTTCCATGTCTCTGGGACATCAGAAAACAAGCGTGCTCCATCTGCAACATGCCATCCTTTCAAATATTTAAACATGGCTATCATGTTTAACCTTCTCTCCTCCAGGCTGAACATACCTAGCTCCCTAGGCCACTCCTCAGAGGGCTTCATGGTTTTGTCCTCATAGGACCCTTCTCCAAAAGGAAGAAAACTGCAATGGGGCACTTCCCAAATTCTAGCAGGGACAATGGGGCCACTCTGAGGCTGAGATGTTACCATCAGCCCCATAATCCACTGTGTCATTTCCAACTTATGACAACTCTAAGGTGATCCTATCACAAGGTTTCTGGGGCTGAGTGTCTGTGATGTGCCCGGGTTCATCTAGTGGATTTCCATGTCTGAGTGGGGAATCAAACCCTGATTCTCCAGGGTCAAGGTCCAGTGCTCAAACCACTACATCACAGTGGCTCTAGGTTCACCTTGGACTCATCATGAGTGACAAACAACTTGAATGCACACAACATCACTGAAGTTAAAGAAGGAAAGAAAGAGGGAGAAGAAGTCATCTAAGAAGCATCCATCTTCTCTTCCCCATCTTCTTTCTTTTCTCTCCATTTCCATCCAGACCCCGGAAACCTCCTTCATGCTACAATCGAGAGACCCACAGCAACCCACCGTCCCATGGGGCACTTCTCCAAGAACTTAACTCTTGCATCTTCCTGGATTGGAGCCACCCCATCTCTGCAGCACACTTAGTCACGCAGGGGTATTAAATTTTACTGTTATAGATGGGGAGGGGCGGAATAATAAAACAGCACAGCTTCAGTGTGAGCAAATCTCTTTGTCTTTTCTGGTGGAACGTTACAAGGAAGAGATTGTCCCTGATGATCAGAAGGTTCCAGGAGAAACTGGATCTCAGTTACATTTTAATCCCATTTGTCCTCCAAAGGCATGAAATGTCCCCACATTCTCCAGCCCTGATTGCACTTCCTTCACAAACAACCCTAGAAGGTAAGCGTAGGTGAGCAGGGTGCCTCAGGTAAGCAGGGCGAGAAGAGGGTAGAGGGCCCACTTTTCCGCTGTCCAAAGTCCCGGGAGTTGGCTCTTGTTACATGGAGGAAAGGCAGGTCATTGTTGAAGCTGTGTTGCTGGCCTGGGTTTTCCCATAAGTTTTGGATTTCTAATAGTCAGGTCTGGTTTCTGCTTTATGTCTGCCTGCCATCACCACTTCCTCTGCAAAGGGACTTGGAGATCTCAGCTGGATCTGTTCTCCGCCTCCTAAACAGGCATCCTGAAATTTTCCCAATGCTGCCCCATTCATAATTTGTAAACCTTTTAGAAGAAAACTGTTGGTGAACCCTTAAAAATAAAACAGGACTTAAGTCACTCAAAGACATCCCAAGCTAATGGCTCTCCAAAATGATGCTGAGCCCCACAAAAATGCATGACTGGGTTGCCTTGGGGTGGCCATAAGTCACACAATGACTTGAAGGCGCACAACTTGTAACTTGAAGGCACACAATGACAATGTTGTTGTGACCAGAAGAGACATCAAGTTACTTCTGATTTTGTTTGTGGCCAGCTGGGGGCCAATTCATTTCACTTTCTATTGTACATGTGCGTCTGCGTTTGGCCATCTTTGTGGGAGCAACCCCATCGCAGTTTGCGGTCTGTGTGTATGGTGGAAAGTCACCCAAGAAAAAGAAATAAATTGTGGGTGAAGGGAATGTTGGAGCTTTGGGGTCTCTCTCGGAGGTCCAAGTTTCCCCCACCAGTCCCAGGGGAACAGGCTGCCTTTTGGAGTAGGGGGCCAACTTCACAACACTCTCAACTCTGTCCTCCATGTCTGTGCATTTTGTGCCCAAACTCTTGGAGGGATTCGTCATCTGAGGCAGCTGCTTCACCCCACCCTTAGGAAGACTGGTTCCCCACCTTCCCAAAATCCAACAGCATCTCCCAAATTCTCCTCCCAAGGCCCAGCGCTGTACAGCCAAAGTGGGTATTCCTCTGGAGCCTCTCTCTCTTTTTGGCACCTACAGGCATGTGAGAGAGAAACACCCGCAATGTTCATTTCTCATGCTGTTTTGCCTTACAGCAGAATTTGAGACCAATTTGGAAGAGCCAAACATCTCGCAGGAGTTTTGAGGGAAAAGCGGGAAGGGGGGGCTGCGGGAGTGGAGGGAAATATTCTAATAAAATTAGCAAGATTTCCCAAGGTGGCTTTGAAAAACGAAAAAAGTTGAAAACCCTCGGCATTTTCAGGGCTGAGCTGAATACGTTGGAAGAATGTGGCACATTTCAATTCAATTTCTCCAGTTTCCAGGAAAGTGGGTAGAAAGAAGATTAATTATTTCTTCTTCTTCTTCTTCTTCTTCTTCTTCTTCTTCTTCTTCTTCTTCTTCTTCTTCTTCTTCTTCTCTTGTTATAATTAAACTCCAGGCTCATCCAGTAACACTGATTGATAGCAGAGCGAGGGTAAATGGAGAGGAGAATTAGGTGACGTGGCCGGCTGGGTATTCTGGAGATGTAAGAACTTGCAAAAGCTCTCAGTAGCTAAATGGAGCCTCCAAATGCAGTAGCAGTCATAGAATCATAGGGTTGGAAGATACCCTAAGGGCCATCCAGTCCAACCCCCTTTTGCCACTCAGGAAGACACACTCAAAGCACTCCCAGCAAATGTCCGTCCAGCCTCTGTTTAGAAACCTCCAAAGAAGGAGACTCTACCACACTCCACGGAGGCATTCCACTGTTGGACTGCTTTTACTATCAGGAAGTTATTCTTAATGTCCAGTGGAATCTCTTTTCCATTGCTGCCTTTCCTAATCTCTGGAGCAGCAGGAGCTCCCTCCTCGACATGACATCCCTTCAAACATTTAAACATGGCTATCACATCCTCTCTCAACCTTCTCTTCTGCAGACTAAACATCCCCAGCTCCCTAAACCGTTCTTCAGAGGGCTTCACGGCTTCCAGACCCTTCACCATTTTGGTTGCCCTCCTCTGGACACGCTCCAGCTTGTCCATATCCTTCTTAAAATGAGGTGCCCAAAACTGGACACAATATTCCAGATGAGGTCTGACCAAAGCAGAATAGAGTGGTCCCATTACCTCCCTTGATCTAGACACCATGTTCCTATTGATGCAACAAAGAATTGTGTTGGCTTTCTTGGCTGCCGCATCACACTGCTGACTCGTGTTCAGCTTGTAATCTACCCAGACTCCTAGATCCCTTTCACATGTACTGCTACCCAGCCATGCGTCCCCCATCCTGTATTTGTGCATTTCATTTTTTTCTGCCTAAGTGTAGGACCTTACAAGTTAAAAGCACTTATGACATAGTTAAAAGCATAAAGCCAACCTTGAAATAGAACAAGCAATATTAAAACAGTTGAAAGTGCACACTTAAAAATGATAAAAAGCCATTTTAAGATGGTACTGTTTAAAACGACACAGCATCCTCTTCATAGCCCTTTCCTTAAAAACATTCAGGGCTAAAGTCCTGCCAGACTAAACCGTAACAAAGAGGAGGGCGTTTTAGCCTTTTTAGAAAGAGAATTGCTGAATTTAGGGGCAGCCACTGAGAAGGCCCTCTCTTGTGTTCCCACCGACGGAACCTGGGTGCGTAAATGTACAAAAGGCACAAACCTCAAAGAGAGGATGGGATTAGCACAGCGGAAACATCGTCCTGCTTGTAGATCACAAGCTGTGCACGTTGGCTAGAAGGGGAGCCAGAACTTGGAGCTGGTGAGGTGGAGACAGAATTGGAGTTTGGGGAAATCATAGAAGGAATGTGGAAATTTGGGTTGGGGGAGCAGAGAAGCAAGCGATGGAGCCATTGCATTCGGCAAGGCAGATGGAAATAATCAAAGCACCAGCCCCCACATCTCTCTTTCTCTCTCTCCTTCCCCACCACATCCCACCCTTGCGCCTGGCCTTCCTGAACGGTTCCAAGGAAATTCGAGGAAACAGGGCTTGGGAAACTGTTCTGATGGCATCTCCCCCTCCCTCTCTCTCATACTCGGGATATTTATGACCCGCTGTCAGCAAGACGGCATGGGAATGGATTCCACATTTCATCTCTCCTTGTGACAACACAGCACTTGTAAAACTGGGTGCCGTTGGCCGAGCCGCCCAAAGACAAAAAGAGTTTTGGCACGGGTTGCACATCGTAGCACGGTGCCTATTATTTCCCTCTCGAAAGTTTGCAAAGCTGGTTGCTTCCAAGCAGATTTTTCCAACAACATAGAGCCCCAGATCCTGATGATAAATGAGCAAATAGGAGAGCAGAGAGCACCTCTAGGCACATGCAGAGTGCTTTGCTTTAGAAGTCAGCACTAACAAGGAACATAGTTACCCGTAGCTGGTTGCCAGGGAGGGGAACAAAGGTGGAATGAAATTACTTTTTTGAAATCAATAGAACCAAAGTTAATTCGGCGGTGCAGCAAAGGACATTAACTGAAGTAATTAGTGACATTTATCCGGCTCCTTGCCAAAGTTACTCCTAAGGAGCTGAAATTAACAAGCAGCGTGAGTAATAGAACGAGTTACTTTTCTACACTGCAACACACAAGGAGCTACTTTTCCAAATAGTAGGGATGAATGACTTTTTCAACCTTCCTTTTAAAATTAAAATTAAAAAAAAAATGCTTTTAAAATTGCTTTTTAAAAGTACCTCCCAAACCTTGCTCTTCTCTGACCACATCTTCGTTGATTTGCTGTTTAGGAAATCAATATCCCGGCCTTTTTTTTTTTTTCCACAGAAGGCCAAGAGGTGATTTGGAAAAGAAACCAAAATAATAAAAGTTTGAAATAACTCACAACGGGTGCACATGAATATAAAAAGAGAAGCGGGAGAGCAAACAGAGATGATCCAGGATTAATGCCACCAATCCTATTTACATCAACCCTGTGACCACATTTTGATATGGTTTAATTGCCAAATAATATGATTTAATTGGCCAACTACAGGGACGACCAATTCCCCCAATGCTTTTTTTTTTTAATTAGAAATTTTTAAGGATTTTTAAAACATATAGACAAGAAAAAGCACAGGCATCCATTAAAACAGTACATCCAAAAGAAGCAACAACAAAAAAAATGATAAGAAAGAAATAACATAGAATAACATAACTAAACTAAAAACTACACATAACATTATAAAACATTACAATTACTAAACAAAAACTGCGACATGTTTAAACTAAACTAACAGTTAAAACTGCACTGAGCTAAACAAAAAAGGGGAAAAAATACAGCTAATAAAAAAAAATTATTAACATTCTTATTGCTAACATCTCCTACTTGTATAAAATGTACTTCACTTAAGGTCATTACTTAAATCTGTTTTTCAATCTGTTGCTCATTATGTTTATCCTCCTAAACGATTTTAAATTCTTGCATTTCTATTTCAGACTGAAATCAACATTATCCATCAATGCAAAATGTTATTATTTGATTCCATAAACCATTCATTAAGGCTCAGTAAATCCATTACTTCTATTAAACAAACCGTACTCATATGAAAGATATTAATAGCAACGTCATGTTTAGTTTTCGTAATGTCTTTCTCACAATGACAGTAAAATTCAAAAGTTTGGAAAGGCACGGCAGCTCGCGGGCTAGAAAGCCTAAAATCATGACTTCCCCGTCACCAGTTCCCCCCAGTGCTGATGGCATTGGGGATGATGGTTTCGCCCAGAGAAGGTGGATCCTTTCGGAACCAAAACTTACACCAGAGAGAGATCTTCGCGGGATTGAAAAGGAAAATGGTATCTGAAAAAACTCCACTATTGAATTGCTGCTGATCTCCGGAACCATTTTCATCCCAGCTTGTGGGACAAACCCACATGGAATTTTTTATATATATAATTTTTATTTGAATCATAAAAATAAAACATTCCATAATTCTTACATTAACATAAATATGCTTCCACCGTATCTATACATCATATATCTGAATAACGTACATCCTACCTTTTACATTTATAAATTTATAAATTTATTTATAGAAAAGAGACGTAATAATAAACAGAAAAAAGTCAATATCATCTCAATACCTACCTACTACCCTTCCCTTATTACTTCTACATAGACCAAGAAAACAGATTATTGAAGACTGGGATTTAGTTAAACCCCTTTGGGAAGCCCAACGGGGAAGATAATAGTAAACGAATTGGGCAATTAGAAAAATAAACTTGGAGGAACAAATATTGCAACAAGATTATAGAAATACTGGAAAGAGGTAGTGGTAT
Organism: Ctenosaura bakeri; assembly: GCA_948474755.1. Classification (NCBI taxonomy): domain Eukaryota; kingdom Metazoa; phylum Chordata; class Lepidosauria; order Squamata; family Iguanidae; genus Ctenosaura; species Ctenosaura bakeri. Next base: position 10,262 of record CAOLHI010001915.1, read on the forward strand.
GATGGTTAAGGTATAGAGCATAAGGAATTGTTGGTCATGTATGGGCAAAATATAATCGCCCACAATCTAAACCCGCGTGGAATTTGAGGATCTGAAGACCTTAAAAGAAAGAGCAGCTGGCATTCCCTTTCCCATCATGGACTTTGATGGATCCACAAGACACCAAGACTTTTCATCTTGGAGGCCTCCGTGTCTCTCTTTGGATATTATATGGGCTCTTTTGTTCAGCCTCCTTTTTTTGTTTTTCCTCTGCTCTCCATGAAAACTGTTTCCTGGGCTCCTCTTGCCCAGTAAACTTTGCCTGTCAACATCGCTATAAAAAAAGAAAAAGAATGAAATATGGTTTAATCGGCAAAATATATTAACTGGTATAAATATAAATTATACTCTGCTATGGCTAAATGGCCATGCTGGATAAGAGGAAAAGGCTGGCCAAACACATGTGTTGCAGATTAGGTTAGGAGAGACCTCGAGGCAGAGCCAGGTCATAGTCAGGAAAGCACCAGGAAACTCCAGCGATAATGGACTTACAGTTAGATTAACGACTCAACTTCTTAGACAACAGCATTGTGAAGATTCCCACAAGGCAGCTGATTGTCTTAATTCCTGTCCCTCCAACCAAGCAGGCTTCCTTTTTGTCCTCACACCAGTCCGACTGAGCTATCAGGACAACCATTAGCCCTTTGTCACCTAAATCTAAGGCTATTAGCCCATTCTGGACCTCGTTGTCTGCTCCGCGAACTCCATTGTTTACTCGGCCAGAGAGCCATTAACACCCTCCAGGCAGGACTAGAGTATTTAAAGTCCAGATCTGGGGCCAGTCAGCCTGCAGTACACCAATTGCTGGTTGCCCCTCTGCCACTCCAATTCCCACTTGTGTACTGTCCTTATATTTGTGTCTAAGCCACATTGCTGCTGCTTCGCTGCTCTTCTGGATTGGTAAATATCACCCACTTCACCCTGAAATCTCGCTATCCAAACCTTTCCTCCCTGTTCCTTCAGTTAGCCCTGTGTGATTGCTTGACTGCTTAGATCTTGTGTGTGTGGTTGCAATTCCCCCAGGAAAACACTATTAAGCTTACTTTTGCATTTCTGGCTGGTTCTTCCCTGCAGAAGTAAAAGATCTGGTTAGGTTGCCGCCCTCTTGCAGGCCTCCTCTTTGAGGTAATAACTCCCCAATGTTTCATGGAGGTATTGGCATCACGGGTGGACCCCTGTGTCACCCACATTTGGGGGTAACAACCCTGCAAGGTAGGTTAGCCCGAGAAAGAAAGACTCACTTGCAAAAAGCCACCTGAGAAGGTTCATAGTTTGAACATGACTCAAGAGCCAATGCCTTCTCCAAGCTCCAGCTATGAAAAGATGGAGGTGATAGTCCACCATACGGGAAGAACACCAGATTGGGGAAGGATGCCTGCCCAGCACATTCTGTCTTCAAAAGATTGTATAATTATTGAGTTGGAAGGAATACAAGAATCATCTCATGTACCAATGATGGAGGAATCCAAAGCTCACCCGTCCCGGAGAGGTGGCCATCCAGCCTCTCTTCTGAACTTCCCATAAAGGAGAGTCCACTCCCTCCAGAATGCTCCTTTCTGCAACTCTCAGATCAATTTTTCATGAGGAATGGAGGAAGGATGGTGACTCTGAGCAAGTGCAGAGTGCTTTTCACCTACAGATGGGAAAATGGTTCTAAATCTGACCAAAGCTGGTGGTAGCCAGTAGTTCCTTTTTCGGCAAAGGTAGTGAATCCCCTCCAGGTTATGAAGGTCTTTTAAGGAGCTCTCCAAGGTCCTGAACATGCATAGGCTTGAATTAAAGCTTGAATGAAAGCTTGGCATGGATTCATCACCCCAACAACATGGGAACCATCACTGGCCCCTTAAAATAGAGTATAAAGGAGACCTTATGGTTTCAGAACAGCTCTGGGTGGTTCATATGGAAAGGACAAACCTTGCCAGAACAGATTGAGATCTGAAAACTTTTACTTTTGAGCCTGGCCAGTGGGGGATTCTGGGAGTTGTAGTCCATAATGACTTACTTCCCCCCAAGCTCTGATGTCTTGATGGAGTCACAGTGCTCTTGTATAAGGAAGTTCTCTTTAAGTATGAGAAACTACAGAACAAGATCATGGCGAAGAGCCACCCGCTATAATCCCTGCAGACGGTTCCTCCTTCGTGGATTTGCCGTAATCCCCTTAAAACCGTCTGAGCCGCTCACGCTTTGAAGCATCCTGAGGCGGTGAATTCCACAAGTTAATGAAGCGCCATCCAAAGGAGATCATTGTTGATTCTAATTTCTAAATCCCCTCTGTCTTGGTTGTGCAAACATGCAAGAGGGAGACATAGCTAAACGTTCTTGCGGCACCTCCGTTAACATCCTTTTTTGCTTCGGGGGGAAAATGTAATTTGCTCTTTCAATTTTTCCCCCATTGTCTTTAATCATCCACCACAATTTTGGATTTTTTTTTGGCTGCAGAGATTCTGAGAGGTTCTTGTTCTCTCTCTCTCCGTATTTATATGTGTAATTTAAAAATAAACACAGTGCTTCCAGCAGTTTTGTCCTAAATCCCACAAAGAGGCAGTTCATCATCATATATACACATATATATATATGCATGTATGCATCTATACATGCATATATAATGCTAAGCAAGGTGATCCATAATTTTTACTACTGTAACAACGATGATGATGATGATGATGATGATGATGATGATGATGGTAATAATAATATATGAAAAAGCAAGAAAAGAGCATGTTGTTTTGGACAACAGGGGCAGAAGGCCATGGAGCTGACCAAATTAGCAACCAAGCTCGGAAAAAGTTACTTTTTTAGACTACAATGCCCAGAACAATCCTCCCTCCCCAGCCAGGATTTGGCAAAAGTTACTATGGATTCCTCTTGATGTGTCTTCCGCCACTGCTGCCAAATTTTCAGCCCCAAACAGTCACATAGGGACGTGGGGTTGTAGGGGCGATTCGCCCCAGGCGGCAATGTTTCTGGGGCATCCTGGCCTGTAGCCACACCCCTGTGTGCCCTGGTCACGCCCCCACATGCCTTGGCCACGCCCCTTGCACCATAGCCCCGCCCCTCTTCCACACACTCCAAGCTCCGCCACTGAGTTCGGAACACCCAACATTGCAAGAACATTTTTCTTTTAGTAGATCGGGAGGGAGAGGAAAAGAGGGGGGGCCTGTATTATGCTTTTGTTCTCTGCTATCAGGTCAGCACTGAGAGGCAGCGTAGTATAGTGGTTTGAACATTGGACTACGACCCTGGAGACTCGAGTTCAGTTCTCTGCTCAGCCATGGAAACCCACTGGATGACCTTGAGTGCACCACACCCTCTCAGCCCCCAGAAAACCCCATGATAGGAGTGAGGACAAAATGGCACATTAGCAAAGGAACATCGACGCCCTGCCTCCAGCACTGGAAGGCAGCTCTTTTGCTTCAACAAAAAACATGACCTCAGCCATTGTTCTTGGAGTCGGCTGCCTGCCAAGGAGGGAAGGGACGGGGGTGGCTGGCTTTTTCTTAGTCCTCCCTTGAGCCTGTCTGAGATCCCCAGCTCTGGAAAGAAAGAAAAAGAGGCCAAAAGCCCAGATCTGCAAGGGGGGATCTTTTGAATTAAACAATCATAATAAAATGACCGACACAGCAACCCACGGCATAGCGATGAGATCTATGCAACACCCACTTCCCCATTCCTGTATAAAAAGCATCTATAGCCCTCCAGATGGATCTGGACTGCAACTCCCAGAATCCCTTGCCACTGGCAATGCCAACTGATGGGAGCTGTAGGCTTCCCCAGCTAATATAAAAAAAACCTGGAAGGCGGCATGTGAAGCTACTAACTAAGGTTATTGTTGATGATCAGCTGAACATGAGCCAGCAGGGTGATGCTGCAGTAAAGAAGGCAAATGCTATCTTAGCCTGCATTAATAGAAGCATAGCTTCAAAGTCAAGGAAAGTCATAGCCTTCCTATATTTTGAGCTGGTCAGGCCTCATCTGTAGAAAGTGTGTTTGGTTTTGCATGCTTCATTTTAAAAAGGATATAGACAAGTTGGAGCGAGTTCAGAGGAGGCCAGCAAGGAGCTAAGAAGTATGGAGAACAAAGCCTAGGAGGAAAGGTTGTAGGACCTGGATATGTTCAACTGCGTGGATAGAGGACCGAGAGGTGACATGATTGCACTTTTTAAATATCTAAAAGACTTACAGAGAGGAGGGGGCAGGCCTGTCCTCCACTGCCCCAGAGGGTTGGACCAGGTCTAATGGTTACAGAAGAGTAGGTAGGAAATTGCAATCACACACACACAAGATCCAAGCAGTCTCGCGCTCACACAAGGCTAGCTGAAGGAAAAGAGAGGAAAGTTTGGACAGAGAGTAGGCAATATTTACCAATCCGGGGAGCAGCGAAGAAGCAGCGATGTGGCTTAGACACAGAGTCTAAAGACAGTACAGAAATAGGAATTGGAGCGATAGAGTGGCAACCAGCCACCAGTGTACTGTTAGTTGGCTAGCCAAAAACTGGGGTTTAAATACTCTGTTTCTGCCTGGCAGGCTAAGGTGTTAATGGCTCTCTGGCAGAATAAACAGTGGAGTCCAAAGAGTGGACAATGGGGTCCAGAATGGGCTGATGGTCTTAGCATTCGGTCACAAAAAGCTAGTGGGTGTCTTGATAGCCCCTTGGTTGCTGGGTAGGTGTGGGGACAAACAGGAAGCTTATTTGGTCAGAGGGAGAGGAGTTAAGACAATCCCCTAGGACAGTGGTTCTCAACCTTCCTAATGCCGCGACCTTTTAATACAGTTCCTCATGTTGTGGTGACCCCCAACCATAAAATTATTTATTTATTATTTACAATGCCTCCTCCCCCCCCCGGCAAAGGCCGCCTCACCGAGCAGGAATGGGGGGCGGCAGGGAGGGAAAGAGGAGCCGCACATCTCCCCCAGGGAAAAAACTCCAAGAACCCCCTCCCCGGGCTCTGCTTCTGCTTCGCTCTTGTTTCTGCTGGGGGGGGACAGTATGGGAAAAGTTTCCAGAGTGTCAACCCTGGCCCGCTAAAGCGGGCAGGAGGACGCGAGGGTGTGGCTCGCGCTTGCGCATCACCACCGAGGAGGGAATGGAGCCTAAGACCATCGGAAATACATATTTTCCGATGGTCTTAGGCGACCCTGTGAAAGGGTCGTTCGACCCCCAAAGGGGTCCCGACCCACAGGTTGAGAACCACTGCCCTAGGAACATCCCAGACACTGTTGTCATTTAAAGGTTGAGTCATCAGTGGCTAACTGCAAGTCCATTATCACTGGAGTTTCCTGGTGATTTTATGAAGATGACCCTATTACGCCTCAAGGTCTTTCCTGACTTGGTTTTGCAATGCACGTGGCTCAGCCAGCTTTTCCTCTTCGCCAGCAGGCCAGCAGACAGAGCAGGGTATAATTTACATTCATGCCAATTAACATTTTCCCAATTAAGCAAGATCAAAGCAGTCCTCTCCTCTCCCTAGAGCGCAATCTACTTCTGCCCTTTGAACTCAGTTTGCAGCGATGGGAGTAAGCTGAGGACCAAGGGAGAAGAAGAGAAGGAAGCTGGGATATTCTAAGAGCATCGGAGAAAGTGGGAAGATGGAGGGTTATTTGAGACCATCCTTGCCAAATCAGGACTGCTGGAGAGGTGCGGACATGGAGAATATCATCTGCGGGAACAAACCACAGGTCTGCATGAGCCACATTTCCACATTTATCCTGCTTTATCCATATTGGAGATTTCCTCCCTTCCACAGTTTAACAACATTCCACAGCCGGGTTATTTTTTTCCCCCTTCGTTTTTTAATCTGCCTCATTTCATCCACATATATACATTTTATCTGATTTTCTTTTATTGCTCTTTTGTATATATCTGTTGTTTTCAATTTGTCCGCCTGCCTGGAGAATACGGGTTATTGGGTGCTTTGGAAACGTCATGAAATGAACTTGGAAGGCAGCCGGCGTGAGAGAGCCAGCCCGCCGAGGGATCCGGCCCAACACGGCTGAGAAGGGGATGTTCGGCCCGATCCAGTGAGACGAATGTTCTGTTCCCAAAAAGGGCAGGGTTGATCTGAGAGATTTTGTTGTGTGTGCTTTTTTTTTTAAAAAACAAACAAACCCCAAAACATTGTGTTCTCCGAGATGGAATGGTTTTTTAGGAAGCCCTTCCAAAGCCTCAGAGGGGATGAAAGGAACTCTTCTCACCACTGGGGAGGGTTCCCTTTTTGGACTACAACTCCCAGAATCCTATGTATAGGCATGCAGAATTTGGGTGTCTTCAGTAAAGTAATGGTAGCTCCTTTCTGGATATGGATGCCGTAGAATGTCCAAATCCCACACACCTGAGCCCACGTACAACGGTGCAAGTCCCAACTCGGGTCTTTATTGTAAAGCGAGTGGGCTACAACCCATTAACAGATGCACATTTTAATAATGCACTGCATATTCCCTGTTTCTCCCTTTTTAATGGATAGGCTTTTAAACTGCTTCCAATTTTATAGATAGTTTAATTATCTGGGGAAAATCTGGCACATTTTCAACAACATAAACTCTTTATCCCCTCCGTTTTATTTCCCCCCAGTTTTGGGAACAAGTTTTGGCATGATTGATTGGGTGAATGGTTCATTTAAGATATGCATTTATGAATAAAAACTGTTGCCTCTGAGCATGTGTAGAGTATTATTATCATCATCATCATTGTCTTTATTTGTATTCCGCTTTTTGCCCAGTGTTGAATGCTTGGAGCAATGGATACAGGAAAAGAGGAAGAACTTTCTGATGGTAAGAGCTATTTGAGAGTGGAACATGCGGCCCAGGAGTGTGGTCAGGTCTCCTTCTTTGGGGCCCAACTGCCAGGAATGCTTTGATGGTGTTTTCCTCTTTGGCAGAATGGGGTTGGACTAGATGACCCCTGGGGTCTCCTCCAACTCTAGGAGTCGCCAAATGCCTACGACCTTGGCTCGTCTCTCAACACACTCACATACACACCTGCATTTGAATCGGAGCAGGACAGAAGGCCCCAGAAAGAGTGGAGGAACCTTCTCCTTTTTTTGGATTGCAACTCCCAGGATGAATGATGGTGGGAAGGATACTAGGGGATGCAGTCCAAAAAAGGAACTTTAGCAAAGCTCTGGTTGAGAGTGCTGCCTGGCACTGGCTGCTGTAGCCGAGAAAACCATTTATAGAGTCGTTTCTTGACCTCAAGGCTTTGCCCCTAACAAATAAAGAGGGTTGCCAAAAATTCATCCTCATAGTCGCATATCTCAGCTTCACAAAATTGTCTTTAAATTAACAAAAGGCTTCAGGGTCTACATTCCTCAAGGTGCCCCTCATCCCTTGCCCTTTGCAGTATTAGAATATATATTTCATTTTGTCCTGACGGGACCTCTTGTGTTTGTTGCTTCGGTTGCCATCTCTCCCCGTGCCCCCCACCACCCCTTCCCCAAAACAATATCTCCCCGAAAGGCCAACTCGTAAAATCCAACAAATTCAATTAAAGCTAAAACAGGCCATCACGGAGCTGGACGAATCCTGCCAGCAAGAGGCTAGGTGATGAAAGGAAGGATCTGTGTGCATCCTTTGGACGAAATAGCGTCGGCAGGAACGGAATGTTCCGCCTCGCGGAGACTTTTTCGGGTCTTGTTCCAAAGGAGAGCCTCTTGCTTGCTTGCTTTTTTGTCTCTCAAAGCACCCCCGGGCTACATGAAATAGAAGACTAAGTATCCCAACAAGGGACTTCAAGGTTCACTGTGGGTACGTGACTTCACCATGTGTAGCGCCAGAGTGGCACCGTGTTTTCAGCACCAAAATAGAGAACAGGATTCAAATCCCCACTCAGCCATGGAAGCCCCCTGGATGAACTTGGTTGAGTCACGCTCAAGGCAGCGTATTCCACTCTCAAACTGCTCTTACTATCACGAAGTTCTTCCTAATGTTTAGATGAAATCTCTTTCTCTGTAGCTTGGAGCCATTGCTCCATGTCCTTGCCTCTGGAGCAGCAGAAAACAGGCTTGCTCCATCTTCAACGTGACACCCTTTCAAGTATTTAAATATGGCTATCATGTCATCTCTTAACCATCTCTTCTCCGGGGCTTTGTGGTTTCCAGGTCTGCTACCATTTTGGAGATCTCAGGGCAACTTAGAATCCAAATCATCTCAATTTAAAACCATTCCAGATAAACAATGGACAAAATGCTGTATCAGCTGCTTAGTTAAATAGGCTTAGCTAAGTAACTTCTCCTGGTCTGACACCCCCCCAAACATGATGGAAACATTATTCAAATATGCTCTGATCATTGGCAGAATTGATCTCTTTCTCCCTATGCAGATTAAGCCCCATAAAGTAGGTTGGGAGGGAGTCACAATCATGGATATAAAAGTAGTGATTGTATGTACAGAACAGTTACCAAGATTCAATCCTCTGTAAATGTTTCGTATTCCGAATCACTATTTCGTAGGGATGAGACGAATCCAGAATTTTCCAAATCCAAATCCAGATCCCTGGAAGGTTCTGGGAATCCATCAATCTCACGAATCTCGAATTTTTCAAATTCTTTTTTTAAAAAAGGGTTTAAAAAGCAACTTTTTTTAAAAAAATTAAACTTTTTAAAACTTTTTTTAAAACAGAACAAAAGTATGTTTTGGTTGGTGGATTTGAAAGATTCAGTTCACCCATTTTTGCACAGGGATTCGAATTTGCAAATCTCGAATCCTTACTGGGGATTCAAGGATTCAACAATTCAGTTGGCCTACTTAGTCCTGATTGAGATATATAGGTCATTTCTGCACTAGCCTGTTATAGTGCTATTATTCCACTTTCAGCATCCTATGGACTCCTGGGGTTTGCAGTTTCAGGAGGGCCCTTTAGAATTAGCCAGAGAGCTTTTTGGCCTCAGCAAACTACAAACCCCAGAATTCCAAGTCGAATAATAGCAGTATTATAATATATTATAATACATTATAATAATGTAGGGAGGAAATGGACTAAGTGGTTTCCAGCCAATGAAATAATTTCCGCTGGATAAAAGTCTACTAAGACGTCGTCCGTTCCAAACAGCATGAAAAGGCAGAAATAGTTAAAAGAGCTATATGTGCACACTTTAAAAGAAATAATGAGGTTTGTGCCCAGAGTTTTTTTTGTGAAAAAGCAACATTTTAAAGTGGTGCCTAAAAATTAGCACTATGTATTTATTTAAGGCAGTGATTTTTAACCTGGGGTCCCTAGAACCCCTCCCCAGTGGATGCAATGTCCTCTCAGGGGGTCCGTGGAGGCTTGAAGAAATGTTAGGAGCTTTTGCAGAAAGAAAGGAAGAAAGACAAAATTGTATGGAATCATTCCAATCAAAATATTGTAATAGGAGTGGGTGCATTTACTGATTTCTCCCTTCTCTCCAAATTTGAAGACCCTGGATGAGCAACTTTAAATAAATATTTGAGTTTTTGGAGTTTTAAATAAATATTTGATGCACTTTGGAGCTTTAAATCTTGAGTTACGTCTTGGTGGTCCGAAGCAACAAAAGATATTTTGGTAAAGAAAAGGTTAAGAGCTGCTGATTCCTTCCTATACAGAGAAGTATTGTTTTAAAAATAACTAATGTTAGCAAGGAACAGAATAATAATAAGTTAGTGATGACTAATATATAAGATAGGAAGTACTACGAAAGACTCATATATTTGTTGTTAAAGTTAGTATATAAGGTATCAAGTTTGTGAACAACTTTCTTAAGAAATGACATTTCATAACTGTAGAATAATAACTAAGTGGTTAAAAACTATTTTTAATAATGAATTTAGAATTATTATTAATAACGAATTTAGAATTATTAGCCGTTAACTAATTTTGTAAGCTTATATTTACTATGAAAGTAAGCAGTAGGCAACAAGTATTAACTTTAATTCAGATTCAAGACTCTAAAACTTAGTGGCTACTGCTTGATTACTAATTGCTCTTTGCAACAACGCTGGGAACCCATTTTTAATCATTTGTAGTTTTGTAGACACCATGTAGTTTAGTTTAATATTTGTAATTCCGTTCTCTTTTTTTGATAATATATTGTCGTCAAATTTATTTATATAGTTCATTTCCTTTGTATTGTTCTGTTGTGTGTAGTGATAGTGTGTTTTTATTGCAGTTTTTTCTTTGTTTTTTTATTTAATTGTGAAAAAAAAGAACTGCTGATTTAAGGCATCTCTCTATCTTCTCCCTTCCCATTAGGGTTCCCATGGAAATGTGCAATGGATAAAAAAAAAAAACCCAGCCTTGGTACCGATCAGACCTCCAAGGGGAAGGAAATCCGTAAATGTGGGCCACAGCAAAGAAAGCCCTGTCTCCATTTGATTTACTGCTCGTGGTGATGGGAGACAGGATGGGGCCCCTCCAAAGGACCTAAGTCCTCCGGTATCGAGGTCCCCAGTTGGGATGGAAAGAATAGTCGCAAATATTCAAAAAAAAGTCTCAAGTCCCAAGAAGAAGGTCAAGAAGAAAGTCAAGTCTCACGAAGAAGGCTGGGCTGAGAAGAATCTTCGTACTTCCGAGCTTATTCTGCGCAAAATCCCCCCACGGTCGTTCTGTGCAGAAAACAGCAGAAGGACCGATGCTGCCATTCCTGGAACAAGATCCAGCTTTCCTTTCTCACTCATCCCCTTTGCCAGGATGAGTCAGGTTAATGCCGGCAGCCAGAAACCACTTTTTTTTCCATCTCTTCTGTGTGTCTGTCTCGAATGTTTCATAACCTCTTTCTTTCGCTTTTTTACAAGCTTCCTTCTTTGCCTCCAAGCTCCACCGGTTGTAAATCTAACCCATAAAGGCTTCAGAATCAGCCTCCCCGGCACACCTCCACCTAATCCCCAGCCGAAAAGAAAAAAAATGCTTGCCCAGTTTGAAAGGTCGTGCGTGGCCACCCGGAAACTCCTGGCGCTCGACTGATCCTCTGGATTTGGGAGGGTTCCTGGAGAGAGCAGCACCTGCCAAAACGGCCTCCGTCGTGAGCACCATTGAGACTCCGGGGTCCTCTTCATGGAGAGCGCTGGGCACAAATCCCAGAACATCTCCTCAAGCTCCGGGGGGCCTGAAACTGTTCATGGTGGTCCTCCGTTCCACGTTGAACAGGGCCTCGGCTGGAGTCTAGTGTCCAATATGGGGCACCATAGTTCGGAGAAGATCGGCGAGCTAGAACATGTCCAGAGGACAGCAACCAAGATGGATCAAAGGTCTAGAGACGTCCTCTGAGAAAGGGCTTAGGAAGCTGGGTCTAGCCTGGAGAACACTGATCCGTTTCTGTTTTCAAACAATTTTTTTTTTATCACAGTACATGACCACGGCAGCAAGATTAATGCGCGGGCAGAAAGGGAAAAAATGCTGTAATTCTGACCAAGGAAGACCGGCTGCTCAAACTGACTGACCTTGCTGAAATGGACAAATTGTCAACTCTGATTAGAGAAGGAATTATTAGCATTGTTTTTTGAAAGGCCAGGAACCTTTGGTTGCCTTTTTGGCAGAAAGATGAGAGGAACATGTCAACGGTCGGTTTTGATAATTAATAGATTTGGTTAAGCTGAAGACACGTGTGAATAACATCACAGTGAGAGAATCTAACTTTATATGGTAAAATGTTTAATCATCTTTAGGCAAGTTGGAAGTCAGTGTAAATTTCTTTTCCCAGCATCGTGGTTTGAGAGTTGGACTAAAACCCTGGAGACTGGGATTCGATTCCCTGTTCAGCCATGGAAACCCATCGGGTGACTTTGGGTGCATCACATGCTCTCAGCCCCCCAAAAAAACCATGATATGTTTGCCTTAGGGTGACCCTAGTGAGAAACAACTTGAAGGAACACAACAATGACAACAAACTTATTTTAACTGATTTGTGCTTGTTCGTCATCTCCCAGTCCTCGTGGGCTGGGAGGCAAGATAGAAATACTTTAGATAAAATATTAATAATACTAATAATACTCCCATTTAACATGTGAAGACAACTGACTTGCCCAGTTCCTGGGTGCCTGGGAAATGGCCCTGGAAGCATCACGGAGTTCTTTTGGGCACCTGAGTTTTCCATCCACCCCGGTGATTTATTGCCTCGGCTGGTTTAAATTTGATAAACCGAAGGACAGAAAAGCCGCCATTGCTGCAATCTTCCCATTGAAAGTATTAAACCCTGAAAATCTCTTCTCGTTCAACTAGAGGTTTGAGCACATACACAGCTTAGGAGAATTCACCCCACCCAGTCATCCCCCCCCCCAAAAAAAACCTCCCAAATTTTATGGCAGAAAATGGTTCTTGGCCCAACTTCAACCAAAAGATGCTTAATGCGTTCCAGAAAAGGACCAATATCCTCTCCTCGGTTTGGCTGTCTGTAACAGATTCCAACCACAAGGCTGTTTTTAAAAGAAAAATCATTCTCTGTTCGTTCCCCCACCCTCCTCCAGTGCCCACTCCACAAAGATGCGGTCTCCTTTCCTAAATTTTGGTGCAAGTGGATACCTTTCGTCAAGATCCTGCACGGCAGAGGTTACGGTGTAAGTTTACGTCCATAAAGCTACGTGCACAAAACCGCTGCGTAAATGGAGGTTGCACCACTGAATTTGCAAGCCATTCCACAAATGCCAATGCACCGTTTGCAAGCCATTCCACAAGTGCAAATGCACCGTTCGTCATAAGCACTGTGCCAATTACACCCAGTGCGATTCCATGGCTGAGCAGAAATTCAAACCTTGGTCTCCAGAGCTGTAGTTCGGAGCTCAAACCTCTGTACCACACTTGACCCCTGAGAAGGACTGTAGTTTACCAACTTTTGTGGATGATGAACCTGGATAATTATGTCTTTGGTGATGGGCATCTTTCACTAATTTTCTTCTCAAAGGAAGCAACAGGTAATTTTATCCATTTACATCTCACGGCAGGAAACTCTTCAAAAATAGCACTTTTTGAAAACTATTTGCAATTCAAGACTCACTCTGTGCAAAAGAAAAAAAAAATCACCTGATTGTTTTGCACAGAAAACTGTATTTTCTGCACAAAGATAAGCTGCATTTTCTGTGTGGAGTCAACTTTCCTCCCCCTTTTTTTTTTTTTGGATCTCTTGCAAGGAAGGCATACCTTTGCTCAGATTTCAGTCAAATGTTAAAAAAGGAAATAGCCCAATGAAATGGTTCAAGTGTCCGTTTAACATTTTCTTAATTTTATTTCTAATGTTGCCAAGGAATGTTGAGATACCAGAATGAAATTTGGAATAATTCTACAGTAGGCATAATTCACCTTGGGTCCCACACTGAGTGAAAGATGGGACATACGTGTAATAGAGGAACAAATAAATAGAATATAATTCAACAGCCAGGTTCAAATACTAGCTTAATCACACCATGTTTTTACCTATAGGAAGACAAGAAGAAGTCTAGCTATAATTAAATCTCTAATAGCTATGACATACACACATACACACAGAATGTTGGAATAGAATTCCAGGACAGGGTTCAAATTCTGACTTGGCCATTGAAACCCCACCGCGACCTTGGTCAAGTCACACTTTCTCAGCCTCTGAAAAAGGTAATAGAGACTTCCTCTGAGTTAAGCTGGCCAAGAAAACACTCCCCTTCGGGTTCCCAACTTGAAGGAACAACACAGCAACAAATATAAGAAATATAAATGCGGAATCATATGCATAACATAATTTTATATTTCAGAGGGAAAGACCGATTTGATGCTCATTTTCAAGGGACTTAGGGGAATGGATAAGCACACATCAGTGTATGTGTTCCTCTTTGATGATTCAGGGTTTTCTTAAAAAAATATGGGTGCATTTGTGTGTTCGTATGAAATGTATTTAGTATATAAAACAACATATAGGGGATTACAAAGACAAATAAGTAAACGTCTAACATCTAACTTAATACTAAATTAAACTAAACTATAACTAAATTATAAAAAGGGCCAAAAAATACACAGATATGACTTCTAGCTTTTGGTTCTAAGACAATCTACAAAATAGACTTCTTCTAGTGTGCCAGTCATTATCACACTGCCACCTAATATTTAATAATAATAATAATAATAATAATGTTTATTTATAATGCCCTTTAAACCAAAGCTTAACCTTAAAAACCAATAGACTTCTTCAGATGGATGACTGAGGTTCAAACATCACATTGGTCCCTTGGGTTCTTTTTCTTTTTCTTTAAAGACGGGAATGCCACACCTAAAGGGAGGGATGATGTTGCCGACTATGGGCAGCTCTCCAGCTACAGCAGACCCATTGAAACCAGGGCCTGGAACAGGTTTGCTCTTGTCTGGGTTGAAGGACAGGATTTCCATCCTCCGGTTTTAAACATGGGCCAGGGCCAGATGGGGTTGGTGCTGGGTGGTCCAGCAGGAAGCAGGTGCTCCAACCGTGGGGAAATTGAGAGCAGAAGCGGGGGGGAAAGGACAGCGTTTTGGGTCAATGAGGGATTTTTTTGGGGAAAGGCAGCAGTGGAATCGGGGGAAATGAAGCAAAAAGAAGACAGGTGCAAGAGGCAAAATGCCAGGGGGGTGAGGACTGGAACCTTCTCAACCAGAAGCCTCTTCCTGCTTCCTTTGGCTGAAGCCAAGGAAAGCAACAGGGCCCACAAGTGGCCACCAGAGATGGGCTGGGGTTGCAAAGCTGGGTGGAGTGTTCAGGGGGGAACAACCCCTCCTCAATGAGGTTGGCGTCATTTGATGCCTTTGCAGCATCCAGGATGACTGAGAGAAACGGGTGGTTCTGTCTCTTGCTCCGTAAGAGGTACATGTGAAAAGGGCCTGGGGATTATTGTTGGTTGCAAGCTGAACAAGAGCCAGAAGTGTGATGCAGCGGCAAAGAAGGCAAATAACATTTTAGACTTGCCCAAGGCCACCCAGTGGCTTTCCATGGCTGAGTGGGGATTCAGACCCTGGTCTCTGTAATTAATGGAGCTTGTTCTTAATTTGGAAGCATCAAAAGAGCCAGTTGTCAGATAACAGTGGGTCAAAAGGTGGGGCTTTCTTGCACTCTCTTTAAGTTTGCATACATGTCAGACCCTTTACAAAGACATCAGCCCAAGCAGAACGTCATCCCAAATAAATAAATAAAAATAAAAATAAGCTAGGGTAGAATTTAAGGCAAGTGATAACATAAGAAGGGGTCCGTCTCTCCCCTCGCCACTGCCAAGAAATATGCAGGCCAACTGTGATCTCTGATTAGGAGACAATCTCCCATCTGTGTGTGTGTCCACACAATCCATTCTCAGGCCCTTTCATGCCCTGTTTTGCACTCTGTGCGGCGCATGGGCACATTCCCAAGCGCATGCCAGACGCATTTAGACTCCCAGCTCCTTGGAGCCACGCGCTTCAAGGCGACTGCCAGACGCACACCATAAATCCACCCGGCACATCTTCCAAAATGTTCACACACTTCTTCTCCAAACCCTCCTCCGTCCCCCTTCCCCACCCATGTACGGGCCTTGGGGGCCACTGATTCAGCATTCGAGCCGGCCTGCGAGAGACAGAAAGAGGAAAACACCTTGCGGGGTCTGGTGTTTGTCTCCCTGACACTTGGATATCCTGTTTGGCAGCCCAAAAGCTTGTGCCTCGTAGATACGGCACAAAAAGACAATATATCCACAGCGTTCTGGTGCACACACCCTGGCCTGCCCCTCATATATCTGCTTCACAGACGCATGTTTCGCAGTGCGCCTCTCCAAGAGCTCAGCCAAGAGTACTTGCTGTATTTGGCAAGCTTTTTCAGACAGAGTCACTGTTGGTTTGGGGAGGGCGGGCGAATTGCTGGTGCTTTTTTAGCCAACGTCCACCTATTCAAGACAGGTTGCCCTTGTTGGAAAATTCCAACATTCTTCCCCTGGGCCTTGTTTTAGGGCAAGCAGAGCTTGGATAACATGGAGCACAGCTTTCCAAACTTTTCATGTTGGTGACACACTTTTTGGACATGCATCATTTCGCGGCACAGTAATTTCAGTTTTACTACCAACCAGAGGTTAAACTGACCCCTTAGAAGAGATACAGGCACACATACATAAACTGTAATAACAGAATGTATGGGGACACAACATCTCTCATGAAAACCTTTCATATATTTTTAAAAAGAAATGATTCATAAATAACAACATACCTTTCCAAGATTGTAGGCGACACACTAATGTGTCGCGGCACACTGTTTGGAAAGCCCTGGCATAGTGGGGGTTTTTTTTATTCTTTGCACACCAAAGCCTTCTGGTTTCTCGCCTAAAGTCTCACCATTTGCTCTTCGGACATTTAAAGGAATGGTTATAAATACCTCTCGTAGCCAGATAACCAGACCGTGTAACCCCCAGGACAGTCCCTAGGGTCAATTCAAATACCCCTCCCTAAACTGTAAACCCCAGGATTCCATAGGATGTTGAAAGTGGAATCATCGCGCTATAACAGGCTAGTGCGGAAAAGGCCGCTGTAATTGTGCTGTTATTCCACTTTCGACATCCTATGAAATCCTGGGATTTGCAGTTTAGGGTGGGTCCTTTAGAATCCTCAGCCATATCTCATAAGATAAGGATCATTATTTTAAATAACAATGTATAATCTCCCCATCATCAGTTTCTCAGCAGGGGCAGTGGTGGAATTTAAAGCTTGGATTTGTTACGTTGAGGTCTGACAGCTCCTAAATTGCCCAGCTGGGGATTCTGGGAGTTGCAGTCTGAAAATAAACCTCCCCGTTTTCCAACTTCTGAGAGAACCCCAATGTTTCTGGGTTCCAAAGGGAGGTATTCTGGGGGGATGGCATGAGATGGAGAATGGAACAGAAGCAGGAAGGGGAAACTTGCAAACATGCAGGGCCACCCCAAGACGTTTTGCTATCCGACACAAATGACAAAATGGCAGCTACAGAATTCTCTCCTGTGTCCTGGCCAAAAGGCCTAAAGCAGTTGTGGGGGAAAAAGGGTCCCTCTTTTCCTGAACCACCAGACTGATGGGACGTGACTTCACTGTGTGTTGTGCAACGCCTGCTTCCCATCAGTGCCAGCAAGGGTGGGGGCGACAAGGAGCGCCATGACATCAGGACACCCGGTTCAACCCAACCAGATGATTCAGAAGAGGAGGGGAGGAGAGAGGCAGACCTTGCCAAGAGTGGTAGACAGAGAGCTCCCTCTCTCCACCCTCCTGCATGTCTAGTTTCAGCCGTCGATGAATCATAGAGCTGGAAGAGACCCCAGGGGGCATCCAGTCCAACCCCTGCAGGAAGACACCTCAAAGCATTCTCTTTGACAGGTGGCCATCCAGCCTCTCTTTAAAAACCTGCAAAGAAAGAGACTCCACCATACTCCGCTGAGCCAGCAGCATATTCCGCTGTTGAACTGCTCTTACCGTCAGGAAATTCGTCCTGATGGAATCTCTTTTCCTGAAGTTTGAAGCCATTGCTCGATGTCCTAGTCTCTGGAGCAGCAGAAAACAGGTTTGCTCCATCCTCCATATCACATCCCTTCAAGTATTTAAACATGGCTGTCATGTCCCCTTCTCTTAACCTTCTCTTCCCCATCTCTCTCAGTCTCTCCTCATAGGACTTCATGGTTTCCAGCCCTTCTACCATTTTGGTTTCCCTCCTCTGGTCACGTTCCAGCTTGTCCATATCCTTCCCGAACTGTGGTGCCCACAACTAGACACAGGATCCCATGAGTCGAAAGAGACAGAAAATTGCCCTAAGAGGAGCAAGGAGAGGGATGTAACTTGGGAAAAGAAACAGGGAAAAGTAATTTGGTATCCATATTCATCCAGGAGGGGGAAGTAACGTGGTCTCCACATTTGGCAAAGGACCATTAACTTGACAAAAGACCCGCTCCCAGATGGAAACGCCTAGAACTGGTTTGTTGATACGAATCAACAGGGCCAGGAGGGAAGCTCTGGGAGAGAACAACTGGGAGCTCATCCTCCTATAATTGCAAATTCATTGGGGGTCTTGAATGGGTAATTAAGATCCACTAGCTTTACAAAACAGCCACTCCTGGTGGGAATGAACCCAGGGAGAATGGGTTCGCTGCTATGGACTGATGGGGCTGCATGGATTTTTTGGATTGTCCTTGGATGGGCACATATCTTCTGCCACAGACAGCTACACCCCAGCTTCCCATTATTAAAAATATGTCTTGCAATGTTGGTTTTTCTCTTTTAGTTCTTTGGTGCCATGTCTTCTTATCGTTACTGTGAAGCAGAAATCGTGCAGCAAGAGTCAGCTGGGTTTGGGAGGTCAGTATTGCTGGATAATTCTACCAGGCCAAAGGAACTGTGAGCGGCACCTGCCAGTTTTCCAAAACGAGGATGAAATTACTGTGTTTTAGGATAATCACTCTCCTCCGTGAAAGCCAAGCATCTGAGTATGTTTCCATTGTCCAGTTTTTCAAACTGTTTCCAGTCATGTGAGTATAGCTTGGAAGTGCTATTTTTCTTTTTCTAAAGACGACAACTCCAAGAATCCTTGGTCGCCAGCATGAACTACAAATCCCTGGCTGTAGTGGCTCCAAGTTACATATTCATAATGGCCTTCATTAATTCCAGCAATGGTTTTCTGCACCATAAAAAAGGCCCCCCCTTTTTTTTTTTGGCACCAAAGTGCCCCATACAAATTTTGCATGGAATAAGCTCCAATTTGCAAAGATGCCCATGAGTTGCCAATTCTCCTCTGCAGGCCTTCCTGACACTTAAAAAAAACATATTTTTCAACTAATATTTGGGGACATTTTTGCATATTCCCTAGTGAAGCACTGTCCCACAGTGGAATAAACAATCTTGGGGAGCACAGATTGGTTCGTCCTTGGTTTAAACATGACACCCCAATACTATGATTCCATGAATTCTATGGTGGACAAAGAACATTTTTCTCTTATTTATCCCATCAGTCAGTAGCCTTGATTTCTATTCTTGGGAGAGAAGATGAACCAGAGCTCTTTTCTGCACCCTGCTCATCTTTTCTTTTTTAAGACCGTTTCCCCTAAAACTAACACCCGTCTCCCAAAAAAATCTGGAAAAGCTTTTTTCTGCCTCCCAGCAACCCCGACCCACCATGTCTGAATAGCAAATGGCAGAGACCCAAGTCCAGATTGTGGTGATTGCATGTCTGGGTTTTGCTTTCACTGAGGTGTGGAAGTCACGCCCTTCAGCAGACAGTGGAAAACTTGGGAGATTTGTTTGCGGGCTCGAGCCTATTTCTCCTTCTAAATTGTTAAGGGGAGGGTGGGTCTAATCCTCTCCCACTTGCAACCTAACACTCCCCCCACCCGCCTCTTCCTTCGAGAAGAAGGATCATAATTTACCCTCATCTGCCTTCAGAGTAATCATGTGCAAGGCATGAGCCAAAAATCCTTAAAGGAAATCGTGATAGGGAGAGACGGGTGGTTGAGCGGTCCCATTAACCTCCACCGCAAACCAGAGCTGGAGAAAGAGACTTTGCAATGCGATCGGTGTATTTTGGAACCCGCAAGGCAGGTCCAGACAGGAAAGATTTTGGCTGGCCGGCATACCTTCAGAGGTCTGAGATGCAGCTGGAAGGCAAAAGAGCTAAGATATGACAAGCTGGAAGGCGTCCAGAGGATGGTGAACAAAATGGTCAAAGGCCTGGAAACCCTGAAGCTCTATGAGGAGTGGCTTGGGGAGCTCGGAGTGTTTAGCCTGGAAAAGAGAAAGTTAGGAGAAGGTGAACAATAGTCACGTTTAAATATTTGAAAAGATGTCATATGGAAGATGGAGCCAGCCTGTTTTCTGCTGCTGCAGAGACTAGGACACAGAGCAATGGCTTCAAACTCCAGGAAAAGATATTCCGCCTAAACATGAGGAAGAACTTCAATTTCCGCCATGGAAACCCACTGGGTGACCTTGGATGCATCGCACACTCTTAGCCCCAGAAAACCCTGTGATAGGTTCCTCTTCAGGTTGCCATAAGTTAGGAAAAACTTGAAGGAATGCACCAACAACAATATTAGATTAACAGGGTGCCAGTCGCAATACATGTGTATAACCATGTGCAGTGGCCACGTGCATCAATATGTAACCATGTGCAAAGATATCCAATGCACAAGTCTTCTGCCTCAGCAGTGAACCGTGAATGGGGCCATTCCTCCTTTGACCGAAATGGCCAGCCATCTTTCACAGGGGAAATGGCCCACGCAGAAGATATCAATGGGACGCTGGCCATTCTCTCCAATCACCCCATTGTTGTCATCACAATTTCAAGGCCATTTCCAAAATTACTGGCATCTTGTCGGGAGCAAATGAGACAAACCAAAAGAATAATTCTATTAGTGATTAAAAAATTGCAAGATCCTCTTGAGCAGCGATGCATGAACCAAACATAATCTGCCCCACATGTGTTTCAGGAGGTCAGGAACTCTCGTGTGCTCCGGTGCCTGCGGAGTGCACTTTCTGGGGGGGGTCCCCTTTTCATGCCAGCATATTTTGAGTAGACAATAATATGCAGAAGAATATCCCCTTTTTTAGACAGTATGCTTCCCAACAGCAACTTACTGGATTGCAACAAATATACACAACTGGAAGCTGATGTTGTGTGCCTTCAAGTTGTTTCCAACTTATGGCGACCCTAAGACAAACCTATCATAGAGTTTTCTGGGGCTGAGAGTGTGTGATGCACCTAAGGTCACTCAGTAGGTTTCCACGGCCGGCCCCTCCCGAAACTGCAAACCCCAGGATTCCAGAGGATGTTGAGAGTGGAATCATTGCGCTATAACAGTCTCGTGCGGAAATGGCCCTAGGTTGTCCTTGGGATAATAAGTTGACTGGATAAATGAGGATCAATTTCCTTCCTTTGAATACATCAGGACTCTACTGATATTACCTCTGTATAACATTACATCTTAACATTACTACTATATAGCAATAGTTTTATATTACAGACAATTAGAATGAATAATTGGCCCGTTTTTTAAGTACTCTGTACTCTTCTAAGGCCATAATGCAAGGGCATATGAATCCATGATGCTGTGATGCTTACACCATACCCACTACTGAATCATAGAATCATAGAAATGTAGAGTTGGAGGAGACCCCAGGGGCCATCCAGTCCAACCCCCTGCCATGCAGGAACACCCTCAAAGCACTCCCGACAGATGGCCATCCAGCCTCTGCTTAAAAACCTCCAAAGAAGGGAGTGCCAGGATGGCCCTCCATAAGTCCATGGAGGCAGCCGATTCCACTGCCGGACAACCCTGACCATTAGGAAGTTCTTCCTGAGGTTCAGGTGGAATCTCCTTTCCCGCAGCTTGAATCCATTGCTCCTTGTCCTGGTCTCTGGAGCAGCAGAAAACAAGCCCTCTCCTTCCTCTACATGGCATCCCTTCAAATATTTAAACATGGCTCTCATGTCCCCTCTTAACCTTCTCTTCTGCAGACTAAACATATCCAGCTCTCTAAGTCTATCCTCATAGGGCATGGCTTCCAAGCCCCTCACCATTTTGGACACCCTCCTCCGAACGACTGGATCAGCTACGGAAGGAAGTGCTACGAGAAAACCTCACTCCCACCGCTAACTGGATTGTGGCAGGAAAGGGGGTCATTAATGGATTATTTACGGCATGAAAAGTGGCACATTTCAAGTGGATTGCAACGCAGTAGCTGCTGGTAAGCAACAATGTCTTGCGATAGGTCTGATCCCAAATACGGCATTGCGCTGGCGGTATGACACCTCGCCGTAGACACCCTCACTCCGCTAACAGCACGCCAGCCGCACACTGTGTTGTTGTAAAGAGTCTGTGTTACAAATTGTCGGGATTTTATTCAGGCCTGGGTTTCCACGATTCTTCATCCCTGTTCGCTGGATGTCTGCAACCCCCTCACGCTGTTTACATGTTTCAGACATCTTTGTAATACTGTATATCATTCCTGTCATTTGTTTGTGGCGATTTGCTTATTTATTGCGCTCTGTTTGAGTGTGAGCTCTTGTGTCCGAGACCCTTCCCTCTCGTATTTGTTGATGCGAACACGCAGCCACTTATACACACTTGTGTACACAAAGATGTGTGCCTCGCTTCTTGTTTGTGTATCATCATCCATCACATTGAAAGGTCTCGTGCCTTTGGACTCCGCTGACACGGAGAAACCTATGATATCAATAAGAGAAAATTCAAGGGTGGTTTTTTTTAAAGTCTAGGATCCTTTCAAAGGCTTTTTGTAAGAAAAAGCGTACAGTGCCCTCTGCTTTCATGAGGGTTCAGGGTGCAGATCCCCCACAGAAGTCAAAAAATAAATAACTCTTCCTAGCCTGAGTGAACAAGAATGGGAATGCATGCCTTTGCCTTCCCTTCCTGCACCCCCCCCCAGCATTCCCTTCCCATTCCCTTGCCTTTTCCATGGGCAGGTGTGCTTTCCTCCTCTGCGCCTGGGCAAAAGGCAAGCAAAGGGGGAGAAGGGCCCCGCACACAGAGAAGGAAGGTACATGCTTTCCACCTCCCTTCTCCTCACTCCCATTCGCTTGCCTTTTGCCCAGGTCTGGAAAACGAAGGCATGGGTCCCTGAGCAAATGGCAAGGGAATGGGAGGGAGAGAATGGGGGGGCATGCAGGTGCCTCATAAATAATCAAATCTGCAAAGGTCGAACCCACGAATGTGGAGGGAGAATTGTGCTCATTGTCGGTTTCGTATACAGTTGACCCTCCACATTCATGAGAGTTAGGGGCACAGGATGGCTGAAAAAGTGGAAGGAGCACAAATATCAAAATGTGTCTGTGGGAAGGGGGCAGAGGCATGGTGGGGAGACCTTGACCAAGTCACTAGAGTCCACAGATGCAGCCTGGAATCACATTGGCTTTTTTAGCTGCCGCATCACACTGCTGATTCATGTTCAGCCTGTGGTCTACTAAGACTCCTACTTTCACACGTACTGTGGTCTAGCCAGCTGTCACCAATCCTAAATCTGTGCATTTTTTTTTCTTACTTAGTACCTTACACTTCTTCCTATTGAAATTCGTTTTGTTAGTTTTGACCCAGCTCTCCAATCTGTCAAGATCATTTTGAAGTTTGATCCTGTCCTCTGGGGTATTAGCAACCCCTCCCCATTTGGTATCATCTGCAAATTTGATCAACATACCCTCCGCTCCTTCATCCAAGTCATGGATGAAGATGTTGAACAGCCCTGGGCCCAGGACAGAACCTGTGACACCCCACTGGTCACTTCTCTCCAGGATGAAGAGGAGCCATTGGTGAGGAGCATACTTTGGGTTCGGTCAGTCAGTTACAAACCTACCTAAACATAGCACTGTCTAGCCCAGATTTTACTAGCTTGTTGGCAAGAATATCATGGGAGACCTTGCCAAAGACCTTACTGAAGTCAAGATACACTATGACCACAGCATTCCCTTCCTCTACCAAGCTTGTAACTCTACCCAAAAAAGAGAAAAGATTAGTCTGGCATGACTTGTTTTTGAGAAACCCAAAGCAATCACAGTTTTCCTTTCTAAGTGCTTAGAGACTGTCTGTTTAATGATCTGCTCTAGAACCTTTCTTGGTATTGATTTCAGACTGACTGGGTGGTAATTGTTTGCATCCTCTCTTTTCCCCTTGGTAAAGATGGGCACAATATTCGCCCTCCTCCAGTCTGCTGGGACTTCTCCCAGTCTCCGGGGATTCTCAAACATGATTGCCAGTGGTTCTGAGATTACTTCTGCCAGTTCTTTTAATACCCTTGGATGTAGTTCATCTCGAATTCATTTGGCTGGGCTGTGGATGAGTTGGGGTTCTGAAGCGCTTTCATTTACAGCAGCACCATAGTTAAAGCCAGCTTGGTGGAAAATAACAATATGAGTTAACGTTAAGGTCGGGGTTAAGTATATGCCTCTTTTGTTGTGAGGGAGTATTTCCTGGACCCCAATGATCATTTCAATTCATCCTCTTAGTAGAAGTCGTTTTAATTTTTCCTAATGCCACCAACATAACCAACAACCACATCTGTTTTGTTGCATTACGGTTTGCCAAAGAAACAGCCTGGGACTTTTTTCTTTGTCCCAATATGGGTTAGGACAAAAAAAAAAAAATGTTGAATGGCAACAGTCGAGAGATTTTGGAGATATTGTTTTTCCACTGTTGTTCATTGTTTTAAAGAAAACCCAAAGTGGACATAACAAATGGTTCACATCTGGGGAAACGGTCTATCAGCCTGCACGTGACAATGTTGCCAGATGTTCACGTTGCCTTGTGTGGATCTTGACACCAAATTTGACGCCAAGAGACTAAGCTGTTCTTTTCTGGTACTTTTTCTGGAAACCCACTAGGTGACCTTGGATGCGTCACACACTCTCAGCCTCAGAAAACCCTGTGATAAGTTAGTGTTAGGGTCACAACAAGTCAGAAATGACTTGAAGACACACAAGAACAACAAACAACCCCTGTTGGTGCCTTATGGATGTCAAGTTCCCCTATAGAAACAATCAGGCCTTTTTTTGGTCCAATGCAGAATGCTCTTAATCAGAGTTTTGGAAGTGGAAGGGTTCATGGATGCACACGGCACATGGATGTGCACCAATGCGCCTTTTGCCTTATGCATGGATGCTCAATGCACATGTGGATGCAGACCTGCATTGGGTGCTGTGATTCATTAATCCAGCGAAGTCACCTGATCTCTTGAACACGACATGATGCTCTGTCTCTTCCTTGCAAAATCCCTGCCACAGTTCGGATGAGAAAACGGAGGGGATCTTATCGAGTTTCCTGATGACATAAAGCAAGGAGGAAGAGCCAACGCCTTTGAGGACAGAATTAAGAGACTCAACAGGATTCGGAGAGGGTGGAAAACTGGGCATGAACCAGAGATGGAGAAAACAGATCCGTTTCACTTTCTCCTGCGCTCAAATTCTTTCAAACCTCAAGTTCTTTCCATCCAGAATATGAAGTCATTTGTGAATTTTGGGTTAATTCTTTGAGGGGGAGAAGAAAGGGAATGCAATTCTGGGTCGTTTGGACCAGACAAATCCATCTTCCAAGGATGGAAACGACTATATGACATGCAAGGATTGGAATGGAGACATCAGTATGAATTAGAACAAATAAGATTTTTTTTAAAAAATTAAACCAGAACCTCATGGAATTTAGCAGCATTTTGAGGGCATTTTCCTAGAAACAACAAAGGGAATGACAGGTTTTCTTTGCAATGTTGTCGCCTTCTCCCTTCACCATCTATGCTGTTGTCCTCGCAGGTGGTGCAAGACAGAGGACCTTTCTGCACTACACTGTTACAGTGCTATTATTCCACTTTCAACATCCTGTGGAATTCCAGGGTTTGTAGTTTCCTGAGGCCCAAGAGCTCTCTGGCTGAGAACTCTAAACGCCACTCCCTAAACTGCAAATCCCAGGATTCCATAGGAGGAACGATAGCACTATAACAGTGTGGTGCGGAAATGGCCTGAGAGCTGGATGCAAAGGAATCAGCTACAGAGAGGCATCTGGCTCCAGATGATGGCTTTCTGTTACCACGGTTATGATATGTCTGGTGAGAGCACTAGATATCTCTTGATATCAAACTTATTTGGCCTCTATGTGACCTTTCTCTGCCTCCCTGCTCCACGTGTTTACAAGGGCCACTGGACGAGCACGTAATAGCCGCGGCCATTAATGGTTGTACATTCCAAACCTCCTTTAGGCAGGCAGCTTAATGCCTCTCCGATGCTTCAGGGACCACTCCTTCTTGCAAACCGCCTTGCTCAGTGCAACTTTACACAAAGACGGCCGGCCGAGTACCGAGCCATTCCTTTATGTTGGGCCATTTGCATACTGGCCATACAATTGTCATCCAGCGCTAAGCTCATCATGTAAAACCTGACCTTTTCCAGCGCCTTTGTCCTGCTCTAAAATTCCTTTGTTCTTACCGAGCATGGCACGGCCTGTAGGTAAAATCCACCCTATTAAAAAAACCCAATTCCAAGCCTTCCTCGGACTACTTTGGACTTCCATCCCGCCTTGCTGTTGGTTTGTCCAGTGAGCTCCCCTTAGCAAACCGCGCTGAGTTTCTTCCCCTGCAACCTCCGTTTCTCTCCAGGACTACGAGACCAGGTGTCGTATCACCCATTCCCCCAAAAACTCTCCATTTCTATTTCTCAGTTAGCTAGTGTATGTTCGTGCAGTTTGTCCATAATAAAAATATTATTTGTTGCTTTAAAAACTGTCTGACTGCTCTTCTGACCTGACGCTGTAGACATAGGGTAAAAGGTCCTAGCTAAAGTTACCCTGCCTCTCGCTAGCTTGAGAGAGTGCTCGAGTCTAATTTCCCCCATCTTGTGTTTTTATTTGGTAATTTGGGCGCCCCTCCTGGGACCCCCAACATACAGGGTAACATTTCCCCCTCCACCAAATCTGAGCAGCTTGTGGCCAAGGTGAGGAACTTCTACACGGGGGGCACCCATCTCAGCCAGAGCGGAAGGACAATCAGGAGACACCTCCATCCTTTGTGGGTATCACTAACACAGCGTAATCGCACGGAGGCCAATTTCCCCTACAAGCAAGGCTGCAACACACACACACAGCAAGCCCAAATATCTCCTTTTCCCTTGCAGTGCCTCTCAAAACAGCTACATGAAGTGACCTCACATCACTTCCACTTGCCATTTTGAGAGAGCCTGCAGAGTCAAATGCAAGTATTGGGGACTGCTACGAGATTCGGGGATGCCTGTGGGTGTGGGGAGCATTTTCAAGTTTTGGGGGGCATATTGCCTTCATTGGGGGCAAAAATTACCCTAAAACAATACCATTTTTTAAAAAGAACTAGGATGCCAGGGACTTGGGGGGACTGACGGGAGGCTTCACGGACCCCAAATTGGGGACCAACAGCCACAATTTGGCCGCCCTTGCTATACCATGATGCCAGCACAACTTTTGCCACCTTCTTCAGCCATCTACATTCACCTTCTCCCCCATTTCAACCAGAAAAATAATTTATTTTGACCCCCCCCCAACCTAGCAGGTAAGGCTGAGACACACCCTAGGGGTCTGAAGCAATCACCAATCCATCAGGGGCTCGCAGGCCACACCGAAGACCAAACATGACACAAAGAAGATGGGGAGAAGCCACAGAGACGCAGAGCAATTGAGCAATAACGAAAGAGTGTGTTTACTACAACAAAAATGCACATTTCCCCCTCTCTTTTCCTTCACTGTCTTTGTTTCAGAAAACGGGAACATACAGTAATGTTCTTCCCTCTCCCCCCCCCCACCGTCTCCAAAAATTTCTGGAAGTTTTTGCATCTTTGTTCGAAGAGCAGACAAATTGCCCATTGGCTCAGTTTCCCGGTGTCCCAGTTTTGCCTGTTGAATCAGGGCTGGCCGAGGACCAGATTTTCTAGTGTTACGGACTCCACAGACCTCACCCATTGCAAAACAATCTTTGCGTCTTCCCCTCTCTCACATACTCACACACACACACACAGAGAGGGCAGGTCGACTGAGCAAATCCACCATGCTGCAAAGAGAGCTAGGAGTGTAAGCAAAACATGATGACAAGGTTGAGCTGAGATGTCACTACCACTTGCAATGCTTCTGCTGCTCGGAAAATTAAACACAGCCATGTTGTTGGTATGTAACAAGTGACACGGGGTGGTCGAGACTGCAGACAGATCCTAGGGTTGGGAAGATTATTTGGAAAGACTTGAAAAACGGTCGAAGAAAGTGTTTCTCCCATGTCAAGCAACCCTGGTGAGCAGGATCTTGGAGAGATGAGAATCTTTGCACTGTTAGACTTATTCTTTGCAAAATTCGCACATGGTTGTTCTGCCTAAGAAACCGCTTTCTCCTGCATAGACAAATCATAATTCTTCACAGGAATGTTATTTTCCATGAAGAAAACAGCAGTTTTTATTCTGCGTGGAAGATGCAGCCTACTTTTTGTGCAGAAAACATCTGTGTGAAAAAACCCCACACTTTTTGCCCTGAAGAGCAAGTCTCCGACTGTGAATACTCTTTGCAAAACTGCAGTTTTTGAAAAGTTCTTTGCACAAGTAGAACATTGTTATGAAATTAGTTGTTGTTCCTTTCAAGAAGAAAATTAGCACAGAATGACATTCTTGATGGGGTTTCCACCAGCAATAGAATGGCCAGTGAGGGAATGCCGTTGCAGCAACACATTCAGTCCTTGGCCAAATTTCATTGTTGAGCAGGGAGGAAGGGAATACCAACCTCTACAATGACCAAAAGAATACCTACACCAAGAGAAGGTGGAATTTACCCTTGCATTATCACTAACATTGTGGCCTTGGTATTACATGGCAGTTGCACCGTGCTATGTTGTTGTTGTTATCTTTACCTACACACACACACACACACCTTTTTCCCAGGTTGGGACTCAAAGTGGCTTAGACTTAAAAGACATAGCTAAAACCCATAGGATACAAAAGTTAACACATAATTAAACAATTGGAAAGAAGTAAAGCAATGATAAAATACATGATGAAAAACTCAAATATTCACCAAGAATACAACATCCAGCACATTTTATCAGACAGGCCACCTACGATCACACATCGAATCCCTGTCTGAATAAAAATGTCTTTACTTGATTGCAGAAAGATAGCAGGGAGGGTACCAGGCTGACTTCTTTGGGGAGGGAGTTCCAGAGCCTGGAGGCAGCCACTGAGAAGGCCCCGTTGCTCCTGCGTTCCCACCAGGTATACCTGTGAAGGTGGTGAAATGGAGAGAAGGGCCTCTCCAAAAGATCTCAAAGTCCAGGGCTGGTTTGTAGGGGAGAATATAGTCCTTCAAATAACCTGGACCTGAGTAGTGTATGGCTTTAAAGGTCACCACCAGCACTTTGAGTTGTACACGGAAACAGACTGGCAGCCAGTGGAGCTCTTGCAACCAGGGAGTTATGTGATCCCTGCAACCTTGGTAAGAGAATTGTGATGTCCTGCAACCCAGTGCACAATGCATGATTGCAATACATGATACAGATCAATGGCACAGCATCCCACATTTAGCTCTAATCCTGCAAATGTGAACGCAATATGGCTGTTCCGCACCAGAGAAAAAATGCCAAAAGATTTCTGTAGTGGAACGTTCACATGCATAAGACAGCAACAAGAGGCCAGGAGTGACTGAGCACCTGGAATGCATTCTTCTAGCTAGAGTACTGAAGGAAAGGGAATGTGGAACATATAAGTTTCTCCTCTGCACAGCCTTAGATTGCAATGCACAGCTCCTGATTAACTTCCCAGAGCAAGGAGGGAAATGAGATTATTCCTTATCACATTGCTTAGGGAAATGGGATAAGAAACACTGAACTTGGCCTCTTTGCTTCAAGATAGAAAATGGCTGCACAGCAGAGCAGAGGGTGAGCCCTGGCACTACAAGGACTGGGAGGAAAGGCAGAAGCTCAGACAATGCAGAGACACCCTGGAGACTCTTTGCAAGCTATAGTGACAAATCCATGAAGCTAGCAGGTTTTAGTGACCTGCTGCTTTGCTGGAGATTTACACCCAATCCTTTCTTCTTGCCGGGAGCTGAACTCACCAACATTTCAGGATTTATACCCTCCTCTCCCACCACGAAAGCTGGAGACTCAAGGCAAGGGCCTGAGATCTGGCAACCCTATTCGATGCCAGTTTTAGATACGAGATGCCCCCCTGTTTCTACCAACTTGCAGAGAAATGTAACTCCTGCTGCCCCTCTTCTCTCAAGGGGGATCCCTGAAAGAGAGGCCTCCCTGGAGGAGGAGAAGGAACCCCCTGTTTCTTCGACCGTGTGGAAACGAAAAGGCCTCATTCCCAGCAGCTTGTTGACAGGGCCCCGCGCCTCCCCGCCGATGGTGTCAGACCTCATTTAGCAGGAGGCCTCAGCCGGCCGAGAACTCGTGCAGGGTGGCAGCCGGCCAAAGCAAACACATTACGCAGGCAGCCAGAGGGCCAGGCAGCCAAACGGGAAGTAGGCTGGGCGGGCGAAGCGGCAGGTGCCTCGAATCTAAATTTTTGTTCAATGTTCAGGGAGGAAAAGAGCGGGCTGCCCTTCAGCAAGCCAGACAGGAGTGAAAAGAAAATGGTCTGTGTGGAAGTCTTGCATTCTGGAGCATGAAAACTCTCACAATCCCCCAGTCAACATGGCTGGTGAGAGTTGCAGTCCAAAAAGGGGCCATTTCCAAGAGGGTCACTAAGGGAAGAAGCCCACACAATAAGAATTTTGCCTCCTCTAATGAAGTTTTGAAGAGCCAGTGGTTTGAGTGTTGGTCTACAGCTCTGGAGACCAAGGTTCAATTCCTGGCTTGGCCATGGAAAGCCACTGGGGGACCTTGGCTTTGTCACATGCTCTCAGCCCCCAGAAAAGCCCATGAAGGTTTGTCTTAGGATTGCCATAACTCAGATTCACAACAACAACAACAACAACAACAACAAATTAAGGCCATTTCTGCACGAGACTGTTATAGCACTATGATTCCACTTTCAACTTCCTATGGAATCCTGGGGCCGGCCGGCCCTACCCGAAACTGCAAACCCTAGGATTCCATAGGATGTCGCAAGTGGAATCATAGCACTATAACAGTCTCGTGCAGAAATGGCTTAAGTTTTCCTTCACTCCCTAAATTTCTGGAACTGCAGTAACTTTAAACTTCAATTGAGCATTTGGAAATAGAATTTAGGCATCCATGGAAAATGGGGCAAGCGAAAAAACCCAGTGTGAACTTTGGACTATGACCCAGGAGTCCAGGGTTCGATTCCCCACTTGGCCATGGAAACCACTGGGTGACCTTCGGCACATAACACACTCTCAGCCTCAAGAAAATCCTGTGATAGGGTTGCCATAAGTTGGAAACAACTTGAAGGCACACAGCAAAAACAAGAAAGAGGCCAAAGGAACTGGGAGACAGCAACTCAAAGGGTTCTAGGTGTGAAAAATGTTCAACATGTCACTCTCTGCAAAGCCTTCCTTTTGCCCTGATCCCATGGCTACACTCCCTGCATCCACGCAACGAAGTCAAAAAATGCCACGGCATGGCTGGTTCCGACTTTGGTGATTCGAGGATACGTCTTCTGTGCCTCACGATCTTGCTACAACCCTCAACTTTTCAGAGATGATTTGGAAGATGAGCATTTCACACCAGAGTTTTGAGCTAGACTTGGCCTACGGACTCCACACTGTAACAAAGCCAACTCACCCATGGTGACTTGAGAGAGAACGAAACACGCCAAGTGGACGCCGTGTTCTCCTCCAGGCAGGAAAGGCAAGGCTGCAACAACAACTAAGGAAGGCAAAACAACTGCTCTGATGGACAAAAAAAAAAAAAGAGGAGGAAACACAGAAATCCTGTCTTCATCTTAGAACTGTAGAATCTTAGGGCCTTTCTGCACTACGCTGTCATAGTGTGATGATTCCACTTGCAACTTCCTGTGGAATTTTGGGGTTTGTAGTTTCCTGAGGCCAAAAAGCTCCCTGGTTGAGAATTCTAAATGTCCCTCCTTAAACAGCAAACCCCAGGATTCCATAGGAGGTTGAAAGTGGAATGATAGCACTCTAACAGTGTAGTGCAGAGATGGCCTTAGTCACTTTCAGGATCAGAGGCAACGTACAGTTCTGTGTAATCAGTTCAAAGCTGGCATGAGCTATTACACCAATGCCTTGGCCATGGGCTGTCCCCCTGGGGCAACTGGTTGCCCACTGGGCAAACTCTAGAGGCCTTTGATCCATCCTAGAAGGAGCATCTATCCTGCTCCTAATACAAGAAGGTCCCACCAGATTGGAACAAAAAGGCCAGTTAGATGCTGAAGCAGAGGGTATTGGGGACTCTGGCCGCCAGTCTCCAAAGCATTGCCCCCAGCACCTGGTATTCAGAGACGGACTAGCGCAAAACATGGAGTTTCCATTCACCTCCCTTGATTTTGATTTCTGGCTTTCAATCTTCTCCCCCATTCTAGGATTGGCCACCAGCTGCAGCTGCCTCCTCCTAGCCTCTCGGAAAGCCAAGCCTGCATCCTACAGGGATGCTCGGAGAAGGCACAGCTGGTTTGTCTGAAGCAGAGAAACATCTGGAAGAAGGGAGAGAGAGAGACCCAAACACTGCATGGGTGTTGGAAGCAGAAACCCAGGCACGGGTCAAACCGGCCTGCGTTTGCAAGGAGTGACTCTCTGTCTGGTGCGCTGGGTCATGCGGACAGCTGGTTGCGTTCAGGGCCCGCTCTGTAGGGTGGAGCTACAGAGCCATCCCCCCTCCAGTCCAGAAATATGGCTCTCTCAGCTACAGCCTTGAACCATCCACCCACGGTCTCTCTTGGATCATCTCTCTCCCTCCCTCCCTACAGCACAGGGCTTGCAGATTTCCAAAACCCAAAAAAGAGAAAGATGCTGGTTTCTCCCTCTTGAAGTTTCTGCTCTCCTTCTCCGCCCTTGGCTGACCATAAAAGTTACAGCCACCGTCCTTTGTGAAGCCACAGTTAACTTGAGACAGCTTTCTTCCACGATCGAAGGAAGCTAAACAGAGCACCAAAAACAAATCAGATTGGAAAAAGGCAGGGAATCAAATTTTCTTATTTAAATGGACTAAAAACAAAGAGAAATTTAAGTGTTGAACTGGACAGTGAGAGATGAGGGTTCTAATTCCTGCTCAGCTGTGGAAACTCACTGGGTGACTTTGGGAAAGTGACACTCTCTCAGCCTCAGAGGAAGGCCATGGCAAACCTTCTCTAGAAATATCTTACCAAGAAAAAGACTGTTCTGAGCCAATGTGGTATAGTAGTTTGAGGACTCAGGGAGGCCGGCGTTCATTTCTATTCTGCTTTGGTTAGACCTCATCTGGAATACTGTGTCCAGTTCTTCTCATTTCAAGGAGGATATGGACAAGCTGGAATGTGTCCAGAGAAGGGAGACCAAAAAAGTGAAGGGTCTGGAAGCCATGAAGCTCTCTGAGGAGCAGCTTAGGGAGCTGGAGATGTTTAATCTGCAGAAGAGACGGTTAAGAGGGGACATGATTACCATGTTTAAATATTTGAAGGGATGCCATGTAGAGGAAGGAGAGGGCTTGTTTTCTGCTGCTGCAGAGACCAGGACAAGGAGCAATGGATTCAAGCTGCAGGAAAAGAGATTCCACCTGAACCTCATGAAGAACCTCCTGATGGTCAGAGCTGTCTGGCAGTGGAATCTGGAGTGTGGTGGGTTCTCCTCCTTCTTTGGAGATTTTTAAGCAGAGGCTGGACTGCCATTTGTCAGGAGTGCTTTGATGGGGGTTCCTGCATGGCAGAAGGAGGTTGGACTGGATGGTCCGTGTGGTCTCTTCCAACTTTACATTTCTATGATTCTATGACTCAATAGCCCCCAGGGTCTCTTCCAACTCTATGATTCTATAAATCCCCACTTAATCAGGGCAACCCACTGATTGACCTCGGGAACTACACTCTCTCAGCCTCAAAGGAAAGGAATGGTGGCAAATGCCCACTAAAGCACTCTGGCCAAGAAACCCCTAGGACAGACAGACAGCATTGTATCGTGATCTGAGTGTTGAGTTACACTCCGCTGTTACTTAGCCGCAAGTGTCCCCGCTTTCCTCTGTCAAAAGTTGCAGGATCCGACATAGTCTGACAAGTAACTTTTCTATGCTCAGGACATTTGGCACCACAAAATGTTCGCAAGGAGGAGGGGTAGAGGCACGGAGAGGGTTATGCAAAGGAAACCCGCCATTTGCTATGTCAAAGGTCACTCAGTAAACTTGGCTGCAGGGCAGAAGGAACTTTTCCGGGGTCAACAAGCCTCATCCTGCTTTTTTCCAGCCAAGGACACAGGGCTGGGCAGCAGGCAGAAGGAGTGTAGGATGGGATCCGGGTGCAGACACGGTGAAACGGGGCACACCCTTCGTCCCGGCATTTTGGAAGAGACAAAGCTGTTTCTCATTTGGGAAATGCGTTCATAGCCCAAGAGGGTATTTCCTGTTCCTTCCTTCCAATTGTTTTCTTGCTCTCGGGGTCGTTTGTTACACATAGACGGATTAGAGCGATTAGCAAACAGAACATTATAAATGTGTTAGCAGAACATTTTTGGCTTCTTCAGTGGCTTCGGGTCAACGGGGGCTGCGTCCAAAGCTGCAGAATGGAGCATGCCTTCCAACCTTTCCCAGATGGAAACCAGGGCACGCGGGGCAAGCCACATTGGGATGCAATCGAGATGGAAAAAGTTATGAATGAGGAAGAACACACAAGCTTGGGGAGGCTGCAGAAGTTTGCTTTTGCCCGAACCTTCTGGACAGAGCAAGATTCCACATCTTCTCCTCTCCTTCAGCTGAGTTAACAAAGTGCAAGCTCCTTTTGCATGTTGAAATTAGTTTACAGCAGTTGAAATAAGCTGAGGATGAAGGGAGAAAGTTGGGGGAGAAAAGAGAAACCGGGATGTTTTAAAACCAGCTTTAAAAAAGTGGGATGACAGCGGAGTAACTGTATATAACACTCTATTGTGAACTTCCTTCCATTTTGATGGTGTGGTTAGGTTTTTGGCCAGTTTTGGCCAATAATTTCTGTTGCCTTCAGGGGCCCCAGGAGTCAAAAATGCAAAATAATCCCATTTTTTAACTCACAATACCCCCCAAATGGCCCCTAAGAGGGCCTGGGGGCATTTTAGCCATTTGGCTTTTTAGCTGCAGCTTCACACTGTTGACTCATGTTTGACTTGTGGTCTACTAAGATTCCTAGATCCTTTTCACATGTACTGCATTCAAGGGTGTCACCAATCTTATATCTGTGCCTTTCATATTTTTTTTTTCTGCCCAAGTGTAGTATCTTGACCATGAGACCACCACTGAGAATCTCTTTTCCTGGAGTTTGGAGCCATTGCTTCATGCCCTAGTCTCTGGAGCAGCAGAAAATGGGGTTGCTCAATCTTTCATATGACATCCCTTCAAATATCTAAACATGGTTATCCTGTCCCCTCTTAACCTTCTCTTCTGCAGACTAAACATCCCCAGCTCCCTCAGCCATTCCTCAGAAGGCTTCATGGTTTCCAGACCCTTCACCATTTTGGTCGCCCTCCTCTGGACACATTCCATCTTGTCCACATCCTTCCTTAACTGTGGTGCCCAGAAACGGA
Organism: Ctenosaura bakeri; assembly: GCA_948474755.1. Lineage (NCBI taxonomy): Eukaryota > Metazoa > Chordata > Lepidosauria > Squamata > Iguanidae > Ctenosaura > Ctenosaura bakeri. Next base: position 45,296 of record CAOLHI010001915.1, read on the forward strand.
CAAGTATTATTCCAGGTAGAATGTTTTGCATATCTTTTTAATTGCTGTAAGTCACATTGTGTCCCACCTTGGGGAAAAAGCAGGGGTATAAATAAAGATCATCATCATCATCTGTGAAACTGGTGGTCCCGCCTGTCGTGCAAAGGAGGAGAAGGAGGCAGAAGGGAGCAGGAGATCAGAAATGGTTGAAATGCAGACCCCACCTCATCCCACTCCTGGTGCGGTCCCTTCTCAGCCAGGCTCGTTTTGAACACCGCTAGTTATATCCACCACACTTCCTAAAGTAACTTGCTGCCAAGCTCGGCTCACAGAGGGGTGGGGAGAGAACTCCAGCAACTCATTAAGAGGCCCACTTCAAAGCAAGAGGCAGCTTGACGGAGGCCTCCGAACTCGTCTCCAGATTGGAAATTGCAGGGGAAAGAAATGGTTGGCTTCACCCCTACAAGGTTCCCCCCCCTTTTCACACGCACTCTAACACCCACTTCTTGCTGCTACCCTGCCCTGGCTGATGAGGTGTCTTTTCTCCATTAGCCTGGAGGGGGAAGAAGTAATGGAGGGGCCCAGTCCAGGGCTGGGGAATTGCTGAATTTTTGGAAAGTTACTGATCCAAAGGGATTCCACCCTTTTCCTCATTCTTGATGAATGGTCCGTTGGCGTAGCTATGCTGTGCTCATATCTGGTGGCTTCCATATTTGTTTACTGACGTACCTCAGTTAACAAAACATGTGAGAAAGAATCCCCTTTTAACAAAGTCTTTACCTCCAGAACCTCTGTCTAGATGGGAGGCTTTTAGCACTCCCTACCATTTCACACATGCATATTTTTTAGGTTTTGAAACAAAAGTGTACAAAAACATGTTGAGCCGCTGCTCTTCTTTTTGGTGGTGTAGGAAGCCTCTATGAGCTCCCTGTCCAACCTGTAGGATACGGTGGGTCCAAGATTTTGCACCCACTCACAACTTTAACTGCTGCAAAATTGAATTCAGAGGACAAAAGTACTTTGTAATCAGTTAACTCAGGGGGGGAAGAAGAGGGAAGGGGGCAGAATTCTGTCTTTTCCAAGAGGTTCAGGCAAAAGCAAACTGGTTTAAATGGGGATTTGAATTTACAGTCTTTAATATAGACTGTAACAGATTGAGGTAACAGTCAAGACAATTGCCTCAAATATCCTTGTAGCCAATCCTAGAGTAACCAACAGATCTTCCTTTCTCTTAACTACCTGAGTCCAGGTACAAATATCCAAGGGTATTGTCTCTTGTTCCTTCTGCTCAATGGTCCGTTTCTTTGGAGAGTATATTGTACAGCTCCAGAAATTTCTGTGTAAAAGCATGCATGTACACTCTGGTTTGCTGAATAATGCAATTCATATGCGTTTAGAGATAATAATTAATTTGGTGTTGATGTTCTTAATGTGTTATTTTTTAAGGGCAACTTGGATAGAGGCCGAAATGCATTGGGCTTTTCACAGATATAAATAAAACAAGTGACCATCAACCAGCCTGCAAGGCTCTGTGTCTTGTTTGTTTCTATATTCATAACGTTTGCCTTCTTGCTAGCAGCCTGACTTTGCTTGGCTATACGTGTCGCACTTTTCCTCTGCGGAATGGTGAAAGGTCTGTCGTGGAGGAGAGCCAGCCTGGCATAATGTTGAGTGTTTGCGCTTTGGACAACGACACCGGGAGATGGGTGATGTGTCCTGGCACCCGTGTTTCTGGTTCTTCTCCACCTTCCCCAGCTGCTTTCCATCCGGAAAGGGTGAGCTCTTGGTAAAACCTCTTTTATGTGATTTCTCATTCCGGAGAGATCCAACCCAAAGTGTTGCAACAAGGCAGGGATGCTCCAGTAATCCTTCTGCAAACAACCCCTCTCCCAGAAACAACACAACACCAAACAGCCTCTATACTAACCCAGCCCTTTAAAAAAAAAAAAAATTCCTCTGTCCCGGACACTCAAGAATACCGCCAGGAGGGAGACACCAGGCGAGGCCTCCCAGGGATTCGAGATGGAGTGAAACACTCCAAGTTTCCAAGCTGGTGCGACTGGGGATTATAAATAGCCAAGCCATGACAGGGCCGGGCGGGAAGTTTGCCGTCCCCGTGGCAGACAAAATAACTCCTCCAGGCCGCAACTGATTAGGGCCGTTGGCTGCTGTCTTATTTTCCGTTCTTTCTGGATGAGGAGAAGGAGGTGGGGGGGCAAAGAGGATGTCATGAAAGCATCCACTCTAAAGGCGATGGGGAGAAGATGGGATGCGATAGCAACCTTGCAGGGATGATTGGAAGGAGAAAGGTCCAGGTGGTTTTACAATTGGCCTTCTACATTTGCTAGGGTTAGGGGCACAGGACCCTCAGAAAAGTAGAAAAATTGCAAATATCAAAATGTATGTGTGTGTGACTGTGAGAAAGAGGCTGAGGCATGGTGGGGAGAACAGGAACCCAGAGTCCGAACCGAGTCAAGGAAAGGGGATGGGTTGGCCTGGTGGCCCTATATAGAATCATAGAAATGTAGAGTTGGAAGAGACCCCAGGGGCCATCCAGTCCAACCCCCTGCCATGCAGGAACACCCTCAAAGCACTCCCGACAGATGACCATCCAGCCTCTGCTTAAAAACCCCCAAAGAAGGAGACTCCACCACACTCCATGGAGGCAGCAGCAGATTCTGCTGCCGGACAGCCCTGACCGTCAGGAAGTTCTTCCTGAGGTTCAGGTGGAATATCCTTCCCTGCAGCTTGAATCCATTGCTCCTTGTCCTGGTCTCTGGAGCAGCAGAAAACAAGCCCACTCCCTTCTCTACATGGCATCCCTTCAAATATTTAAGCATATAATTCCCCTCTCTTGCCTATCTCCTCCATTGAGTGTGGGGAAGCATAAGAAATCAGGCTGAGGTCCATCCTTAGCTGGCTGGGCAGTGGCTAGCGAAGGAGAAGAAGGAACAGAGGTGGGTTTTTAAAGGTCTGCATGGAGCCGCCAAGAGGGAAATTTCCATGAAAAAAGAACCACTCGGGGTGGGAGCAAGAGTTGGAGAAACTTGTAAATAATCAAATCCTTGAAAGTCAAAGTCACAGATGTGGAGGGCAAGCTGTACTTGCATTATCAAGAGTGCAGCCATGTTAGGAACTGAGTGAGGCGTTTTTTGGTTCGTCCCATCCTGGAAGAAAGAAAGAGCAAGTTGAGGACAGAGCACAGGAAAAAGGGTGGGGGGAAGTTCCCTTGAAATGACCAAAGTGCCTTAAGAAACCCCTGTCCTCTACTGATTATCACTCATATCACTGACTATTATCATCAGTGTTGGACCACAAATCCCTGCTCAACCAAGGAAACCCATTGGGTGACCGTGGGCAAGTTGCACATTCTCAGCCTCAATCGTCTGCTCTGGCACCCTACCTATGGCATGCCGTACCCTCGGAGACCCAGCAGGCATTGCACTAACTGCACCATCGGTCATCCCACCTTGGACAAGCCACAAAGGCCAGGTCAATGGTTCCAGTGTCTGCAGAAGAGGGAGACTCAACCGCACCGAAAGGCTCTTGGCTTGAACTACCAGGATAGGAGTGGGGACTGGCAGGCGGGCGGGTAGGAGAGGACTTCTGGCTGGATGCAGGTGGAATGTGCTCTCCAGGAATTCTAGCAACGTGCCAAGTTTGTAGGAAACCAGGACGCCAGAGCTGAGACGGGAACAAGCCCAACTCCGAGAGAATAACAGGCTCAACCGGGGGAGAAGGAAGGGAAGCTGGCTTCTAAGAACGGGGGTCTTTCAGAGCTCAGGAAATCTGAAGGAAGTCAGGAAGGGGTGTGTTGATGATCTGACCTCAACATAACATGGACCTATCCTTGGATTGCTTGCTTTCTATGACTCAAGGGAAGCTCTGGAAATCCCCTTAGTGAATCCCAAGCCACTGAAAGCAGAGGGGGAAAAAATACAAAACACCCCGCAATGCAATTCTGGGCTGCATCAATAGGTTAAGAGTGTCCAGATTGAGGGATGCAGCAGTGCCAATCTGTTGCCACTCTGTTCTGCCTCACCTGGACTCCTGTGTCCACTTTCTGGGCACCAGAGTTTAAAGAAGGATCTCGACAAGCTGGAAGGCATCCAGAGAAGGGCGGCCAAGATGACCAACGGTCTGGAAACCAAGCTTCATGAGGAATGACTGAGTGATCTGGGAATGTTTAGCTTAGAGAAGTTTGAAAGCTGATGTGATGGCTATCTTTAAATATCTGAAAGGATGCCATCGAGATGATAGAGCCAGCTTGTTTTCTGCTGCGCCAGAGACAAGAGTATGAACCAGTGGGTTCAAATTAGAAGAAAAGAGATCCCACCTATATATCATTGAGACCTTCTTTACAGTTCAAAAGTGGAATGGGATGCTTGGGAGGGTGTTTGGCTCCCCATAGAGTCATAGAATCCTAGAGCTGGAAGAGATCCCAGGGGCCATCCAGTCCAACCCCCTTCTGCCATGCAGGAACCCACATCAAAGCACTCCCAACAGATGGCCATCCAACCTCTGCTTAAAAGCCTCCAAAGAAGGACATTCCACCACACTCCATTGAAGATGCAGATTCCACTGCCAGACAGCTCTGACCATCAGAAAGTTCTTCCTGAGGTTCAGGTGGAATCTCTTTTCCTGTAGTCTCCATCTTGGGGGGGGGTTAAACAGAGCTTGGGTGGGCATCTTTCAGGAACACTTTAGTTGTGTTTTCCTGCCTGGAAGGGGGTTGGATTAGATGGCCCTTTGTAGACCCTTCCAACTCTTAAGATTCAGTAGTTCTATGAGCAGTGAATCAGTATGTAGGTAAATTCTATTATTCTGTGGGTTCCTCTCATTGGGGCTAATGGTAGGATTTGGATCTACCCGAATATAATCCATGTGATCCCATGGATCCCTCCTCAGGAATAGATGGCCGACGACTGGCAGTGACCACATGGGTGCAAGTGGCAAATCCACCTTGGGTTTTAGTCTGAACTTGATGTTGTGAACCTATTTGAAGGTTAGAGTACATCACTCTGGAGATCTTCATTAATATTCAGGCCACAAGCTAGAGAAGATTCATCACCCTACTAACATGGAAGTCAACAGCAGCCACCAACTTCGGATTCATTGTTTAATGGAGGACATCTTTGCTTGGAGAGCTCTAGTCCAGTACCCAAAAGTACAAGGCACCCTGAGAAAAGAGTGATGCTGAACTGTAGTTCAAGGGAGATCTCTACAGCTTTCTAGCGGGGAGTTTTAAGATACCCACCAAACTACAAGTCTGAGGATTCCTTGGGAGTGCACCAGGACAGTTAAGGTGGTATCAAACTGATACAGCTATGTAGTGCAGATGTAACTTTGGGGTCAATAATTATGCACCTATATCCTTATGTGTGTCAGAATATAAGATTGGTTATATGTGTATTTATCTGTCTACTCCAAGAATCCATCCCACAATGGTGTGCCCTTCAGAACATATTTCGCAATTTGTGTCAAAGCATTATGTTAAAAAATTATGTCACTGACACAAGCAAAAGGCCACCAGACACTTGATATTGATAATGAGTCATAGGCAACTCTCTCTTTTCCTTCTGGCCCGGCCCTGAATTCCTCACATTAAACGCTTGAAATGCAGTTATCTTGGTTTGAAAAGACGGTTCCAATACCTTGCAAAATATATATTGTTCTGTCGCTCTCCGGACAGCTTCTAATTTGATAAATGCCTTCCCAGAATAAAACCAGATGTGCAAATTTTATCAAATGGACCCAGTTCCGTACATGTTTGAACCAATCTTCTGTTTCCTGGCCTGGGTTGCAAAGGACTCTTTCCCGTCTTGCTCCAGCTTTCATGGGCTGTTTCATTTTAAGAGGAAAGAAACACATGTAAGAGGAAAGCAAAAGGAAAATGGTTCTTCTGACCATCAGAATAGATCAGGAGAACACAATGTGATCTCAGCCAGGCCTCAACCTTGGCTTAAGCGTGCAGAGATCCACCCCACGCTGTCCTGGGGGCAACAAAAGCAACAACCTAACCAAACCTTGCACACACCAAGATTTCCATGCAAGCGGTTTGCTTAGTTGCAAATTACTGGAAACCTAAACCCAAGCCTTGTAGCAAGTAGCCTGAAAGCAAGGGAAAAAGAGAGTAGGCAGGGATTACGTGAACAGCAGGATGAGTCCCCATTCAGGAAATGCCAGCACCTCTTCACCACAGATGCTTCCAAAGCCTCCACAGCAGAAGAGGCTCAGGTCCATGCAGCAGCAGGAAGATTCTCCAAGGAGGAGACAGAACGGCCAAGGGGTGGGTAAAAAGTGTGCCATTTGCCAAGCAGACTCTCTGCCTGTGAAAGTCAAGGGGCTTCTCCACAGCTGTGCCCTGAGCCGACATCCATGTCTCAACCTTTGCTCTCTCATGGAGTTATTTCTGTCTGGGAGTGGAGAGATCCCTCGTGCCTTGCCAAGAACCTTCAGATAGCGTGCCATCGGGGTGAGCTGGTTTCCTAGACAGCTCACAGGAATGGTTCCCAACCTCCCCCATTCCTCAAAGTCCGGCTGCTCCAAGAACGATCCAAGACGACAACCACACAACCCAGGCCTCTCCAAGCAAAGCAACCCTGGGAGACGTTCCAAGAGCAGCAAGGCCCGCCGGTGCCATTTTAAGCTTTCTTTTCCTTGCAAGGTGGGTGGTGAAGGGTGAGAGGAAGGCAGGAGCATGGCAAAAATGCCCAAGCAGTTTGGAAGGGGAGGAAGGTCCTAGAACCCCCTGATGCTAGCGTAGAAATCCATGGCAGAAGCACTCCTGAGAGGTGGCCATCCAACCTCTCTTTCTAAAGCCTCTGAACAAGGAGAGGAAGTCTGTTCCACAGTCAAACACCTCTTACAGTCAATAGGTTCTTCCCTCCTTTCATCTGGGTTCATCACGGGTTCTACCCCCTGGAGCTGTAGAGACTAAGTTCACCCCATCTTCACATCTTTCCATGTGTTTGAAGGGTTTCTCCATGATCTGGAGGGCAAAAATTGCCCAAAACCACCATGCCATACTTTTTTTAAAAAAAATGAGGATTTTGGAGGACTTTGAGAAGTAGCTGGAAGGCCATAAAAGTGAGGTCCAGGGTCACACTATGCCCACTACTGATCTATAGTCCCCCAAGGCAGCATTTCCCAGGCCTGTGAGTCAGTTTCACGCGTGCTCATTCATAAACCTGTGAATCAGTCTTGTATTCCTTCATAAATCTGCTGAACATAGCAGTTTTAGAGAGAAAGGTATGATTATGCTATAGGTACTTATAACCACCAAAAAGCAAATCGGAAGCTGCTTTTCTTTTGGTCTCTATTTCTATTCACATGCTCCTTTTCCTCTTTCTCTCTTATTTCCTTTTTCCTATTTCAAAAACAGTCTGCAACTTCCTGCTGCATTTTGAAAAGCTCTCCATAAAAAAATAAAATATTACATAAAGAAATGAATAAATCTGTTTCCGCTCATTGCTGGACCAATGTCCCTTGAAGCACTTAGTTTTCTACAAACTCCCTCCCCAAAAAACCCAAAAGTATAAATGTATTTCTCCACTGTAGGCAGTCCCAAAATTATATGTGTATTTATTTCCAGAAGTCTGAAGCCATTGCTCTGCAGTGTCCTAGTCTCTGGAGCAGCAGAAAACAAGCTTGCTTCATCTTCGTGACATCCCTCCAGATATTTAAACATGGTCCTAATGTCACCTCTCAGCCTCATTTTCTCCAGGTTAAACAAGTTCAGCTCTCCAAGACACACCTCATAGCGCTTCATGGTTTCATCCCATCTCTCAAGTTCTTCCATAATCCCTCTCCAAAAAAACCAAAAGTATAAACTCATTTCACCTAACTCTAAACACATTTCACTTAACTTTCACCAACATTATATACGTCCTTATAACGTAGTCACAGACCGTTAAAACACAAGGTACCCATTGTATAAAACATAATACAAAACATCATCATCACCCAAAATGAACAGGACACGTAACAACCTAGTAGTTATTTAAAATCTGAACAGTGAATAAACTCGGTACAATTTAAAGGGAGGGTATGATATTACGCATGCATCCAAATAATAATTTTATGACTCTCAGCAACAGAGGGAAAAAAATTTGCAACGATTCCTGTTACACCTTTAGTACCATCTGCTAATACACGCATCAAGTGCCAAGTGCCGAGTGTGTTTTATCCTTTGATATTGTCTTCCCGCATGGCAGAATGGGGTTGGACTTGAATAGCCCTTGGGGTCTTTTCCAACCCTATGGGTCATTTCCGCACGAGACTGTTATAGCACTATGATTCCAGCCGGCCCCTCCCAGAACTGCAAACCCCAGGATTCCATAGGAGGTTGAAAGTGGAATCATAGTGCTATAACAGTCTCACGCGGAAATATGATTCTGCAAGAGCCATGTTCCAATACCAGAAAGGAGGTCATGTAGAAGATGGAGCCAGCCTGGTTTCTCCTGCTTCCCATCTAAAACACAAACCAGAGGATGCAAATGACCAGAAGAGAGATTCCACCCGAAAAATTGGGAAGATCTTTATTTTTATTGCAAGAGCTATTTGACAGCAGAATAGATAGCCACAGATGGTTGGACATCTTTGAGCAGAAGTTGGATGGGCACACTTCACAGGTGCTTCAACTGCATCCCCACATGGCATGGGATTGGACTGGATGGCCCTTGGGACCCCTTCCACTTCTAAGAGTTTAGGGGTCTACGACTTGGTGCATGAGGGCCATGATCCAGCCCCTTCGTCCACCTAGGCCCTCCGTCGGGTGACCTGCCAACAGACTTCGCTCCAAGCCCATGGGTTTTGGAATCCATAAATAACCACTGATGGGAAACCGAGGTAGCCTGGGGTTCTTTTTTTGGCCAGCACGAGGGCCTGGCCAGCCAGCGCCATCACTGGGAGGGGAACAAATGGGGTGCTGTGGCGGAGATTTTCTGGACTCCATCTGTCTGCAATTTTTTTCTCACGACCGGGGGCACATTCATAGCCAACAGCCTCCCCTCTCTTTTTGGCATGGAAGGAAATGTTTCAAATAGTTACATACCTGGTGGGAGAGCCAAAGGGCCCGGCCGCCAGGCCAAGAGCTATACACAGACCTTGCCCACGGCCAAGAAACCATGGTGTTGCAAGTTTCTCAGGGGATTGGTATCCGTGTCGGGGTCCACTCCAACCTGCCTGTGCTCCCTTCCGGCCAGATTACCTATCTATTTCTCCCTTATAGATTCGACGCCCCTCGGCTATGCTCTCCAGACAGACGCAAAGCAGCTCGCCTGTTCCATGTCCTCACGCAGCCCCGAGGTTATGTTCGGAGAAGAGAGCCCCGTTCCAAGAGTTAGGAAAATAAACATCTGGGATGCACCCTGACTTATGGATGGGTGGAATGGTTGCTCTCAGCAGAGCCAGAGGGGGGTCTCTTTATTGCAAAGGCTGAGGATGCCAAAGGCCAGGAGGGACCGTTCAATTCACACGTGTGAAAGGTTTTATTGGGGTAATGAGGGATCAGCAACATGTCAAGTGGGAAAAGGGGGCAGGAGAACTTCAAGGAAGGAGTTTCTCCTTTGCTTCTCCAAGTGGATTGTGGCAAATCTTTGGTCCATCCATTTTTTTCAAATGGCTGGCATCTTGTTGACTATCTAGTATTATGTCTGGCAGTCCTGCCTATCGTCACAGCACTATGGGCACAAACACTCCCCCGCCCCCAAACCTAAAAAAGCTAAATGTGATTCTGGGCTGCGTCGATAACTTTTAAGTCAAGAGAATTAGCAGTACAAATCTATTTTGCTTTGGTCAGACCCCACCTGGAATAACACGGTGTCCAGTCCTGGGCACCACAGTTCAGGAAGGATATGGACATGTTGGAATAGGTTCAGAGGAGGGCAACCATGGCCTGGAAACCTTGGAGGACAACCATGGACTGGAAACCATGAAGCCCTAAGAGGAGCGGCTTTCCCTTTTCCCAAACTGCAAATCCCAGAATGTCATTGGATGTTGCCATGACAGTTAAAGTAGAATCATAGCGCTATAACTGTATGGTGTGAATGTGCCTCTGGAGTGGCTCATGTGTTCTGTCCGACCCATTTCACGTCTGGTCTATGGGAGCTCCTCCATCATAGAATCATAGACTCTTAGAGTTGGAAGGATCATCTACCTCCAAAGGTAGAGAGCCCAACTCACTCTCAGGTGGTCTGTTTTCCTCTTGAGTAGCTCTAAGTATCAAGATGTTCTTCATAATGCCTAAGCAGAGTCTCTTTTTCTGTAGTTTGAAGCCATTGTTCCGTGTCCTAGTCTCTGGAACAGCAGAAAACAAGCCGGCTCCATCTTCTCCATGACCTCTCTTCAGATACTTATGGATGGCTACCATCTCACTTCTCTGTCTTCTCTCCTCCAAGCTAGGCCTCAGTCACTCCTCTTCCCAGAGGTGGCCAATGCTTCTCTGCTTGGGGCTGATTTACGGCCCTGTTCTGCCCACCCACCAGCTAGCTCTCACTTTGTTATCTGGTTGACATCCCTGTGTGTTGGTTTGCCGGGCCAGAGCGAAATGTTTTCGTGACAGCTCAGTTGGCTGTGAGCTTGGGCAGGAATGTCTGGATTTACGAGCTGGGAAACCGGGCAGAGGTCCAAGGTTTTTCAGGGGCTGGTGGTGCTGAATGGAACTTTGCAGCCCTCCGGCCTGGCCTAGCTTGGCCTCTGTCACAGACAGAGACCTCGGGTACACGGAACGGTGGTCTTGCACATGGGATGACCATCTCAACAAGGAAACCGACCACCTCCTCTCTGGTCCGGGCCACCTCCAGCCAAGAAGGACTCCCTGGCTTGCGGTCACGCTGAATGCCTGGGTGGACAAGGAGAGGAGAAGACAAATGAGCTTGTTAATTAGCTGGCGCTGCAATAATTGTTTCCGTTAATGACTTGGCCCCTGGAGAGCTATTCTGTTCCCCATCCGTTGGCCCCAAAAAGCTGCCGCGGTGGAAGATTTAACTGCAGGATGAAGAGCAGGGAAACTGTTGATGTGTCGAGCTGGCACATTGCAAACTCAATAAGTACTGCCTGACGTCACGTGGCCCCCGGGCAAGATTGATGCCCCATGCTGTGGATGTTTCCAACGAGTGAACAGTGTGGCCCAGGGATGAGACAGAGAGGAGACTGGCAGGAGGGGTGGAGGCTTCTTAATGAAAGGAAGATGAGGCAAAGCTCACTTGAGGCTGGGCCGTGCGCTCCCAGTGGTGCAAATGTGCCAATGCTGGGATAGGACTGGCCATCCGGGTTGACTTGCAGCCTGACAAAGATGAAATTGGAGCCTGTCTGCACTGAGAATATCAGACTGGGGTGTGAAAAGGGACTGGAATGAGAGTGGACTTTTCCTGAAACATGTCCTCACTGGAATTCATAGAGTTGGAAGAAACCACAATGGTCATTGAATCCAATCCCCTTCTGCCATGCAGGAACAAACACTCAAAGCACCTCCAGCGAATGGCCACCCAGCCTCTGTTTAAAACCTCCAAAGAAAGAGACTCCACCACGCTCCACTGAGACAACAGCGTATTCCACTGTTGAATGGCTCTTACCGTCAGGAAGTTCTTCCTGATGTTTAGGTGGAACCTCTTTTCTTGAAGTTTGAAGCCACTGCTCCACAGTGTTGTAGGCTCTGGAAACAGGCTTGCTCCATCTTCAATATGACATCTCTTCAAATATTTACACATCGCTCTCATGTCCCCTCTTAACCTTGTCTTCTGCAGACTAAACATACCCAGCTCCCTAAGCTACTCCTCATAGGGCTTCATGGCTTCCAGACCCTTTGCCCTCCTCTGGACATGTTCCAGATTGTCAATATCCTTCTTGAATTGAGGTGCCCAGAACTGGACGCCGGATTCCAGTACTCACCAATTATGGGACCTCAAATGCAAAGGCTTGAGCAAAGACATATTCTCCAAATAATGGCAGATATTCTAAATCAGTTACTTAGTTAGGTATACTTAGTTAACTAAGAATACTTAATTAAGTAGTAACCTCCTGGCCCAACTCCTCCAGTCCTGACTTACAGGGCAGCAGCCACTGCGAACGGCAGAGGTCTGTTCTTTTTTTTTTAATAATTTTTTTTTAATTTTATTAAACTATAACACAAAAACAAACGAAAAATAAAACACCATGTGTTATACATAATAGTGAATTAAAAAACAAACAAACAAAACAAAACAAAAAAAAATTTTCCTTCTTTTAAACAATGCAAACTTATATTATTGTTTTTCCCTTCCCCTAAAATCATAAACTTGTTCAGCTTGTTCCATTCATACAACTTATACATTTTTGTTACGTATCTTCAATTCTTATTTTCATTATATTCATTTTTATTATTATACTTTCACTCTTAATTCAATATTTTTCACTCCCATTTAATCTCTTACTATTATTAATTATAAACTTATTACTTAATATCTCTAATAATGACCTCTCTCTAAAACCAATTACCTTTTAACTTTTTTTTTCCCCTTTTAAACATTGAACATCACATATCAAATTACATCTATAAATCACAAGTTTAACACACACAGATAATAAACAATATAAAAATACAAAATAAAAGATAAAAGTAATAATAAAAAAAAACCCACCCCCCAGAGCCAACTTTTTATTTAATCCACTTTCCAAAATTGCCATTCTTCTTTTAACAGGGTAGCATTACCATCTCTTTTCAGAACTTTTTCTAAAAATATTTTCCAAATTTCTTCAAAATCATTTGTTTTTACCAAACCTTTCATAAACCTAATTCTACATGTTAGTTTATCATTAATTGCAATTTTCCACACTTCTTTATACCATTCTTCTATTTGAAATTTTTCATTTGTCTTCCATTTTTTTGCTATTATTAATCTCGCTGCAGTTAACAAATTTGTTATTAATTCTTTCTTTGCCTGAGTACACTCTACCTTATTATATATGGACAACAACGCTATATTTGGACATACTGGTATTTCTAATCCTATAATCTCTTTTATCTCTTTAAAAACCTTTTGCCAAAATTCCTTTATCTTGTTGCAATTCCACCACATATGCATATATGTACCAATTTCTTGACATCCTCTCCAACACAATCTTGAATATTTCTCATCTATTTGATTTAATTTCACTGGAGTCAAGTACCATTTCCAAACTATTTTATAATAATTCTCTTTTATTCTTATTGATAATTTTTTTAAATGGCGTTGTTCCCAAATTTTTCTCCATTCTTGTATATCTATAGTTTGTACTGTCTCTTCCTCCCATATTTTTCTAAGATAATCCTCTTCTTGTTCTTTTGCTAATATTTTATATATTTCACTTGTTGTACCTTTTAGTATTTCATTTTCTTGCATATTTTCTCTTTGAATAATAATTTGTTCAAATTTAGTATATTCTTTAAAATCCTTAACATATCTTTTCATACTCTTTGTCCATTGCTCTAGTTGTATATAATTTAACCAAGATATCTTAGTTTCCTGCAATCTCTCTTTCATTCTTTCTTTATTTATCATTATTTTCATCCAATCTTTTAATCTATATATTTTTTGTTTTTTTATTTCTTTCTCTATTATTTCTCTTAAATTTATTGGAAATTTTTCCATCATTACTATCGGAGTTAATATTGATATATTCGGTATCAATTTTCTTTTATTTTTCTTCCATATTTCTATTATATTTTTTATAAAAGGATTTTCTATTTTTTCCATTTCTTTCTTTGAAAAATTCCTAAAAAATATATTCTCTAATTTCATCTCAATATTCTTATCTTCTGTCTCTAACCAATCTAAATCACCGTTTCCTGAAACTCCATCTATGATATATCTCAATTGATTTGCATAATAATACCATTTTAAATTTGGAAGTCCCAGGCCACCTTCTTTTTGACTTTTATACCAATATTTCTTGTTAATCCTCGATTTCTTATTTCCATTACAAAAATTATTTAATATCTTTTGCCACTCCTTTAACTCTTCCTCTGATACTTTTATTGGTAACATTCTAAACAAAAAATTAATTTTAGGTAAAATTTTCATTTTTACCACACAGAGGTCTGTTCTCCTCTCAATCAGAATACAGCAGACTGAAAGATCTCTGGTGAGGCCATCAGAAGCAAGGTCCTTGTTGTCATTTCTTCTCGCACCAGAGATTGTTGGTGGGAGGAGAGTGGAAACTTCACTCTGCTTCATCCCAATGAACAGGGGAACAGATCCCTATCGCTCGCAGCAGCTGATGCCCAGTAAAGCAGGACTGGGGGACTTTTCTGATCTCTACGTATTCCCTACACTATTGGATACATAGGAATTGTGAATATGAATCCATTATAGAAATAACACTAGGCTACATCTCCATAACTGTGACTCTGAATTCCCACCACTACTTGACCAGTTCCAGGTTTTGAAAAAGACGCAGCGTAGCATTGGAGTTTGGGTGTTAAACTAGGATTCTGGCAAAGGGTTTGAGTTGCCACTTGGCCAGGGAAACCCACAGGGTGACCTTGGGCAAGTCACATTCTCTCAGCCTCAGAGGAAGGTCATGGAAAACCCCTCAGAGGAAACTGTGCCAAGAAGATTAGAGCTGCCAGAAGTCAGAAACAACTTGAAGGCACACAATGACAACAACATCATGTGGTGGAGTCTCCTTCTTTGGAGGTTTTTAAGCAGAGACTGGAGGGCCATCTGTTGGGAGTGCTTTGACGGGTGTTCCTGCATGGCAGGGGGTTGGACCCGATGGCCCCGGGGTCTCTTCCAACTCTAGGATTCTATGATCATCAACAACCAAGTTTGGAAAGGTACAGAGAATGCCAGAAGTTGCATGTTCCACATGTCTGTAAGGGAAGCTGCCAGTCTCTTTCACATTGCTTGTACACCCACAGCAGAGGTGGGCAAAGTGAGGCCTCTTGGCCACCTTCATCCCACGCACTTCACTTTGGAGCCCCCTGAAATCCCCCCGGACTCCTCATTGCAACATCATCTCTCACTAGGTGAGGCTACTCTAAGGAGAGATCAGATGACTTACAGTCAGGCAAGCAACTCAGTTTCTCAGAGGTGGGTCAATTGTGCTTCCCCAATTCCATATTTGGAAAAGTCACATTTTTTTTCAGATGACAACTCCCAGAATCCCCCAGGCAATACAGGAGTGGGCCACTTCTGGCCTCCCAAACATTGCCAGGTTTCTTCGCTCTGAAGGTGTCCCACGGAGGCACAACCCAATTTCTTTTTCGTGGCAGCCAATGTGGCTGAAATATTCTTAAGTAGAGGAGAACCATTGAATGTCCTGAATTTACCTAGGTGTTGACTCACCTTTCAACATTTCTTTCAATGGGTCTGGCTGGGACTAAGGCACAGCCCTCCAGCCAAGGTCTTAGAAGGAAACATGTTTTATTTTCAGCCGTTCCAGCCTGCCCTTGGCCAGAGAAACACGTCTCCTCAGCTGTGTTCTGTTGGTCGGCGCTGTTGTTGAAAAGGAAACAGCAAGGAGGCTTCCAGAGGAAGGTCTGGGTTGTGCAATCACTTTGCCTCCTGCATGGAATTTTATTGTATTTCTGCAACAGGCATGAAGGAGGGATGAGCAGAGATGGTCCGGGAGTTGTTCTCTTCCCTGCACTCCCCCACCCCTCCACATTTTGTCATGCTGTTTCTTCCATTCTTTTCTCCTTTCCTTCTCCTTCCCCAGAGTGGTGGGGAAAGGGCTGTCCGTGGGGCAAATGGGACTCCGCCAGCCTAGAAATTAAGACTCAAATACGAATGTGGGAATTTCCAAACCAAAAGCAATTGGGGAGACTGGAATCGCAACCAACGTTGGTTCCCTTTTCAGAGAGGTGATGAATTCATGCCAGGTTTTCACCCAGGTTTCAAAGGATCCTGTCCAAAGTGCTGGACTAGTTTAGGGAGTGACAGTGTTCAGCACCCTGGAGAGCTCCTTTGAAGGCTGGAGGAAAACCTGGCCTGGATTTATTACCCCACTAAAATGGGAGCCACCAACTGTGAGCCATGCAACCAGTAAACCAATACATTATATTTTACTAAAACCATCACAACCAATGGCAAACAATTACTTCCCAAAGAACAGCAATGGCAAACAATTACTTCCCAACTTGACTCTGACCTCCAGCCACACTATGAAAGAGTTTTCTTAGCCGTCTCTCTCTCATGCCAGTGGGATGGATAATCCACTCTGCAGTTTAAAATAGCTGCTCAGGGTTCTCAACTTATGGGTGGGTGGGGGTTCAGGACCCTGTATAACTCCTTTTAAAGTTCAGACTAAAACCTGGAGCAGATTCACAGCCTCTGACATAGAAACCACCATGGGGTTTACAGCATGAATTAGGCAGGATGGAGAAACATCAGGCTGAGGCTTTTGAGGTCAGGCAAGAGAACCTGCTCTGTAGACTCATAGAATCGTAGAGCTGGAAGAGACTCCAGGGGCCATCCAGTCCAACCCCACTCTGCCATGCAGGAATGCATCATCCAAACACTCCTGACAGATGGCCACCCAGCCACTGTTTAAAAAGCTCCAAAGAAGGAGATTCCACCACACTCCGTTGAGGCAGCAGGGTATTCCACTGTCAAACTGCTCTTACCATCAGGAAGTTCTTCCTAATGTTTAGGTGGAATCTCTTTTTCTGAAGTTTGAAGCCATTGCTCCAAAGAATTAATTCCAAACTGCAAATATTCAAAAATAGCACATTCTTTTAGGTCTTTCTCACAGCAGAGAGAAGAAAAATGGCAGAATGATTTGCTCCTGTCTCTGGGAGGAAACAGCAAAAGCACCTCTAAGGATTCCTTGCCCAAGAAAACCTCAGGAAATTCATGTGGGTCACCATAAATTGATGGGCAATGTGAAGGTGCGTGCACGCACGCACACACACGCACACACACGGTGCAATCAGCCAGCTATAAAGTCCAGGATTAACCAGACTTTCATTCTGCTCAGGACATGATGGAAAAATGGCTTTTTTTCAGACCAGAAGTCACCTGTTGCTGGGCCTGTTGGAGCACTCTGGGAGTCGCAATCTCTGAAAAAGTTAACTTCTCCTGAGTGCTGGAATCTGGTGTACCTTAATATTAGTGGGAAACTGCTTGACGTACTACTCACGTGTAATGTTCCTCCTAGAGAAGCCATTAGACATTCAGGTCCAATGCAGCATGTCCGCATTTAGCTCAGGATTGCAAGCATGGAGTGGTACATGAGACACTGCTGTGCAAACCCAGTGTACCTGGGGTGGTCAGATGCACACAGCATGGTGTGCTGGTAATGTGGATTTCCATTGGGCTGCACATTTGGTTGGCCAATATCACAAATCATTTATGAAGTGGCATTATGCAACTGCCACATAACTCTGCTACATAACTCAGTATCTCAGCCTCTGCAGAAATTTGGGAATGAAGGGAAATGTAATGGCGGGAACAGAATTTTTATTGCAGAGGTAACAATGTCTTCCTATTGCCTTCTCCACTAATTTCCACCCCACCACCCCACTTTCCATCTCGGGCTCTCCATAATGCCTGATAATGCTCTTGGAATTCTCCTGGGACCAAGTTATTTCTGGTTTTGGAAGAACATGAGGTCATTCTCCCTCCACACTGCTGCGCGAGCGCCAGATCTTATGATACCGCTGGCTTATAAAAAGTCTCCGTCGGGCAATAAATGCCCGAGCCAAGACAACACTGTTGAATAAAAGCATGTCCCCAGAGAGACCCTGTCAGTGGCCTTCCCAGCTGAGAGAAAGCTTAACCAAAACTATTGTTCCTCACAGCTTGAATCTGGATGCCAGGGACAAACCACTTGTTGGAAAAGACACTTACTTTCCCGCAATTAAATGCACACGTGTATTTCTCTTGCCCCACTGTTGTTTGGAGTCCGTGCATGTCCTGCTAGTAGGTAACCAGCTCAAGAATGTGCACACACCACTGGTTAGACCAAATAGGCTGTGGGTGGGTGTCAGGATGCAGAGTTCTTGACATACATTGGTCTGCTAGATGTATATTGAAATAGCGTTTTGTCAACAACATAGACCAGAGCTTTCCAAACGTTTCATGTTGGTGACACACTTTTTAGACATGCATCATTTTGCAACACAGTAATTCACTTTTACTAGCAAACTGAAGGTTCAACTAAACCTTTAGAAGAGATACGGACACATACCTAAATTGTAATAACGGAATTACAAGAAACGAAATCCTATCCGTTTTAGGGGTAATTCTACTGCAATTTAAGTAAATAAACATGAAAAGAACAGCACTAGCACTCCACTCCCGCAATGATGAGGGAGCAATCCCGCGTGGCACACACCTCCAGATAGGCGGCTTTTTTGTTGAGTGGCAATGCCTTTTCACATTCACTTCCACCATTACAACCCAATTATGCATGCATGGGACCCAGAGGCTGTCTAGGGTGGGGTGGGCCCACTACCACCCTCGCGGGGGTCCTTCTCAGCGACACACCTACACACTGCAGCCGACACACTCATGTGTCACAGCACACAGTTTGGAAAGCTCTAATGTAGATGTATGCTATAGATCGCCACAGAGTTAAGCAAGTAATGCTACGAAGTATCCAGTGTTAATTGCTAATTGCAACAATGTTTCCATTTGAAACTTGCCTATGTTATTGCAAAGTATCAACTGGTTAATTGCTTTATTGCTTGTTGCTACTATGTATCCTGTGAGGAGGAAACGATCAGAGCGGGCGGAAACAAACATGTCGAGGAGAGTGTTTTGAGAACTCGAAGTACCTAAGAAAAAAGGCAGGAAATATGTTCCTGCCCCAAGGATGAGAACCAAATTCAGGTCTGGGAACTGGCTAAAGATGTAGGGTGATGTTAGTTTTATGATCCTCTCCAATCGCAGCCTTGCACCCCTAAAAATTTGGCTTTGTGTCTATATAATATGAGAACTCTACATGCATCATACATTCACGAAACCTGGGATAAGTTCGCTGTAAGTCGGAAACAGCTTCAAGGCACACAACATAAACAGCGCTACATCAGAAAAAGCAGTTTTGGGGTGCTTGTAGGAATGGGTTGAGGGTGTTTTCAGGTGTTTTCATGTGTTTTCACGCATATGGGGGGGTTTCTATACAGTTTGGGGGCAAAATTGCTTGAAAATCATGCCCCCAATTTTTTTCCCTAAAAAATTGCTGGTGTTGGAGGTCTTTGAGGAACTGAGGAGAGGCACCAGGGGCCACAAGCATGAGGTGGAGGGACTCTATGTGGTCCACAGACTGCATGCGCACTCAGTTGTGCCTTCCATAGCAATCACCAAAATCCACAGGCACGGTGGCCTTGCAGAACTGCCTCACCATTTTGGAAGTGGAAACTGGTGTGCCATCTTCTCTGTCTAATATCTCTTAGGATGTGCTCCCTTTTGATGTTCTGCACCTGGCTGGTCATGTGCTGAAATTGCACAGGTGTGCCTTGGGTTGAAGATGGGAACAACTTCGCAGGGGGGGGCTTTCATCCAAACCCGAAATCTTGGCTTGACGTCCAGCTCCCCTTCACACTGACCGACGCCCAGGCCAGCTGGCAGGGCCGAGCCCGGCAGAACTTGTTTGCACAGCTGCGGCCTCCGAAGCCAAGCATGCGCCCGCCGCCACTAGAACACGGTGTCTAGGAAAGCATCAGCACATTGCTGAATTTCTCAGGGAAAGAAGAAAGCAAAAGCTCAGACCCTGTCGGAGAGGGACCCAACCCAGGAATGTAGGTCCGAGGGAAGCAGAGCCAAGCCTTGAGACAAGCTGTCCGGCAAGCGCCAAGAGAGGGGCTACGGCAAGGACTGAAGGTGACAGGCCAGGCCTGGCGCAACCCGTGTTTGTCTTGTAAGAGGACCCGGGGACTCAATTAGCAATGGAAACAAACTCCCCGACGTGTGAACCAGGCCATTAAAGTAATGGTTTTAGTCTCAGGCAAAGGGAAGGGCCTGACACAAAACATGAAATATGGAGGCATTTCTGTCCAACACTCAACGGCCTGACTACCATGTTGCTAGAAACCTGGACTGACCCCTGCTGCTTTGAGGCTGGGGTGGGCGGGGTGAAGGAAGACTTTTTTAAAAAAAAATAAGACGTTTCTAAAATTTCCTTGGCAGAGCTCAGTGGGAAGAAAGAGGAGGGAGAGGTAAAACCAGCCATAAATCGGAGCTCTGGTGTGCTTTCCTGCCTCTTTCCCTGGCCTTTTAATTCCACACTCTGAACACTGTCTGCTGGGATCTGTGTGGTTTACCGGGGGCACTGGTGTGTCTTTCTTTTCTTAAATAAAATATATATATAAAAACATAGGTATTTCTTTTGGATGGTTGCTATGGGGCTGGAATCAGCCTGCCTCCCGGAGGTTTTCTGAAATTTATCCTGCAAAAGTTATGTTCAGGGAAGGCAGAGGCCTTCTCCAGGTAACATTTGGCGCCTGTGCAAATATGCTTTGGAGTTTCAATTGTTAGGGTTGCACACTCTCCAAGATCTTGCAGATGAAAACTAGGATGTGTGTGGCCAAGCAATATCAGTGGTGACGATGGCAAACATGGTTAATGAGGAAGAACTCGTAAGAGAGGAAGGGCTGCTGCAGTTTGCTTTTGCCTGACCTTTCTGGGAAAGGGAAGACTTGGCTCCCTCCTGCCCACGTCCTCGAGTTAACCGAGGGCAAACAGCTTTTGCACTTTGAGCTCAGTTTGCAGCAATTGAAGTGAGTTGAGGACAAAGGGGGAAGAAAGTGGGAAGGGGAGAGAGAAACCGGGACATTTCAAAAGCAGCTGGAAAAGTAAGATGGCAGAGGAATAATCATAGATTCATAGAGCTGGAGGAGACCCCAAAGGCCATGGAGTCCAACTTCATTCTACCATGCAGGAATATACCATCAAAGAATTCCCAGCAGACAGCCATCCAGCCTTTGTTAAAAACCTCCAAAGAGGAGACTCCACCATGCTCCACTGAGACAGCAGCATAGTCCACTCATCAAGAAGCTATTCCTAATGTTTAGATAGAATCTCTTTTGCTGTCGTTTAAAGCTATTGCTCCATGTCCTAGTCTTTGAAGAAGCAGAAAACAGGCTTGCTCCATCCTCCATGTCACATCCCTTCAAATATTTAAACATGGTTATTGTGTCTCCTCTTAACCTTCTCTCTTCCAGGCTAAACATACCCAAATCTGCCAGCCTTTTTGTTTTATCATCAGCTATTAGCTGAAAAGCCAAAAGCAAAGAGATGTCCATCCATTCATGGAGAAGAAATAAGAGGTCACTAAACCTGCCCCTTCCCCACACAGGTGCCTTCCTTGCTCTGTTTCCACAAACTAACTAGTGAAAACCTTTTATTCCATCACAGTTTTGGGAACTGAGGGGCTTTTAATGTTGCACTGAATTTGCACATGCATACATATATATACATACATATATACATATATACATATACACACACACATATATATATCTTGTGTGTGCCTTTAAGTCATTTCCGACTTACCAAGACCCTAAGGTGAAATTATCACACACAGTTTTTGTCACACCCAAAATACAGCAGATAGCTCCCACAGCTTTGGAAGCATGCCCAGCAGCAGAGAATAACTTAGCAGCAATGCACTGGAGCCAGGAAAACTCACCCACACCAACTGTTCTATTCCATCAAGGAGGCAATTCATCCTTCAGTTACAACATGTACATATTTACAAGAATCTCCAGAAGGCGTTCCAGCATCCCTCTGCTTGCTCTTTCTGACAGAGCCTCCAGCAAACACATCAGACACCATGTGCAACTTGCTGGCTAAAACCCAGCTCCATTTATACTCCCACTAGCTGATGCAATCCTGCCAGCCTTTGCAGTCTCCCCACACCTGATGCAACCTTCTCCCTGATTGCTCATCAGCAGGACTCAGCTGAAGTCACATGGCTCTCCACAGGTGCACTTAACAACCCACATCGCAAAGTATTTTCTACAGGTTTGGTCCAACCTTTTCTTGATAGTTTTCTGGAGCTGAGAATGTCTGGCACACCCAAAGTCACCCAGCGGGTTTCCATGGCCCCGCAGGAACTCGAATCCTGAACTCCAGGGTCATAGTCCAATGCTCAGAACACTACTATCTCTCTCCCCCCCCCTATATATATATGTATGTATGTATGATTTTGCTTTCTAATGAATTTAATTGATTTTAACTCTATAGACCATTTGTTTCTTAAATAACTTTTATGAGTCTGTTTTTAGAGCTGCACTGTTTTTAATAATCTGCTTGCCTCCTTGAGCCATCTTGAAAAAGGCAGGATAACAACAATATTAGGACCAAATAACAATGTGAGTCTATCAGCATCCCTTCCAACCACCTCAATTTGGCCCAGACAGTCCTGATTATTAATCCTCTGCCGTCCCACTTTCTCAGCTGCTTTTAATATATCCCAGTTTCTTTCTCCTCCCCTTTGTCCTCAGCTTCCTCCAATTACTGCAAACCAAGTTCCAAGTTGAAAATGAATTAGCAGTCAATTAATTCAGCGGGGAGAGAGGAGGGCTGGGGATGGGATCTTGCCATCTCCGGGAGACTCAGGTTAAAGCAAACGGCTGCAGTCTCGGTTATTTCGGACACATTGATGTTGCTCGGCCACACATGTGCTGTGTGAGCACAGAGAACACAGAGAGACAGCGTGGATTAGTGGTTTGAGAACTGGACTACAATCCCAGAGAAGAGGATTTGATTCCCCACTCAGACACACAAACCCACTTGGGTGGGTCACACACTCTCAGCCCCAGAAAATCCTATGATAGCTTCACCTTAGGGTCGCCATAAGTCAGAAAAGACTTGAAGGCACACAACAACAACAACAACAACATGTGTGAACATAAAGTTAAGCTCTGGCCTCCTTAGAGAGAGATGTGCATTTGTACACGTTTTTGAAATGTACCCACATTT
Source organism: Ctenosaura bakeri (assembly GCA_948474755.1). Lineage (NCBI taxonomy): Eukaryota > Metazoa > Chordata > Lepidosauria > Squamata > Iguanidae > Ctenosaura > Ctenosaura bakeri. Next base: position 68,164 of record CAOLHI010001915.1, read on the forward strand.
GAACACCTTGTTTTACATGCAGATTTTTGGATGCATTCTTCTTCCTTTGCCAGAAATGCACACTTTTACTCATGCACCTCTTACAAATGCTGCCCTGGTTTGCCACGCTTTGTTTCCCCCTCCTCACTTCACAAATGCACCCCGAGCCTTGGAAAAGTACTGATTTTCAAGTCAAGATGTTCTCAGCTTCCTTACCAGCCCTGGGCGGTGGGAAATGGGTATTTCTGTAGCAAAAGGCAGACCCAGTGCATTTCCCCCTTTTCCTAGCTCTGTCTATGACTCTGGTCCTTTGGCACAAGAGAATGATCCTGAACTGTCAGTCAAGGGCGTCCCCTCCTGGCCAAAAGGTAGATTGCTCTTTTCCAAATCCTTCCTTTAAGGGTTTATCCAGAAAAGAGGGGAAGAATTCCTTCGAAGTCTTCCCAGTTTTTTTTTTTTTAATCATGCACAATCATGGCTTTCCATCCAAATATTGAAATATATCAGATTTCTCTCCCTCCTGCTTCCTTTGTGTTCTTCCTTCTTCCCCTTGCACTCATCACATATTCCTTAGGGAGAGACAGGTGGCATTATTATTATTATTATTATTATTATTATTATTATTATTATTACCACTACTATCATTTAGTATTAGGATCACCATCATTTCCTATCACCCAGATCTGCAGAGGCTCAGAAACCCATGAGCTGGATCAATGTCTGGCTTTGAAAAAAAAGGATTTAAGGGTCAGATTTGGTAGATAACTACTATAAACGTGAATCCCTAAAGTTATGAGATTGTTAAGCCCAGTTTGCAATCTCCTAAATACTGAGCGGGGGCCCAGCCGTATTTTTATCTCCATTGGCTAGACTTGGAATTTTTCATTTGAACAGCACAGTTGTGGTCAACGTGTAACGTTTTGTGTTTCCAGACATCACCATGGCCCACTTCCGGCGACATTACCAGAGCCTAGCCTGTGATGAAGATGGAAAGAATATTTAAAAATATTCAAGAAATGGTCAAAAAGCATATTTTTCCAAGGATGGAGAAGCACTTAATTAATAACTAATTAATTAATATTTCTGCACTGACATATTATTTTCCATGCAGAAAAGGCTGTTTTCCTGCACAGAAAAAGCTGTCTTTTGCACAAAACAACCCCGTGCAAGTCCTGAATTGCAAATAGCCTTCCAAAACCACATGACTTTCACACAACAGGGAGAAAAAAAATGCTAAAATCACCCACTCCCACCTTTGAGCAGAAACTTGGGCCATTTCCGCACTAGCCTGTTATATTGTGATGATTCCACTTTCGACAACCTCTGGAATCCTGGGGTTTGCAGCCGGTCCCTCCCGAAACTGCAAACCCCAGGATTCCAGAGGATGTTGAAAGTGGAATCATCGCGCTATAACAGGCTAGTGCAGAAATGGCCTTAGTTAAGAATTACATCCCTACCTGTGATATCACTGTTACTCCAAAATGTAGGTGCCACAAGGGCCACCTGGTGATGCCAGTGCCTCCTTGCAAAAATGGGGAATTAATTAGCTCAAAAAGGAGGCTTGCGATACTTACCGGATCCACCAAGAAGCGGAGAAGTGGGACGAAGTGACTCAGGTCCTGGACCCAGGGGCAGTTCTCAGTTCGGGAATCAAACGGACAGAGTGATGCTCAGAACGGCAAGAGACTGCCCTGGGCATCCTGAAATCAGGGGTATTTGTACCCTGAAAATGGCTTGTGGCTGTGAAGGTTCCAGATGCAAGACAAAGGGAACCTGTTGTGGACAATGGGTCTTTCACCTGTTGAGGGACTTCGTGCTTTGATTGGCAAAGACATGATGGGTGTTGTAATAGCTGTCTATTGTGGGTGCTGGGAGGACAGAGGAAAGAATCCAGGTGTACCAGGGATGGATATCTGTCAATCTGTGTCCTGGTGGGCTCCTCGCAGTTGGATTCCCTGGAAATTTCCAGCTTCTGTTTAAGCCTATTATCCACAGGAATGGTGTGTATTTGCCTGACGAATGACTCAGTGTTACCTGGAGGAATTTTGGAGTTGACCTATCCTTCTCACATTTACAGTCAAATTCTTTCCCTCGCTCGGTTCGACCTCTCCGCCACCTCTCAGGTTTGAATTTGATATCACTGCCAATTAAAGTGTGTTGCCAATTACACATGATGGCAATTAGGTATGGTGCCCATCCAAACCCTACTGATATTGGGGACCCCCAAAGCAGGGTCTTACATCCCAAGGGGTCATCTCTAGGAAAACACAAGGCCCAGGATAATCACGACCTGGCAAACCCATTTCCACCATCTGGGAAATCTTCTTTATTTCCTGAGTACAAAGCCCGCAGGCAAGGTACCTTCTAGTGCTGTTTGTTGAAGGCCAGCTAGATCTTCACCTCCTGCCTTGGCAGAATTGCTGGAGGAGACAAGGGCATTGTGAGAGCCATGGAGGCCTTCTCCCTTTCCTCCTCGTCGGCCTCTCGGGCCATCCTGGCCGCCTGCTCGTAGCTGATCTCCAGGGTCCGGGCGATGCAGCAAACCAACCAAGCTAGGCAGCAGGCGGTCGCCCAGGCCATCCGGATGGGGAGACGTCCCAGGTTCCAGCAGCACCTCCTCAGCAGGGAGAGGCCCCAGGCTAGCTGCACATTCAGGGCCTGGGAGGAGAAGAAAGAAGAGCAGGAAAATAAGAACGACGAGGAGGAGTACTAAAAGAGTACTACATTAGGAAGAAAGAATGGAAGGCATAGATGTAGGATGAGTGACACTTAGGTGGAAAATAGTAGAGATCTAGGAGTCTTCATGGACCACAAGTTGAACTTCAGCCAACAATGTGATGCAGCAGCCAAAAATGCCAGTGTGATTCTGGGCTGCATTAATAGAAGTATAGTCTCTAGGCCAAGGGAAGTGATGGTACCTCTCTATTCTGCTTTGGTCAGACCCCACCTGGAATAATCCCATGTCCAGTTCTGGGCACCACAATTCAAGAAGGATATGGGGACATGGGCAAGCTGGAAGGTGTCCAGGGTAGGATGACCAAAATGGTAGAAGGCCTGGAAGCCATGAAGCCCTCTGAGGAGCAGCTTAGGGAGCTAGGGATGTTTAGCCTGGAGAACAGAAGGTTAAAATGCAACAGGATAGCCATATTTAAATATTTGAAGGGATGGCATACGGAGGATGTGATAAGCTGGTTTGCTGCTGATCCGAAGACTAAGACACTATGCAGCCATGGCTTCAAACTTCAGGAAAAAGGATTTTGTCTAGACATCAGGAAGAATTTCCTGATTGTAGGAGCTGTTCAACAGTGGAATCTGCTGCTGCCTTGGAGTGTGGTGGCATCTCCTTCGTTGGAGGTTTTTAAACAGAGGCTGGATGGCCATTTGTTGGGGGTGCTGTGAGTGTGTGTTCCTGGATGCAGAAGGCGGTTGGACTGGATGGCCCCGGGGGTCTCTCCCAACTCTTTGATTCTATGTCAGTCTCATTGATTCAGTAGGTCTCTACTAACTGGGACTAAAAAATAGGATTCTGTTTAATGAGCCCTTGTAAATTATCATTCTCAAGAAAAACAAGGGTGTCTTGCACATGCAGTCACCTGCATCAAGACTTTCTTCTTGAGGCTTTTGGATGATTTTTGTTTTGGCCCTAAAAAAAAAGTTTGAATGTCCCTTCCACTCCCCTTTCCCTTCCCGTGGCAATTGGTGGCTCCCATCTCAATGGGGCAGTGAATCCATTCCAGGTTCTGGCTGGTTTCCAAGGAGACACCCAAGGTGCTGAGCTTATTTCAGAATGGATTTCAGCACCTTGGAGAGCTCTTTTAACAGTTTGGACAAAACCTGGAATGGATTCGGTGCCCAACTGACCTGGGAACTACCACCTGCCACTGTTTTTTTTAGCGTGGGGGAAGTCAATTCTTCTCACCAATTTTCGTAGCATTGACCTCCAGCCAGGTAGCTTAACTCCACTTCGAACTTTCCAGGCAAGCAGCAGAAGCATCATGCAAGCCAGGAGGGCATTCTGAGCCCAGCAGAAGACAATGTCGGTGGCCAGCTCCATGGAGGCGTGGATCCAACACAGGAAGTCCCATTGCATCTTCTTGAAGCAGAAGTACCATCCCAGCAGCCCCACCCGCAAGGAGAGCAGGTGCAAGTAGAGGGCACTCAGCCCCCCTTGGACCACCCCCTGCAAGTTCTTCCCAAAGGTCAGGGAAGGCAGGAGGGGCCCTGGTGGCTTGGGGACTTCACCAGGAGGCTCAGCATCAGGGTGAGTTTGGAGGATGTCAGGCTCCATCAGGAAAGTAGCATCAGAGACAGCAGAGGGCTCTGTGGATTAAAGAAGGCACAATCTATCAACTTTTTTTGGAGGAATACTTAATATCTACAGCAGGGGTGAGCAACTCAGGAGGGGCAACAGCCATTCTCAACCCCCAACTGCAAGTGATGCCACATCCAGGGATGGCTAGCAGCTTCCACGTCAGCGGGGCAATAAATCCACTCCACCTTTTAACCTGAGCTTTTGCGGCACTCTCCAAGGTACTGAACCCTTTCATAGAATATGTGTTGTTGTTTTTTTAGCTACATCTGTTTTAATTTTTATAATCTGCCTCGAGTCTTGCTTGAATTGCTGTTTTAAAGCAAGATTTTAACTGGTATTAATTCATTGTTTTAATCTTGGTTTAGGTATGCTTTCCACTCTGCTTTATAGCCTTTTAGCAAACTGCCTTGAGTTCCCACCTAAAAGAAAGGTGGGATATAAATAAATAATATTTAATTGTAATAAATATTATTTCTTATCTGCCTCTCCCCAAGGTTCAAGGCAGGGTATGTCACAGATTAAAATATGACAAAAATATGGGGGAGGATTGAAAAATTGTAGCCCGGGGCTACAAAAATAGACCTGGGGCTACATTCAGCCCATGGACCACAAGCTCTCCATCTCTAATGTGTAACATCCACACTCAAGGTCCCACTTGATATTTTGCACCCAAGACCAGTCAGTGAAATGCAGTCCCGCCACGATCACTCCCCCTCTCCCCCAAAAATAATACTGAGTAGAAACTCTAAGCCTGAAGTCTGTCCACCCCTCCTGATGTGACATGACCTTTTCCCGGAAGCACTTACCGTTTTTTGGTCTCCGGGTTGAGAGAGAGAGGGCAATTCAGTTCTCTCTGTAGGTATGGAACTGAATTTAGTTCTTAGCCCCAAAAAAGAATAAAAATTGTAATTCCAGAAAGGGACTGAAGGGGGCGACAATGCTCAGTCGCAATGTCTTGCTTGGAGAGCAAGTACGGATTCCCAACCACTTCCCTGCAGCTCTGCTCTCCCAAAGCCAGCTGGTCATGAACAGCTGCTGGCTGCAAACTTTGTTTGTGGCTTTGTGACCTCAGTTGGGCTGTTTCCATGGGGGTGTCTCAGTGCAATGTCACAGCTAGCCAACTTGTCCACCTTAGGCTCCTCCCTTCCCCCCCCAAAAAACCCAGTGTCCATTATGATTTAGAATCACATAAGAATGGAAGGGATTCTCAAGGGCCATCTAAGTCAAACTCCCTGCCCCACAGGAAAACGTGATTTAAGCACTCCAGAAAGCTGGCTGTTGAACCTCTGGCCATTTCCACAGTACACTGTTATTGTGCTATTATTCATAGAATCATAGAATCATAGAAATGTGGACTTGGAAGAGACCCCAGGGACCATCCAGTCCAACCCCCTGCCAGGCAGGAACACCCTCAAAGCACTCCCGACAGATGGCCATCCAGCCTCCGCTTAAAAACCTCCAAGGAAGGAGACTCCACTACGCTCCGAGGCAGCCGATTCCACTGCCGGACAGCCCTGACTGTCAGGAAGTTCTTCCTGAGGTTCAGGTGGAATCTCCTCTCCTGCAGCTTGAATCCATTGCTCCTTGTCCTGGTCTCTGGAGCAGCAGAAAACAAGCCCTCTCCTTCCTCTACATGGCATCCCTTCAAATATTTAAACATGGCTCTCATGTCCCCTCTTAACCTTCTCTTCTGCAGACTAAACATGCACAGCTCTCTAAGTCTGTCCTCATAGGGCTTCACGGCTTCCAGGCCTCTCACCTTCTTGGTCTCCCTCCTCTGGACACGTTCCAGCTTGTTGATATCCTTCTTGAATTGGGGTGCCCAGAACTGGACACAGTATTCAAGATGAGGTCTAACCAAAGCAGAGTAGAGTGGTACCAGTACCTCCCTCGATCTAGACACCATACTCCTATTGATGCAGCCAAGAATTGCATTGGCTTTCTTGGCTGCTGCATCACACTGCTGGCTCATGTTCAGCTTGTGGTCTATGAAGACTCCTAGATCCCTTTCACACGTCCTGCTATCCAGCCACGTGTCCCCCATCCTATATTTCTGTATTCCATTTTTTCTACCTAAGTGTAGGACCCTACACTTCTCTCCGTTGAATTTCATTTTGTTCGCCTTGGCCCAGCTCTCCAATCTATCCAGGTCATTTTGAATTTTGATCCCGTCCTCTGGCGTATTAGCAACCCCTCCCAATTTGGTGTCATCTGCAAATTATATGGTATAAAAGGTATAAGTTTAGGTATTTGTAGCAGAAGTATATTTCTTAGTAGTATAAAGTGTTTGGGTAGCCTTTTTCTTATCAAGTTCATGTTTAACTTAGAGGAAGTTGGTTTGGTATTTTGAGGTACAACTATCTACTGGTGGGTTTGAAGTTAAATTAGTTACATTAGTATTTCCCCTCGTATTGTGTTTAGTTTTAGTCAGTAGTATAGTTGTTTACTGTTTGGTACCTCTGTGGTGTTTTGTTGGTTATATTTTTGAGTAGTTTTGTGTGCGATAGACCCTGATGCGTTGTTTTATAAACTCTTTTATGTTGAATAAAAATTATTACCCAAAGAAGTAACAACTTGAAGCCACACAATAACAAGAACAACAACATAGCATTGTTCAAGGGCCAACTAGCATCATGAGTGCCAAGTCCCCCTTCCAGCTCCTTAAAGGATAATCTCAGCTAATATTTTCCACAGGCATACGCATAAATATTCATCCGAAAAGCAGTGCTGGAGAACTAGCGTGGCAGAGCGGTTTGAGCATCGGTCTATGACTCCGGAGACCAGAGTTCGATTCCTCGCTCAGCCACGGAAACCCACTGGGTGACCTTGGGCATGTCACACACTCTCAGCCCCAGAACATCTCCTGATAGGGGGGTTTTAGGGTCACCGGAAGTCAGAAATGACTTAAAGGCGCACGACAACACGGAGAGTTCTATGGGTGTCGAAAAGACCAATCAAGTGGGGTGCGATCAAACACAAAAGGTTTGGCTCCTTTAAAGCTTAGACTAAAACCCAGAGCAGACTCACCGCCCCACCCTCATGGGAGCGTCTAGACCCCGGTTAGACCCCATCTGACGTTATTTTCCCCCTTGCTTCCCCAATGGCACTTTGGACCTCAGGGCATCCTTTCTCCTCTCGCCCTTGGACGAAGGATGGAGGAGCAGAGAGAGAGCCGTTGCCATGGAGAAGGGTACCCAGCTGAGCCCCGGTTGCCATGGGAACAGCTCAGGCAGCTCTTTCATCCCAGGTTGCAAGGATGCTCAGGGAGCACTCTCCACGCCCTGGAAAGCTGCGAAGGCTTCGTGCGCTGGTTAAATCACACCAAAAATCCTCGAGCTTTTGCCTCCTCACACAGGGCTGGGATTGGGGCAGGGATTTCATAGGGGGAGAGGCGATCCAAAACTCCAAAGGCCTTCTTCGGGGGCAAGAGGCGATCCAGCAGGAGAAATTCCTGCAACTGGAAATCTCACTCCGTTTGCGGGACCGGTCCATCCTTAACCCTGGGAATAAAAATTGCCTTGAGAACTACCTTAAGAAGGGTTGGGGGGGCAGTGCCAACGCCTCCTAGCCAGGACACTGGAGGACTCTGGGATCTGTAGTGCAAAAAGGAGAAACCGGAGTATATAGAGCGTGCAAATCCGAATTCCGGGGTGGGAAGGGAGGAGGCGGGACTCAGGCCAGGGTGGCCAACGGGAAGGCGGGGGGAGCTGGGCCAGTAGGCTTCTCCAGCGCTCGCCAGTCATGGCCACGTCCTCTCCTAGCCGCCTGGCCGAGGTACGGCGCCAGGTGGCCCAGCTGCACCGCGGAACCGATCCGGAGCAGCAGCGCCGCTTCTACGACGCTTGGGCCGCGGAGTACGAGCAGGTGCCCCGTTCCCTCCTTCCCCCGTTTGCCCTCCCCCTCCTCTCCCTGCAGGGACGTCTCCAAAAGGTCCCTTGAGCATGTGCAGAGCGCTTTCCCCGCCCCAGCCACCGAGGGCGCCTGGGACAGCCAGCATCTTCGGTGCCTGGAAAGCGGGGGAGAACCGGGCGTCCCTTCAGGTGATGCTGGATTGCAACGCCCATCCTCCCCAGCCAGCGTCGCCAAAGGCGAGGAGCGCTGGGAGATGCAGTCCAACGAGATCGGGAGCGCCGTGCCATGGCCAGCCCCGCTTTAAAGGGAGGAGGCTCCGCCCGAACAACGAAGAATCTGGGGGCACCCAGAAGATGGCTAAATTATTTGTTTTTGGTGTAAATTTTTCACGGAAAACTGGACCGCTTGATCAGATGTGGGAACATGGCTTTGTGAATGGAAGCTGTTCTCCTTGCCTGTAAACAAGTGGGACAGTATTCCACCAAATAATCAATAATCAATAAAAAATCAAACTTCTCAGGCTTTCGGGTGTCACTAGACGATTGCATGGTCCCCTCCCCTTCTCTCCCTTCACCAAATAGGTTCAGTACCTCTGACTGGTCTTTACAATGACTGGATCTGCTCCGGGCTGCAGTCTGAACTTTATAGGTACTACACTTTCCCAAAGAGGCTCATCCCCTTCAGAAAGTTCAAACTATGAGTGATTCTGCTCCTGGCTGTAGTCCGGATTTTAAAGGGCTCATACTGAGTGCTGAATCCTGTCTTCCATGCCTCCTCAGTGAGGTTCAGCACTTCAGACAGGTCCTTTAAAGTTTGGAGTGAAGCACAGAGCGGATTCACTGCCTCCTCTCCATTGCTCTCCAGTCAAATCTCAGATTTAGACGGTCTCTTTGTATTTCTGCTAGGACGTGTCAGTGTTGCAGTACGAAGCACCAAGGTTGGCAGCCACCCGCTTGGCCTCCGTTTTTCAGGGAGACCCCCGGGATGCCCTGGTGCTGGACGTGGCCTGTGGCACGGGGCTTGTGGCCCAAGAGGTAAGGGGGGGATTGGGGCACAACCTCAGCAGAGGCATCCAAACGATCCCCATTAGTCCCCCCTTATATGCAAGGGATGTGTTCCAAGACCCCCAGTGGATGCCTAAAACCACAGGTAGCATTTTGTTGTGTGCCTACAAGTTGTTTTCAATTGATAGCAACCCTATCACGGGGTTTTGTGGGGCTGAGAGTGTGTGACGCGCCCAAGGTCACCCAGTGCATTTCTATGGCCAAGCAGGTAATCGAACCCAAGTTTCTTGCCTTAGGTATGCATTAGGAAGGGGAACAGAATAGCTTTGCTAGATCCCATAACGCTACAGTTTGCTGAAGTGCAAGCAATTAAACAATCTAAAAACAATTAATCTACAGTTAAAAATATTAAAATTCTTTAAAAGACTACAGTTGGCAGGACCCCCTGTAAAAGTGGGGGGGGGATGAAAATATCAAAATGTGTCTGGCTGTGTGTGTCTGTCGGAAGGGGGCCAAGGCATGGTGGGGAGAGAGGGCACCCGGGGTCCAAAGCAGGTCAGGGAAAGGAGAGGGAAGGGGAATGTGTTGGCACGTTGGCCCAAGACTTCTTCTCTCCCACCCATCTCCTCCTGGGATGCTGGGAGAAGGTTTGTGGTGCTGAGAAATCAGGCTGTGAGATGTCCTTAGCTGGCCAGGTAGCGGCTGGTGGACGAGGAGGAAGACCAGAGGTGGGTTTTTAAAAGGCTGCACACCTGATCAGAGCCACCAAATAAACCTGTAAATAATCAGATCCACAAAAGTCAAACCCACAAATGCAAAGGGCCAACTGCAATTAATTTATCATTCCTCCCCCCTCTGCGACGTACACAACTCATTGGACTCATCTGGACTGACACAGGCTTATTTGGCTTGCAAGAATCAATCCTATCAAGAATCATTAAAAAAAGAGGAGATGACACTAGATGAAAAGAGGATGAGGAGGGCAAAGGAAAAAAAAGAAAGACAACTAAGGCACTCATGTGTAACGTTGTGACTTCTCCCTCCCCTTCCTAAGCTCCAGGCGATGGGCTTTCGTCACTTCCATGGCCTAGACGGCAGCCAGGGGATGCTGGAACACGCACGCCAGAAGGAACTCTACCAGGATCTGAAGCAGTGCATTTTTGGCCAGGAAGCTCTGCCAGCCCCAGAAGGTTAACTACACAACTTAGGCCCTAGAAATGTGGGTTAAGGGAAGATAGTGCAGGGTGGACTGACCCCCACCATAATTTCAAGCAGGGGAGCTGTCTCTTTCTTTGTTGTAGCTAACCATTGCGCCTCTCTACCCAGGCTGCTATGATGCTGTTCTGATTGTGGGCGCCCTCAGCAAAGGACAGGTCCCCTCCAACGTCGTTCCGGAGTTGCTTCGTGTCACCAAACCAGGTGAGACTTCCTTAAGACACCAGTTGCCACATGGACAGCACTAGATGTTCTCCAGGGCAGGGGCAGCTTCCATCTCAGTGGAAGGGTGAGTCCACTCCAGGTTTTCAAGGAGCTCTCCAGGGTGCTGAACAATATTCCTAAATAGATTCAGCACTTTGGAGAGTTCCTTTAAAGATTGGTAAAAACTGGTGTGGTTTTGTATGGGAACCATCATCCACCACTACCCTAACAATCTCACCCAGCAGCAGTGGGCTTTCCATGTTCCCACACGCAATGGCCGAGATCTTCCATCAAGGGGATGGAGTGTACCTTTATGCTTACAGAATTAATGTGCCATTTGTGCAATGCCACCCCATTAATGATTTGAGATACTGCAGCTGCTGCAAGCGACAGAGGTCTGTTCTCCTGCTGATCAGGAAGCAACTCACTGATGTTTCCGCTGCTGCCCATGAATGTTTTGCAGTGTGACCGGCAGAAGCAGGACCCCTCTCACAATCCCCTCCTGTGCTGGAGACCACTCGCACAAGGGGGGTGGGACTGCCAGGCAGCTGCTTCCCGATGGGAGGAAAGTCGACCCCTGTTACTGACAGCAGCTGCTTCCTGGTAAGGAAATATTCAGGAGACAGGGATGTGATTCCCTGCACGGCACCATAACTACAGTGTTTACACCTACATAAATCCCCAACAAGATTCAGATTCTGAAGGAGAGGGCATGTTTATACACAGCTACTGAGCACAATAGCTAAATGGAACCTCCATATGCTAGAGCTGTTGACCTCTAAATGAAAGAGACTAGTGGACAACAAACAAGGAAGGGCTAAAAAAAAAGAGATCTTGTTTGGCAGATTCATAGAAAAGAGGAGGCAGGTTTATCCTCAGCCATTAGCCATGATTGCTAAATAGAATCTCCATTTCAGAGAACAGTTTATCTCTAAATGTAATCTGCCAGATATTGGCAGATGGTTATGCCACACTTGACTAGTTGCTTGGGACACAACTTTCCCAGGTTTTCTCCTTCCAGATGTGTTGTACCACCACTCCCATCCTTTCCAGCATGTGTTGCACCACCGTTTCCAGCACTCTTGGTTACTAGGCGTGGCGGTCCAACACCTTTGGACGGAGAGAACTTGGGGAAGGTGGAACATATGCCTTTGCTGTGATCCAATGAGTCGGTACCCATGAGGGACACTAGGTGGCAATGCTGGCTGATGCTGGGACTCTTTCTCACCAAACAAGCAAGGAAGGTAATGAGCTGTTGTGGCTAATGCCTTCATTTCCAACTTATGGCAACCCTAAGGCATGGGGTTTTCCAGGCACATTTGTTCAGAGGGGGCTTGCTTTTGCCTTCCTCTTTGAGTCAGACAGTATGATTTGCCAAAGGTCACCCAGTGGGTTTTCTTGACCAAGTGGGGAATTCGAACCCTGGTCTCCCAGCATGCTAGTCAAACTCAAACCACAACACTACAGAGACCAAGTCGTGTGACACATTGCATGCTTCTGATGAAATGTGGCTGCAAGTCCATGGATGTGGAGGCACAATCCAGTTGCCGTTTGTTGTTGTTTGCCTTCAGGTCCTTTCTGACTTACGATGACCCTAAAGGCAAACCTATCCCAGGGAGCCTGGGGGTGTGTTGTACCCTGATCCAGCATGTCCCTCTTAAAAGCAGATGAAATATACTTGTCCAAAGTATTGTGGGCAGCTTAACTCCATTTTGATGATAAATTTGGGTACATTTCAACTTCTTAAACTTAATTCGATAGCCCTGCCAACTTCATTTGATAGACCAGCCAAAGTATAAATGACAGTTTAGGTAGCAAATGGCTTACTGAGTAAATAAAACTTCTCTGTTTTTCTTAAAAAAGGGGGAAAAAAGAAATAGGATCTGTGGATAGGTTTTTTTTTCCATACCAGATGCAATGCTCATTACTATTGTTGGCGTAAATCCTGTTCTTAAGTCCTGACTAGAGTAGACCCATTCAGTCAATGGACTTACCTATGCATTGACTTACCAACTGATTGAATAGTTCTTCTCTATCTGAGACTAACCAACAGGACACTGGCTGTTATCGTTGTTATTATGGAAAATGGCGCAGACGTCTGTGACGTTGGCAGAGTTTTGTCTCCTGCTCCGGCCAGCCAGCCTTGCACCTCTGCTCTTGTCTATGCAGGGGGCTACCTGTGTCTGACCACACGGAGCAATAAAAGCAACCTCCCCTACAAGGCCGAACTGGAGAAGCTCCTGGATGACTTGGAGGAGAGAGGATCGTGGGAAAAGGTGGCGGTGGAGGAATTTGAGAGGTGGGAGAGGGCAACTTCAGCGGAGGAATCCAGGCAAGGCGAGGACTATATTCCAGGCGTGGTCTACCTGTATCGAAAGAGTACAAGCCAAGACTGAAGAGACCTCTTGCCACCGAAAGACCTAGACTCACTTTTGGACCATACCTTGAAGCATGCGTAGAGTGCCTTTCCTTCACCAGAGTGCCAGAACCAAAGTTCAGGGCCATGTCTTACAGCATGTGCAGAGTGCCTTCCTCATTTATAACTTCTGACCATGCACTGATGTTGCTTGGCCACATGCGTCCCGGTTTCCATTTATGAAATGTGGGCTCATGCCTTGGAGCATGTGCAAAGGGCTTTTCCTTCACAGCACCAGAACCCAAGTTTAGCATCGTGCCTTGGAGCAAGTGGAGAGTTCCTTTCCTTCTCCACAGCACCAGAGTTAAAATTTAGGGCCGCAAGTCAGAGATGACTTGAAGTCACACAAGTTAGAATTCGCAGCCCTTGTCCTTCAACAAACTACATAGCCCAGGATTCCATAGGATGTTGCCAAGGCATTTAAAGTGGAATCAGAGAGCACTATAATTGCTCAAGGATATCAACAAGCTAGAACATATCCAGAGAGGGGGCAACTATGATCAAAGTCTTGGAAAGCAGGACTCAGGAGGAACAGTTTAGGGAACTGTGGTTTTTTAGCATGGAGGAAAGAAAAATGAGAGATGACATGATAGCCATCTTTAAACATCTGAAGAGATGTGGTTCAGAAGATGCAGCAAACTTGTTTTCTGCTCCTCCAGAGACTAGGACACAGAGCAATGACTTGAGACTCCAGGAAAAGAGATTCCACCTAAACCTTAGGAAGAACTTCTTGACTGTAAGAACTATCCAGGGTACAACTGTTCAGCTTCCAAGACTTCTCCTTTTTTGGAGGTCTTTAAGCAAAGGTCAGATGGACATCTTTCCAGAGCAGTTTAGTTGTGCATTCCTGCATGGTGGGGGGGGTTGGACTAGATTACCTTTGAGCCCCTTCAGCTTTACAGTTCTATCATTTTGCTTGTGTAGTGGGAAGGGTCCAAAATTCCAAATGTGGAACCCAAAGCAGAACCCATGTGCCGTGCACATCCATGGACCTTAAATGCTCAAGCATAATTCCTGGGCATAAACAACTCCCTTTCCACGGCATTGAATTGAATGTGGCTATTCTGAATTCAGACAAAAATGTCCCTTTGGCTCCTGTAGGAAAGTGATGCTCGGTTACTGCACCAAGAGAATTCTACCCTACACGTGTCTGCATAACCCAGTTACTTCTTTAATATGTGTTCCCTCAAATCTTAATAAAGATGTGGAAAGAGAACAACTGGCAGTGCAGATGTGTTTCTCCCTTTTCCCCAAAGAAGGGCTTTCTGGCTGGGTGCGTGCTTTTGCTCAGCGGTTAAACTGTGACCTGCTAAACTGGTTTCTCTGCCCCAGCGGGCAGAAAAGTTTTATGGTGAGCAGGTTACAGGGAACAGGAAGCAACAGCTCAGCAAGGATGTCTCCTTCCACTAAAGGGATCCAACTGAGCTGGTGTCGTTGAACAGAAAAGTTGTTGCTGTTGGGCGTCCTCAAAGGGTTTCCAACTCCTGGCAACCCCTAAGGCAGAACTGTCACGGGGGGGTTGGGGGGGTTTGAGAGAAAAGACACAGCCTGAAAAAAGATTCCCAAGTTTTAGTATCGTGTACATAATTGGTGCTGTTTTCTGATAACATACACACTCTCAAAGTGGGGAGGGGTCCATAATCCGTCTGGAAAGATTGGAAACAATACATCCAACCAGAGCAAAGGGAGGGATCAGGCAAAGAAATGAGCAAGAGAAAACAACATGGGATATAAAAGAGTTCTGGGGGGAAGGATTTCCAGTGACTCATTCTCAGCATTGCTAAAAATTTGGGGGACTGATGGAAGATGTCAACTGGGAGAGCAGAATTCTTATTTGAAAGGGTAAAGCCCTCATTTTGCCCTCCCATAGCCGCACCCTGATTTCCAGCCACCTTCTGGTGGCCCCGAGGGACAGCGGTCTGGTCCCCAGAGGCCTCACACTTGCCCACCCCTGTTTTAAAGCGATGTTCCGCATGGAGACTGCCTCCTGCACCAATGCCTTGCCTGTGACCCTGTGGAAGAAAAACCTACCCGTCCACTGAAGGACCCCACCTTGGATTTTGTTTCTTCCCTTTGAGCAAGGCAGGCCAGCTGTCTCGCTGCCTGGACAAACAAGACAAGCGTTCGGATTTTCATTGTATTTGCATTTTGCACCCAGTTCACAAGGAATCGCACCAGATTGTACCTTTGGAGTTGCGTGGTTTGTTTTATAACACTATAAACTGTGCATCACAGTCTGAGATAGAAAGGCTGCCCAAATGCATAAGATCAAATGATTTTATAAGCTTTCTCTGGATTGTGAACAGAGAGGGATGCCTGTGTGTGCACACCTGTGGAGAAACAGAAAGAGAAAAAGGAACCACACCTGAATAAAAGATTGTCCCCCCCTTTCTTTTTTTAAGAAGGCAAGAGAAATGTAAGGATAAACAGCAGCAAAAACTGTCCAATCTTACAACAACCCTGAGAAAACCAAGTCCAAAATCCACAAAAGAGTAATAGCTTTATTGGCCAGCCAAAATGCCCAAAATACACCATGCAAGTTTTCAAAGCTGCACTGGCTTCTTCATCAGGTAAAAGATGATTAAAACACATTATGAAGGAGGAGAAAAGAAAAAGGTTGGAGTCACATGCCTACATTTTGTATCGGATGTTGTTTCTGCCCTTGTTTAGTTAGTTTGGAGGGATCTCTGCAGGCTGAAGCCACTCCTTTCTCAGCCCTGTGGGGACCAAGCCCATTTCTGCACTAGCCTGTTCTAGCGCTATGATTCCACTTTCAACATCCTATGGAATCCTGGGGTTTGCAGCTCCCGAAGCTGCAAACCCCAGGATTCCATAGGATGTTGAAAGTGGAATCATAGCGCTAGAACAGGCTAGTGCAGAAATGGGCCAAGACAGAGGAGAGTAAAATTTAAACCCCATTGGCAGCAGTAAAGTAACTCTACAGAATCCTGTATGATGGCAACCCTAAGGTGAACATATTGCAGGATTTTCGTGGCAAGATTTGTTTGGTGGGGGTTTGCCTTTGTCTTCCACTGCAGCTGTGAGAGTGTGACTTGGCTCAGCGGGGAATCAAACCTCAGTCTCCAGGGTGGTAGTGCAACGCTTGAACCACTCCACCAAACCAGCTCTCAAACTGGACAGTTTTTGTTCCCAAAGCTCCCCCGTAGCACCGTTCTTCGGGAGCCTGATGGATGCAAGGGGAGGGGGCTGAGCATGCGCCGTGTGTGATACCCGCGGGTTGGGCTGGGAACAGGGCCAGTACAATGGCCACACCCTTCAGTGCCAGGGGTTGGCTGGCTGAAAACTGGAGAGCGCTCCTGTACCTCTGAAGGAATTTGAGAAGGCATTGCTTGTGAGGCATCCAAGACAAAAGCTACACTTACTGAAATTCCCCCCTCCGTGAACCATTAAAGGTACAGAGACCCTCACCAGTTTTCAGTCTGACAACCCTGCCTCCTGTTTAGAGGGTCCCGAGGGCTGAAAGGACAGCCAGAGTAGTATAGTGGTTTGAGCACTGGACTACAACTCTGGAGGCCACAGTTTGATTCCCCACTCAGCCACAGAAATGCACCAGATGACCCTGGGCACATCACACACTCTCCGCCCCAGAAAACCCTGTGATAGAGTCACATCGGGGTCACCATAAGTCAGAAACAACTTGATGGCACACAACAACAATGGGCATTTCACCAGTGGTCAACATGACCCCCCCCAACACTTCGCAGTTGAATACCAGCATGTGTGTGGCCAGCATCAAACTATGGCCACCCAACCTCAGAGTGTGATCTTGATAGCAAAAGCCATTGACCAGGAAAGCCACACAAGCTCGAAGAGGCTGCGGCAGTTTGATTTTGCCTGAGCCGACAGGGAAGAGCAAGGTTTTGCCCCTTCCTCTCCTTTTTCCCCGGCTGAGTTAACTGAGTGCAAACTCCTTTTGCACTTTGAGCACCATTTGCAGCAACTGGAGTTAGCTGAGAAGAAAGGGGGAGGAAGAGAGAGAAACCAGGACTTTTTTTTACAGCAGCAGAGGGTTAATCAGACCTGCCCCGGCCACATTGGGACAGTTAAGTCAAACATAGTCCTTGCGGGCATAGCTTCCTGAGGCAGGCTGTTTCCCCACCCAGTATCTGACTGGGGAGGGTTTGGGGCCTCCTCTGAGAGAGCAAACACAGCCCAGTGTGGCCCCTCCAAAAACCAGGAGAGCGCTGGCCGCCCA
Organism: Ctenosaura bakeri; assembly: GCA_948474755.1. NCBI lineage: Eukaryota > Metazoa > Chordata > Lepidosauria > Squamata > Iguanidae > Ctenosaura > Ctenosaura bakeri. The sequence continues at coordinate 85,362 of CAOLHI010001915.1, forward strand.
CCCCAAATAAAGCGAGACACCCAGCTCTCGCTTGAGGGCCTCCGGGACCAGCGGGTTGTAGAAGTTGCTGACAATATTCCTGGCAGACCAGGAGACGGGGATGAGGAGGGCCAGCCCCGCAAGGATGAAGAGGCCTCCGGCCACGGCTGAGATCTTGGCTTTGGCCTCTCGGCTTTCCACGCACCGGGTGCACTCGGCTCCAGCCATGGCGAGGAGGAGAGCCAGGGAGGAGACTGCGATGGAGACCACGACCAGGGCTCGGGCGGCCTGGAGATCAGGCGGGAGGTCCAGCAGGGAGTCATAGACTTTGCACTGCATCTGCCCGGTGCTCTCATAGACGCAGTTCATCCACAGGCCCTCCCAGAAGACCTGGGCCACGATGATGTTGGAGCCGATGAAGGCCGTCACTTTCCACATGGGGAGGGCGCAGGCCAAGATGGCGCCCAGGAGACCCAGGAAGGAGAGTGCCAAACCACCCATCTGGAGGGCCAACATGATGGTGCCTCCCACCTGTGGAGGGAAATGGCACAGGTGAGGAAACTGTCTGAGAAAAAGTAGCCCACAGCATGGGCCAGGAGTCAGTTTTTCCAGGTAAACAGCAGCCTTAAAGGAGGACAAGCAGACGCCAGGACACTGGAAGCTAATCAGGCTCGGATGAGAGCCAGTTGGCTCCAGCCTTCTTACGGAAGGCAGAGGGCAGTGGCTCAACTCCAGAGACAATGTGCATGTTTGCTGGCCCTTGCCTTTGTGCTCGCTGTCTGCCTGCCTTTGTCTGACCTTTGGACTATCTGACCTTGCTGCCCACTGGATTCCTGACCTTTGGACCGATATGGGACTTTGCTTCTGCTTCACCCTGACCAGGCAAGCCTTGTTAGACTGCTAAGCTGTATCCGTTTGCCTGCTGAATATCCTGGCACTCTCGTGCGAGCCTCCCCCTCCCATTCTTATTCTCATGTATTTTGCCCCGGCGCAGAGAACTCGCATGGCACCTGAGACAGTGTGGTTACTGACCTGTACTATAGACTAAGGTATAAATAAATTGCAACACAATTAGCAACAGAGAACTGGGCAGGCTAATTACATCTAGCCTTCCCAACTAATTATTTCATCCGTTAGCCTTACTAATTACTTGATTGGTTGCTAACTGTTTGAAGTTCTAATTAGTAACTGATTGCTAGCTTACTTAATAACTCATTATTCAATTAACACTAAGGCACAAATGAATTAGAGTATAGCCAGCCCTGCACAGTTGCTAGGGTTAGGGGCACAGGACCCCAGCAAAAGTGAAAACATCAAAGATATCAAAATGTATGTGTCTGTGGGAAGGGGGCTGAGTTAAGGTGGGGAAAGTGGGCACTCAGTGTCCAAAGCAGGTCAGGGAAAGGAAAGGGAGAGGGAGTGGGTTGGCACAGTGGCCCTAGACTTTGTCTCTCTTGCCAAACTGCTTCCTTGGGTGTCAAGGGGGCATCAGGAAAGGGTTTGTGGCACCAAGAAATTGGGTTGCAAGCCTTCTTTAGCTGGCCCAGGAAACAGCTGGTGGAGAAGGAGGAAAAACAGAGGCAGGATTTTAAAGTGCTGCGCAGCCTGATCGGAGCCACCGAGAGGAAAGGTTCCCCTGGAAAAGAAGCACCCAAGGTGGGGTGGGGAACAGGGCTTGGAGAAACTCACAAATAATCAAATCCAACAGTAAAACCCACAGATGTGAAGGCCTGCCTTTGTAAGTCTAAGGTAGCTAAACTCCACACCCTTTGGGGCATCGGTCTTTTTAGTTGTAATCAGAGATGGCTGCACAGCCAAGATGTACCGTATTCAGTGGGCCAGCAGCAGATACATTCGGTGGGAACGCGCGCATAGTAGAGCTTAGAAGGATTGGCTGGGATCTTATTGGTGATTTAACATTTTCCTAAGTGGATTCTCCAAGTGGGGAGTTAAACCCTGGGCTCCATGGTTGTAATCAAATGTTCAAACACTACACCACGCGGGTTCTATTTTCAGGCTTTATCATAAAAGCGCTACACATGAGGCTGCCTCTGTGACAGATTCAACTGTTGAAAGTATTCAGAGCAGGAGAAGGAAGGAAGGAAGGAAGGTCCAAGTTTCATCACTCCTTGACTGGGAGTGTCATGTCTCAGGCAATGCTGACGCAGTGCTAGAAAATGCACCCCAGATGGATTTTGCAACCACTAGATAATTCCAGTACTTGTAAACATCAATTGTCAACATCCCACAGACCTCCCAAGCTCACCAAATGGCACTGAATCAGGATATTTTGCTGCTGGAGGGCATTTGCAAGATGGCAACAGAGGTGACTGGGAGGTCACAGGTCAGTGGGGTGGTGAATCCATGTCATGTTTGGGCTGGCCTTAAAGGAGCTCTTCAGGGTGCTGAATCTATTGGGGCAGAGTACAGCACCTTGGAGAGCATCCTTAGAGCCAGGGTTAAAACCTGGGATGGATTCCCCAACCCACTGACATGGAATCCAACAGCTCCTGCTGGATGGAAGCCACGTCCCACCCCACTCCAGCAGATATAGTGACCAAATGGGTAATTTAATATTTTTTTCAGCAGTGAAGGGGCGTTCTACATGCTCCAATGGAATTCGCCAACTCTTATCCATCTCCCGCTGAGCAATGACATGCGATATTTACTGGTGGCTGCCCCCCCCAGGGCCAAAGCTTGGAAAAGTTACTTTTACGTGGAAAGCTCCCTGAATCCAATTCCCAACCACTATGTCTGGGGAAATCGTAGCCACTGTTGTCCAAAAGCTCTTTGCAGGTTTCATCTAGAGCACACTGACTGAATCAGTAGTTGAATAGTGAGTCAATACCTAGGCAAATTCTATGAATCCCATGTCAGTGGGGCAATGAATCCACTCCGGTGTTCATCCAGGCTTTACGAAGAGCTCTCTGTGGTGCTGAACTCTGTTCCTAAATAAGCTCCTTGAAAGCTAGCCCAAACCCAGAATGGATTCACTGCCCCACTGACATGGGAGCCAACAAGCCCCACTGGATTCAACTGGTCTATTCTAGTTGAGCTTCAGAACAGGCTCCAGGCCCAAAAGAGAATCTTTTTTTTCCGCTCTGGCAAAGTTGTCCATAAAAACCTTCCCCCTTCACTCAACCAGAGTACAATGAGGAAGAGGCGGCTCAGCTACCAGGTTCCTTGTTTGAACACAGTGGCTAAAACACTGCGAGGCAACATCCCAGAGCCTGTTTTTCTGGTAGCCCCACCTCACCAGGAGGACAGGGCATGGCATGGCTCAACCCAGCCTCCCTGAGGCCAATCTCTGATTCTCTGGACCGGCTGAGGATTTTGTCCATATCCCATGCAAATGGGCTTGGAGCAAATTGAGAAAAGTTCTTTCTGCCAACCAGGAAGAACAAGTTGCCTCCCTGTCTTTACTTCCTCTCCTCTCCGCAGTCTGGAGCCTTCACGGCTCACAGAGTTGCCTTGGGCAAAAGAGAGGGAAAGAAAAAATCTCCCTGCCCCAACTCCAGCCTCACTCCTGTCTTATTTTCGACTCTTTTTCTTTGTTGTATTTATAAGAGTACTAGCGTGTCTACCCGGCGTTGCCCATCTTGTCCAGTACCTGTAACTTTTCCCTATATTCTCCAATCCAATCTGTACTCAGAGTTATTAACATACAGAGGTTGGGTTCCTGAGAGAATACACTGCCCTCCTCCTTGCTTCTAGGCCTCCTCTCCATAGCATCTCCATAACAAACACAGTTGAGTGAGGCCCAGGAGCTCTCTGGCTGAGAATTCTAAAGGCCTCTCCCTAAACTGCAAACTCCAGGATTCTTAGGCAGACAATCATATACGGTCTTTTTGCCCAACACAGACAAACAAACTTTGATTTTTATATATTAGATTTGTTTCTTTTCATTTCCCAGAAGAATAATGAGTTTCCCAGGTCTCGAGAAATTCCTCTTGAGGGTCGTAGAGCCATGGCAAGAGATTCATTGGATTTTGCAAGGTCTTCTGGTGTAACTCTGGCCTTGTTTACATCTTGTTTGGATTACTACAATGCACTCTCCATGGAGCCACCCTTGAAGAGTGTTTGGGAACTTCAGCCGGTCCAGGGAGCTGCCAGGCTGCCGATTGCTACACAACCCCCACATTGCAACAGGTCCATTGACTGCCAGTTTGTTTCTGGGCACAATTCACGTGCTGGAGATGACCTTATACCCCCCTACTGTTCAGGTCCAAGTTTTCTGAAGAACTCTGTTACAAACCTGACCCTGTTCTGAAATCTTCTGACGAGGCTCTTCTCCCTGCCCGACCACTGTGAGAGGCATATCTTGTGGGAACTCGGGAGACGAGGCCTTTTCAGTGGCTGCCCCCAGGCTCTGGAACTTTGAAACCCAGAGAATGCTTCCATCCCTGCTATCTTTCTCCAGTCAGTTGAAGACCTTATTATTCTGGCAGGCCATAGAGAAATTAATAATTTTTAAGTGGGAAACGGGCTTGTGTCGTGTGCTGGACTTTTATTTGTCCTTTTCAATGGTTTTTGGTTTCCATAAAGACCTTTCTGTCTTTATGTTGGGACCAGAATCCAGGACTGGGGGAGCATCTTGTTCCATCTCGAATGTATTAAAGAAACTTTCTGATCCCCAAATAGGGGAGACCCCTTATAATAATGGGCACATGCTGGTCCAATAAGAGACATGCTTTCTGGCCCCAAAATAAGGAACATTTCATATAATAAGAGACAGATGGCAATCCAATCCTAGCCCAATGCTCTAACCACTATACTACCACTGCCACTCAACATTAGAAGCTGGTCATTAAGTTACAGCAGTAGTGTTTGTGTGTGTGTGTTGTGTGTGTGCACATCTCTGTGCATATGTACTCTTTGGACACTCAAAAAAGTTTTGTATATCTAATTCTTCTCTGTTCCTGGGCATCTAAAGAGCGTCTCAGGCCAGAAACATGCAACAGTGCTAACTCAGTAATAGACATGGTGAGAATCTTGATGGGCCAGCGTTTTGGTGTCAGCACACTTCGGAACTAGCCACTGCAACCTAAAAGTCTCCCTTTCTGGGAATAACACACTCAAGTTCCACCCTTTTCAAAATTTTAAAATGTGCCTAAGCAGGTTTTTTAAAATATGCAGATATTTGTGCATTTGGAAGCATACATGCAGCCATGCTTTAGCCTGTGGGAAATGCTCATTTTTTCCCCCTAAAAATGCAAATGATGATCTATGCAACTGGTAAAACAAGTGGAGAAGAAGTACAGATTTATAGGTGGTTTTATTTATTTATTACTTTTTTACATATAAAAATGATAACCCGGAAATTGGCACAGAAAATGGACAGGAAAGATTTTATAGGCTCAAATCGAAAGGCAAACAGACCTTATGGAGATATGCAACAATCTTTAGTTATAACTCATATCCTGACCACGTTAGAAGTTGAGCTGCGCAAAATTTATTTTTTTGACTGCAACTCCCAGAATCTCTTGGCTGGCTGGAGATTCTGGGAGTTGCAATGCAGTGGGGAAAAAGTGATTTTGCAAGTCTCCGGCAGCTTGTCAGGAACAAAATAAGAAAAACTGCAAGGAGGAGAAATGAGCATTCTCACAGTTATCACCCGTGCTGTGGGAACAAAGATTGAGACCACAGATATTTTCTCCTGAAAGAGGGTTTTAAAATCTGCTCATACAATAGCAATAATTACTTTAAAAAGAAAAAGAAAAATTTGCCTCGCCCTTTCAAAAAACAAAACAAAACCTCTGGATGCTCCTTTACGGTACTATTTTTGGTGTCACGGGAAAAATACTTGGTACATGCTCAGAGACACTCCACATGTGTCAGGATTGAGCCATGCTATTCAAAAATCAGCGGGGAACAAGATGTCAAGTCCACCAGTTTAAAACAAGCCAGGGTCAGTGGCTTTTTAATATCACACATACGTTGTATACATAAAGCAATTTACTATCATTTAAAATAAGTAAATTATCGTCCTGATCAGCCCCAGTTAGCAGATCCCACCTTTCTAGTGGCTGAATGGATGACTGGGGCATTTTTGTTGCTTTCATGTGGCCATGCTGGGATGGCACTCTGGAATGGGCCAAATATTGCCCACGGGCCACATAAGGCCTCCAGGACTGTTTCTGTGGCTCTCAGAGCCTCCTGTGGGTCAAGCTTGGCTGCCAAATGCCCCCCAATGCCCAGAGGCCATAAAACAGCCACATTTTGATGTCTCCTGTGCCATTTTTTCAGCCCTGAAAAGGACTTTTTAAATCTAATCATTTCCTGTTTTGGAGAAAGGCCTCGAAAGGCGTAAACGCAGGGCAAAAACGCCCTCTGCAATCCCTAGAGTGTGTTTGGAGGGCACTGTGAGGGAGCAAAATTTGTTGTTTTTTCTTCTACAACAGGGGTGAAGCCCTCCAAGGTCTCCCACCTCCCACCCCGGCGAGAAATGCCATGCCACCATTTTCTCCTTCCCAGCAAGAAGCAACAGCACTGGAAAACTGGTCCCGGGCCGTGCCCCTGGGTTGGAAACAGGGTTGTGCAAGTGGCTGAAGAAATGCCTTCCCAGCCTTCTTGTTGTTCTGCCTCTCTTTTGCCTCCTTGCACAACGTGGACGCCCAGCCCTGTCTCAGAGGAAGCCGAGCGGAACCTGAAACTCCACTCCTTTCTCTGAACGGGGCCGGAACGAACTGCAAACAACACCTGTTGTTATTGTTGTTAACCTGCCTGCCTTTTCCTGCTCCAAGACCTGCCCAGCCACCTGTATGCATTTCTCAAAACTCAAGAAAGTTCCTTTCGGGGAGACAGGAGGGGGATGGAGCACATCCATTCCATCCATGGCATTTATTGTAGCGTTGACTCAGAGGGTCTGCTTTAACTGGGAGCAACCAACAGGATCTCAGCCATTGCAATTAAAGACAGACCGTACATATTTCGGTACTATAAAGCACTTCAAACATTCCCATTTAGCAGAGACAATCACGATTAATCTTCTGCTATCCCACTTTTTCAGCTGCTTTTAAAGCGTCCTGCTTCTCTCGGCTCCCCCTGCATTCCGTCTTTTGTCTCCTGCTCACTTAAATGGCTGCAAATGGATCCAAAAGTGCAAAAGCAGTTTGCACTCCATTAACCCAGGTAAAGATGGAGAAGAGAGTTGGGGCGAAATCCTGCCCCTTCCAAGGAGGCTCAGGCAAAAAAGCAAACAACTACAACCTCTACTAGCTTGTGTGTCCTTTCTCATTAGTAACTTCTATCATCCTGAACAGAAGATGATGTTCCCCAGCCACACACATCCTGGCTTTCATCAGTGAAAGGTCTCAGGATATGATATAGTCTGATGAAGAGTTTTGGAAAAGCTGGGCTCTGGCACATTTTTGTAACTTTTTGATTGACCCTAACCAAAATATCCCCCAACTTGGGGTACAGTTTCATCCTCATGCACTATCTCTGTAGCCACGGCTTCCAGAAAGGAACTTTTCTGAGCCCTGACATTTCTGCTTTCCTCCTGTCTCATCTTCCATGTCATTTTGAGCAACCAGTTAGCCTGTTCAACAGCTATTATTTCACAAGCCGTGGGCTCGTTCTGCAGGGACTCTATGACCTGCACAATGCCTTGCACACAACAAAACACACCCATGCAGAAGACAATGGCCAAGGCCCTTGAAACCTAGAGCTGCCCCTGGGGATACTGCATCCATTCCCCAAACCACCTTATTGCCACCTCCCTTCCCTTGAATTTCCGATGGAAAGACTCATAGTTATCATTAATTCCCAGGTGAGGAAAAAAACAGGAAGAATAAGGGACCACCAAGAATCTTGCATAATTTTCTACCCATAGTTGAATGTCCCAAAGTGTTGAAGAGAAATTATTCTGGGTTCAAAAACACACGGGGAGGCGGGTTGCACAAAATCTGTTTTTTCTGCACAGAAACCTTTGCAAAAGAAAAAAACTTTGTTCTGTACAGAAAACATTGTTTCCCATGCAGAAAAACAGGGACTTTGCAAAACAAAACCAAAAAAAGGTGTATTTTTCTATGCAGAGTAATTCCACCACAACGTTTCAGAATATTCGAAACCAATGGGAATACAGCAAAGAGAGTGTTTCGTTTTCTCATACAGCAGGGAGAAAACTGCCATAAATAAAAAGCCCTGCACGTGACAATGGAATAGCTGAGTATTTACATATCCCAGATTTGGATCAAGAGGATTCAGAGTCCCAGAGAAGCCTCTCCAGACCTCTCCAGTCCTGTTTTTGCAAGCGGAAACCAGCTGTTAGATGGTGAAGGTGAACTTCAGATGTTCTCCAAGCCTGTCCTCCTGGTATCTGAGGGTCATCCCACAGAGTTACCAGCTCTTTTGTCCTCTGGGGTCCTGGTTCTTTGGAGATATCCATGGAATCAAAAGCGTCTTTCCAACTCCTGACAAAACTAGTGAAAGAGAGTCTTTCCAAAGTGAAGATCAGAGTCACGAATCCTAGTTACTTTGGGGGTAACAAAGGTGGTGGAACCAGGTTATATTTCAAGACCAACATAATGAATAACAGGGTAGTCAATTTGTAAGTGTTGTGGCTCATGGTTTTCAGTTACTTCTGAAAGCAACTTTATTTTCAGAGCATTTTTGACCTGAATTTTTCCAAGTCTTCTGCTATCCCCTTATCTATTCCCCCTATTTCCCACTCAGAAAAAAGTAACTAAACTAATAGAAAAATCATAAGCAATACACTGTATCACTGTAACACCATTACATTTGTGTTACACAACAAATGTAACAAGTTACTTTCCCCAATACTGTAATGAGTAACATCAATGGGTTACTTCTCAAACACTGGAATGCGTAACGGGAAGAAACCACTTCCTAAAAAGTAACTTTCCAGGCTCTGGCTCACAGTGGAGCCTACTCACAGTCGCTTAGATCTGGGAGGGGAGAACAATCCAGATTTTAAAACTGAGGCCGGTGGGAGAACGACAGCATCCTTAGACGTAGTTACTGGCCGGCATGGAACGCGTGGCAGTGTATTTCGCCGAGTACGGTTTCTCATTTTTGGGGGGGCAGTTGAAGCAAAGCAGAGCCCCGCCAAGGAGGAGGAGCCCCGAGGAAGCCCAGCCGATGTAGAGCGAAGCCCCAAACTCCCGCTTCTGGCTGTCCACCACCATGGGGTTGTAGAAATCCCGGATGATGTTGTTGGCCGTCCAGCACAGAGGGATGAGAAGCAAAATGCCGGAGAGGAGGAAGACAACGCCAGCCGTGATCATGATCTTGGCTTTGGTGGCATCATCTTCCACGCAGTTGGTGCACTTGCCACCCATGATGGAGAAGAGGAGTCCCACCACTGCCAGAAGGATGGCGATGATCACCAAGGCCCGGGCTGCTTGCATGTCCTGCGGCAGGGCCAGCATGGACTCGTAGACCTTGCACTGCATCTGGCCGGTGCTCTGGACTACGCAGTCCATCCACAGCCCGTCCCAGATGATCTGGGCCACCACGATGTTGTTGCCGATGAAGGCTGTGACCCGCCACATGGGCAGGCCGCAGCAAAGGATGGCCCCCAGCCAGCCGATGACCGAGAGGGCAATGCCCATGATCTGCATTCCCATGGAACCCATGGCCGGATCCTCCAATCTCGTTTCAGTCTCGCCAAGGTCTTTAGCGGTGGCCCAGCAGAGGAAAAAAACCCAGGAAGCTGAGACAGGTGGAGATGGGGAGACGGCGCGGCTCTAGTGAGCTGCAGGTGGCAAATTTGGGGAAATTATACACCGCAGCAGCAGCAGCAGTAGTGGGGGGTGGGTGGAGTTTCCTGACTCCATCCAGTCTGAACAGACACGGAGGCTCAAACCAGTTCCCCGAGATTCCTCCCAGATTTCTTCTCCCGGCATCACCAGGACGGGGCTGTTCATCCGGCCAGCCAGCTTTCCCTGATCATGAAGCAAAGCTTTGGCAAGAAGGATGGGGAAACGCAACAGGAGCAGAGTATGGAAAAGTTACTTTTTCTACCATACCTTCCAACTGTCCCCATTTGGCAGGGAAAATCCTGATTAAACCACTTTTTCCGCTGTTTCTCAAATGTCTGGGCTCCTCTCTCTTCCTCCCACTTTCCCCATTAGCTGACTTCAAATGCTGCAAACTGCTAAGTGCAGAAGTAGGTTGCACTCTTGCCCTTCCCAGTAGGCTCGAGAAAAAAGCCAATCTTCTCCTAGCTTGTGTGTTCTTCCTCATTAGTAACTTCTACTCTCTTGAGTAGTAACTTTCTACTCTCTCCGATATTGCTTGGCCACAGATGTTGTGGTTTTCATCTGTGAAGTGTTGGAGAGTTTGCAACTCCCAGGGTCTCCTGAAAGCCATGAGGCTAAACAAGAAAAGTAACTCTGGAGAGAAGGGATGAAATACCAGAGTTTGTGCAGCAGCTGGATTAGAACCCGAGCCTTTCCTGCTCTGTGCTTTGTTGAGTTTTTTTCAGGGCAGAACCAAGTGGCTAGTCCCTAAGGGGATCATTAAGAACTGATTTGGAATATAGGCCAAAGTCCGCTCTAACCAGCCCAACATCCCACTTTCAAGTAGAGGAGGCCATAGGCAGGTTATGAAAGTGAACCCCTTCCCGTGTTCCGTATCTCCAAAAATTTGATATTTGGGATAGACTGCTTCTGGACACAGAGGTTCCATTTAGCTACCCTACCAGACAGCCACTGAGCATCAATAGCTTTTTTTCCCAAAAAACCTTTTCTTCTCCTGGGAACCATGAGCAATCACATACTGTGGCAGTGAGTTCCACATACCGCTACTAGTTCAGAATCACCCCAGGCTCTGAGGTTTCCAGGCCCAAACCTGAGACCAAGGGATGGCCACTGGGAAGTCATTAAACATTATACATTTAAGTACCAACCGCAGTGGCTCACAGCTTGCCACTCAGAGGAAGAGAGAGAACATAATATTTTCCCGTTTGGAAATTAAGATATGAGTCTTAACTAAAGCAACTGTTCCCAATTCAAGGTGAAAGGTGGAGATTTCTCTTTCTCCCCTAGGGAAAGGAGACAAAGGGCACTTAATTGAGTCTCCTTGCTTCTAGGCAGAGGGTGGAGGGAGAGCAGAAGAGAGGGTGAGCCCTGGCTCCACAGCCCCTCCCGAAACTGCAAACCCCAGGATTCCATAGGATGTCGAAAGTGGAATAATAGCACTATAACAGCCTAGTGCAGAAATGGCCTGAGAGTAAGACATACTAGCAAAACCTATTACGAAAAGACCAATCTGTTACCCCAAATTAGCAGATTTTAACCTGGGGTCCATGGACCTCCGGGGGGCTGCGATGTCCTCATGGGGTGTCCACAAAGGCTTGAAAAAAATGTTATGATATGAGCTTTTACAGTTATAATCAAAAGAGAGGAAGAAAGGAAGACCAATTTGTATGGAATCATTCCAATGAAAATATAATAAGCTTGTGTTCATTTACTTATTTCTCCCTTCTCTCCAAATATGAAGATGTTTGATGAGCAACTTTAAATTGATATCTGGGGCACGTTGGGGTTTTAAATCTTGAGTTCAGTCTTGGGGGTCCACGGTGACAAAAGATATTTAATTTTTTTTACAAATCTTTTTATTAAATTTTACAAATCTTTTTATTAAATAGAAGATATTTAGAGGGAGTCCATGCTAAAGAAAAGGTCGAGGACCCCTGCCCTAAACACATCCCAACCACACGAACTAAAAAAATAAAAGAACAGCGAAGAACAGAGAGTTCTTTGCTTCTGGGTCCAACATTGGATGGCAGGGCAGAGAAATGGCAAGCCCGGATGTTTGATTTCACAGATGCAGCAAGAACCAAAGAAGATGCTAATTCCTGGATGAAGTACGAATGAGGAAAATGAGCCCAGTTTTTCCACGGTGTGTTTTGCAGATCTAAACACAACACACATGCACACACACCAAACCCTATTGAGAAACCTCTTGTGTGTTCGAGATCCGGAGAACCTTGCAGCCGCCAGCAAATGGGCCGTGCGCTTTCAGGAATGTGCAACTGGCGCTTATCCATGGCAGAAGGACGGAGGGTGGAATGTGAAGTGGAGGGCAGGTGACATTCCCTCCCGCCCCACCCCAGGGAAGAAAAAAAGGCCCTTTTTTGTTCTTCGGTTCTGGGCAAGCGCCAGGACAGGCGAGCAGAGCCAACTGGCCTCTGGGGATCTTCTCTTAACTTTGCAAAAAACAAGCGCACCGATTTTCTTAGCCGGATTCTTAAAATTGGGAGATCACCGAGTTCTTTCTCTTCATCCGTTTTGGGGCTCCAAATTAACAGACTGCCTCCTTCTTTGTTAATATTATTAATATTAATTTTATTCCATTTATACCTCACCTTTCTCCAGCCAAGGGGGAACAAAGATAGAAGTTGGCTAAAGTGTACATTAAAAAAATTGTAATGATTTTTGAGGGCTTTTTTTTCTTAATGGGTTTGAGGGTTTTTTTCTTAATGGGTTTGAGGGTTTTTTTCTTAATGGTTTAATGGTTTATTTTAAAGATTCCATAGGAGGTTGCAAGTGGAATAATAGTGCTATAACAGTCTATTGGGGAAATGGCCTCAGTTTAGTCCCGCTGCAGTTAAACATGTGTATTGTATATTTAGCATTTGTTCTTTTCCTTTTTTTCTTTTGTTTTGCTCCCCCACCTCCTTTTTGAGCTTGTTTGTTATGTTTGTATTAAAATTAATAAATTAATAAATGTGAAATAGAGAAGCGTTCAATGCAGATTGGAGCATTCTAGCCCAGGTGTGCCTTTTTGCAATTCACTAAAAGGATTTTACTGAGTTTCTGCAAGGTGCAGATTGGTTTGTAAAACATAGGCTGCGGTGGAAGGTCTAGTTTTTAAAAGGTTTTAGGGGATTTTGGCTGCATATTTTCTGTCTTCTCTCTGCCCAAGGCTCAGTGAGTAAGCATTCTCTCTCTCTCCAGAGTTTACAAAAGTTACTTTTTGAGAATTGTTGTTGTGTGCCTTCATGTCGTTTCCAACTTACGGTGACCCTCAGTCAGTCCTATCACAGGGTTTTCCGGGGGCTGAGAATATGTGACGTGCCCAGGGTCTCCCAATGGGTTTCTATGGCCGAGCAGGGAATTAAATCCTGGTCTCCTAGCTTAACGACGCTCAGATCACTGGCTCTCTTTTGCAAATTGTAAATTTGAGAATTACACCTCCCATTATCCCCCAGCCAATGGGGTAACCCTCTCACAGGCTTGAATCCTGTGAGTCAGTCCCCCCAACAAAAGTAAACCCATAGATCCAACGAGTGAATGGTGAGTCAGTTCCCCAAATCTGTTCTAACTACCCACTCAAAGCTGGATGCAACTGATATGGAAGTCTGATTGAGTCTGAAAATGGGATCCATAAAAGGAAAATTTAAATTGAAGGTTCTGATAACCACCAGTGAATGACCCCAGTCCCCCATAGACCACAATCCTGATCTGGGATGTCCCAAACAGGGAGTTCTCCCTTTAGCAGAATCTGCATTTTCATCTAATCTTATCACTTAAATACTGAATTAGACTCCCAAAGGGATGAATTGTGCCAGGAGCATGGTGCAAAATGACTCATGAGTGGAATTGTGAGTTCTGCGTCCTCCCAGGCCCTGAGGTTCAGGGGCCGAAACCTGAGATCAAGAGACAGCCCCCAGCCAATGCCATCAAGTGTCTTGGATTAAGGACCAACCACAGTGGCTCAGAGGCTATAATTCAGACACACACCCACACACACGTTGCATATTTTCCTGTTTAGAAATTAAGAGAGCAAGATCATGGCAAAGACCATCAAAACGAAATGTGGGGATTGTTCCTTCTCACTTATTTAGGAAGAGATAAGGAAGAAACTCTCATCCTACTTGCTTGTTACTAGCCAAAAGCAGAGTAGAAGGGGAGTCCTGGCACCAGAAGTGCTGGGAAGGAAGGAGGAAGCTAGCTAAGTAAATATATCTATGTGGACCCCTGGAGAGTATTTGCAGGTTGCAGGAACCAATCAAAGGGTCCTTGCATTGGGTAGCAAGCTGGTGCCCTCCAACAGGAGCTGGAAATTAGACCCTAGCCCCTTCCCATTACCCAGAACTGAATCCACCAAAACTGAAAATTTGCAACCTCCTCTCCCACCTGGAGATGACACACAAAAACTGCAGACATCTGACAACTCTAGTCGTAGACTCGTAGAGTTGGAAGAGACCCCAAGGGCCATCCAGTCCAACCCCATTCTGCCACGCAGGGAGACACAAGCAAAGCATTTCCAATAGGTGGCCATCCAGCCTCTGCTGAAAAACCTCCAAAGAAGGAGACTCCACCGCACTCCACTGAGGCGGCAGCAGATTCCACTTCTGAACTCCTCTTACCATTAGGAAGTTCTTCCTAATGTTTAGATGGAACCTCTTTTTCTGAAGTTTGAAGCCATTGCTCCGTGTCCTAGTTCCTGGAGCAGCAGAAGACAGGCTTGCTCCATCCTCCATATGACATCCCTTCAAATATTTAAACATAGCTATCACATCATCTTATAACCTTCTCTTCTCCAGGCTAAACATCTGCACCTCCCTCAGCCACTCCTTATAGGTAAATTCATGTGTAGTAAGTTCCCTTACAGAAGCAGCTGGACTTTTCTTTTCTTAATCTAATGCAGGGCATTTCTGTTCTATTCAAGGTGACAGAAATAGATTTGCGCATGTGGGGCTCTTGTGCTCCCCAATGCGCACACTTGAGCATGTGAGATGCATGCTTGTTTCTTTCTATGCTCGGCTCTGTTTTCTCCTATGCAAGGCTGACATTCAACACAAGGGATGCCGGGTATCATCAATGCAGAAAAAGCCGTATGCAGAAATTTATGCTAACGTAGGAATCTGGCCATTAGCTAATCGATAAACAAAGCTGTGCAGATTATCTCATGCACACACAAACAGAGAGATAACTTTTAAAAAATCACAAAGTCTACCATAAGCTGACTCACTCTCTGACTCATTGACTCAACAGTATCAGAGTCAAGGTACTTTCCCGCTGCTGAGAATGTTTGAACTTCATACACAGCCAACCTCTGACTTTGCAACTCATATAAATCACGAGATAGCTTTATGGGTTTCAGACACAACAGGGCCCAGTTTCTTTCTCAGATGAGCCAACACACCCACAGGGACCAGAACTTGGAAACATTGGTTACGGTCCTACCCCCTGCCCCAGTCTGTGCATCACAACTTTTTGGATTTGTTGTTACGTTGCAGAAACACAACAAAAGGCTGGTAGTGAATTGCTAAACAGCTATGGGGTGACACATCAATCCACATTGGGTTAGCACATTGCATTTTGCCTGTGCGCATAGATCAATGTTTGCCTGACATCTTGGGTCCCATCCTGGGCGAGTTATGTGATGTTGTAAATTTTAACAATGCACAACCAAATGTGCAAACCAATGAGAAAGGCACCAACGCCAGGCACACAATGCATATTTGCAGATGTGTACTGTTCAATTTGGCAGGGACAACCCTGATTAATCCTCTATCATCCCACTTTTTCAGCTGCTCTTAAGATGTCCCGGTTTCTCTCTCTTCCTCCCACATCCCCCCCTTTGTCCCTGGCTTCAATTGCTGAAAACAGAGCTCAAAGGGCAAAAGAAGTTTGCACTCTGTTAACTGAGGAGGGTGGAGAGAGGAAGGGGCAAAATCTTTTTCTTCCCAGGAGGCTCAGGCAAAAGCAAACTACAACACTCTCTCCTAACTTGTCTGTTTTTCTTCCTGAATCTCCTTTGGCATCATGAGCATATCCTGATGTTGCTTGGCCACCCGTGTCCTGGCTTTCATCCGTGAAATTTTGGAGGGCATGCACGCGCAACAGACAATGCCTGCCAACATGTGCAGTGCGCAATGGTTCCACATGCCCAACTCTGTTTCCACAACCTTGAACTAAATATGACCTTCCATATTGGACAAACATGTCCATACACTGCTGTTGGGGGAACTTACAAAGCGATGAGTGAATATCAGAATGCCAGTCGAAAAGAATACACAATGTCCACGGCATGTTGATTTTGGGCAACGCGTGCCACCCAGCAGCGCACTGGGGTTGGTCAAAGCTTCCCCAAGCAATGCAAAATCCTGACCAGTGGGATCGCAGCCTGCCTTTCTAGGGTTGCCTAAAATGCTACTCCCTCACCCCACCCACCCCGCTCCTATAGCACGGACTCCAAGAACCCAAGACACCTTTTCCTGCAAAAGCAATCTGGAGAATGTTGGAGATGCTCCAAGCTGGGCTTTGGTTTCTTGAGCACCTGGGGGGTGCAAAGAGATAAGGGGGGCTCACTCACCTGCAACTGAGCTTTCTGTGGCTTCCCGTGAGCAAGCGAGCAATCCCAAAGATGGCAAAAGGAGGGAGGAAAGGAAGGAAAGAGGGAGGGAGGGAGGGGGTCTCTGGGCCTCCAACAATGCTTCAAGAGAAGCTCCTTGAGAGGGAAGGCTGGGCCAGGCCAGGCAGGTGGCCAGGAGAGGCGGGGAGAGGTGGGGATGGCCCTGCAAGAAGTCACAGGGTTCATGGCCAGGTGTGCAAAATTGTGCTGGGGGGAAAAAGAGTGGAGAAAAGCAGCGCGTGTATGAAGTGCATAGTTTTGTTTCATTTCTTGGTTCAGTTTCTATCTCCCACCCTGCTCCTAGCATGGGGCTTTCTTGGTGGCCATGCCCAGGTGGTGGAACACCTTTCCATGGGCGTTCCAATTAACTCTCTCCCTGCTCTTTGTCCAGTGGGAGGCAAAAATCTTTTCTCCCAACTCCCTGGGGATATTGGTGAGCCAGCCCCTTCCGAAACTGCAAACCCCAGGTTTCCATAGGATGTTGCAAGTGGAATAATAGCGCTGTAACAGTCCAGTGGGGAATGGGTCATAGTGGAGAAAGCAGGCATCCAGGGTCCAAACCAGGTCAGGGAAAGGAGAGGGAAAGGGGGTAGGTTGGCATAGTGGCCCTAGACTTTCTCCCTCTTGCCCCATCTCCTTCCTTGGGTGTGGCGGCGGGCATCAGGAGAGGTTTTGTAATGCTGAGAAATCAGGCTGTGAGCCATCCTTAGCAGGCCAGGCAGTGGCTAATGGAGGAGGAAGCGGACTAGAGGTGGGTTTTTAGAGGGCTGCGTGGCCTGGTTGGAGACTCCGAGAGGGAAGGTTCCCCTGGAAAGAAGCACCTGAGGCAGGAGGGTCAGAGATTGGAGAAACTCACAAACAATCACGAAAGTCAAATCTGCAAATGTGGACTTATGGTTTCAACCTGGAAGAGTGGTTAATCATTTATATTGCACACTGCTGCAAGATTCCATGACAAAGAGCAGGATAGAAGCACTTGCAATGAATCCAATAAATAAGGTGGGACAAAGCTAAGCCCAAGAACAACTCCAGGTCTCCAGACTTTACACACCTCTTGCGTCTCTGCTCTCATGCCTGACTTTGCAGCCGTACAGGACAAAAAGTTCCCCCATTGTTCCTCTTGGGAGGCGCAGAAGCGCAGCTCAGGCGCACGAAGAATGCTACGATTGTTCTCTGTTCTGACGCAAAGCCGCGCAACAGCATGGAAAATTGAACGGGAAGGCCCTGACAGGGTCTAGGAGCGGGTTTCTGCCTTCTTTCTTTAGCAAAAGGATAATTAATTACACAGAAAGAGAAAAGTACCCCTACACAAAGCCAAAGTGTTGCCTCACAGAGTCTCTCCTTCTCTCTCTCTAACGCACACACAACCTGCACAAAAAAGCCAGAAATCCAACAATGCAATCATCATTCTAGCTTAGCTGGATCCGTAGCTATAGAATAATTTTTTCTCCTATTTTCTCTCTTTACAGTTTGGCTGGGATGGAGTCAGAGCCTTTTGGTTTATTAATAGGCTAGTGTTTAGATAATAAGTTAATGTTTTAGTGAGTTAGCATTTAGTGTTTTTAGTTCATTGTTTTAGCGTTGCATTTTAATTTTAGTTCATGTTTGCAATGTCAGTTAAATAAATAAAATAAATAAGGGTTAAAATTAATTAATAGATAAAATAAAAAAACACATCCAGGAAACAGCAATACCTTTATTGGGCCAATCAAACATGTACAAAATACATCATGCAGGCTTCTAAAATTCCACTGGCTTCTTTATCGGGCAAAGGCATTAAAAACCATACCAGAGAAGAAGGGGAAAAAATGTCAAGGTTAGAGTCCCAGGCCTACATTTTGCCTTCTGGTGTTGCTCTTGCCTTTTCAGGCAGTTTGGAGGGAATCATACAGAATCACAGAATCAGAGAGTTGGAAGAGACTGCAAGGGCCTTCCGGTCCAACCCCATTCTGCCATGCATCAAAGCCCTCCCTTTGACAGACGGTCTCCAAGTCTCTGTTGAAAAAACTCCAAAGAAGGAAGATACTCCATCGCACTCCACTGAGGCAGCAGCAGATTTGACTGTCAAACCGCTCTCCCTGTCAGGAAGCACTTCCTCATGTTTAGCTGGAATCTTTTTGAAGTTTGAAGCCATAGTTCCATGTCCTAGTCTCTGGAGCAGCAGAAAACAGGCTTGCTCCATCCTCCGTATGACATCCCTTCAAATATTTAAACATGGCTATCATGTCCCCTCTTAACCTTCTCTTCTCCAGGCTCCCAGCTCCCTAAGCTGCTCTTTCCTATTCCCTGGTCTACCAGGATTTGAAGAGGTAGAGGTCTCATTGTCACAGCTGAAGGACGAGAGTAATGCTTTCTCACTTTTCTTTTCTCTCTCACACACATGAAAACATTCCTTTCTTCCCCAGCATCTATCTATCTGTCTGTCTGTCCATCTGTCCGTCCATCCATCCATCCATCCATCCATCCATCCATCCATCCATCTGTGGGAACCACCAGACTTACTGGATAAATTATTGCCCTCTTTGGCTCATCTTTCCTTCCTTCCTTCCTTCCTTCCTTCCTTCCTTCCTTCCTTCCTTCCTTCCTTCCCTCCCCCCTCCTTCTCTCACTTCCAGAACCAAGACAGAGTCAGTGGGACTGCCTGCCACAAAACAGCAGCAGCAATCCCAGCTTTTGCAAGTCAAACCTTCCTTGCCAAGAACCAGCAGGGATCCTCACACAGCCCTGAAGAAACCTGAAACCTGTGGTCATGAATCAGAGGTGTGTGCATGCATGCTTGAGTACCTTCTCTGCTCTCATGTCTCGGATATGAGGCTATGTGACGAGAGAGAGAGGGAGAGAGAGACTCAGAGAAATTTCACAACCAGTATGAACAAAAACACGGGAAGGAACTGTACTCCAGGAGCACCGAGTCAAAGATCTCGGGTGTGGCTGAGTTCCAGGTGGAGAGGAACAATCCAAAGGACGAAGGGAGCCCCCTCTGTGTCTCACCAGTAGGGGAAATAATACCCTGTGGGATACCATGGGTGTAGGACTTCTCTGTGATGTCCCTCCCCGGTGGAGCTCCTCCCCAGGATGCCCACCGGGCACAAAAGCTGGTATCATTTCAGCTCCAAGTTATAGAATCATAGAGCTGGAAGAGACCACAATAGCCATCCAGTACAACTTCATTCTTCCAAGCAGGAATATTCACTCAAAGCACCCCGGCCTCTGTTTAAACACCTCTAAAGAAGGAGGCTTCGCCACACTCCCAGACAGCAGCCTATTCCACTGTCAAACTGCTCTTACTGTCAGTAAGAAATGGAATCTCTTTTCCTGAAGTTTGAAACCATTGCTCCGTGTCCTAGTCTCTGGAGCAGCAGAAAACAGGTTTGCTCTGTCCTCCATATGACATCCCTTCAAATATTAAACATGGCTGTCATGTCACCTCTTAACCTTCTCTTTTCCAGGCTAAACATCCCCAGCTCCCTAAGCTGCTCCTTGTAGGGCTTCGTGGTTTCCAGGACTCCGACCATTTTAGTCGCCCTCCTTTGGACACCTTCCAGCTTGTCCATATCCTTCTTGGAATGAGGTGCCCAGAACTGGCCACAGCATTCCAGGTGAGGTCAAATCAAAGCCAAATAGAGTGGTATTATTACTTCCCAAAGTCCAAACATACATTTTTATGTTTTGGGTCTAATGGGTTTTATCCAGGTGGCACGCATATTGGGGTTGCACCCATTAACGTTGTTCTAACTGGTTTTAAATTGTCTTGCCAGAATCCTCTATGATTATTGCATCCTACGCAGCATCATAACAACATTGCTACCTAGCGCATTCTGGCACAACCGTACAAACTCCACTTCCTAGTAAGCAGCCACTGAGATTGACAGAGGTTGATGGTTCCCCTGTTAATTGAGAAGCAGCAGCAGCCAGACATGCCCACCCTCTCCTGTGAGCAATGTCTGCTAGAAAGGCAGAAAAAGGACCCATCCCACAAATCCCTTTCACACCATGAAAGATGGACAGTGAAGAAAGCTGGCAATCAATTCTTTGGAGAGATGCGCGGTGCTGGAGGAGAGTTCTACTGACACCATGGCTCTTGTTGTGTGCCTTCAAGCTGTTCCAACTTACAGTGATCCTAAGGCAAACTTGCAGGGTTTTCTTGACAACTTTTGTTCCGAGGGGGCTTGCCCACTGCCTTCCTCTGAGGATGAGAGAAAGCAGGACTTTTCCCAATGTCACCCAGAGGGTTCCGAGGGCTGAGCAAAGGAGATTTGGACATCAAATGCCGCAATCTCAGCCCAATGTCCCAACCGTACAGCACCCCAACTCTCATACAGATATCACAGATATCACAGACTACCAAAAAGACAAATCAGCGGCTCCTAGAGCCAGTCAACTCCAGGCTCTCCCTTGAAGCCAAGATGATGCAACCGAGGCCGTCGTACTGTGGCCGTATCACGAGAAGACATGATGCACTAGAAAAGGCCATAATGCTTGGTAAGGCAGAAAGCAAACTACTGAAGAAAGTCAAGGCAGAAAGTGCAAAGGCAGGTTTACAGCTGAACATTAAGGAAGCAGAAATAATGACCACAAACAATTAACATAACCTTAAAGTAGATGATGGAGACATTGAAATAGTCCAGGATTTCCCTTACCTTGGCTTAGTTATTAATTAGAACGGAGACTGCGCTCACAAAATCAGAAGGAGGCTAGGACTTGGAAGAGAAGCTACGAAGAAGCTCGACAAGATCCTGATAGTCCACTACTGAATCTCATTCTTCATCCTCTTGGAAGACTCCTACATTTTTGAATATGGCTGTTACTGGATGCCATCCAGTTTTTGCTTTCATCTTTCCAACACCTTGTTCAACTGACAAATGGAAAGTGATCTAGTCAGTCTTACTGGCTAGATCCCATGTCAATGGGGCAGTACATCCACCCCAGGATTTGACTCCAGCTTTCAAGGGGCTCTCCGAGGTGCTGAGTTTGTTCAGGGATGGCTCGGCACCTTGGAGAGCTCCTTCAAAGCTGGAGTTAGAAGTTGGAGTGGATTCACTGCCCTACTGACAAGGGAACCACCCCATTACCATGGGTTTGACTTCCTCAATGTGAAAGAGAGGGGGTGGGAGGGAAAGAGAGAAGAAGAGGGAAAGCATTCTGTTGAAAAGGTGATACAGCATTCTTTCATTTAAGGTATTTTCATACTGAAAGATATATTTTAAAAAGATATATTTAAGATGTATTTAAAAACATAAATAAATAACATGACCAGCACTTTAAAAGGATAAAACGACTGTTTCCTGCTGAGCTGTGAAAGGTTCAGCTGCCAGACACGTTGTTGCCCATATCCCTAAAAAAGCCAGAGGAATAGTGCTATGGACACAGGTGTGGACCAAAAACGGTGGGACAGGTACAAAGAAAATGCCCACCAGAGAGCGCAGAAAGTCCATTACAGTGACAGGTAGCGGCACCCACCTGAATCAGGCAGTAAATCCACTTTAGGGTTTCAAGAGTTCCGATTTAAGGAACTCTCCAAGGTACTGAACCCTATATTTCCCCCAATAGATTAAGCACCATGAAAAGCTGCTTTAAACTTTACTGAAAACTTGACATGGATTCACTTCCCCACTGACAGGGGGGTCATCAGCCATCAATTGTCCCGTACAGTTTCACTCGTATACCTTACACCAGAAGAGCTATGTTAACTTATTGAATTATCTATTTTTGATAAGGATTTGATAAGGAAATTCTAAGATAATCTGAGAAATCCTAGTAGATACCAGAGGAGTGTAAACATAATATGAAAACAGTTCAATATAACTGTAGCATTTAAAAAAAAATCCTTCAAAATGTCCCATGCAAAGAAATGAACTGGGGGGAAAATGGCACCTGATTTTGTAAAGGTAAAAAAGTGAACCAAACAACTAAAATATCTGAGGAAACCATCTGTCCTGATTTGGCAGTTCCAATTAATCCACCATCACCCCACATTTTAAAATGTCCAGTTTTTCTCTCCTCTCTCCACTTTCTCCCTTTGTTGTCAGCTTACTCCAACCACTGAAAACTGAGTTCAAAGCACAGAAGTAGCCTGCATTCAGTTAACGAAGCCATTGCTCCATCTCCTAGTCTCTGGAGCAGCAGAAAACAAGCTTGCCCCATCCTCCATATGACATCCCTTCAAATATTTAAACGTGGCTGTCACGTCCCCTCTTAACCTTCTCTTCTCCAGGCTAAACACCCCCAGCTCCCTGAGCTGCTCCTCACAGGGCTTCATGGTTTCCAGACCTTCTACCACTTTGGTTGCCCTCCTCTGGACACATTCCAGCTTGTCAACATCCTTCCTGAACTGTGGTGCCCAGAACTTATGGGCCCCACAGCCTGCCCTGAATCTCCCTAAAGTGTCCTGGTGCCCTTGGGAAGAAACCACACTATTGTCAGTAAGGACCACTTCCCTTCCTAGATGACCTTCTCTGTAGGTCAGCCATCGTGGTGGCAAAATAACTTGTCCTCTTCCATTGAGCAGGAAGGCCCTGTTTCCATGTCAGCAGCCCTACCCCTCATAAAAGTCTGTCGTGGTATCACTCAAGGTTTTTTTTAATAGGGTATTGGTGAAGGGATTCATTTTTTTTTTCATAAGGGATCAGCTTTTCTGCAAAACCCTTGGTCATCATCCATTCTCTTCACTTCCTGGTTCTCCAACTCCTGCCGGAGTCATGAGAAAACATGGGCACGTGTCCATGGCTGGTTTCGGCCATGCCACTCAACGGTCATCTCCCTTTCGGATCTGCTCAGCTTTCTCTTATTGCAGAGGCAATGAGACGGGAGCGGCCAACACTACCAAGAAACCAGGACATTGATAAGAAGTCATCAGGGAATGTGTACCCAAGGACTCAGTAAACACCACGGCAAATAAACCAGGCAGGCTTAGGGTGGTTATTTAAACAGGGCTGCGCCAAGGACTCCAATCCTTAAATAAACTCCTGAGGCAGGCAGGAAATAAAGCTTTCCCTCGGAGGATTAAGCTTAGTCCAATGGGGGTCAGTCAACGATGTTCAAGATAGCTTTTACAAGCCTGCTGTGATCCCCAGCTGGCTGTCCACCTCCCCAACTTCCTCCATGTCTGTTCCAATTTCTACTCCAGACTTTCCCCCTGGTCTCATCTTGTGGCCCTGCTGCCTGGGGGGTTCTGGGAGTAGCAATCCCCCAAATGTAGTTTTTTTCCCCCAAGCTCTCTACAGCGGTGCTAAGGTGCCACCATAGAAGATCACCATGTCTACCCAGTCCCACCAAGAGAGATGGAACTGGTGCTCTGAACGGGAACTTGGGAGGCTTTCTTCTCTGGACTGTTGTCTCAAAAAAGGAATTTTTCCAAGGTCAACATTGCACATCCCTATTTCAAGCGCTGGAACAAGTTACTTTTTGGACTACACAACATGTTCATGTGCCAATGTTGCACACCCAAGGCTTGGAAAAGTTAATGTTTTGGAATACAGTCAGCCCTCCACATTTGCAGGTTTCACTTTTGCAGATTTTATTATTCACAGATTCTCTGCTGTCCCCTCTGCTGCCCCCTTAGGCCATTTTTTTCTCATGACACTGAGAAACTGCAAATGAGGCTTATAAGTCCCTCTTTAAAATGGTGTGGGGTACCAGCAGAGGTGGCCGTAAGCCCCACCAGCCCCCCTCTTCTGCCTTGGGAAGGAACTCTGATGCCTCAAAGGAATCCATGGTGGGTCGAATAGGGTGATCATACTTTTTTGTGTGTCAAATATGGTTTGGGAGGGCCTAGAGTTATTCACAGCTTTTCCACTTTCACAGGGGTCCTGTGCCCCTAACCCTAGCAAATGGGGAAGGATGTCTGTACTGAAAATTGTCATGTACCCCATGCTGGAAATGTAGTTTTTCCAAGTTCTGCTATTCCTTCTTTCCCTTCCTCACCCCCAGCTCTCAGGTCCAGGAGCACAGAATCCGGTGGGGTTGAGTAAATTTGCCCCAAATTCATCTTGTCAAAGGCATCTCTGGCATCCAGGAAACAAAATTAAGAAGCAAGAAGTTCATCAATGAAGCCTTGCAGTGTTACCAGGTAAAGATTATCTCAGACCCTGCTTCCAATGTCCGAGGACAGGGGTGGGCAACTGTGGGAGGAAAAGGGGACAACTCCCCCCCACAGCACTCCCAAACTGACCGCATTCCCACATACAGAAAGCCCAAATTCCTTCATTTTCCTTTGCAGTCCCTCTCAAAATGGTGATAGGAAGTAAAACCACATCACTTCCTTCTGTCATTTTGAGGACTGCAGAGGGAAATGGAAGCATCGGAGGTCAATACAGGGTTCTGGTGTGCTTGTAAGGGCAGACCGGGGTATTTTTGTGTGTTTTCACACCCTTGGGAGACTTTCTGCTTGGTCAGGAGACCAGATTTGTCCCTCAATCAGGCCACTGCTTAAAAGAAAATACTAGGCATTAAGAAGCTTTGGTGGGGTGCAGGAGCCACACAAGTGGGGCCCTGGGGCAGCATGTGGCCCACAGGCTGACATTACGAGAGTGATGCTAAAAATGTGGCCACTCCTGATGAGGTCACCAGGCACAAAACACAGTTGTATGGAGCATGCCATTCAAATAAAAAAAGAGCAAATCTTACAAATGAGGAAAACACACACACACACACACACACACTTTTCAAGGCAGTGCTCTCACCCCAAGATTCCTCCCCTGCTGCTGAAGCCTGGAGAAGAGGGTCCAAGACCTACAACTCAGAGTTTGGCCTGGAGAGCTGGCAGCCCAATATAATAAGAGCTGAGGCTCAGCTGGGGAACCTTCAGAGACAACTTCCTCCCCAGACAGGTGTTCTGCCTTCTCTCTTTAGTCCTGCCTTTGCAAAAGAAATGAGCGTCATGCTCAACAACCGGCTGGAATTCAGGGCCGGATTCCAACCCGCTCACACCGCAGTGAGCCTCCATCTCTTCCCGCTCATGCCATCTCCACAAACAAACAGAAAACAGAAAAGGAAGGATGGGCCGGTTGAGAAGGAAGGCCAGGTTGAGAAGGAAGGGCAGGTTGAGAGTCCGTTGGGGAAGCCCCACCTCTCCCTGAGCTCACACGGCCCCCGCCCTGGCTACGGGATGGTTATAAATCAGCCCTGAGCTTTGGGTGCCTCCGGGGATCTGCCAGAAGCCACAGACACACTCCAGGGAGGAAAGAGAGGCTGAGAGAGACAGAAGGAGGCACAGAGAGCAAGCGTCGGATCATCCCGCAGCCCAGAAAGCGACGCTTGACCCGAAAGGAGTGGCAAAGATGTCGATGGGTTTGGAAATCGGCGGCGCAGCCCTCTCGATCCTGGGCTGGGTGGGCTGCATCTTGTGCTGCGCGCTCCCCATGTGGCGGGTCACGGCCTTCATCGGCTACAACATCGTCACAGCACAGTTCACCTGGGAGGGGCTGTGGATGGACTGCGTGGTCCAGAGCACCGGGCAGATGCAGTGCAAGGTCTACGACTCCATGCTGGCCCTGCCGCAGGACATGCAGGCCGCCCGGGCCCTGACCGTCATCGCCATCGTCCTGGGGGGCCTGGGGCTCCTTGTTTTCCTGATGGGGGCCCAGTGCACCCGCTGCATTGAGGACGAGGTCACCAAAGCTAAGGTCACCATCGCCTCTGGGGCCACCTTCCTCCTGAGTGGGGTCCTCCTCCTCATCCCCGTCTCGTGGTCAGCCAACCAAATCATCCGCGACTTCTACAACACCTTGGTGCCCGCAGCCCAGAAACGAGAGCTGGGAGCGGCCCTCTACGTCGGCTGGGCGGCCTCCGCGCTCCTTCTCTTTGGGGGTGCTTTGCTCTGCTGCTCCTGCCCCCCCAAAGAGGAGAGGTACAAGCCGACCAACATCGCCTACTCAGCCCCCAGGTCGACAATGGCCAGCTATGACAAGAAAAACTACGTCTGAAGCGGTGGAGCCTTCCTGTGGGGGTGAGAGGACACGTCCCCACAGGACTGCCGTGATTTTGCTTCTTCATAGAAACAATGGCCACTAAAATGGACAGAGACACCTTAGACTTATGCCACGGCGAGGGCACACCCTGTGGGCAAAGATAGCCATGGCTCCCCCATCGAAAGCATCACAAAGACTTCTTAGAAAGTCAAAGGAAACTCCTTTGGTTCCATCTCCTTTGCCCCTCTTCTTGGGGACAGCGTTTACCTTTGATCTTGGACAGTCTTCCTTCTCTTCCTGGACTTTGCTCGGGCAAACAGTGGATTGGGCCCCAAAGTCCACAGCCTCAGGCTTCGTCTTCAGGCATGGGAGAGACTGGGACAGAGGGGACTGGGTTGTGGTCTAAGCACAGTTTGTATAACTCTGGCATTTCCCAGCAGACTGAGACCCGGCGGCCGTTATGTTTGGCTCAGAAATGGGTACATTCGGATGCCATTTTGTGTACTTTTCTGAGGGATGACTGATCAGGGTGTGACGGGGAGGGAATGATCATTTTCTGGAATGCAGTGAAGTGGTGATGGTGGCAGAAACAGACTGTAAAGAGGGAAGAGATGTATTGGGTCGACGGTTGGGAAAGTCGTCAACCCAACAGTTGGGTTGGTTGGGTTGTTATTGGGGATTAATGGGAAGGGAGGAAGCAGGCGGTAACCATCGGTAGACCTTCCTTGCCTTGAGGTAAAACAAAGCAGGTTGTCTGAAAAATGGGAGAGTGGGAGCCCAACATAGGTTGGAGGCTGGATTTGAAGCTAGCAGGTATCGCTGAAGCCGAGAAGCTCACGGTGGGAAGGCCACCAGGACTGGGGAGTTCAAGATGGCCACCGTCTTTCGTCTTGTCATGCTTGACTCTTTCCAACAAGGGCGATGTCCTTTCCTTTTGCTTGGAAAGGAGCCGTGCCACCTGTTGGGCACCCATCCTTTGGACTGCGATATGTTGGCAACCACAGCGAAGGAAAGAGGGATCCGATGGACTAATAATAGCCCAGCTATCCAAGCCACCGTCCGTCTGGATAGACAGCCGTTCTCTCTGGGCTCTCCTCCCTGCCCTTCCCTGACAGATGGAAAAGGAACAAGGGTGACACTGGGTGGGACCGGAGGGTGGGGAGAGACCTTTGTTACATGTGCCCAAAGGCAACCGTGACTCCGTCTTGTTCTTTCTGTTGCTAATAAGTTACGTGGTGTTTCTGCTTTTGTTCTTGTCTCCCTCCCAAAATAAAACTTTGCTTTAGTTACCCAACACAAGGCTGCCTTCTCTTGACTACCAGAGCCAAGGAATTCCATTCTTCTGAGAACAGTGGGCTGTTGACATTAGTCCCCCCTCCTTGGCACCCTGCCGAGACTCCTTCGTATTCTTTCAGGTCTGAATGTTTGATTCCCTCGCTCAGAGTGTGTCCGGTTGCTACCTGTGTGATCACAATTTTGTGTGGGACGCTTTGCTTGCTTTTTGCTCAGTGGCACTGATGCACAATCAAGGAAAGTCAACAAGAAGCTATTGAAGGTGCTCGGTAGGATCCAGATTTTTGCTCAAAACTGTCAACTGAATTCAAAAAAGAAGCCAGAGGAGTGGCTATGGTAGGGGAAAAAAATTAAGATTGCTATTATTATCATTATCATCATCACTATCTGTTGTGTGCCTTCACGTCATTTCCAACGTATGATGACCCTAAAGCAAACCTATCATGGGGTTTTCTGGGGCTGAGAGTATGTGACACACCCAAGGTCACTGAGTAGCTTCCTCACAATTCACTAACGGGCTTTTCACAAACAGATATTTACAATTGTTGTCATCACAAGTCTTCAAGTCAATTCCAACTTGTGGTGACCCTACGAAGACCCTATTCTGGGATTTTCTGGGGCTGAGAGGGTCTGCCATGCCCAAGGTCACCCAACAGGTCTCCATGGCTGAGCAGGGAACTGAACTCTGGTCTCCAAGATCTTAGTCCAACAATCAAACCAAGTGCTTCTCACTACTACTACTTTTAAGATTATATTTATTTATACCCCACTTTCCCCCCCAGAGTTAGGACTCAAAGTAGCTCATAATTTAAAAGAACAATACCATTTATACCCCACTTTTCTCATGGGACGGGATCCAAGGGAGTATTTTCCCCCTAAATAAGAACTCTGCACCTCTCAACAAAATGTTTCTTCAGCCCCCTAAATTTCGAGCAATAAAATCACTTGCAATTTCAGCTGAGCCTTGAGGAAGATAGAGAAAGAAAAGGGCTGGGCAAAGCAACCAAGGGAATGCGAACACCCAGCCAATACAAGAGTTTTCACTGTGAAGAGTTTTCCTTATCTCACTCTCTGGAATCCTAGAAATTTAGGGACTCAAGGGAAATTTCATTGGCAGGCACAATTCCTATCTGAGGGAGGCATTTTTTATGTCTCCATGCCCCTACACCCCTGACCAACGCCCACGGAAAAATCATGAGGGGCCTGGAATTAGCGGGGGAAATCTGTGTACTAAAATCTTCAGAAATTACTTAATATATTCTCTAACTATTCTGATTTGGTAGGGGGAGTCCTGATTAATCCTCTGCCATCCCACTTTTTCATCTGCTTTTAAAATGTCCCAGTTTCTATCTCCTCTTCTCACTTTCCCCCTTTCATCTTTAGCTTATTTCAGTCGCTGCAAGCTGAGTTCAAAGCGCAAAAGAATCTTGTCCTTCCTTGGAAACTCGAGCCAAAACAAATGGATGAAACCTCTCTGAGCCTGTGTCTTCTTCCTCATGAATAACCTTTTTGTCAACTTGAGCACACTTTGGTGTTGCTTGGCCACATGTGTCCTTGTTTCTATCTGCAAAATATTGGAGAGTGTGCTTAAGATAGACCTGTTTAGTGCCAGTCAGGACCTGACCCAGTTGAGTACTAAAAGGGTTAGGCAGGCAGATGGAATCCAGTTGCTCATCCCAACTGCAGCAGCTCTGTTGGATCGTGGGCACTGACCTGCCCTCTGGCAACGGATTTGGGGGCTCCACTATAATTGGGATGAGCAATTCGCTTTGGAGCAGAATTTTCCAGTGGTTGGAGGTTGACAGGTTCTGATCCAAAGGGTACAATCTACAGACACCATCTCATGCTGGGCTCCCCACAGAAACAAAGCAAGAAGCAAGAAAATGGGGCAGGAAGGTAGAAGAAACATCCCCTGCTTCCCATCCCTATAAAATGGGTGGGTTGTAGGGTTCAAGATGCAATGGACTTGTGGAACTCACAGCCACAAAAGGTGGGAATGGCCACATCTTCATAAATGGGTCTAAAAAGAAATGAAGCACATTTTGAAGAGGATTGGGTGGTGGTCAAAGAGAGTGGCCTTGGTCATAATGGCTAGATAATCACAGCGATTGGCCCTTAGACTGAGTCAGATCCTGGGTCTATTGTCAACTCTCCCCAAGGAGGGAGGCAGGGCTGTTTCTCAGCCCTTTCTGGAGATGTGAACAAGGAAGGGAACCTGAGGCCAGCAGCTTGGGAACTGGAGAAGTTCCCACTGCACAAAATCAGGCCCTTGGTGGTCCATTGACTCCCATGTCATCTCTCACCGGCAGCCACAGCAGCTCACAAAGATTCATAGAATCATAGAATCATAGAAATGTAGAGTTGGAAGAGACCCCAGGGGCCATCCAGTCCAACCCCCTGCCATGCAGGAACACCCTCAAAGCACTCCCGACAGATGGCCATCAAGCCTCTACTTAAAAACCTCCAAAGAAGGAGACTCCACCACACTCCATGGAGGCAGCAGATTCCACTGCCAGATAGCCCTGACTGTCAGGAAGTTCTTCCTGAGGTTCAGGTGGAATCTCCTTTCCTGCAGCTTGAATCCATTGCTCCTTGTCCTGGTCTCTGGAGCAGCAGAAAACAAGCCCTCTCCCTCCTCTACATGGCATCCCTTCAAATATTTAAACATGGCTATCATGTCCCCTCTTAACCTTCTCTTCTGCAGACTAAACATACCCAGCTCTCTCAGTCTATCCTCACAGGGCATGGCTTCCAGTCCCCTCACCATTTTGGTCGCCCTCCTCTGGACTTGCTCCAGCTTGACCATGTCCTTCTTGAATTGGGGTGCCCAGAACTGGAAGGATTCCAAGAAGGATTCTTTGCTCATCTTACCTGGAGATGCCAGGGATTGAATCTGGCCATCTCTCATCCAAGTACTAACCTAGCCTGGTCCCACTTAGCTGCCAAAATCAGAAGCCATCAAGTCTGTTCAGGGTGTGACCCCTTAGAGGGGCAGGTCTACCTCTCTGAATGCCAGCTGATGGGGAAAGAGAAATCAGCAGATGGACCATTTTCTTTTTCATCTAGTCATGGAGTTGGGAGGGCCTAGCAGGCCATCCAGTCCAACCCCCTGCTCAATGGAGGATCACCAGCCCAGGTATCTCCAACAGGGAGCTGTCCAGCCTCTTTCTGAAGATGTCCAGAGGAGGAGACCTCACCACCACCTCTTCGTTGCTGAACCGCTACCACTGTCAAGACGTTCCTTCCAATATTCAACTGAAATCTGTTCTCCTCTAAATTACAACCATTAAGATCTGGTCCTACTCTATGGGGTAGCAGAGAACAGGCTTGCCCCCCTCTTCTCTGGGGCAGCCCTTCAGGTATTTAAAGGGGACAATCACGTCACCACTGGAGACTGAATCTGGGACTTTTGGGAAAGGACTGCAAAAGGGGAGAAGCAGAGCTGCCTGTTGCCAGAAGCCGGACTCTCCACTAGCTAAGATAACCCCACCTCGGTCTGACTCAGCCTTTGGGAAGCTCTAATGTTCCAGAGGAGTTTCTCCCATCAAAGAAACCCATTCCTCCCCTGTGATTCAGAAACAGTAATCAAGGAGCCTGTTTCTGCATCTCTGCAGTCAAGGTTTGGTCCTCCGTGAACCAGTGTTCATGGAACAGTCCACCAGCACTTTGGCCTCTTGGGACCCAGCCATCTGAGCAGCCTTTGTACCCAACTTGGGTAGGCCCTGGAACAGGAACAGGAGATTAGCAAAGGCTTGATCTGAGGGCGCTGTGTGAGTTCATAGAGTGTTTGATTCCAAACTCTTTAGCCTTATTCTCTATTTCCCTGGCACACAACCCTTCAGTGGACTAAGAGAAAGAGATGGCTGAAGACAACGGGAAAAGGCGAAGCCTACATCACAGGTAACTTAGTTCACGAAAGGAGAAATTGAAGCCCTGCGTTGGGAAGACCTGACAACCTCCAGTTGTCCTAGTTTGACAGGAATGGTCCCAATTGTTCCTTGTCTCTTTTAAAATGTCCCAGTTTCTCTCTCTTTCTCCTCCATGGTCCCCTTTTGTCCTCCACTTACTTCAGAAACTGCAAACTACGTTTAAATGCAAAAGTAGTTTGCAGTCCTTTAACCCAGCAGCGAAAGGGGAGGGGGGCAGATTTTGCCCTTCCCAGTTGGTCTCAGCAAAAGCAAACTGCTGCGGTCTCCCCTGGCTTGTCTGTTCTCCCTCATTTCTCACTTTTGCCATCTTGACCACGCTCTTGGGTCGCTTGGCCACACGTGGCCTGGCTTGTGCCTGGGAAATGCTGGACGGTTGAATCAGAGCCAGCATGGTTTCATGGTCTGAGCACTGGATTACGACCCTGGAAACCAGGCTTCAATTCCCCACTTAGCCATGGAAACCCCTTGGGTGACCTTGGGTGTGTCAACACACTCTCAGCCTCAGAAAACCCCATGATAGGGTTGCCTTAGTGTCACCACAAGCTGGAAACAACTCCAAGGTGCACAACAACAACAACGTTGCACAGGTCTGGGGATAACCAGGGCTCTTGGAGATTTCTGATTCATAGAGTTGCCATAAATCAAAGTCGACCTGATAGCCTGTAACCGTACTTCTGTATTTATCAACATAACGACTTACGCATTGGATAACAGATGAGCTAAGAAGCGATATCTGCTCACCTTCCAAGCACAATGCAGTTCCATTTGGCTACCAATTAATGCAGAGGATAGCAAGAGATTATACCGTAAGTTGCCTTCTTTGCTTCATTGTGACCCGGAGGACAGTAACAAAAGTTCAAATGAAGAACTGAGGTCTCACTGCTGGATCTGACTTACAAAAATACTCAAACGTGCCCAAATTGGAGGGGCATCCCCACTCCTTGTGCAAAGCTCACAGCTTGTTGTCAGGGTGAGATAATGGCTTGCAAGTGAACTTTCTCCTTTGGGAAGGAAACAAGAGAAATAACAAAACAGGAGGGAAGGAGACAGCCATGCTTATGCCACAGCCAACAGTTGGTGGATTGGGCCCTATGCCTCTGGGTTGGAAACCCTGGCCCCCTATCCATGGGGGGCACAAGGCACCTCCCCATCCCTGCCGGTCCACGATTTTGAGCCACAGCCTCCTGAGTTGTGCCAAATGGGCAAAGGGAGAAAGCAATCCAGGGGTGAAAGGTACCCCTAAAATCTGGAGCAAAAGGGGGGAGAGGGGGCAGGAAGACCACAGACACTTCAAAAATGGTTTATGGATTTTCTGAGCACCCAGAAATCTAACGAAGCAATAATTGGTGGCTAGGGTTACTAGTAATTCTGGTAGGATTAGTTAGTTGGATCTGTAACGGTAGAATTTTTATTTATTTATTTATTTTCTTTCCTTACAGCTTGGCTTGAGGGAGTCAGAGCCCTTTTGTAAGTTAGTTTTCAATGTTTTCTCTCAGCATTCAGTGTTTCGATTTTAGTTTAATTTTAGGGTGGTTTTTTTTTCCTTTTCTTTTCATCCATCCTCAGCCTTTATTGCAGTTAACAAACTCAAAGGCAAATCGAGATCACGAAAATATGTTATAAAAACAAAATTGCATTATGCAGTAACACGCACAAATTTCATTAATACAGTCATACCTAAAATGTAGAAATCATCTAAAAGGGCCCTAAGTTAAATGAAGAATTTTTTTTTCCTTTCATTTTCTTCTTTTTCTGCACGTATTTTACTTTGATTGCAAATCAGTCATTTGTGTTAAAAGGAATAAGTAAAAAGATTTTTAAAAAAGGATCATAGGGGGACACATATGTCCCATGCATGAGACTTTACCCACCTCTCCACATGCCAACCTGGGAGCTGGACAGCGATGCCAGGCCAAAAATAGAACCCAGGTAATGTGTGTGGCCTGAGTACTGACTTTCTCCTGCTAAATGCGGGTCAAACCTGCTCAGTTTCAGCCTAGCCGATGATGAGACGGATCCATCAAGCCGAGAGTGGATTAAACAAGCTTTTCTGTTTATTTTTGCCTGTTCCTAGCTTGAGGGGTGTGACTGGAGGCCCCACGCCCTCCCGCTTGGCTCCGTTCCCTTTCGGGAAACAATGGACAAACTCTACGGGAGGGTTTGCGTGGACAAGGAGAGGGATGGAGAAGGATCCGGGTGGGCCATGGGGAAAAACTGTGAGATATCGGTGGGTATGGACCTGGGAACAGGTCGAGCCAAGAAAACACAGAAGTTTGGGGTACGGCTCAAGACCTGTGTCCAGGTTTCCTGGGTTTCTGGCTCACCCTCCTATTTCCCCAGGCCGCAGTTTTGGCCAAGGTTGCACTGCGCTCTATCGGTGGATCTCTCTGCCTGTTTTGTGCTAGGTCACTCGGCCACTTGGTGAAATTTCTTCCCAAAAAAAAAAAAGGTACTGCAAGAGGTGACCCCAGTCAGATTGTACACTGGTATCTCATTATATTCTTAAACAAGAATGTAATGTCAATTTATGTTATTCTTGCTAGATCTACATCCCAAAATGGGACTCCAAGCCACTTACAATATAATCTAAAGCAAAAACACAAAAACAGTGCGTGGAACAAAAATTGGAAAAGCACGGAACAATCCAACTAAAGCATGACGGTCGGCCCTCCACTTCCTTGGGTTTAATAATTGGGTTTAATGGTTTGGATTTAATTATTTGGAAGTTTCTCCAAGCCCTGCCTCCCACACTTCTTTTCCAGGGAAACCTTCCCCCGTAGAGGCTCGGATCAGTCCACGCAGACCTTTAAAAACCCACCTTTCCACACCCAGGGAAGGAGATGGGCAACAAAGAGGAAGTCTAAGCCACCGTGCTGACCCACTTGCCCCCTTTCCTCTCTTTCCTTTGCCCCATCACCAACACTAAGAAAGATTCAACACAGTGTAGTGGTTCGAGCATTGGACTACAACTCCGGAGACCAGAATCCCTGTTCAGCCGTGGAAACCCACTGGATGTCCTTGAGTAAGTCACATGCTGTCAGCCACAAAGGGAGGCAATGGTAACAACCCTCCTCTGAACAAATCTTGCCAAATAAACAAATAAATAAATTTTGACAAAATCTAGGGCATCTGGAAAGCCATAAAAAACCCCTTGGGGGCTACACAAGGCTCCAGGGTGGCTCCTTCCCCACTCGTGTTCTAAGGGTTGGTCCTGACTGCTGCTCAGGACTGAATATGGTAGGGGACAAAGGTGGTGTCAATCGTGATGACATGAGAGCCACGTCTAAACATCTGAAGGGATGTCATGTTGAAGATGGAGCAAACCTGTTTTCTGCTGCTCCAGAGACTAGGACAGGGAGCAATGGCTTCGAAGATTCCACCCAAACATTAGGAAGAACTTCCTGACCATAAGAGCAGTTTGACAGTGGAACACGCTGCTGCTTCAGAGTGTGGTGGTGCCTCTTTCTTCGGAAGTTTTTAAAGAGAGGCTAGATGGCCATCTGTCAAAGGGAGAACTTAGACTGTGTATTTTTACATGGCAAAAAGGGGTTGGACTGGACGGCCCTTGGAGTCTCTTCCCACTTTTATGATTCCTCTTCAAAAGCAGGCACAGCCTTTACCAGGGTGCCATGCGGACGCAGCCCTAACAAATCCCAGCAGAGCCAAACGTCGTGGGCAAAGAGGACCTGGCTTCTTTCTGCAGCCACTCAGCTTCAGAACAAAGGACAGGTTTGTGGTGGCTCCACGCCCCAACGCCGCCTGCCGCAGCACGTGACCGATACTGGGACGGGTGCAGAGAGTTGGCCTCGGGCCAGCCTTGGGTGGTTTAACTCTTCCTGGGCCAAGCTGGGCTGAAAGGGTGCCTGGGCCACTTGCCCGGGGGTGGCCCGGCGGAAGAACTGATCCCTAAAACTGCATCAGCAACCAAGGTCTCTCCCTCTCTTCTAAATGAAAAGGCAGGAGAGAGATCTCTGCCCCTTCCCCGTTTTTGCCTTCCGAGGAAAACAGGCTCTGCCTTGTTTTGCTTTCTCCCCTAAAAAAATTAGGTCCATATTTTTATTTTATCTTTTTTAGATTTAATACGGATTTGTTTTAGTGACTTTGGGTGCATCACACATTGTCAGCCCCCGAAAACCCCATGATAGGTTTGTTCTAGGATTGCCGTAAGTCGGAAAGGACAACAACTTCAATAAGGAGACAGAAATTAATTCACAACAATGTTGGGAGGCGGGGAATAAGAAACAAGCAATACATAAGCAATATACATGTATAGAACTAAAGCCCAAACTAAGCTGAACTGAACTAGACCAAAACAGCTCAGGAAGGATTCGGACAAGCTGGAACGTGCCCAGAGGGCAGTGACCAAAATGGTCAAAGGCCCGGAAACTATGAAGCCCTCTGAGGAAGAGCCGCTTAGGCAGCTGGGTGTGTTGCACCTGGAGAAAAGAAGGTTAAGCAGCAACATGAGAGCTATGTTTAAATATTTAAAAGGATCTCATATGGAAGATGGAGCAAGCCTGTTTTCTGCTACTCTGGAGACTAGGACATGGAGCAATGGATTCAAGCTTCAAAAAAAGAGATTCCACTTAGGAAGAACTTCCTGATGGTAAGAGCAATTTGACAGTGGAATAGGCTGCTGCCTGGGAGTGTGTTGCAGTCTCCTTCTTTGGAGGTTTTTAAACAGAGGCTGGACAGCCGTCTGTTGGGAATGCTTTGATGGTGTATTCTTGCATGGCAGAAGGGGGTTGGACTCCATAGCCCTTGGGATCTCTTCCAACTCTGTGATTCTATGATTTAAGCTAAAAGGGAGAGGGTTAGAAAGGAAACTGGAAAGGGGGATCACAGTCTCCTCGGCTCAGGTCTCTGTGCGATTGTTTTTAAGATGATGTGGGATTTCCTTAAAGGTTTTAAGGTCGTTCTCCTGACCCTGTAAAGCTTTTTTCCCTGCAAGACTTTATCAACATCCATTTCCGTGCCCCACCGGCCTCCTCTATCAGCACATAACAGTCCTTCCAGCAATATTGTTTGCTGAGGTGAAGCAAGGCGTCACCCTGGTCCTCTCCCCAAGCAGGATAGGTCACGCTTGGCCTCCGGGTTACGGACAAGGCTTCTGCTTTCGTGGCTTGCGGAAAAGCAAAGCACTTTCAGTTTTCACTGACAAAGTAACTCAAGAAAAGGAGAGAGAAGCAACACCAGCAACGGCATGACAGGTTTCTCAGAAATCCTGCCCTCTCTGCCTTAGATCTATCATTTTACACGCAAGTTTGTAGGGGAACCACAGTTTCTACTTGGGTTGTGAGCAAAAACACTTTGCACATGCTCAGATCCACTTCTTGTTATAACACCACCTTGTACTTTTCCCTAGTTGGATGCTTTAC
The DNA here is from genome assembly GCA_948474755.1 of Ctenosaura bakeri. Lineage (NCBI taxonomy): Eukaryota > Metazoa > Chordata > Lepidosauria > Squamata > Iguanidae > Ctenosaura > Ctenosaura bakeri. The sequence goes on from CAOLHI010001915.1 coordinate 122,181, forward strand.
AACATATGTATCTTGTATTGTAGCAGCTTGAGTGTGGGACTAGGACTCTGGGAGTCCAGGGTTCAAATTGCCACTCAGGCCTGGAAACCCACTGGGTTGCCTCTGCAAGTTCCACTCTCTCAGCCTAAGGGGAAGGGAATGGATAATGTCCCCTGGAGAAATCTTGCCAGTCAGAAACAGTCCGGTGCAGTGGTCAGGATGTTGGACTAGACACCTGGAGACCAGAGTTCGAAGTCCTGCCCAGGGAATGCACAAGCCGTGCTCTCTCAGCCTCAGAGGCAAGCAATGGCCAATGAATCTTGAATAAATGTTGCCAGGGAAACCCTAAGACAGTGGTTCTCAACTTTCCTAATGCTGCGACCCTTTAATACAGTTCCTCATGTTGTGGTGACCCCCAACCATCAAATTATTTATTTATTATTTACAATGTCTCCCCCCCCCCGGCAAAGGCCGCCTCGCCGGCCAGGAACAAACAGGGCAGGGAGGGAAAGAGAAGCCATGTGTCTCCCCCGGGGAAAAACTCCGAGAACGCCCCCCCCCGGGCTCTGCTTCGGCTTCACTCTCGTTTCCACTGGGGCGGCAGTGTGGGAAAAGCTTCCAGAGTGTCGACCCTGGCCGAAGGGGAGGAATCCCAGCGCCTTTGTCTTTTGCACCGGGCGCAGCTCGCCCCCCTGGAAAAGCGTCGCCTTGCGGCCCCCTGTCCCTTCCGCAGCGCCCCCCTCCGTGGCGAGTGGGGCAGGGGCCGTGGCAAGAAGGGGGCCTGCCCCCTGTGCTGCCGCCGCCCCCAAGCTGGCCCATCAGATGGGAGGTTTTCCCCGTAGTGGAGAAGGGGAGTGATTTCAGTCCCTTCTGAACAGGGGGCAGGAGGACGCGAGCGCGTGGCTTGTGCTTGTGCACCCCCACCGGGGAGGGAATGGAGCCTAAGACCATCGGAAATGCGTATTTTCCGATGGGCTTGGGTGACTCCTGTGAAGGGGTCGCGACCCACAGGTTGAGAACCGCTGCCCTAAGATAAGGCTGTCACAAGTCAGGTTGACACAACCAGCACAGCGTAGTAGTTTCAGCGTTGAGCTAAGAGCCCGGGAAAGCCGGGTTCAGATGGCCACTCAGCCGCGGGAAACCCCTTGGTGACTCTGAGCAAGTCGCATCTTCTCGGCTCCTGTGGAAGGCAATGGCCGCCCTCCTAAGACACGGCTGTATGAAAGGCTGCACGGTCTGAGTCTTGGAATAGGGTTCAAATCCATGCTTAGCCCTGGAAACCCACTCTGGACAAGTCACACTCCCTCTGCAGCCTCAGACAAACGACAACAAACCGCCTCCGCATAATCCTTGCCGTAATCCTTCCGAGGAGTTTACCAAGGGTGGAGTTCACTTGAAGCACACAACAATTTTGTATCAGAAGCTGCATTGGAGACACACATGTTCTTTCAAAGGGTATCCCTGCAATGCTGGAACTGAAGGAATGGGGACGTTGGCTGGGTCCTGCATACTTTCTTGTCCTTGTCGTGTGCCTTCAAGTCATTTCCAACTTACGGTGAACCTGATGTGAAACTGAGAGGCAGTGTGACGTAGTGGTTTCAGCACTGGATTATGACCCAGGAAGCCAAGGTTCAGTTTCCCGCCCGGCCATAGAAACCCACGGGGTGATCCTGGGAACAACTCACACGCTCTCGGCCCCAGAAGGCCCTGCAATAGGTGCGCCTGACGGTTGCTGTGAGTCCAGAACAACTTGAAGGCACACAACAAGGTTGGTTTGTCTTTTCTTTTGGCAAGACGTGTTCAGAGGGGGCGTTGGCTTTGCCTTCCTCCGAGGCTGAGAGCGTGTGGCTGGCCCAGTGGCGGCCCAGTGGGCTTCCATGGCTGAGTGGCGGGACTCGAACCCTGGGCTCCAAAGTCATCAATTTGAATGTATAGCAATTCCTGTTTAATATATATTCTCTCTATATGTGTGTGTGTGTTATATGCATATTGCAATATTATATTATTATACATATTACATTTCCGTCATCAGGGCTTGCATCAGTTGATTGGCAATTGCATAGATCAGGGGACTGTTTTGGGACTACAGCTCCCAGAATCCCACTGGGCGGCTCCGAAAGCAAACCCTTCCACACTCTCATGTGGACTCCTTTTTCCCCCTCTTTTTCCAAACTAAGCACCTCAGCTGCATACGGGCAGATCTAGCTAGCTTTGGGAAGCCTCTTCTTGGACTGCGGCTCCCAGAATCGCCTGGTGGGAAAAAAGTAACTTCTCCAAGGTCTCCCCATCCTGCAGCTCCACGCCTAGCATTTCCACTCCTTGGAGGCCCTCTGGTGGCGCATGCGCGCATCGCTTCCCGCAGAGCAGCCTTCGACGGGGGCCGCCGGAAGAGGCGGGGCGAAGCGCGTGCCATTCTACGCTACGGCCTCCCGTCTCCATAGCGACCGACCCGGAAGTAGACTTGTAGCCACTGATAAGTTCCCCTCCTTATATCCATCCTCTTTTTTATCTCCTTGGTGACCGCTAAGCCCGCTCAGGGATGTTCCGCGCCCTCGGCTTCCCTCGCTGGCCTCGGGCCCAGGCTCTCCGGCGCCGCCGCTGTGGCCTTGCCCAGGAGGGGAAGAGCCTCGCCAGCCACGCCGCCATGTAAGTGTTGGGGAATAGTGGGGCGGGGGGGGAAAGAAGGCTCCTGTTTCCCAGAGTTCTCTGCGAGGCGGGCCAGCTCACCGGGCCCTGTGGTGCGCAAATGCCCGGATGTTGCTAATAGCCGAATACTGGCAATCATAGAGTTAGGATGTGGCGGCATCACAGCTGAAGAAGCCTAGAGCGGCACCCTTGTTGATTCCCCGCCCCCAGTTGCGAGCCGGCAGCGATTGGGCAGCAGAAGTGTCACTCTATAAAAGGGGTGGGAGAACGGGTGCTTTCCACGAGTCCATGAACAAACGGGACGCGGCGGAATTGCATGCAACTGGTAGTAACTCAGTTACCTGTAACTTATTACTTTGGGTGGGAATGGCAAGTGAGGGTGCTAGGTGTGTCAGAAAAGGAGTACAGCGGGTGAGAAAGAAGCTGGTTGGTTGGGGTAACGAGTAACGCGTCCTCGTTACTTCCTGGAGTTAAAGAGCGTGTTTAGAAGCACCTTGACACGATTTCCTAAAAGTTCTGCGCCGTTTTCATCATAGCCCTAAAGCGTTTCCCTTTCCAACAAAAAGGGAGGGAGGAAAAGGGTAGAAAAGTAACGAGCCCTGGAAGGAGTAACGTGACGAGTTACTTTATAAGACTGCCACAGCGACAAACAGCAGCAAAGGAAAAATGGCCAGCCTGGCAAAAGGCCAAGGCGTTTCGAGCCGCCTCTTCCTCAGTTTGCTAAAAACGACATCCTGCAAAATATGTTATGCTGTTGCTTCCCTGGCCTTATGCTTTGCTGCTATTTACCTGATATAAGCCCATACTTTCCCCTGGACTTTCAGCATTAATCATCTCTACGTAGATTGTTGTATACTCTTGCGGAAACCTTAGAAAACCTGCCCATTTGTCACTTGCTTACAGGTATTTATAGTTTATGGCTACACTTTAATAATAGTAATAATAATAATAATATTTATTTGTATCCCGCCTCTCCACACGGATCGAGGCGGCAAACAACTTAAAATACATTATACATTACATTAAAAGACATTAAAAGCATACCTAATCCTCCCCACCCACCAACCCACCTAAACCAACCCCTTAAAATACACAGCAATTGTTCTTCTTATTTGGCTGCTTTGTACACTGGTGAGTTTGCTGTGTCTGCCACAGTGGAGCAAGTCAGAGGGGTGAATTGCTTTCCCTAAGGTGGCTTTCTGATGCTCTCTTCCTCACAATGACCCTTTAAGGTAGGTGAGCTTGAGAGAGAGAGAGAGAGAGAGAGAGAAAGGGTGGACCAAAGTCAGCCAGTGAACTTGGTGGCCCAATGAGGACTAGAGCCTTGCCTCTCCAGTGTTCCAGTCCAGCACTCTTAACCACCCCTCTGGATTCCAGATCCTGTTCTCCCCAGCCAGAAGAAGGGCCAGAGGTCTAGGCTGATTGTATATGCTCCAACTGTTTCAGGCTAAGGAATTGTGAGTTTTGAAATTATTTTGGAATGTTTTGGAGTTTTGGAATGCGTTGTTGGGACCACATCCTCCAAATGCCCCAATTTTACAGGGACAGTCCTGATAAATCCTCTCCCTTGTCCTGCTTGTTCTGCGGTTTTTAAAAATATCCCAGTTTCTCCCTCCTTCTCCTCCTCCCACTTTCCTACTTTGTCCACAGTTTATTTCTGTAGCTGCAGACTAAATTCAAAGTGCAAAAGTCGTTTCCTATTAACTCAGCTGCAGGAGAGGATTGGAGAGAGCAGAATCTCCCCCTTCTCTGTGGGCTCAGGCAAAAGCAAACTGCTGCCGCCTCCTCTGGCTTGTGCATTTTTTATGTACCGTATTGGCTGCATTCTGAGGTTGCCTGGCGTTCATCTGGGAATGGCCACACGCGTTCATCTGGGAGTGGGATTATAGACCTGGAGCCTCAGGAGAGCTAGGCAGAGGCAGCTTCCAAGGGATTTCCAGGAGCTTCAAACAAAGTTAGACCCATAAATATTCATAAATATCAATACTTACATGAATAATAAGAGCCATTTCATGCTATACACTATGATTTAACTTTAACTGCCTATCAGATTCTGGGGTCTGGAGTTTGGGGAGATACTACCTCCTTTTCCCCCCTGTGGCTTCAGAATTTCTGGAAATTTTTCATCTGTAGTAGCAACCTTGAGTAAGTGCTCCTTCTGTTGGGAGGCTTGGAGTTTGTACCTTGCTCACAGTCTCTCTCTCTTCTATTTGCAGGCCGGTGCCTGTATCTTACGCAGTCTTTGATGGGCTCTCCCCACAGCCACCCCTCGTTTTCCTCCATGGGCTTTTTGGAAGCAAAGCCAACTTTGCATCCCTGGCCAAAAGGCTGGTGCTTCAGAGCGGCCGCAAGGTGAGCGAGAATCAGCTCTTTCTGATGGGGAACAGGGGAGGCAGGTATTTGGGGTATTGCTTACTGTCTGTCCTCCTGCAGATGCTTTTACACAGCTAAACAACAGGGCTGGAAACCTTGGCCAGGGTTTTTCCAGCCTTGTTAATTGCATGCGAGAGAGAGAAGAAGATGAATGGGGAGCTGTCAGGAAATAGGGAAGGAGAAGCTGATTTTTAAAAAAACGTTTTTATTATTGTTTTACACACAAGAAAAAAACCCACAAAAAAGCATATACAAAACAATAGAAACAAACTAACAAAAACCTAAATAACATATAAACTGAAACTGATTTGAACAAGGAGGGAGAACTAGAGTGAATGTAAGAATCAGGTGGGTCTAACCATGAGATCTGAAGAGTGCCTAGCAGGGAGAGAGATTAATCAGATGTTCTCATCAAACTGTAGCTTTTTTCCAGCTGCTCTTGAAATGTCCCATTCTGCCAACGAGAAACAGCCAGGGTATAACTTGCCCCACATTCTGCAGTGGATAGTAGCTGGATTATTTGGAATATCAGAACTCCTTGGAGCTCTTTTACTTGAACCATTTAGCTTGATGGTTCACCATGCTGCTTAGAAATGTGCGGAGGAGAGGAGTGATTCTTTGTAGGATGATCTGGTGAGAGGGTGGGGAAAAAGAGGGGTCCTTAGGGCAGGGGTTGATGGTATATAGCCTTTGAGACATTGTTATACTGTAATTCCCATCAACCCATGGCAAGAGAGGCTGGGTATTGTGGTCCATCGGGTTCTGGAGGGCTTCAGGTTTGCCACCCTCCGATAAGGGACCATACTACTCTATGTCATTTGTCCTCTTTTCCTGGCCAGATAGGTGCTGACGGTGGATGCCCGTAACCATGGTGACAGCCCCCACAGCCCCCTCATGACGTATGAAGCCATGAGCGATGATGTCCGCCTCCTCCTCCGCCAGCTCCACCTGGACCGGTGTGTGTTGATCGGGCACAGCATGGGTGGCAAGACAGCCATGGTTCTCACCCTGCGGTGGGTAAGTGCCTCCTCTTCAGCTCAACTGGCCCCTTGGTGGTGTTTGGCTGTAGGATTCTCAGAGCAAGATTGATGGCTGCATGGCTGTAGCAGCAAGCAGGTCTGCCGGGTACAGGATTGGGAGCAGGGGGACAGGGCAACCAGGACATAATGGAGTAGACCAGGGACTCTAGGTGTTCTTGGACTGCAGGTCCTATCAGGCCCCACAGAGCATAGCCAGTGCTGAGGGAAGAGAGTAGCTGTAGTCCAGCAACATCTGGAAGTATACTATTGGGAGGAGGATGGGGATGCAGTTCAAATGAGGAGAAAGCAGCCGGTCTCTGCTTGAAAGGGGGAAGAAATGAGAGTATGCCTATGGATGGAATGCTCCCCTTTTTCTTCCCCTTCAAGCCCAGACCAGCCATTTTTTCATCGTGTGAATTGCCGCCCCCTCCCCATCAATGAGCAGCAAGAACATGAAAGCTGCAGAAGAGAGGTTTGGGGTAAGGTTCAGAGGGCTTTACATTTATTTCACTGACGAGATGTCTCCATCTTCTTCAGAGAAGAGTTAATGTTGTTTGTCGGGCTGCAGGGAACATTTTCCTCTCTTCTGACCCCTTGGACTGTCTTGTTTCTCCCGTCCCTGTCTGCCCCCTACTTCCCCAGCCAGAACTGGTGGAGCGCCTGGTCTGCGTTGACATCAGTCCAAGTGAGACCGTCGCCATCTCCAGCTTCCAAGACTTTGTGGCCGCCATGAAGGCTGTGGAGATTCCTCGGGGCATTCCTCGTTCCACCGCCCGCCGGCTGGCCGAGGAGCAGCTGCGGCCAGTTGTCCAGGTAAAGACAGGTCCCAAGTGGCTCAAGCTAGTTCCTTGGGTCAGAAACTTGGGTCAGCAGAACAGACAACGGACAGGAGAAGGAGAGTGATTCTACTCTGGCACTTTACAGTCTGGCAGTGGCTACAGACTTTAGTCTCTCAGACATTCTGGACTTCCAACTCCCAGACTTCAAACTGGTTGGAGTTTCTGGGAGCTGAAGTCCAAAACACTTAGAGGACTCAAGAAATTGCTGGCTCGAGATCTTGACCATTCAGAGTAGGAACTGGGGCAGGGGTTTTGTTGTAGCCAGTTGGGCTGGCCCAGCAAATGTGGTTTGTTTTGCTGTTGACTGCCACACATACGAGCACCCATGCTCACCCATGGTCCATGTATCTTCTATTTGCGCAGGATCCAACCATCCGCCAGTTTCTGCTCACCAACTTGGTCTACTACGAAGACAAGTTTGTGTGGCGTGTGAATCTGGATGCCATCTCCCGGCATCTGAAAGACCTCATGGGCTTCCCTGACTTCCAGGAGTCCTACTCAGGGCCCGCTCTCTTTCTTGGAGGCTCCAAGTCAGCATACATCAGGTTAGCAATCGCTGGCTGTGTCCCAAAGTTTAGAATGGGTGGAATGGAAGAGAGCCAAGTGTTCCCCATCAGTTTGGATGCCAGCACCTCTAATCCTCTGGCCTTCAGCTGTCTGGGGCTTGTGGGATATGTCTTCCCAAATGTCTACCAGGCACAAAGCTTAAGCTGAGTCTGTGCCAGCAAAACCTCAGAGCCCCCAGCCCTGTGTGTATGTATGCCTTCAAGCTGCCCATCAACTTATGGCAAAAAATTTCATGAGACTTTTCTTAGGCAAGGAATGCTCAGAGGTGGTTTTGCCAGTTCCTTCCTGAAAAATTCAGCCTACAGCACCTGAGGTTCATTGGCAGTCTCCCATCCAAGTACTGACCAGGGCTGACTCTGCTTAGTTTCTGAGATCACAAAGGATCTGGTGTCTACAGTGTATTTAGGCCTTTTCCAGGCCCGTAAAGCAGAAGAGTTCCTGTAAATATTGAAACAGGCTCTGTCTGTCCGACTGGTGATTAATCCCAGTATCAGCACCAATTGGGCCTCACAGGAGAGGACATTCCACAACCAGGGTGCTACAGCTAAGGAGGCCCTGCTCCCACATCCTCACACAGTGTTCCCGTCACATAATGGTGTACCATTTTGTCTGCATGATGCAAAAACTGGTACCTGAATTGGCTATCTTTCCTCTCCTCCATTTCCACTGTTCTGGCTCTTTCCTACCGCCCTTTTCTGCAGCTCGGATGACTACCCTGAGATCGAAAGACTCTTCCCAGAGGCAGAGATCCAGTATGTACCTGATGCAGGGCATTGGGTTCACGCGGACCAGCCTCAACAGTTCATAGCTGCCATTTGCAGCTTCCTTGAGCAACCTCCGCTGTAGACACTCCTCCGGCCAGATCCCCACAATCTGCCGCGTCTCAGGAAAGAAAAAGACGGAGCATTTCCTCCAACCACTTTCTGTCATGCCTGCCAGGTCGCTGCTTTTCTCCATCCCTGGTTCAGACTGGCACCAGCACACTCAGTGTCATCCCAACCACCAGAAGCCCAGGAGGGCTGGAGGTAACTAAAAGGCTGAACTCCTGCAGATGAAACCCATCTGAGGTGGCCAGAACTCCACTGGACTCTCACTGTCTCATTGCGTGTACAGTATTTAATAATAAACAAAGTGGTGTTTGGTTTGGGTGGTTTGGTTTGAAACGGATGGTCCTTGCCCTTCAGAGTTCAAGGGACAAAATGGAAGAGCCTAGCATACCTCTAGGCAGTTTCGTCCCAGGAATGGGCAGTGGGGGGAGAAGGGGATAGGGGGATGATCAAGGGCTGGTGGTTGCCATTCACAGCATCCCTTCTTTCTCATTTAAAGTGGAAGAATTACATGAGACAACCGACCATAGACTCCACACCCCTTAAACCAAGAGGTAAGAGCAGTCTGTCCTCAACACTCTCTCCTTAGAGAACAAGGCAGTCCCTGGTGTTTTCAGCCATCCACTCTTGCTTCCTCAGGGTTGCTAAAAGCCACAGAATCCTAGAGTTGGAAGAGACCCCAGGGACCTTCCAGTCCAACCCCCTTCTGCCACGCAGGAAGACACCATCAAAGCATTCCCAACAGATGGCCATCCAGCCTCTCCTTAAAAGCCTCCAAAGAAGGAGGAGACTCCACTCCACTCAGGCAGCAGCATTTTCCACTGTCAAACAGCTCTGACCATCAGGAAGTCTTTCTGATGTTTAGGTGGAATCTCTTTTCCTGCCGGTGTCCGGTTATGCATCTTCACAATCCACAAACAGGGCTTTTTAGCACCTCTGTTGCCTAGCTAAATATTTGTGAGGTTCTCTATCACAGTCTATATTAGAGTCCTCTATGACTCCAGCTAATATCTAAAAATGTAAGTTAAAAAAATGCTAGAGACAATCCTGGGCAGGAGGGTTGAGGATCTTATCTCCACATGTGGTGGTTGTGCTCAGCCATAAACTATTTTTTTGGAAAGAAGCATGTAAAGAGAGGAGTAAAATCACCGCTCAGAATATTGACTTCTCACTAGAACTGGACTTAATTTTGCTGTTTCGTGGCAGGAGTTCAGCCATGTCTGATAAACAGCTGATTCCTCTCATGAGTTTGTGAGCTTGGGTGGTGATTGTTAAAAACTGGAAGAATACAGTAGGATTTTCAACAGATGAGTAGAAAAATATTGAATGTGTCATTAATGACGGGGAAATAAACAAGTAAAAGGTGTTAGGAATAATGGAAATGAAAGAGTTTTTCAAACAGCTTTGCTTCCCTTTATTTCTTATGTCAGTACAAACAGAAAGAGGTTTGGTCCCCAAGCTATTCACTCAGGTTTATGGAATGATGTCTTGTCCTACAATGCTTGGTCTTCTCTTGGACAGATTCTGTTAATTCAACTTTGTGGCTGATTTTGATTTTCAGATGACTTGGGTGGTTCTGTTCATGTCGCCTCTCCTCCCCATTTTACATTTATGTTAAATCCAATCAGAACTATTGTGAGGAAAAATATACACTTCGTCTAGTGCATTGGGAAGCATATGTCCAAAATGCTAGGGACTGTGGAGAAATCCTTTCAACTTTTGTTCAGATGTAGATTTATCCAGTTTCTCGCTTCCAGATTAAAACCTAGCTCTTGTTTGTAATTCATTCTTCTCTGAATTTTGCAATGGACCTCTCCAATAAGAAAACATGTACCTTTATATAGTTTAGGAACATCTTTAAAAAAATGTATGCATGCAAAAGCACGCATATCATTCATTCCTTTGAGTTCTATCCTGCCTGGGAAAATGATGTTCAAATACTCAGTGGTCGTAAGGAAATTGCTCTCCTAAATATATGTAGTTAATCAAAACTGAATACAAAAAGTACACATTAGGAGAAGTGCATGCAAGTTTTCATCGGGACTGTTTCAAGGATAAATCTCAGCGTTCAGAGCTGAAGTTTGGCAAAGTTCTCCCAAATTCAAGGTGAATCGGTCTTAAGAGAGGAAGAGATGAGCCGTCAGAACTGGCACATTAATCCATCTGTCCCCGAGATGTTCCAGCTGTTTGACAATCGCAGAGTCATCTCCAACTGTAGAGGACCACTTCAGCATGCTTGTTTCCTTTCTACCTCTGAGGAAATGAAAGGAGAAAAGAAAATGAAGCCATTATGGGGCAGTCATCTCACTTTTGGTTTGGCTTCAAAGTGTCTAGTTTGTCTCTCCTCCAGCCCCACCACCACTTTCCCCATTTGCTGTCAGGTTGTGTTAAGAACTGCAACCTAAATCCCAAATACATAAGGCATTTGCATTCAGTTAACTCAGCTGGGGAAGGCGGAGAGGAGAACAAGGTTTAGAACCTTTCTTTCTCGACAAATTGTTGCACTCTCCCCTGGTTTGGGTGCTCTTCCGCATTCATAACTTTTGCCATCTTGACCACACCCTAATGTTTCTTGGCCACACAAGTCCTGGTTTTAATCAGGGGAGTGTTGGGGGACATGGGTGGGACAAGGAAGACAGCACAGGGCTATTTTCTTCTGCCCTCCTCTGGTGGGCAACCCTACCCTAAGAAAGGGTCACAAACCAGAACCTCCGTCTTTCATTTCCAGGCTGGTTTTCTTTCCACTGAAGGAATGGACAATTTAAAAAAAAAATAAATCTCTCAATGCACCAGGGACCCCAACACAATGCAGAACGGATTTTTCAGAAAAGAAACTTCTTTAATGTTAGTTTATGTAATGTTTTTAATCGCATCACATTAAGCAGAGGGAGGCTGCTGGCCAATAAATGTCAGAGACAAGGCAGGAAAAAGGCTGTTGCAGACAACTGCCCTTTCTGGTGGAAGCAACATGTTTGTCTTTTGATCCCTGGGTCATGTTCCTGAAAGATCTTGACTCTACGCTGCTGGATGCTCCCTTGAATTGACACCCTGAATTTATTGCTGACCTGGACTGATGGAACAATGATAATGGTAATTGTTTGACTGTACCCATGGCTGCTACTATAGATTCTGTTTAAGGACTATGAACCTTGGCTGGCTTTCTGAACCAGACAGAGGGATTCTGTGGCAGTCAGCTGTGCCTGCCTACAACAGCCAAGGGAAAGACCAGCGGCCTCTGAAGTCTCTTCCTGAGCATGCATGAACAGCGAAACAGAGAGAAAAGGGAGAAAGCAAATCCACCTCACCAGGTGCCCCAGCTCCATTGCTTCTTCAGCTGGACGTCCTGGAACCACAAAGAGAGATTTGTGTATAAGAGACTTGAGTTCTGAAACATGTCAGTCAGTGGGGGCATAACCTCTTAACTCTCCCAATTTGGGAAGAGCTGTCCTGATTAATTCTCTCTTGTCTCATTTTTCCAGCTGGCTTTAAAGTGTCCTAGTTTCTGTCTTCCTCACCTCTTCCCACTTTCCCCCTTTTTTCCTGAACTTACATTAAGGGCTGCAAATTGAATCCCAGATGCACAAGTCCTTTGCACCCCATTAACTCAGCTCGGGGAGACAGGAGGGAGAAGAATCTCACTCTTCCCAGTAGGCCCAAGCAAAAGCAAATTGCTGCACGCTCTCCTGGCTTGGGTGATCTTCTTTGTTCTTCACTTTTGGCTTTATTGACCACACCCTGATGTTGTAGGGCCACACATATCTTGGTTTTTATCTGGGAAATGTTGGAAGGCACAGGTGGGACAATGAAGAGAGCACAGGCCCATGTTCTTCCGCCCATCTCCCTGCGGTGAGAAACGCTAACCCAAAACAGGCCTGCAAACCAAAACTTCCAATTTTCGTTTCCAGGCTGGTTTTCTCTCTAGTTTATTTTAATTTTATTTATTTCACTGAAGGCATTTAAAAAAAAAAAAAACAAGCCTCTCAACCCACCAGGGCCCGCAAGGCAATGCACAAGGGATTTTAAAAATCTCTTTTAAAACATTACAAAAACTACCAAAAAATAAAATAACAATTGGAACACACAGACTTCTCTTTAGAAGGCTCCTCCTCCCAGGTACGCTGAGTAGTTACGTGCCAGACTCCTCCTTAAAAAAGTCTTAAACCTAGAAAGCTCTAAAACCAAACTGCACCCCTCTAAAACCAGGAAAACCAAAGCTTAAAAACTGGCCACACACGACTGGCAGAAACAGACTGTAGGGGCCCTGGAGGTGGTTTTAAGAAGATTCTCCCTACTGCATCCTGAAGACTGCTTGGAGGGTAATAATAAATGGCTGTTTCCCAGCTCTCTTTCACACACAAGCCCTGTCCGAGGCAGAATAAAGGCGAGTAGATATTGGATGAGGAAGAGAGGGGCGGCCAGCTCAAAGCAAGAAGGTATTGTGACATTTCCACTCTGCTACAAGCTCGCTCCCCCTAGGAACAAGCAAAGATCCCAGGAACCCGAGGTTTTAGGGACCCCCAAGGAGAAGGACGCAGGGAGACCTGCAACGTAGGTGGTGACGCTCAGTGCTTCAGCTAAGATTCTGTCGTGGTGCTCCAGGGAATGGAGAAGGATCAGGCTGGCTTTGTGTCCTTTGGCTATGACATTGTCGATCAGAACCCGGGCCTTCTCCTGCACCCGGCCGCGAGTCCTCACATCTTCTGCCTCCTCACGACCGAAGACTTCTGTCTCGCACAGGCTGTCCACAAGTTGCATGAGGACGGGTTCACTGACGCTTTCCACAAACTGCCGCCGCACCCGTGTCAGCTTGTCTGTAGGGGGAAACAGGAAATTTCCCCCCACCCACCATCAAGAAAAATCATTATCTGAGTTGTGGGGATCAGAAGTTAGAGAGCTGGAACCATCAGACAGGAACCATCTCGTGGTTTTGACTGGAACACTGGACTCTGTGCTGAGTTTGAATCCTACTTCAGTCACCAATATGCAGAGTGTGAGAGCACACAGTGCAAGCACAGCTCAGTTACCCCAAAACATGGGTGACTTGGGGTCCACCTGTGATGCCATTATTTCCACGTGACAATGGGGATTAATTAGCTCCATTAGGAAGCCTGCAAGAGGGCGGTAACCTAACGAGATCTTCCACCAATGTTTACGGGGTCCTTGCAGGAAAGAACCAGCCATTATTGTGCTGATCCCTATGCCCCTAAATAGGAGACTATATCTTGAGTAGCTCCATTAAAGTTCAAACTAATATCAGAAGTGGGTTGCCCACCTCACTGACATGGGGGCTGCCATTGCCTCATGCAGCACAGAGAAGCTGTGGGGCCACCTTGAAAGAAAAAGGCAGGAGCCGTATTTAGCAGGCAGGAGACGGATGGGAGATAGCTAGGTGTTCTCACCCGTGCAAGCGGAGGGGAAAGGGGACCAGACGAGGGGCACTTCCTTCACCCCCGATCCCATCCCCTTGCCCCCTACCTGTCCTCTCAAGTGACTCAGGGAACCCATAGGCAGCTGGGTCCAGTCACTCTGCCTATAAAGGTACTTTTTTGTGTCTGTTCGGTGCAGCTTGGGGGGCTTCCGATATTCACAGTTTTTACACTTGGTGAGTCCTGGGCCCCTAACCCCTGTGAAAGTGGGCAGCCAATTGTATTTATAAATACACAGTTTTTCTTTTTTGCAAGTCAAGGCAGTGTACAAACAAAACTAAAACAAAATAAAACCACGAGTAACTGAAAACGTACCCAAAATTGAAATTAAAATAGGTATCTGTGTCTGTACAATTAAAACAATTGAACACATTGAATTCACCGAATACAAGTCATACAGTCTGGTGAAGCGGGAAGCCCTTCCCCATGCTGTGGGCTTTCAGGAATTCCACAGAGATGGAGAGTTTTCCCAGTGCGCCCTGGGGGCTTAGCGGGAAAGACATACCTTAAATTCCTGCAGCGCTCTGAAAAGTTCCTTTCAGGACCCCTAGCTCTCTGAATTTGGATTTCCAATTCTCATACTTGTGATGAGTGGAAAGAGAGATTCTGGGGTCCAGAGCTTTTAAGAAAAAGGAACTTTTGCAAGCTCCAGGGGGGCCTAGTCCACACCTTTCCTGTCAGGCCTCCTTGGCTAAAAGACACGGACAAAGTTGAAGGGGCATGGAAGGGCAAAGAGTTCAACGGAGACGTGCTCCCTGTTGTACAAAGAAGGAAGCCATGTTACATGCCACACAGTCAGTTTACACGCATGCACACGCACACCCTGGAGGGAAGGCAGTCTCACCTACAAGTCATAGGCAGGGTGCTGTTCCCTCCCCAGCCCTCGCCTGCAATGTCAGGTTGCCCAGTTGAGGAGAGGATTGCAAAAATAAGGGAGGCCAATGCGATCTTACCCGCCATAGTCCCGCACAGCCCAGCTTTCGAAGACGTGCGTCCTGTTGCTGAGAAAAGACCGTTCTGGGAAAACAATTCTGAAAGTAAAGCCAAACCATTTATGGAAATGGTTTCCTCTGAAGAAGGGGAGGGGTGCAGGGCCAGGTGTGATGGGTGTAACCAGATGGGGCGACAGGCGCCTGGAGATACCAGCTTCAAAGGCCGTATCAAAGTCCCTCCAGAGGCTGAGACCTTTGCCAAGGTTGCCAGCTAGCCCAGCCAACATTTGGGGGAAGAGTAAACACAGCCCAGCTGAGTTCTTGTGCCTGTAGCAGGCACTAAAGGCATCCAGAAATTGGCAGGAAGAGGTTTGCAAAACAAAAGAGTTAGGAAGCAAAAGGGTTGAAGCTTTTCTCCATTACATAAAATCATAAGAGTTGGAAGAGACCCCAAGGGCCATCCAGTCCAACCCCATTTTGCCGTTCAGGAATACACATCAAAGCATTCCCGAGAGATGGCTATCCCGCCTCTGCTTAAAAACCTCCAAAGAAGGAGGAGACTCCACCGCACTCCATGGAGGCAGCAGATTCCACTGCCGGACAGCCCTGACCGTCAGGAAGTTCTTCCAGGGGTTCAGGTGGAATCTCTTTTCCTGTAGTATAAATCCATTGCTCCTTATCCTAGTTTCTGAAGCAGTGGAAATCCTGTGCCATTTTTTTTTTGTAGCTGAAAAGTCGGCTTTCTTGCTGCATTTTGAAGGATGATATACCTTCCAACTTTTCACAGATGAAAAATGGGACACATGGCTCAGCAACCTCAGAGTGCGGTCAAGATGGCAAAAGTCATGAACGAGGACGACACAAGCGAGGAGAGGCTGCAGGAGTGTGCTTTTGGCCAAACCTCCTGGGAAGGGCTACAATCTGCTCCGCCCTGCTTCCCTTTTCCTCTCCCTGCTGCTGAGTCGATGGAGCAGAAACTCCTTAGGCACTCTGAATTCAGTTTGCAGCAACTCAGGCAAGCTGAAGACAAATGGGAGCAGGGGAGAAGAACCAGGCTGCCTAAAAGGCAACCAAAAAGCTGGGGCCACAGGGGATTAAAGGAGACTCTAGCTAGGAGAGTTGGCAAGCACGTGATTACTTAATTCATCTTTGTTTAAAAAAATAACCTTGGTATTAAATGGTTTTAGCTGTAAAGGTAAAGCATAGTTAATGCAGATGTGTTCCCAGGCTCAGCTTCTTTAATAGAAACTTTGGTACCGGAGGCAGAAAGGATGTGGAAAGAACAGACAAAGGTTCCTTCAGCACAAAAGAGAAGCGCCATTCCATGCATTTCAGGAAACATTTTATTCGAAACCGACATTCTGCACATGGCAAAATTCTCCCAAATTCAAGGCAAAACATCCCTAAGAAAAGGAAGAAACAAGCCATCGGAACTGATATTTAATCCATCAGTCCTGTAGATGTTCCAGCTGTTGAGACAACCATGGAGTCATCCATTACTGCAGAGAACCAGCTTGTTTCTTTTTTGCATCTGAGGAAATGAAAGAAGAAAAAATGAAGGAACTGTGTAACCCTGGACAAAATATCCAAGTTTAAAACTTCGTAAATCGGACAGTTGCCTTCCCCAGTCTCTTCCTGTTAGGATGATGTGCTTTCAAGTTGACTCCTATCGTACAATTTTCTTGAGCAGATCTCTTGAAAGAGATTTGTCTTTGCCTTCCTCTGAGGTTGAGAGAGTGTGGCTTGCCCCAAGTCACCCAATGGGTTACGAAGCTCAAAGAAGAATTTGAACTTTATCCTTAGATCCTGATACGACTGCACTTTTATAGCACTATGATTCCACTTTATCTGCCATGGCAACATCCTATGGAATCCTGGGACTGGAAGTCTAGGGAGGCGGCCTTTAGAATCCTCAGCCAGAGAGCTCTTTGGCCTCAGGAAACTACAAACCCCAGAATTCCACAGGAGGCTGCCATGGCAGTTAGAGGAATCATAGTGCTGTAACACAGTAGTGTGTTGAGAATCTTTGTCCATCATCCAGACCACTATGCCACACTGGCTCTGTTTTGGGTCCTTTTTCAAAGCCAAGTGTTGGAGAACGTGGTGACCTTTCAACTCCATCCAGGTGGAATCAGAAGGAACTCATCCTTCAACCATTTAAAGCCATGCAGATGGATGCTTTGAAATCAATGGGTCTCCCAAGGCTTTGATAAAAAGCTAAATTTTGGCACAGCACTAGAAACAAGCCAACATTGGCACCAGTTGGACCTCCAAAGAGAAGGCGTTCCACAGTTGAGGTGCTACAGAAGAGAAGGTCCTGCTCCCCCATCCTCCCCCCAACTTTGAATTGCCCGTCTCCAAGGGACATAAAAGAGGGTCTCTTCCTGCAGACCCCAGTTCCCCATCAGATATGTATAGGGAGAGGTTCTCCTCCACATGTTAAGACCTCAAGCCATTTGAATTGAATTCAGGCCAGAAGCAAATTCTCAGATTCTGTGTTTAGCACTAGCTATAGTTTCTCAGTCATCTTCAGGTGAGCCCCACATACAATGCATTGCAGCAGTCTAATCCTGTCAGTGCATGGACTACTGGGGCTCAGTCATCCCTACCCAGGAAAGCCCGGAGATGTCACACCAGTCTAACCTGTCTCCATGCACTCCAAGCCACAGAGTCTACTTGAGTCTCCAGTGACAAAAACGGGCCTAGGACTCCCATGGCAAAGCAAGGTCCACTTTTCTGCCAACTGGGAAGCTCAAGTCAGGTGAGCACTGCCAGGGCAGGCACTTACATGGCATCAGTGGCCTGGGAAGAGGTAGAACTTCCTCATCAGTGTGGTCCTCTCTTTTGTAGGCAGCTGGAGGTAGTTCTTTTCAAAGGCTAGTATGACCTGCAGCAGGAAGAGGGGGAACAGAAATGAGGACTCAGACCAGGTTTCCTGCAAAGGCAACATTCCTCTAGACCAGGAATGGAAACCAGGTGGTCCACACATGGCCCCCAGCTCATTTTTGCAGCCCCCTAGGGCCATCCTAGGACCACCCCCAACCCTGCAGAGGAAAAAAAAATGGGCAGAAAGGGAGAATCACCACTCTGGAAACTATGAGGAATGGTGTTTCTCTTCCAAAACGATTCTTTTTAGATATAGATGGGGGTATTTTTCCCAAAAGGGAAATGAAAGTTTCACCAAAAACATGCAAAGAAAAGCCATATTTTAGGAGCTGTGTTCAGCCTATATTGAGTCCTAAGGGAGCACATTTGGTCCCCAGCACCTGGACTTCAGCTGTCTCTGAGACGGAGGAGCTGAGAAGAAGCCTGGAGATTTATGCGCCTCCTTGTGCAATTAGTACTGCAACAGCATCTTTTAGGAGTCAATTCATGCTTTTCCAAGCCTAGGTAGCTTGGAAATGACTCTTGGAAAGATGCTTTCCTGAGACAGTTTGCCAAACTTGGATCTTCTGCTAAGTAAGCCAACCCGCCCCCCGCCATGTAGCAAAGTCCAGCTAAAGCACTCCCAAGAGAGAACCCCTCAACTTCTGCTTAACAACTTCAAAAGTCAGACAGTCCGCCCGCTTCTAGAGCAGTGCATATTCCACTGCTGAACAGTCATTAACACTCAAGACATTCCTCCTAATGTTTAGATGGAGTCTCTTCCTGTAGCATGAAGCAATTGCTCTGCCTCACAGTCTCTGGAGCAGCTGGAAGCAGGCTTGCTCTACATCATGCCCTTTCAGATGTTTAAGGAAGGCTATTGTGGCAGTTGTTGAGTCCACACCACTTAAATTTAGTTCATTAAAAGTCTGCTTTCATTGGGAGTACCCATACGTTGCTGACCAAGGAGTGCTGTTTCCAAAGTGAGCGTTTAGCCCAAAAAGAGACAACCCAAAGTGTCCTTCCCCAGAGAGAGAGATTTGGGAGGCTCACCTTCCGGAAGATTTCCTCCAAGTCGCAGTTCCAGGCGTGTTCTTTGATTTGCTTTGTCAATTCAACAATGAAGAAGGAACCGGTCTCTACGTGTCTGTAGGATTTGTTATCTAGGGAGGCAACAGTGACCCAAACATATTGAAGCTACAAAAACACTCTTTAATCCCAGCAAGAGGACATTCTTACTCCTGTTCCTCAAGATGTTTTTGAAACTAGATGCATTCCACTGTAGAAAAATGCACACATTTCAAACATGGGCAACCAGGAGAAAGATGCTTTCTAGCCAAGTCTCGATTGGAAGAAAATATAGTGGATGATTGAAAAGAAAGTGTTCTTACTGCAAAGTTCATTTTGAAAGCAAACAATCCAAAGTAACAAGGTTTGTGAGTTTCTGTATACATGCTGACACATATCCCTTGCAGCCAGAGAGATTCCAGATGCTGATGGATTTTGACTCCCCAGCCATTGCCCATAATAGCTAGGGCTTTTGGGAGTTGAAGTCCAAAACCATCTGGGGGAACATAAACCTCATAATGATTTCTGATTCCTATACAAATTGATTTTATTTTGGACATCTGCATGACCGTTTCTTCATCTCGAAGTATTTCTTGAGAATCTCAGCATTACGAAGGGCTTTTCATTCCTCCATCCCCGGCCAGTTTAAATTAACCCAATATTTTCCAGAATCAAACATAGCACTTCTTGCTTTTGGCGTGATCCCAGAACTAAGATGGTTGCCGCCAAGTAAACACAGGTGGATGATTCAATAGGGATCAGATGAGGGAAAGAGGAATGTTTGCACCAAAAACAACATGATGCTAACTCTTATTTGTGTAATATTGCTGAAGCACTTTAACACGTTGCCTATGATCCCAGAAAAATCGTTAAAAAGAGCTCAGTAGGAATAGGCGACGATTTCTGAAATGCTGCCAGTGTCATGACCCGGGACTGCAGTGCAAATATAGACTCCAGTGCAAACACAGAGAGGATCCTCCCCAACAGACATGGATGGGACAACACTTACTGCAGCCCAACGTAAATGAGAAAAGGAGGGCCTGTGAGATATAGAGCACCTATATAGGGATGTCTCATTAATCAGGCAGACAGCTGGAGGAGGCTGCAGGCCAGTAAGTACCGGAGGCAGGGCAGGGCAGGGAAAAGTCCATTGCAGACAACTGCCATTTCTGGTGGGAGCGACATGTTCTTCTTTTGTTCTTTGACTCATGTTACCAGAAAACCTTGACCCTGGCTTTGTGTGCTGATTATGCTGCTGGATACTCCCTTGAACTGACACTCTGAATTTATTCCTGACTTGGACTGCTGAAACAAAAAGGGTAACTCACTGGTAAGCTTTTGTAAGCCTTGTCTCTAGCTGCCACGACACTTATCCTCTAAATCTTCTCTTAATTATATTTATATACTTCTTGACCAAATCGTATGATCCCACATGGCAAATTATTCAGCTCCTTCCTTCTTCTCTTTGCTCCAACGGACTCTTACCTGGGGTGGTGGAATACAAGCAGATGAAGTCGCTCTCCAGGTGCATTTTCTGTTTCTCACTTTCAGAGTTGTTCAATGACAGGGAGCGGAAGGAGGCGTCCGGAGGGGCCCCCGAGTCACTCATGGAGAAGTATCCTTGCTTATCTGGAGAAACAAAAGGCAGCGAGTCAAATGAAGGGCAAAGAGCCAGGTTCAGGGTTGCTGTGACCCTCACTCTTCTGTCTTGGTTTATTTCTTTCTTTCTTGGGTCACTTGTGGGGGGATGCATAGGTTGTTGTTATCACTGGCCAATGGGGGGGGTGTCAGGCTGGTGTTTTCTGCTTCCCTCCCTGCTTTGAACCTTGGCCAGCATCCTGGCAACAGACCCAACTGCTACACCCACAGCTGGCCCTCCTGATGATTTTAAAGGCTACTCTCCCTTTCACGAGAGACAGCATGGCGTAGTAACACGAACTAGGACTCTGGGAGTCCAGGGTTGGAACCCCTGGCCGTTCCTGGCAATTCTCCTGGGTGACAGTGAGCAAGTCCCACTCGCTCAGCCTCAAAGATGGCAGTGGCGAACTCCCACTGAATAAACCTTGCTAAGAAAACCCCATGATATGGCTGCCATATTGGTGCTGGAGCAGACTATTGCTTTTACTAGGACGCTGGGAGACCAAGATTCAAATCCCTGCTCGGCCATGAAAACCCACTGGGTGATGTTGGGCTAGTCATCCTCTCTCGGCTTTCAAGGAAGGCACCTTGCTAAGAAAGCCCTGTGATGGGGCCATCCTAGGTCACAGTCACCTTGAAGGCAGATTGGAATGACCTCAGCAGTTGTCCTACTTGCAGAAATCAGGTGCTTCTGAGCCAGGGCTGGGCAACGTCTTGCGGCAGAATGCAATCTGCAACAACCACAGTTGGTCCTACTGAAGCTTTGAAGGGCATCTGTGCCTTGAACCCCAGAAGGTGGCAGAGGGGACAAACGGCCAAAGACTGCAACCCTTGAACCTTCCGGACTCCCTTTTTCTGGATCATCAAAACAGCTTTCCGCCTTGGCTGGAACTCTTGTGAGAGCAGCAATTCCCTTTTTAAATGTTCTGGAACAGACATGGGCAGCTCAGTCCAGTCCAGCCCTCAAGAGAGGTTGGTCATCCATCTCTCAGGGGGACTTTAGCAGTCAATTTTTCAACCAGCAGGAACTGGACAGGACAACCCTTGGGAATATCTTCCAGTTCTATGATCTATGGTTTTCTTTTCCTTTTTGTTTTGTTTTTGTGGGTTTCTTTCTTTTTGCAGCTCATGTGGCCCCCAGGATCTCTCAGGGTCACCAAATCAGCCCCTGGACCTGCCAAAGGTCCCCCTCCCTTTTAGCCAAAGGTTGGCATCCCAAGTGAGCCACTTTAGCACACAGCCAACTGGATTTCCAATCAAGAATGCTGCCTCCTCTCTGCCACCACCAAAAGGGCCCTGCTGTCTGTTCCTTCTTCCTCCCACCTGGGGTTGACAAAACATACCCCCACGACAGGCTTGGATGATGACCACTTTGGGTTTCTTCAGCAGAGCCGGACAGTTCTGGTTATTGAAGGACGAGAAGACGGTGTCGATAGGGAGGATGTCAGAGTCTTTGCCCCGGCTCTTGATGCCACAGAGGCCTTCTGGGACGCCATGAGACATGAGGACAAGGAAGGTGCTGTCGGAGGTCCAGTGCTCCTCTCGGGCTGCAAAGCGCTTCAAGCAGTCGGCCATGCCCTGGAAGCAGGAAGGCGAGAGAACCTGAGTCAGGGCCACGGAAGGGCGGCTTGGTTGGCTAACCGGGTCACAAGCTATAGAGAGACACTCTTGCATTTGGAGAGCAGAATGGGCCAAAGACAGACCCCCAGGGAGAGATCCAAAGCATCCCAGATGGAACAGGATGTCATGTGCATGGGGGCGTGATATCAGGGCCATATGGGACACTCCAAATCCCATATTCCTTGCTTAGAGCAGAGGGCAGAAACGCACACGCGCACACACACATATACACCAGCATTTCGAACACTGCAAAATATCCTTGATGCCCTAATGCAGCTGGCATGGAGTCAGCCTTCTTCTTGGGTGGCAGACTGGGTAGAGCAGCCCAAAACTGTGCCCCCAGGCGTCCCCTCCAGCTGCCCCAGTTGGCCAG
This sequence comes from Ctenosaura bakeri, assembly GCA_948474755.1. NCBI lineage: Eukaryota > Metazoa > Chordata > Lepidosauria > Squamata > Iguanidae > Ctenosaura > Ctenosaura bakeri. The sequence continues at coordinate 144,353 of CAOLHI010001915.1, forward strand.
GGACAGAACTGTTTAATACACTGCTGCCTTTCTTCTTCAGCTGCTCTTAAAATGTCTCGTTTTTCTCTTTCCTCTTCCTCCTGCTTTCCTCCTCCTCAGATTGCTTCCACTGATGCAAGCTGAGTTCCAAGGAGAAAAGTAGTTTACAGTGGGGAAAGGTGAGAAGGGGGCCCAATTCAATTCATTGAATTGAATTCGTTTGCAGCAACTGAAGTGAGCCAAGGACAAAGGAGGAAAGGGGAAGAAGAGAGAGAAAAACTGGGATATTTTTAAAAATCTGTTTAAAAAGCAAGGCAGTGGAGGATTTATGGGAACAGCTGGAGAATCTGTGGCTGCTGATCCAAAAGGCCCAGCTCCATTAGAGCCCTGCTATTCCAGCACCATGATCTTAGATATCAAGGGGGGTGCCTCTGGTTTCTTCATCTTGCCCAACATCAGTCCTTTCTGTGTACAGAAAATGATGTCTCCGCGTTGGTCCATTTCAGCATGAAGAAATACAAAGGAATCCGGCAGCACCCTTGAGATGGAGGGAGAAGAAATCCCCTGGCATCAAGGTTTTGTGGACTCCGGTGCATTTCATCAGATGTGCGGTCCACCAAAGCTTCTCTCCTTGCATCTGGTGAAGTGGCCTGGAGTCCATAAAAGAAATGTTTTTCAAAGGAGCTACAGGATTCCTTTACATCACGCAGAATGAACCGCAACTAGGACCTCTTTGACAGTCCAGACTTTAGTGCTTGATACAAATATAGAAACTATAGTATTGTCATGCCAAATGCTGGGATCTATCTTTTTCTTATGGTATCCAGAATTCTCTGCAAGAGACCTCTAGTGCCTCCCTGAACTACAAATCCCAAGTTTCCACAGGAGGGGGTGGTTACAGGGAGGTCAAACACTACTTGAAAAAATATCTATCTGTCTGTCTGTCTGTCTGTCTGTCTACCTACCTGCCTATCTATCTGCCTATCTATTTATTTTGCAGTGTGCAAGGGGTCCCTGATTCTGTAAGCTTCTGTAAGCTTCACTGCATGTCCACAGTTTGGAAATTTTAAAACTGAAACAAGGAAAAGAAACTTAGAAATACGAGTAGAGGCAGGATGGCCTAATGGGCATTGGGAAAGCATCTCCGAGATTCCTGCCTGGTAAGTGGAGAGGAGCCCAGCTGGGAAAGAAAAGTTGGCGACCGTAAGTGAACGTTAACATAGAAGATTCTGGTAAAAAAAAAAGGTGTTTGCCTCCAGCCAACCGAGAGCTCCTACCTTTGAGGTTAAGTTGGTCTCCATTTCGACTTTGTAGCCCAGGTCTTGCAAGAGGAGGGTCATCTGTACCAGGTCCACCTCGGCCCCCTCCCTCTCATCCAAAAAGTCAAACTCAATGTTGCAGATAATCAAAGCCAAGCGAGTCCGTATCTTTGGGTCACCGATTTGATAGATCTGCCAAGAAATGCATTGCACATTGTAAACTAACAAATTTATAAGCTCAACAAGCAAATCCATCCCAGTTCCTGGAATCCTGTTGGTTCTTCCCAACTAGAGTCAGCCCAGTGAATCCACAAGGGAATGGTGAGCCAACACATAGGTAAACCCAGTTGATACTATAGGTCTACTCCCACCAGGACTAACAAGAAGGACAGGGCTGCCAGACTGAAGACTGCAGAGGTCTCCTGTACCCTTCATGGTTGTGTAGCTTTTGAGCATTGGACTAGGACTCTGAAGACCAGGGTTTGAATTCCCGCTCAAACTCAACCTTGGCTGTGTCACACTCTCTCAGCCTCATAGGAAAGCAAGGCCCTCTCCCTCGGTCCCCAGCATTGGTCCTGTAATATCAGAACCTGGGATGTCCCTGGCCCAGTGGACCCTCTTGATCTAAGTTGTTAGCAGCCGTAGGAGGCTGGGAGGCTCAATCTGTCCCCAGGAAGTCTTGGAAGGTTGAACCACCCCATGGAATCCCACCCTGAAAAAAGGGGAGGGCAATGGGGAAATGGGGCATAGCGGATGTTAGCCATGTTTTTGGGATCCTTGCACCATTTTAAATCCAGGAAAAATCTGGGTTTTTTAGCACCTAGAAGTGTTTGGAATTTACTTCCTGTTCAGTTCCTCAAGACCTAAAGCCTAAACTGGCCAAGGAAGGTGACATCATGGAGAAAACTCCTCCACTCCATATCTCCAAAGGGCATTTTTTTTGCCTGCCACATACCACGATGTGGCCTACGGTCTCCCTTTGCCGCTCCTGGCCCAACTGGATTTGCCAGCAACACCGCAGCACACAAGCCCCTGTGTTCTTACCTCTTTGGCTTCCTTGGCCTGTATCTCTTGAAACAGTTGTGGGGGGCAAAGTTTGATCTCATTTCTGGACTCCAGCAGGTGGCCTTCTGCAGCCAGAATGCTTCTTGGACCAGATTCTTGTGACTGGCCAACTGGATCTCCTGGAACCACAAAGAGAGAATTCCTGTGTACCGTATTGCCTTCTGTAACATGACAGACAGCAGTGGCTCAGGGCCACCTCAACCATTAGACACTTGACACGTAGTGCCGAAAGGGACCGTGGCCTTCTCGGTGGCTGCCCCCAGACCCTCTGCAACTCCCTTCCACACACAGGCGAGGCCCTTTCTGGTTTTGGAAGGCCTTTGAGGAGGGATGGTTTGGGAGAGGCAGGCCTTGTACGTTGTGTCAATTTTCTATTTGGTGTGTGTGTGTGTATGTGTGTGATTTTTTAAAAACTTTTTGAGTCCTGAACTGGGAAAAAATGTAGCATGTAAGAAATATAATGATAAAAAGAATAAATGGCTGTTTCCCAACTTTGCCTCTCACACACCCAATCCAAGGACAGGGTAAAGGGGAGGACCTGTGGGGGGAGGAAGAGAGGGGCTAAAAGCAAGAAGGCATCTTGATGCATCCACTCTCCTAGAAGCACATTCCTTCTAAGAATGTGCCTCTATGGAAAAATCACGGGGAAAGGCCACCGTGTGGTGAGGTTTCCCTTTCAGAAGAGGTCATCTCTCTAACACATGCAAAGTGGCCAGGCTTCAACAGGCGAACCAAAAAGGAGGGTCATTGCTTAGTTGCTGGGGGACCACAGAAGTGAAATACAGACATTCACAATCTTTACTGTCATTGCCATCTTGTCCTCCAGGGGCCCCATTGACTGGAAGCGCTGGGATACCAGTCCTCCCAGTCCGATGGCAACTACGCCCCTGCCAAGCAAGATTGGGGGGCAGATACTGACTGGTGGCTTCCATGTCAGCGAGGCAGCCATTACACTCCAAGTTTTCTTCTGGCCATTGGAAAAGCTCTCCAGGGTGCTGAACCTATTCTGAGAGTAGGGTTCAGGACCTTGGAGAGCTCCTTTAACATGCAGGCCCAAGGAAACAGTCGCTGGAGCAGATTCCCTGCCCCGCTGACATGGAAGCTCCCGCCCACGGCCTGGGATCGCGAGGCAGAGGGAGGGACGGTGGCTGGGACCTGAGGCTGCAGGGACCCTACGTGAGAAGGACGCACAGAGACCTGAGGAATCGGTGCCGAGACCCAGCTTTTCAGCCAAGAGCTTATCTCGGCACTGCAGGGACTCCAGAAAGATCTGGCTGGCTTTGGATCCCTTCCTCCTGACGTTGTCGATCAAGACCCGGGCCTGATCCTGCTTCTTGGCGTTCTCCTTCACTTCATCCGCCTCCTCCTCATTGAAGACTCCTTTGCTTAGCAGGTCGTCCACAAGTTGGTTGACGGTGGTCTTGTTGGCACCTTCCACAAACTGCAGCTGCACCTCTGTTAGCTTCTTGTCTGTAATGAAAATCACTGAATGTTGCAATTATGAAATACAATTACCACGCCCAGTGAAAGTGAAAGCCCTTCCATGTGTTGTAATTTCCTTAACAGTTGCCTTCCAGGAATTCCACACAGATGGAGAATTGACCTGGCTGCAGGGAGGTGGCCTTAACAAGAAAGAAAGCCGTTAGATTTCTGCAGAGCTTGGAAAAGTTTCTTTCGGGGTCCCCAGCAATCTGAATGCACATTTCCATTTGAAACACAGCTCTGTGAAGAGCAGAAAGTGAGATTCTGGGACTCAGCGGCTCTTAAGATGAGGGAACTTTAGCAAGAGTGTCTAATCCACACCTTTCCTGCCAGACCTCCTCTTCGAAAAGGCAAAGTAAAAAGTTGAAGGGGCATGGAAGTCAAGAGAGTTCAACTAAGACAGGCTCATGCTGGATACCAAAAAGGAAGCTGTATTGCTCAACCCGTGGAGAGTTCACACACACACGCACCCTGGAAGGAAAGCAGAGGAGATTTTGCTGAACCGAGTCAAAGGGTGTGGGTAAGGCAGAGATCCTTCCTTCTTCTGAATGTGTAAAAAAGTAGAGCTGTTTGCAGAGGAAAGGAGAGAAGAGGACAAGCGGAGAAGGAGGGAGCTATTCAATCCTCACCCCCCCCCCTGCAATTGTCTGCAATGAAAATCAAGAGTTTCCCCATGTCTTGAAAAAAACTCAAATCATTATCTAAGTTGTGGGGATCTGAGCTTAGAAAAGTGAAACCATCACACAGGAACCATTTTGTGGTTTTGATTGGAACAATGGACTTTGGGTTCGCCTCTCACTTCAGTCACCAAGTTACAAACACATCAGAGTGTGAGAGCACACAGTGGAGGCACACCTTGGTTAACAAAGCCTCTGACAGTGAAGTTTCTTTTTACAATGCCTTTTGATACCCCTGCCAAGCCCTTCCCTTTCCTTCTCATCCTTTGTCTAGCAGGAAGACTTTTAGCAGCATCAGCACTTGAGTGATGGGGAAGGAAGTGTAGAGAAACACAGACTTTCAGTGCTGGGGTGCAGCAGGGTGTCTGCAGAAAAAAACAACACAATAAAGCATTGAATTGGGAAGAAATGGGTGTCATGCCCCGGTCGCAGGGCCCAGGTGCAAACCCAGACAAGACACTGCCCAACAGCCACAACACAGAGAGATATAAACAGGACAATACCTACTGCAGCCCAGCCTAGGCGAGGAAAGGAAGTCCCACAAGACATTCAGAGCAGTTATATAGGAAAGACTCACATTAATCACATTGCACTAAGCTGAGGGAGGCTGCTGGCCAACAAATATCAGCCCCAGCCTCCAGGATTGTAGTCCAACACTCAAAACTCTTTTCTTTTTGTTTGGCACACATAGCTGATGGCGCTGCGCTGTGACTCTGTAAAAGCCGCCTTGGAAAAATTCCACAAAGATGAAGAGTTACGAAAAGGTGGCCTAATGGGAAAGATATGAATTAGATCTCTGTAGAGCCTGGAAAAGTTCCTTTCAGGGGTCCCTAGCTCTCTGAATTTGGATTTCCACTTCTTACATCATTTTGTGATGCATGGAAATGGGGATTCGGGGGTCAGAGCTTTTAAGGAACGAAAAGGAATGTTTGCCAGCTCCGATGGTGCCGAATCCATACTTTTCCTGCCAGGCCTCCTCTACTAAGGACAAGGTTGAAGGGGCATGGAAGAGAAAAGAGTTCAACTCAGACATTCTCCCCATTATACAAGGAATGCCATTTTACACACCGCCCAATGAGTTTACACACCCTCATACACCACAGAGGGAAGGCAGCCTCACCTAAAAGTTTTGCTTCACAAAGTTAAGGAACGTGGCTCAAAGGAAGAGAATCTTTCCTTCTCCTGAATGTGTAAAAAAAATAGAGTTGTTTGCAAAGGAAAGGAGAGAAGAGGACAAGTGGAGAGGCAGGGTGCTGTCCAATCCCCACCGGCCACCCCCTACAACTGCAAGCTGCCCAGCTTAGGAGAGGATACAAAGAGAAGAAAGCACTGTGATCTTACCTGCCATAGTTCCTTGGGATCCAAACAAGGTCCTCTAGCAGAATGAAGAAAGACGACGTCAGGGTGGATGTGCCAAGGAGAGGACTTTGCCCAGATAACATGGTGAAAGTGAAACCCAACCATTTACTGTTTCAGAAGGGGAGAAGGGCAGGCCCAGATGTGGTGGGTGTAGCTAGGCGTGTGCCGGAGATACCAGCTTTGCAGGCCGTATCAAAGGGTCTTCCCAGGGGCTGAGACTTTTGCCAGCTGCCCAGGAAGTACCTGGGGGAAGAGAGAACAGCCTGGCTAAGTTCTTGGAGTTAAGATCTGTGGTTAAGTGGTTCCTGTTCTTGGAGTTAAGTTCTTGGAGTTAAGATCTGTGGTTAAGTTAAGACCCTACCTCTCCACTTGTGCCCAGCAGTAAAACCGTTTTTGCAAAGAAGCATGTAAAGAGATGAATAAAATCAGAGAAAGTTGAGAAGGTTAAGAGGGGACATGATAGCCATGTTTAAATATTTGAAGGGATGCCACGTAGAGGAAGGAGAGGGTTTGTTTTCTGCTGCTCCGGAGACCAGGACAAGGAGCAATGGATTCAAGCTGCAGGAAAGGAGATTCCACCTGAACCTCAGGAAGAACTTCCGGACGGTCAGGGCTGTCCGGCAGTGGAATCTGCTGCTGCCTCCATGGAGTGTGATGGAGCCTCCTCCTTTGGAGGTTTTTAAGCAGAGGCTGGATGGCCATCTGTTGGGAATGCTTTGAGGGTGTTCCTGCATGGCAGGGGGTTGGACTGGATGGCCCCTGGGGTCTCTTCCAACTCTACATTTCTAGGATTTCTATGATCACTGCTCATAATATTGACTTCCCACTTGAACTTGGCGTACCTTCACTGTTTGGTGACCACAGCCCGGCCATGTCTGATAAACACCTGATTCCTCTCGTGACTTTGTCAGTTTGGGTGGTAATTGATAAACATTGGAAGAGTGTAGCAGGATTTTCGACAGATGAATAGAAAAATAAATCATGGAATGTATCATTAATAGAAAAAAAACAACCAAGTAAAAAGTGTTAGGAATAACAGAGACTGACAAGTTTGCTTTATTTTTCTTTATAAGCAACTTTGCTTCCTTCTATTTCTTATTTCAGTACAAACAAAGGCATTTGTTCATGCAACTATTTCTTTAGGTTTATGGAATGATGTCTTCTCCCTTCTCCTACGCTAGCTGGCAATTTTGGCAAAGCACTCAGCACCTGGAGGAACCCACTGATAGGGCCTCCGAAGTTGATATCTGCAGACACGTGTTGCAATGTCTAGCTACAGCCATCACATCTGGGCCTGCCCCTTCCCTCCCCTTCCACAGAGGAAATGATTTCCGTACATGGTTGGGTTTTACTTTCACAATTGTTTCCCAGGCCAAGTCTTTTCCTTGCAGCTTGAACCACCTCATCTTCCGGCCGGGACCGTTTTTCCTCCTGCCAGATGACCTCAGCTGGGCCTTGAGGGGCTATGGCGGGTAAGATCACAGCGTTTTCCCCTCTTCTAAGCTGAACAGACTGCGATTGCAGGGTGGGGGGGTGAGGATTGAACAGCTCCCTCCCTCTCCGCTTGTCCTCTTCTCTCCTTTCCTCTGCAAACAGCTCTACTTTTTTACACATTCAGGAGAAGGAAGGATCTCTGCCTTACCCACACCCTTTGACTCGGTTCAGCAAAATCTCCCCTGCTTTCCTTCCAGGGTGCGTGTGTGTGTGAACTCTCCACGGGTTGAACAATACAGCTTCCTTTTTTGTATCCGGCATGAGCCCATCTTAGTTGAACTCTCTTGACTTCCACGCCCCTTCAATTTTTTACTTTGGCTTTTCGAAGAGGAGGTCTGGCAGGAAAAGTATGGATTAGACACTCTTGCTAAAGTTCCCTCATCTTAAGAGCTGCTGAGTCCCAGAATCTCACTTTCTGCTCTTCAAAGAACTGTGTTTCAAATGGAAATGTGCATTCAGATTGCTGGGGACCCCGAAAGAAACTTTTCCAAGCTCTGCAGAAATCTAATGGCTTTCTTTCCTGTTCAGGCCACCTCCCTGCAACCAGGACAATTCTCCATCTGTGTGGAATTCCTGGAAGGCAACTGAAATTACAACACATGGAAGGGCTTTCAATTTCACTGGGCTGTGATACTTGTATTCTATAATTTCGACATTCAGTGATTTTCATTACAGACAAGAAGCTAATAGAGGTGCGGCTGCAGTTTGTGGAAGGTGCCAGCAAAACCACCGTCAACCAACTTGTGGACGACCTGCTAAGCAAAGGAGTCTTCAACGAGGAGGAGGCGGATGAAGTGAAGGAGAACGCCAAGAAGCAGGATCAGGCCCGGGTCTTGATTGACAATGTCAGGAGGAAGGGATCCAAAGCCAGCCAGATCTTTCTGGAGTCCCTGCAGTGCCGAGACAAGCTCTTGGCTGAAAAACTGGGTCTTGGCACCAATTCCTCAGGTCTCTGTGCGTCCTTGTCACGTAGGGTCCCCACAGCCTCAGGTCCCAGCCACCGTCCCTCCCTCTGCCTCACGATCACAGGCCGTGCAGCAGTGGACAGGAGCTTCCATGTCAGCGGGGCAGAGAATCAGCTCCAGTGGCTGTTTTCTTGGGCCTGCATGTTAAAGGAGCTCTCCAAGGTCCTGAACCCTACTTCCAGAATAGGATCAGCACCCTGGAGAGCTTCTCCAATCGCCAGAAGAAAACTTAGAGCGTAATGGCCGCCTCACTGACATGGAAGCCACCAGCCAGTATCTGCCCCCCAATCTTGCTTGGCAGGGGCGTAGTTGCCATCAGACTGGGAGGGCTGGTATCCCAGTGCCTCCAGTCAACGGGACCCCTGGAGGACAAGATGGCAATGACAGTAAAGATTGTGAATGTCTGTATTTCACTTCTGTGGTCCCCCAGCAACTAAGCAATGACCCTCTTTTTTGGTTCGCCTGTTGAAGCCTGGCCACTTTGCATGTGTTAGAGAGATGACCTCTTCTGAAAGGGAAACCTCACCACACGGTGGCCTTTCCCTGTGATCTTTCCATAGATGCACATTCTTAGAAGGAATGTGCTTCTAGGAGAGTGGATGCATCAAGATGCCTTCTTGCTTTTAGCCCCTCTCTTCCTCCCCCCACAGGTCCTCCCTTTTACCCTGTTGTTGGATTGGGTGTGTGAGAGGCAAAGTTGGGAAACAGCCATTTATTCTTTTTATCATTATATTTCTTACATGCTACATTTTTTCCCAGTTCAGGATTCAAGGCTCATAAAAGATTTCTTTAAAAAAAAGTTTTTAAAAAATCACACACACACACAAACCCAATAGAAAACTGACACAACATACAAGGCTTGCCTCACCCAAACCATCTCTCCTCAAAGGCCTTCCAAAAACAGAAAGGGCCTCATCTGTTTGTGGAAGGGAGTTGCAGAGGGTCTGGGGGCAGCCCCTGAGAAGGCCACGGTCCCTTTTGGCACTGCGTGTCAAGCGCCTAATGGATGAGGCGGCCCTGAGCCACTACTGACCACCATGTTTCAGAAGCCCATACGGTACACAGGAATTCTCTCTTTGTGGTTCCAGGAGTTCCAGTTGGCCAGTCACAAGAACCTGGTCCAAGAAGCATTTCGGCCACAGAAGCCCACCTGCTGGAGTCCAGAAATGAGATCAAACTTTGCCCCTTGCCAAAGTTTCAGGAGATACAGGCCAAGGAAGCCAAAGAGGTGAGAACACAGGGGCTTTTGTGATGGGTTGTCATTGGCAAATCCAGTTGGGTCAGGAGTGGGCAAAGGGAGACTGTAGGCCACGTTGTGGCACCTGGCAGTCACAAAATTGCCTCCTGATGCCCTGTGGAGATATGGGGAGAGGCACTCCTCTTTTAGCCCCCTCCTTACCCAGTTTAGGCCTTAGGTCTCAAAGAACTGATCAGGAAGTAAATTCTAATCACTTCTTGGTGCTTAAAAAAAAAAAAGTCTCCTTGATTTGAAAGAGCCCAGGGATCCCAAAAATGAGGCTAATGCTGACTCTAGTTGGGAACAACCAACAAGATTCCTGCCACTGTGATGGATTGCTTGTTGAACTTTAAAAAACATGTGTTAGTTTACGATGTGCACTGCACTTCCTGGCAGATCTATCCAATCGGTGACCCAACGACGCGGACCCGCTTGGCTTTGATCATCTGCAACATCGTCTTTGACAGTCTCTCCAAGAGGGAGGGGGCCGAGGTGGACCTGGCACAGATGACCCTCCTCTTGCATGGCCTGGGCTACAAAGTCGAAATGGAGACCAACTTAACCTCAAAGGTAGGAGCCCTTGGTTGGCTGGAGGCAGAGACCTTTCCCTTACCAGAATCTTCTAGGTTAACGTTCACTTGTGGCTGCCAACTTTTCTGTCCTGGCTGGGCCCCTCTCCACTTAGCATTTAGAATTCTCCGCCAGAGAGCTCTTTGGTTTCAATAAACTGCAAACCCCAGAATTCCACAGGATGTTGAAAGTGGAATAATAGCACTATAAGAGTGTAGGGCAGAAAGGCCCATGGTTAGCCATCCAAGCCGCCCTTCCGTGGCCCTGACTCAGGTTCTCTCGCCTTCCTGCTTTCAGGGCATGGCCGATTGCTTGAAGCGCTTTGCATCCCGGGAAGAGCACAAGACTTCGGACAGCACCTTCCTTGTCCTCATGTCTCACGGCGTCCGGGAAGGCCTGTGTGGCGTCCAGAGCCGGGGCAAAGACTCTGACGTCCTCCCTATTGACACCGTCTTCTCGTCCTTCCATAACCAGAACTGTCCAGCTCTGCTGGGAAAGCCCAAGGTGGTCATCATCCAAGCCTGTCGTGGGGGTATGTTTTGTCAACCCCAGGTGGGAGAAAGAAGGAACAGATAGCAGGGCCCTTTTGGTGGTGGCAACATTCTCGATGGGAGATACGGCTGGTGGTGCAGTAGAGTAGTTAATTTGGGATGCAAACTTTTGGCCAGAAAGGTGGGAGGGGGGACATTTGGGAGGTCCAGGGGCTGATTTGGTGGCCCTGAGATTCAAAGGGGGGAGGGAAGCAGATAACCCCAGGCTGCCCCTCCTTCAGCAAGTGATAATCATAGCGTCCACATCCTCCCCCTCTCCCCACAAAGTGATCCAATAAAGAAACAAATAAGCAAGGACAGAAGTGTGGGGTTACTGCAACCTGGTCCTGAGTCTTTGCCCTTGGATCTTTAATCCACCCACCCCTACTTTGTTTCTTCAGAGAATAGAGGATTTACCTTTGTGAGTGACTCAGTGGCCCCTCCGGCTGCCCCCCTCCCCTCTGTGTCCCCTGAAAGTTATGAAGAGGATGCTGTGCAGAAGGTGCACGTGGAGAGCGACTTTATATGCTTGTATTCCACCACCCCAGGTAAGAGTCTTTTGGAGCAAAGGGAAGGAATTGCTGGGCAGGAGAGAGGCCTACGTTCGTTCGTTCATTCGTTCGTTCATTCGCATCCCACCTTTATCCCAGCGGTGGGACTCAAAGCGGCCAGCAAGATTGAAACAGATCAAATTAAAGCATCCACAAAAGTATAGTTTAAAAAAAAAAGATTTAAATCATTTATAAAGTTGAACCAGCTCCCTGTTAAAAATATTAATACTAAACAGATTAAATACATGAAAAAATGTTAACAATATCCCACCTTAAAAGCCACACCACACCACGAGTGGAAGTGAGCGGCTGCCCAGTTTTCAAGACTGCAATATTCCCTGGGGAATGTCATTTTTGTAAAATGTACATTTTGCATGTATTATTTGAGATTAATTCCTTGCTTGTGCCCATTTCCACCCACGCCATCTCTGCTATTGTCCAAAGCAGTGGTCATGAGGTTTGTGTTCCTCCAGATGGTTTTGGACTTCAACTCCCAGATGCCCCAGGTACCATGGCCAGTGGCTGGGGATTCAGGGAGTCAAAATCCAGCAGCATCTGGAATCTCTCTGGCTGCAGGAGCTCCAAGGATACGTGTCAGCACATATACAGAAACACACAAACCTTGTTACTTTGGACTGTTTGCTCTCACAATGAACTTTGCAGTAAGAACCCTTTCTTTTCAAGTGTCCGCTATATTTTCTTCCACCCCAGACTGGGCTAGAAAGCACCTTTCTCCTGGTTGTCCATGTTTGAAATGCGTGCATTTTTCTAGTAGCATTTTTGCTACTGGAAACTGCATCTAGCTTCAAAAAAGTCTTGAGAAACAGGGCTAAGAATGACCTCTTCCTGAGATCAAAGAGCATTTCTGTACCTTCAGCATGTTTGGGTCTCTGTTGCCTCCCTAGATAATGTATCTTGGAGACACCCACGGACAGGTTCCCTCTTCATTGTTGAGTTGGTAAAGCAAATCAAAGAACATGCCTGGAACTGCGACTTGGAGGAGGTCTTCCGGAAGGTGAGCCTCTCAAATCTCTCTTTGCAGAGACACATTTTGGATTGTCTCTTTTTGGGCTAAAAGCTCACTTTGGAAACAGCACTCCTTGGCCAGCAACTTATGGGTAGTCCCAGTTAAAGCAGACTGGAGTGAATGGAATTTAAATGGTGTTGACTCATGATTCATTAACTGACATGATAACCTTCCTGAGATATCTGAACGGGGGTCATGTAGAAGATGGAGCCAGCTTGTTTCCTGCTGCTCCGGAGACTAGGACATGGAGCAATGGCTTCAAACTTCACGAAAAGGGAGCACTTCAATTGTACATTCCTACACAGCAAGGGGCTAAAAAATAAGATTTACTTAGAAGAAGATCCCAGTTTGGGAAGCTGTTGCAGGAAAGCACCTCTCCAAGAGTCTTTGGGGAGCTCTCCGGGCTTGGAAGAATATGAATTGACTCCTAAAAGATGCTGTTGCAGTACTAATTGTGCAAGGAGGTACATAAATCTCCAGGCTTCTCATGTCTAGCTCTGAGGTGGCTGAGGTCTGGATGCTGGGGGCCAAATTTGCTCCCTTAGGACTTGCTCCCAAAAGGTGGCTTTTTCCTGCATGTTTTTGGTTAAACTTTCAATTCTGCTTTTTTGGGGGGAGGGGGGAACCCTTCCCATCTATATCTAAAAAGGATTTTTAGCCTTGTTTTGGAAGAAAAACCACCATTCTTCATAGTTTTCAGAGTGGTGATCATAGAATCCTAGAGCTGGAAGAGACCCAAAAGGCCATCCAGTCCAACCCCGTTCTGCCATGGAGGAAAAGCCCTCCCTTGGACAGATGGCCATCCAACCTCAGTTTAAAAACCCCCAAAGACGGGGACTCCAATACATTCCCAAGCAGCAACAGATTCCACTCCCAAACTGCTCAAAGTTCTTCCTAATGTTTAGGTGGAAACTCTTTTCCTGAAGTTTGATTCTCCCTTTTTGCCCATTTTTTTTTCTCAGTTGGGTTGGGGGTGGTCCAGGAGGAGAGAGGCTGCATAAATGGGGGGCAGAGTGGACCACCTGTGGCCCACCCAATTTCCACTTCTGGTCTAGTGGGCCAGTTGCCTTGGCAGGAGACCCGATCCGAGCCCTCACTTCCATTCCACTTAACCTTCCTTCCGCAGGTCCAGCAGACCTTTGGAAAGAACCCCCTCCAGATGCCTTCTAAAGACAGGACCACGCTGATGAGGAAGTTCTACCTCTTCCCGGGCCACTGAGGCCACGTAAGTGCCTCCCCTGCCAGCGCTCGCCAGACTTTCGAAGCCAGGTTGGGAGGAAGGTGGAGTTATATATGGGTGTAGATATTCATAGGTCTCTCTGCCAAAATCATAGCGCACACACTCTCTCAGCCTCAGAGGAAGTTCACGGCAAACCTCCTCTCAAGAGATCTCCTCAAGAAAATCCTACGAAAGGAGTCAACTTGAAAGCACATCATCCCAGCAGGACGAGATGGGGGAAGGCAACTGTCCAAATTCAAAGGGTTTAAACTTGGATATTTTGGCCAGGGTTGCACAGCTCCTTAATTTCCTTTCCTTCTTTCACTTCCTCAGATGCAAAAGAGAAACAAACTGGAGGAACTGGTTCTCTGCGATAATGGATGATTCCGTGGTTGTCACAGCAGCTGGAACATCTTGGGGACAGACGGATTAATATGTCAGTTCTGATGGCTCTTTCCTTCCCTTTCTTAAGGCTGGTTCACCTTGAATTTCGGGGGACCAAACCTCTTTGTGTTTATATTGACCTGAGAAATAAAGAGAAGCAAAGCTTCTTTTAAAACCAGCTTCATTGTCTCCATTATTCCTAACACTTTTGGTTTCTGTTTTTTCCCCATTAGTGACCTATTCCATGATTTATTTTTCCACTCATCTGCTGAAAATCCTTTTGCCCTCTTCCACATACCTTATCGCTATAGCCTCACCTTTATGGATGGTGAATGGATGCCAGAGAGGGTACCCAGCAGGGAAGAGCATCCCCGGTCCTTGCCCTAGTGGGTCCCAGCATCCCCTCAGAGCCAAGGGTAGGTAAGGACCCCCAAACAAATCACCCAGAGTTAGCCCTTCCCCTTAGGAACGGATTCACTTCCCCAAATCCCTTCCCAGCCTTCAAATCTTTTCCCTGGCTCCAGTCTTCAAGAATGTACAGTAGGAGCCACAAGAAAATGGCTTCTACTGCATCATCTCACTTGGAATGACCTCAGTTTTTCCAGGTCTCCATGCAGTGGGAATCCACACCCAGCCCAGAGCTGGTTCCCTATCGGCTGGGTGGTAAATCCACGTCAGGTTTCCACTAAAGTTCCAAGGTGCTGAACCTGTTTGGTGGAACACAGGGTTCAGAACCTTGGAGAGCGCCTCTGTAAAACCTGGAGTGGATTCAGCGGCCAGTGATCAGGGAGATCTCGGTTGCCGTTGGCCCAGCTTTTCAATGGGTGCTGTTAATTGCTGTCAGGCTGACTTCAAGTTACGGTGATGCTACGGATGAGAGCAGCATCAAGTCCTCAACTGCTCTGCTCAGGTCTTGCAGATTCAGTGACGCGGCTTCCTTGGCTGAGCCTATCCATCTGCAACGCAGTCTTTCTTTTCCCTGCCGCCTTCCACGTTCCCATGTATGGCTGCCTTTTCTAGGGAGTCAGCTCTTCTCAGGAGAGGGCCAAAGTATGACAGCCTCAGCTTGGTCACCTTGGCTTCTAGGGAGGGTCCAGGCTTTATTTGCTCTGGGACCCCTTCATTGGTCTTTTTAGGAGTCCAGAGTCTTTGTAGAACTCTTCTCCAGCATCACATTTCAAGAGACTGAAAAGAAAGACAAAGACATGGTGAACCACCCTGCTCAGGTCTTGCAGGTCTTGCAGATTCTGGGACGTGTCTTCCTTGACTGAGCCTGTCCATCTGTAACGGGGTCTTCCTCTTTTCCTGCTGCCTTCCCTCTTCCCAAGCATTATTCTCTTTTCTAAGGAGCCATGCCTTCTCATGATACGGCCAAAGTACGACATCCTCAGTTGAGCCATCTTGGCTTCAAGGGAGAGTTCAGGCTTGATTTCCTCTCGGACCCAATCATTTGCCTTTTTAGCAGTCCAGGGTTCTGCAAACTCTCCTCCGGCACTTTCCAAGGAGCTGATTTTCCTCCTATCTGCTTTCTTCACTGTCCAGCTTTCACAACCATACATAGAAAATGGAAATACAATGGCACGGACCACCCTAACTTTAGTATTCAATAATATATCTTGACACTTGAGGCTCTTGATAGCCATGTTTAAATATTTGAAGGGATGCCACGTAGAGGAAGGAGAGGGCTTGTTTTCTGCTGCTCCAGAGACCAGGACAAGGAGCAATGGATTCAAGCTGCAGGAAAGGAGGTTCCACTTAAACCTCAGGAAGAACTTCCTGACGGTCAGGGCTGTCCAGCAGTGGAATCTGCTGCTGCCTCCATGGAGTGTGGTGGGGTCTCCTTCCTTGGAGGTTTTTAAGCAGAGGCTGGATGGCCATCTGTCCAAGGGAGTGCTTTGTATATATATATACAGTAATATATATAATAAGATATACATATATATATAATAATATAAATTTATATATAGTAATATAGTAATATATATAGATCTAGATCTATAAGAGATATTACTATATATAAATTTATATTATATATATGTATATATATGTATATCTATTATATATATTGCTGTATGTAGTATATTATTTTATAAATATAAATATAAATTTATACACATTTAATAGTAACAGTATTAGTGATATAATACATTTATTTTATAATATATTTTATAATATAATTATAATATATTTATTTATATTTATAATATAATAAATATAATATATTAATTTAAATTTAATTTTGTACGTATAGTAATATTAATGTAATAACATTTTGCCATTTATTATAAAGGTATTTCCCGTTAACTATTAATTATTAGAGAATTAAATTGTAATGTAATAAGCTTTTAATAATATATAGTTATATACATTTATATGGTAATATGTGGAGTAATATAAAGTTATATAAAAATATGTATAGTGACGTATATAGTATATATAGAGAGAGTAATATATATTATAGATCTATTATATATATATACTAATTATGTATAGTAATCTAAATTTAATTAATTTAATAATAATATTTTGCCATTTCACATTTGCTGTGCTTTATACCATGAACTAATGCAAGTCACCAAAATTCGAAGAACCAGGCATGCGTGCCAGGTTAATTGGCAATTACTTATTAATTAATTAAAATGCAAATGAGGGTGGCGGGAAGCCCCACCCACCAGGGGGCGCCCCGAGAGAGGCAAAGGTGAAAAAGGAGCCAGCCGGCCCCGCCCACTCCGCTGGGTGGACCCTGATTGGCCCGGAGAAACCAGAGCCCCGCCCTCCCCGCTCCTCCTTTTGATTGGGCCAAAGCAGAGGCGTAGTGTGGGCGGGGCCAAAGGATAGGCCAAGAAAGCAGGGGCGAACGGCCGGGAGCTCCCCTAGCTCCGGTCGCGCCTCCCTGCGCAGCCAATCAGAGCCTGCCTTTCTTCTCCTTCTCCTTTTATTTTGACAGCGCTGAGCGCAAAAGGGCCGTGGGCGCCGCTTCTTCCCTCCCTCGTCGGGATTGGCTGGCCTGAAGGACGCGCTGTGATTTCTCATTGGCCGGCCCGGCCCACCCTTTTCCCCTCCTTCTCCCGTCAAGACGTCTCCTCCTCACGCTCAGGGAGAGACGGGGCGGGGGCGGGAGAGAGGCGGCCGATGACAGAAGAGGAGACCAATCGGAGCGAGGACAGGCGAGGGTGAGGCGCGGCAGCTCGCCCGGGATTGGCCGCCGAGGAGGAGCGCGGTGATTGGGCGCGAGGCGGCGGCGGGGGCGGGGGCTGCACGCGGCGCCTGAGGTGGGAGCAGCGCCGTCCGGAGCTGGAGGAGGAGGAGGAGCGCAGGTGAGGAGACCCCCGGCGCCGCCCCGGCCGCCGGACGGAGACCCCTCCCTCCCCCTCGGGGCCGTGGGGCCTTCGGCGGCGAGGGGGCGCCCCACCGACTAGGCCGCGAGCCGCGCCAGGCCTCGGCCGAGGGCGGGAGCGTGCCTCTCGCTTGGCTCCTGTCAATCAAACGGCGGGGAGGAGGAGCCTCGGGAGGCCACGCCCCCTCTCGGGGTTGGGGTCCCTCTTCATTCCCTCCCAGGCCACGCCCCCGGCCCCAGCCCCCTCGCGCGCTCTGCACATGCTCGGGGGGACTCGGCGCCCGCCTCTGAGAGGCGCAGAGAGCGGGGAAGCCTTTCTGGGGGGAGGGGGTCTGACTCCAGTTCCTATCAGGTGGGGAGGGGCGGATGGGAGCGGTGGTCCCTCCCTTCCAGCGTGTCGCTGGGGAAAAGCAGGACGCCTGCGGCCGAGGGGCGGCAGGGGGTGGTCAAGATGGCGAAAGTAATTAACCAGTAACTTCTAATCGGGTGCAAACTCCTTTTGTGCCTCGGACCCAGTTTGCAAGCGGTGGAGGAAGCGGAGGACAAGTGGGGGAGGTGGGAGGAGGGGCGAGGAACGGGGACACTCTGACAGGAGCCATGGAAGAATAGTTGGGGGCGTCCCTGCCGTAGAGGGAGGCCTTTTTCCAAAGACGGCTCATTCAAGCAGCAGCAGCAGCAGAGGAAGTAACTTCTGCAGCGTCTAAGGACTCCCTCCCTCCCTCCTCCCCAGCCAAGGGTTCCTGGAGGGCTGTGAGTTGCCCACCTGAGTTGGTGCAGACTTTAAAAGAACACCCTTATGCTTGCTAAAACGGGAGCCCTCTTGCGTGAACCCTTTGCTCCCTCCACGTGTCTTGGATTGCAGCTCCCACTGCCCCTGGCAAACGTTCTGGCCTGGAGGGTTGAATGATGGGAGCTGGTGGTCGAAAACTAGTTTTTCCTCCCACCACCGTGGTCCCCACCCAGCTGTCAGATGCATCCAGCAAACCCGGATCTCCCGGGAGTGCCTCTGTGGGGTCCTTGTTCCCCTTTCTTTCCCTTGCCTTTGGGCCAGGCGTGAGCAAGGGGGCCTTCGGCGCACAGGGATCTTCAGCCTGAGAGAGACAAGATGGTGGCAAAAGCTTTTGTAGACCGTCATCAGCTGTGGCTTTCTAAGTGCTTCTGGACTGTAATGCCCATTATTCCTCCACTTTGGCATCACCGGCCAGGGTGTGTGAGAGCTGTGGGTGGAGAAGACCCACCTTGGCAGCCCTTGGTTTGTTCACTTCTCAATTTTTACAGTCCTGTCGTTAAAATAATTGGTGGTGGGGAGAACTTTGGGAAGCTAATGCCTGTCAGGTCATTATTCAGAATAATGCTCTGGATCGGAACACCCTTTCAGACAATGCATTAATCAAATGTGGCTTTTTGTGTATGTTCGTAGTGCTTTTCGCATGGATTTCAGCTGCTGGTAGTTTTCCGTTGTGTGATTTCTCTCTTAAAACAAGTGGGGAGGGGGTCTTGGAAACCCTCTGCTCCTTTCTCAGCCTCACGAGAGAGGGCAAGAGGCACTCAGCACACACTCAAGTGAAAAATCTGGAAAAGCATCCAAATTTGTGTTCAAACAGTGTTGTGGGGGGGGATTATGGTACTTTGCACATGCTCAGTCAGGCTCAGTTTCTTTCATTTGCTTCTATTTTTCTCGGTAATGAAGTGCACCACTTTCCTGTCAGCATGGTCAACAAGATACACAGAAAGCTTGAAGTCAGAATCTGCCCATGTTAGCTAAGCAATCGGTGGGAATAATCAATGAAAGCCCCCTTGGACTGGCCAAAAGAGAAAATCCAGTTTATCAGGCAGAACTTCTTGGAGGACTTGTTATCATAGGGTTGCCATGAACTGAAGCAGAAAGAACAGCAAACTTTAAAATATGAATTATAATGAAAAATATATAATGCGCAAGTGGCAAGTATGTTTTCAGATGGTGCCTGATCTCCTGTAACGTGTACATTTGTTGCTGAAAAACGGGGAGCAGTGTCGAAATCACTGTTCTATGCAGGCAAAGATTCGGTTGTAATTCAGAGGCGGGAACTCTGTGGCCCTCCAGATAGGACTGCAGGTTCCATCAGCCCCGGCCCGCATAGCTTGTGGGGAATAGTTCAGTCCAATAAGATATAGAGAAGTGAGCAATTCTGATTCCCGCTGTTGCCAACTTAGAATTTGATGGTGGAGATTTTGTACTTTGATGAAAACCTGATCTCTTCAGCAGGGCTTTATTCCGGGTGTTCCGAAGCCTATTTAAGAATACAGTCTGGCCTGAGAAGTAGCTTGAGGTCTCTGTTCTGGAGTCAGTGGCTTTTCCTTTCTATGTTGAGCTCAATCTGTAAACATTGCTCGGAAACAAGACGCTTTCTTTTAAACCAGCACTTCCCAACCTTTGATCCTGCAAATGTCGTGAACTTCTCCTCCCAGAATTCCTTGCTGTTGTCCAAGCTGGCTGAGGCTTCTGGGAATTGAAGTCCAAAACAGCGGGAGGACCAAAGGTTGGGAGCCACAGCCAAGCCAGTCTGCAGTCATACTCGTTTAGCAAACCTCTGAACAGAAAGGTCCTTTCTACAAAGGCTTTTTACGCATGCCCAGCCCCCTTCTCCTTGTTCTCTGTCTACCTGAAAGTTTTCTTAGCAGCATTGGCATTGGGAGGATATTGGAGGAAGGCGAGGGAAACACGGACTTTCAATATCTGGCCGCAGCAGCACGTCTGTTGTAAACAATGCAATAAAAGTTGAGTTGGGGGAATGGGATTCTCTTCTTGGCAATCCTGTGGCTGTGTATGTCTACCATAGTTGGGAGAAACAGGAGTTGCTTGCAAAATCGCTCACTGAGCATACATGAATAGCAAAGCAGAGAGAAAAAGAGATCAGCCTGTCTCACCCACTGCCTCCAGCGTGTTTAAGAAAGCATAGACCTGGCCACCCAAAGGGAAGGGATAAGAAAAGTGAAAGTTGGTAGAAAAGAAAGCCATCCCTGGAAGAAGGGTTCAGTTATTAGAACAAGCATATAAAACCCCTCCTCCCACTGAAACAATCCCTCTGGGTGCCGCTCCCTTTCCAGGCAGAATTGAAAGTGCCTGTTATGATCACTGAAGCCCTACACAGCTTGGATCTGGACTGTTTAAAAGATGGTGCCATGAGCCAGCTCAAGTTCTACGATTTTTCATAGAGGGCTTTCAGTCCCACCGCCATCACACACTTTCTTGGTAAGGACCGGGAGAAGGCCTTCTCAGTGGGTGCTCCCCTTCGGCAGAAGGTCCGGTTAGCCCCTTCCGTGCTCTGTTTCTGCCAGGATGCTAAAAGACCTCCTTATTTAGGTAGGTATTTGATTGATCTTTCAGTTACATGGCAGAGTAGGGTTGATAGTGGTGTGGTGTGTTTTTATTCTGTTTGTTTTTAATCAAGTTCTCAATGTATTTTAAACTGTTTTCAATAGTGTTGTTTGTTGTTTTTAACTTTTGTAACATACATTTTAGCCAACTCCTGTTTTAAATGCTATGAGCTGCCTTGGATTCCTTGGTGGGGCATAATTGAAAGAATAAATTAAATAAAGTGAAGGAAGTGATTTCTAGAAGGTTCAGAAGGTTTTTGTTCATTCACACAAGGCTTGCCTCATCTGTTTGATTTATTGTGAATATTGTTTCGTATAACGTGTTGAACTGTGCTTCTTGTTGCAGGAAGTTATCTCTATTCTTTCCATATTATTTTTGCCCCTGGGATCAAATTTTCTGTTATAGAAGTAAAGCCAGGAACACTTCTGTTTCATTAACTTGAAGTCTACCTGTATTGATGTATCTGGCCTAGTATTGTTTGGCTGGACAGTCGGGGCTTGTCCAAGATTTCAGGCAGAGAAAGAGAGCGTGTGTGTCTCTTTTGCAACAACTCACTGGATGCTTTAAGAGGAAAGACTGGATTTGGGGCCTTTTGCATGCAAAGCTTCCGCTCCGCTCCAAAGAACAGTCCCCCTTCTCGGGGGCTGGAATCCAAGTGAATCTTGGCTCCATGAGTGCCTACAGAGTGGTGGGGGTGTTGCTCACTGGGTGCCTTAACGTTCCAAAATAAAGGGACCTGAAAGCGTTGCCACAGCCCTTGCTTCCTCAATCACAACTGTTGGCATGTGGGCGAAATGCGTTGTATGCACCACGAAGGTAGTTCAGCTTTCATTCTGCTGTTAGAGAGGCTGCAGGGACAACAAACGGAGGAGGCCAAGGTTGGATCCCTTAAAAGTGCAAATGGGACACTCTGTTTAGAAAACCAGCGTACGGGCTGGCCGTGCTGAGCGGCCACAGTCCCAGAGATGGTTTTGGATGATTGGTGGCTTAGGGGTTACGTGGGGGGGAATCCCTTTTTACTGTATGTGTTACTTTCACTTCTGCCTAAGCAGCTGTAAATGTGGGCATTTGGCAGCTGGCTCTGTGACGTTTGTAGGGTGAAATCTGACCCTGTGCTTGGTGACTCAAAAGAGAAGTGCCGAAAACGTCCTACCCTCCTGATGCTCTCAGACTGCAAGTTCCAGCAACTCCCCTCAGCCTGCATAGCCCATGGTGAGGGATTATGGAAGTCATTGTCAACGGTACCAGGAGGGCTGCATGATTCCCACCTCTCTGTAAACTGGAGTTCTTATTTATTAATTTGCAACAAGGAGTTTTAGCAGTTTTCTTGCATTTCAAGGGGATCTTTGAAAACTGCGTATCTTTAATTCATACAGGGTTGTTTTAAGCAGGAAATAGCATTTGCCCATCCTGGGAACAGCATTTTCTGTGCAGAAAATACTGTTTCTTGTGCAGAAAATGCAGTATTTAAGGACTTAGTCTGCACAAAATTCATGTTTTTTGTACAAAAGATAGCCTTTTCTGCGCAGAAACGTTTTCTGTGAAGAGCACACTGTATACAGTGCAGAAAATGTTGTTTTATGTGTAACACCATCTGTGAATTTTGCACAAAATAAGTTCCAAACTGCAAAGTCCAGAATTCTTATTGTTAGCCCGTCTTGATCCCTACGAAACAACTTTTTCAACCATTTTGCGAGTATTTTCAAATATTCTTTCTATCTCTAGTCTAAATCCAGCTTATGGTTCTTGGATGTGGATGAGGAGTTTCTCATAAAAATGTAAGGATATTCCCTATTATGATTTCCAAATGATGTCTGTTGGTATATCCACACTGCACAGTTAAAGCAGTTTGATCCCACTCCGGCTGTTATGACACCTTCCTGTGGAATCTTGGGGTTTTTATTTAAGTGAAATACATAGAATTCTCTGCTAGAGAATTCCTGGGCCTTGCACTACCGCACTAAAGAATTCTAGCAGAGAAGTCTGGCTAGCCAAATACAGATCCCAGGGCTCCATAGGAAAGAGAGCTGCCAATTAAAGGGTGTCGTAAGGTGTTAATCGTGCTGTGTGGGAACCCAGACTGTGTTTGTCAGTTGCAGCAAAAGCCAAAAGCCTCTGGCCTGCCAGAGACTTCGCACGTTTATAGTAGTCCCTTTCTTCACCTCCCAAAGCCTGTCACGTTTTTGTGAATGTGTCAGTCTTACAGATGCCATAGGATTCTTTGTTATCTTGTCTTTATTGTGGAAATCACAGAACTGGAAATTTGGCGTATCCCATCCATTCCAGATCAGTCTCGTGAGGCAAAGTGTACTATTTGGAAATCCTTGCCAGAATAGATCTCTTAGTCTTGTGTGTGTTTGTGTGTGTGTTTACTTGTGGATCAAGGCTGTCCCACTGGAATTCATTCCACCTTCTAAAGCTTTGTCCCAGTTGCTTAACCAGCCCTTTCCCTCTTGCATCCTAATCCCACCTTACCTGACCCTCAGCCGCCTGCCGCCTGACTTCTTCTTCCTTATCCCAGCCTTGCTATTTATTGCTGTCATCAATCCTTGTCTTGTCCAGATATGGGAGAGGTTGCGCTGTTTGTTTATTAGTCCAGGTTCCAGGTGGATGTCCATGAGTGTGCCTGCACGTGCGCACGGTTCCTCATTTGGGGACAGTTCTAGCTTTTGGTATTCTTTTAGATTCTACAGAATTCTGCCTCTTCTCATTTACCACTTCTCATTTGAATTCTGTTTTGCATATATATGTATGTGTGTGTGTACGTATGTATACACACACAGAGACCCCCCCTCTCTCTCTCTCTCTTTATATATATATATATATATATATATATTCTCTTTTTTTGCCTTTTCTGAAATGGTCAATGCAGTTTGCAGTAGAGGCTGTGATTCTGAAGCCAGTTACCTGGGAGAAAGATCCACTGAGCAAATTGGGACTTACCTATTGGAAAGCCATATTGGATCAGACCGTGGCCCTATGTGGTCTCACATTCTGGTCGTACTGGGGCCGCTCAGGTGCCCATCAGTTGGATCTGAAGGGTGTTGCACTTTCTAACTCACACTTGCTTGCCACTGATACAGGGAAGAATATTGCCCCTGGTTCTGGAATTGGTAGATGGCCATCCTGATTAATCAAACGCTTCTGTTGTGATCATTGCCACCATTATCATCATGTTTATCTATACCCTGACTTTTCTCCCCAAACCAGGACCCAGGCTGGTTTACAAATGAAAGCAAACACAAGGCACTTAAAAAAAATACACAAACTCAGGACAAAAATAGAATTAAATTGCCGTCGGCCCTCCACATTCACGAGGGTTAGGGGTGCAGGATCACCACAGAAGTGGAAAAATTGCAAATCTCAAGATGTGTGTGTCTGTGTCTGTGGGAAGGGGGCCAAGGCATAGTGGGGAGAGCAGGCCCCTGGGGTCCAAACCAGGTCAGGGAAAGGAGTTAGGTCAGCGTGATGGCCCTAGACTTCCTCCCTCTCACCCATCTCCTTCTTTCAGTATGGGGGGTGTCGGGAGGGGGTTTGTGGTGCTGAGAAATCAGGCAGCGAGCCAGCTGGCCAGGTATCAGTGGGTGGAGGAGGGGGGCAGAGGTTTGCTATTAAAGGGCTGCATGGCCTAATCGGAAAAGATGTGCCTGAGGCGCAAGGGGGGCAGAGGTTGGAGAAAGTAGCAGATAATCAAATCTGTAAAAGGGAGACTTGTAAATGTGGAGGACTGACTGTATTAACAGCATTAAACATGAATTTAAAATGCACAGTTAAAATGTTACAAAAGTTGTTAAGAACAGTATAATTAATACCATGTGTCCTTTAGAAAACCTTCAGCTTGTGATAGAGAAAAGGGAAGGAGTTTAGTTCAGAACAGAGAAAAAGGAAGTAAAACCTTCAGTTTTCAAAAGCCTGCCTGAGCAAAAAGGGTGTTCGCCTGCCAAGGGAAGGACAGCAAGGAAGGAGTTATTTTAGCCTCCCTAGAAGGAGAGTTCTAGTGCCCAGGGGCAGCCACAGAGAAGGCCCTGTGGTGGACTGTCCTCTACAGATTTATCTGTTCTCCTTTCAAAGGCATCCAGCTTGGCAACCACATCTTGTGGCGCTGAGGCCCAGTGACTTGTGTCATCCACAGCTACCTGGATGCATTGCGGGAGCGTTGTGAAATCTCCATGGCTAAAAAGACAAAATACTGTTGTGGAGGAGAAGCTACGCGGCTGAAGGTGGTGTGGTCTTTTGTAAGCCAGTTAGCCAGAGGTGGTTCCATTGTGTAAGTTTAGGATATTGGGATCTGGAGGTGCTTTCTGAACCCTTTCATCTGCAACTAAGTCCTGGCTTCTCCTGTCTGGTTTCCTCATCCTATTTGTCCCCAGCTCCAGCTCCACTGTGAATCCTCCTTGTTCTCTTTATCAGACTGAGCAGAGGGGAAGGGGAGCAGTAGAATGGAGGACGACGTGGTAGGGGAGATGAACGTACCAGTGCTGGATACTCTCCCAATTAAGTGCCAGATTTTAAAGGTCTAGGAGGAGCCTCCAGGCTGACATTTTTCAACAGCTTCTGACAAGCCACCCCTCAAAAAAAAGGGGGGGGTTGTGGAAGCTGGAAGAGACCTGGAATGATGGGGGGGGGGCTTTGGACAGCTTTCCTAGGAAGAAAGGCTAAAAGTAGTGGCCAAAGTATGGGCCATCCAGCCTGGCTTGTAGCCCTTGACCTCTCTAGACTTCCCAGTCTGTTCTTTCTCTGCATCCCCCAAAAAGTGAATTTTGCCTGCAGAAGCTTCCAGTAAAGCCAGCTGACATTTTAAGTAGAGTGCAGCCCCGCTATCTCTTTAATCTTTGAAAACTGCCCATTTAAAAAAAAAAAGCGCCCGTGGCCTTTGGCTGTGGGGCATTTGTGGTAGAAGGAAGAAGTTAAAAGAGTATGACAATATTCACAATATGGAGAGAAGAGGGAAGGAGAGAAGTCATGTTTGACCATGCATGGGGTTGGACTCAGTGGCCCTTCTGGTCTCTTCCAACTCTGTCCGCTGCTAATGCAGTCTGCCTCTTTTCCTGCTGCCTTCTGCTTTGCTAAGAATCATTATCGGCTGGCGGGACTGCGTGTTCCTCTGAGGCAGGAGGCTGCCCTGGTGGTAGCAGTGCTGCTGGTAGGGTCTCCCCTGTCAGACAGGCTTTTGCTGAGGAGTCAGACGAAATGGGCCAAACAGCTCCTAGAAAGCAGCATTGTGAGGGGAATCTATGGGGGAAACGTTGAGGTGAGATCTTGGGACAATGGGAATGTACAAAAAACAAAGCCACCCAGGGGAAGAAAAAAAGAAGTGGCCTGAGAGAGGGAAAAGAGCTCGACCTTCATATTTGCTCAAGCATCAAGGCGTGACCACCAAACAATGGCCATAAAACCAAATGAGGAGCAGAGCTTTTCTGCAGCACCCGGGCCACCCACACTTCTATTCAGACCGTGAGAAATAGGATTGGGGATCTTATTAGGTTTCAGTTCTGCAGCTTCTAATTTTGGCTGTCTCTTGGTCTCTCTCCCTCTCCCCCCTCCTTGGTTACTGATAGCAAAGGTAAGGGCAGGTTTACAAGATGCTTGTGGAAAGTCAAATGCTTAAAAAAGGGCAGGAGGGGTTTCCCAAATACTTATGTATTTCTGGTGTTTCCACAGGAGTCTCCCAAGCGTAGTCATTGGGTTGTGTGAAGAGAAACCTCTGTCATAGATTATGTTCCTGATGAATTCTAAGCACTTTAAGAAATGCTCGGCTTTTGGAAGGACAGACATTCGTGACACTTCCCGGAGGCCGAATTCCAAAAAGTTTTAACAGCTCAGTCCGGTCTGTTCCTCTCCGTCTTCAGGTTCTGTTGCACAGCTACAAGACATTTGCTTTGGCAAAAGACTTCTGCAGGAGTCCTAAATGGAGTTTTTTTTTTTTTTTTTAACCTGCTACGGTAGAGTGGGAAAGGACTCTGGTGTCAGGCACAGATCTCCTCACCCCAATTAACAGGGAGTGTCGAAACCCTCTCACCCTTTGCCTCCAGTGAACAGGGGAACGAGGCCACTCCCCTGGGATGGCCTCACACAGCGCTAGCTAGCACCGTGCTCCGTCTCTGTCCTGGGGGAGAACAGCAGAGCCTCAGCTACGTTTGTTCATGGACTGAAGGTTCATTTAGCGACCTTCTAAAAGTATTGCTCAACTCTGCTTCTTGTTTTTAATTCATGGATCATACAGCTACTTCTCTCTCTCTCTTTTTTTTTCTTTATTTGTATTGGGGCTGTCAGCTGGGGAAGGCATATGGGCTGACTAGCAGGGCAGTCCTGTATGCGTCCACTGAAAAATAAGCTCTGCTGAGTTCAAAGGGGCTTACTCTCAGGTAGGTGGAACTCAGTTTATCATGTACCTACCTGGGCCTTGGTTGATTGACTGGTTACATTTGTGTTGGAAGTTACAGAAAGAAGAGGTCATGCTTTGCTTTAAGGAGGTGCGTCTTTCTCGCTTCAGAAGTGGGGTTCCCTTTTCTGTTACAGGTGAAGGCATCCTCTACAATGGTGGTCGGTTCCTGCAATTTATAGGTACTTGGTTAAAAAAAAAAAAATCAGCTGCTGACTTAGGACACCTTTGTTTGTCAGAACGTTTTGGCTTTGCTGGCTGGCTAAGGGTTCTGGGAGTTACAATTCAAAAAGTAACTTTCCTGGTAGCCATTGCAGACCTTCAGCATGGCTCCTGACGCTTCTGCCCAGCAAAAGTTCTGTCCTTCTGCAGCTCTAAATGCTACCTGCTTTAAATGCTATCCCTGCCAACCTCTTCCAAAAGCTGTTTGGCAAAGTGGCATGCTGTTTAGCTGAGAGGATGACAAGCAGAGATGTTTAAATACCTGAGGGGGTGCCATGTAGGAGCTGGAGCAAGCTTCTTTTCTGCTGCTTTGGGGACTAGAACACAAACTCACAGGTTCACATTGCAGGAAGAGAGATTCTGCCTAAACATAAAGAAGGACATCCGAGCCGTAAGAACTGTTTGACAGTGGAACAGAGACTGTCTCAAGGGTGGTAGAATCTCTTTCTTTGGAGGTCTTAAAACAAAGGTTGGAGGGACATCTCTCAGGGGTGCTTTAGTTGTGGGTTCCTGAATGACGGTAGTTGGACTGGATGGTCCCTTCAGTCCCTTCCCACTGTATGATTCTGTGCCTAGAGAGATTTAGCTGGAGGAGAAGGTAATCTGGTAAGGAGGAGGGGACTGCTTATTTGCCCCCCCCCATACCTGCTGTGGCCATTCCCAGTGGAATGTGGCCTTCACCCAGCGCCTGTGGCCCCCAAGCAAAAAATTTGTCCCCCATGCCTGGATTAATCCATCTAATTGAGTGACTAATGTATTGGAGCTCAGCTTTGCATAGGGCTACTATTAAAAAAGAGACCCTTGTCTTTAGCAGGCATTCTGTCTGGGGTGTGAATTCCTTACTGTATTTTTATAGTTAGAAATGTTATTGCTGTTTCTTAACATTTGTATATTGTTAAGAGTCCCAGTACTGAGGAAATGGTAGCATGTAAATGAACTCAGAAGAAGGGGGTGGTGATTCTGGTGATTTAGTTGTTTTTATTGTAAAATTTCTGATTTTTAAGTGGTCACTTTTCTCTATTTGTAAACCACCCCAAGGGCATTGCTGGTTGGATCAGTATACAAACATTTACAGTAAACAAATAGGCAAAGATGTCAACACTTTCTCTGTTTCTTTAAAAAGTTTATGCCTCAAGTTTCTACCAAGCTAGTATCTTGTTTATACATTACACCAGTTGTAACAGCAGAAGGAAAAAGGCTGTGGGTGTTGCAGCCACGAAGGAACTGAAGTGCTAAAAAAAAAAATGTCTACTCAGACCTGGCAGAATTTTTATGCTTTCCTGCTGCTGCCCAATTTTGGGGGAAAAATTTGTAACTGCTAGCATAGGGTACCAGCAGGATTCTGCTGCAATCCTGAACCAGTGTACTGGACACTAAGCATGATTTGACTCCGTAGGACTTCTCCCTTTGTAAGCAGATCTTAGACTTGGTTACAAATAAGAACATTAGTCTTTTTTGGGTTTCCTCCGAGGATCTTAATATTTGATTTTATAAGTATGCCTCAGTGAAAAAATCAGTGTGCTTCTGGGCATCACTTCTTTAACAAGATTTGGTACCAGAGGCAGAAGTAACACAGAAAGACTAGGTTCCTACGCCACAAAAAGGATGAGCAGTTCATAATGTATCAGCAGAGTTTTTACGCACCTGTGAGATAAAACCTTTAAGTCAGGGTAGTACCAACACAGAGGATAAATTCCTGGAACATGACCGGCCAAGGAAGCCAAGCAAGAGGTCCAGAAGTTTTTTCTTTTATTAGCTCGAACAACAAAGGAAAGGCATCCAGGAATGATTTCCACCAGGCAGGCACAGTGAATCAAAGAAAAGCACAACTACTTATATATTTCTGTATGATAATGAGTAAACATGCAAGCCCTGCATAAATAAAGACATTGTGAACCTTCAAGAGGCCACTTGCTTCTTAAATGCATCTAGGGATGACTTTTTGTTTCACCAGTCTGGTTTTCTTACAATTTCCACTTTGGTGGCTAAACTTACAGATCCAGACAGTGAGGAATCTAGTGAGGCAGTCTTAGCTGCTTTCCCCGCTTTTCCCTCTGTTTTGCTGTTCATGCATACACAGCAAGGGATTCTGGAGGTAGCTGCTGTGCACTTTGCCTGTTGTATGTAAACACACGCAGCTATAGTAGGATCAACCAGAGCAGAATCTCTTTCTTTGCTGACTTAATTGCATTGTTCACTGCAGACATGCTGCTGGAACCAGACTTTGAAAGTTTGCTGTTCTCCAGCCGTCTTTTCCCAATCCCCCCAGTGCCAATGCAGGTAATAAAGATCCAGCTAAGCAGAGGAGGGAGAAGCAAAGGGGGTCTGAGCAGGCATTAAAAGTTTCTGTTAACCAAGGCATGCCTGTATTTACAAATGCTTACATGCATAAGAACTGGACACAGAGGAGCTTGCGACAGTTGGCGCTTCTCAAGTGTGGGTGGAGCCGCCACGAGAGCATGATGCCATCCTTTGCTGGGCAGAGGCAGGAATAGAAATGATGTTATTCTCTATATTCTTCCCCCGCCAGTTGACTTCTGTTCAATTGTCTTCTTCTGTTCTCCTCCTCTCAGGAAAATGTCAATTTCCGGTGCACTCCAGCTCCTGCAGGCAGAGGAGGACTGATTCCCAAGGTATGTCTATTATGTAATTTATATCCCACCTCTCTGCTGATGTGGAACCCAAGGAGGCTCACAATATAAATGAAAACCCAATGCAGTTAAACAACAGGAGCAATTAAATGAGCAACCAGATTAAACACAGATTTTAAAAGGCAGTTTCAACATAACCGTGATGATAAAAGCACAATACAGTCCACTTAAGATGCCTTCTACGAAGGCCATCAAAGATCAGGTAAGTGCCAGTGGAAAGAGAGCAGAAGGACACCAACAGAGCATCCCCTGGTATTTTGAATTGCTTTTGTTTTCTGAATCACTTTTCACTTCTGCATTTACTGTTGCCCAACAGAACCCTAGGTATTGTTCAAAATCTGTCCCCGACAGCATTTTTCTGATTTGTCCTACCTGCACCCTTCTTTACCAGCTGAGGCAGTAATAGTGAGCCATCTTAATATTTTACTGTGAGCACTGGGTTTGTGTCCAGCTTTTCCTCTCCAAAAGAACTTAAAAGGGGGTGCCTCGGGCTGTCACCCACCCAGACACTGACCAGTGCCAGACCTGTTAAACTTCAGCAAGCCAACAGCATCTTGCCTTCAAACCACCGGCTGGCCTGGGACTAGTTAGGCCATTTTGTCTGTATACCGCGAGTGGGAGTCATGTAGCTCTGCGGCCATGGCCTGCATAACCCATGGCAAGAAGTGGGACAACATCACTTGGTGTCTTGTTCTTGAACTGAGTTTAGTTCCAGGCCTGTTACATGTTTGTGCTGTAGCACCATCTCTGTGTGTGTATGTGTGTGTGTGTGTGTACACGTACGTGTGTACACGCACACATACACATGTGTACCTGCCTTTAAGTTCTTTGTTGACTTGTGGCAACTGCATGAATTTCATAGGGTTTTCTTAGGCAACGCATAGTCAGAGGTGGTTTTCCAGTTCCTTCCTCTGAAATCTGGCCTGCAGCACCTGGTATTCATTGGCAGTTCATAGCAGCTAGCTGGGTACAATAGTTTTCCCTACTCCTATATCTGATAATCAGAGAGCTGACATAATTTGGAGCTGAGAAGTGTTACGTAGGGGTCATAACGCTCAGAATCCCCAGTGCTGGAAATTGTGGCCAAACTTTCTCCCTCCCCTGCAAAAAAGATAAACTTTCTCTGCTTCTGACATCGCTATTAACTATGGATATAAAGGTAATTCTCTACCTCAAAATTCTTGAATCTTCTTCTTCCTTGAATGGAAGAAGAAGCCTGCAGCTTTGAAGTCCATCCCATCCTGTGTTCTGTTTTCCCAGTTGACCCTCCTGGGAAGGCCCCAGGTGAGACAGGAAGCTGGTAGCTCTCTCTTGTTCCTCTTCATGCTTCTCTAACAACTGCTTTTCAGATGCAGACTGCCTTAGAAGCTGAAGGTTCCACTTAAATAAAAAATGCACATCTCTTCCTCCATAGAGTTCTCTAATTACCCCCGCCATACCTTTAAGGTATGTCACCTAATAGCCAGGACTGTAGTGTGTTGCCCCAAATTCAGTCAGTTATTTAGGTGTGCCATGAAGAATTAAACTTTAAAATTCACCTTAGCCTCACTTATTAAGCCAGATGTGGGCAAGGTCCTGGGGCCATATGCCTCCCTCTGATCTAGTTTAGGATCTTCCATTGCAGACACTCTGGTTCTCCCTCCCCATTTTTCAGCCTGAAAGAAAGTGTGTGTATGCCGGGACAGGGGGAGAGATGAATATCTCTTCTCAAAGCTTTCAGGAACAGCAATTGACCTTTTAAATGGCTTGCAGGAGCTGTGTGTAATATTTTCAAAAACCCCTGTTTTTTCAAAGCCAGAAGTGGATTTCCAGTCACTTCTCTTTTGTGTTTTCTGTTCTTTGGTTTCTTGGAAAGTCTGTGCATCCTCCAGAGAAAGTTAGCCTTCAGACCTGCCACAGGTTCCTGCCCTCACTCTAGAATGAGAAGGAAGTATTAAAATGACCCACCCTAGAGACGTGGGGAGCTAGGAATGCCCCTCAGCCGTCTGAATGACTTCCCCTGTGGAGAGGATGCTGCTCACCTTAGGTACTCACCCGAGTCCACCTGAGGAGAGGATGGGCGAGATCAACTTGGGTGTGGAAAAGAGAAGCTTGACTCTGAGTCATATTGGAATGTGGCCAGTGTTTGTCTGTCTATGAGAGACCCACAAACGGTGCTTTTTCTGAGACTTGAGTCACATCA
Source organism: Ctenosaura bakeri (assembly GCA_948474755.1). NCBI lineage: Eukaryota > Metazoa > Chordata > Lepidosauria > Squamata > Iguanidae > Ctenosaura > Ctenosaura bakeri. Next base: position 176,283 of record CAOLHI010001915.1, read on the forward strand.
AGAGGAGTTGTTGTTATGCGTCGTCAAGTAACTCCTGATGTAGGGTGGCCCTAAGGCAACCCTGTCACGGGGTTTTCTGGAGCTGAGAGTGTGTGATACACCCAGGGTCACCCAGTGGGTTTCTGTGGCTGAGTGGGGAATCGAACCCTGGTCTCTAGGGGCCATCCTTGTCAAAACCAGAGTTGCTTCTCATGGGGTCCAACACTCCCTGTTCTCATGCAGACTCTCTCTTCCTTCCCTTTCCTGCAACCAGGTGGCTCCTGAGCAGCTCTGGAGAGAGGACGGAGGGGGCTGTCGCCCAGAGAACAACCATGGTGAGTGGTCTTCCTGCTTTACTCTTCTTAGCCTCTCACACCATAGTGCTTTGCTTGACTCAGAGCTTGGTTGGAGGTTCTGAGGTTGGGGGCACGTGTCTGAAGTCAGGTCTGAAGGAGAGGGATGAGGAAGGCAGAGGAAAGGAAGGAACTGAGCCAAGACCACGCATCGCTGCACCAAAGGAACCACAGCAGGGGAGTTCCAGAACAAAGAAAGCGCCTTTAGACCAAGTCACTCTTGGTGTTGTCGACCCTAGCCTATGGATTTTAGACACGGCTTTTCCGCAGCCTTACTTGGAAATACCACTGAGAACTGAACCTGCAGAGGAACCTGTGAAGCTGCCCTTACAGTGAGTTACACCTTCGGAGTCTGTCTAGTTCATTGTCATCAGCTCTCACCCACAGCAGCAGCTCTCTAGTGGTTTAAGTCAGGATTCTTTCCTAACTGTCCTTAGAGATCCCTATGATTCCCTACCAGAGGTCTCCCACTAGGCCTAACCCTGCTCCTTTTCCAAAATCAGCTGAGGTCAGTTGTAGTCAGAGCGGATTTTTTAAAAAAAAAATGGGAGAGAGATATTCTGTCCTCTCACTTAACACTTTCGCTTACATTGTGATTGCAGTGTGGCAGGGGCACGGTCCCTGTGGAAAGGGGTCCCAGGCAGGCTACTATATATTGCAAATTCAAGGTTGCAAGGAGAGATGCCAGAGCTGGGTCAGAATTGAAAAGGAAGTAGGAGCAAGTTGCCAGTGTAGAAATTATACAGGGTGGAATTTTGGATTATCAGCCTGCAGGCAGGAACCTCCTGCGTTTACCTAATTATAGGTGCCTAGCAAGTGATTGTTGTTGTTATTAAGTTCTTAAAGGGCAGCTGGAAGGAAATACCAGATTTCTCTTTGTGGCTGCAAGGAACAGTTTTCCCTTTTCTAAGAGTGGAGGCAGAAGGAATAGGGGTCTACACATTGTATAGCTCTTTTAAATCATGGCATGGATTCACTGCCCTACTGACTTGGGAGTTATCGTTTCCTTTGACTTGAATCTGGATTTGTCATACTCCCAATTATCCTAAGCAATCTTGAAAAATAAAAACCCTCACTACACCCTTCATAGTAGCTGAGGAATTAAAGGATAGAGCTTTGTTTTGTGGGTTAAACTCCACCCGTTGGACTTTCCTATGCTCTGCTTCTCATTTCCAGTTCTGTTCTCTATCCTGGCAGTGGCAAAGAAGCATGTTTGTTTGCCTATGGTAAGAGGCAAGAGTTTGTTTATTCTGTGGTTCTTATAATGAATAGAACAGGATTGGGTGCGTAGAGCTAGAGGGCAAAATGATGAGGTAACTGAAAAGTAGCCTGAAAGCATACGTACTCTGATTTACCCTTTTATTTTACTTTTTTCCCCCAAAGCCCTCACCGTGTTCACAATCATAGTGACTCTTTTTTTCCTCATGTTCTTGATGGCAGAGGATGAAAAGAGTACCCAGGGAGTAAAAACTCTGCTGCGCAGCTTATAAGTAGCTGGCGGACTGGCCACCTAAGCCAGTGTTGCTCAAGATGGTCATCTGTGAACCAGCACTAGTCTGTGAGCTATTGGCTTCTGATCCATGACAAATTCCAGGAAAGAAAGTGACAGCTATAGTGAACAGGCTTAAATATGGGGCCAGTCCCTGGCACAATAGGGGGAAAATGTCCGTCCCCCACATTGGATAGTTTAAGAAGCACCAGCCTAGACCATAACTCAGGTTTAATCTTTGATGCTCCCACCCATCTAAATTGCTCTCTGCTATCTTTTCCTAATCCTTTATATAACACCCAGTTTAAAAGTTTTCCCTTGCTTGTCTAAGAGAAAGGAGAATCTAAGAGTCAGGCTCCAGTGCTAGGTGGAAGAAAACATCAAAGAGGAATTATCAGATCTGCACCCTAAAGTCTTTATTCTAATCCCTTCCCTTCCCTCAACTTACGATATGGATATGTTTGCTTTTGGGGTGGACCCAAAAATGAAGCTGTCTTAATCCAGCATGAAAGCCAAACTCGGGAGCGTATTGTTATTAGCAAAGCAGTTCAGTTCGTGAAGAATTAGAAGATGCAGACGGGCCTCAGGTGAAAGAGGACGGGAGCTCTTGGCAAAATCAGATCATCTGACTCTTGTTATTCATGAAGATTTCTCAGGAAAGAGTAAGATAAATTTCCTTCAGCTAATGGAGAACAAAATGGAGAAGCAACAAGAATGGTTCCAGAAAATAGGAATCATTTTCATATACTCTGTCATCTGATGCAGCTTTCTGGTTGAAATTTCTCACCAAATTCCTGAAAAAGAGATGTTTTTAAGACATGCCAAGAACTTAAGAAAGCATTTGAAAGCTAAGAGGATTTCACAAACGTGACACATTTGTGGTCTGAGTTTTAGCAACATCTGTGTGGCACAAAAATGCTAAAGGTACCTTTCAGCTGCAACCTTGTGTCCATTTCTGTGAATATTAGCATTCTTGAATTCTTAGGCATTATTTAAAATCAGTAGCTGATATTATTCAGTGTTCAGCTCACTAGGTGAACAGTGCATTACATTGAGGAGAAAAATACAGGCATTTGAAAATAAATTTGAATGTGCTCCCAAAAAAAGATGAAGGGAGTGTATTCTAGGAAATGCAAGTTATCGGTCTAGGAAATGCAAGTTATCAGAAAAGGATACTGGAATCGTAGATGAGTTTCCAACAGGATGTGGTTCTAAAAAGAAATACTTCAGATGTCCCATAGTACACACTCCTAGGAGACTCTGCTAGAGACCAAAACCACTGTGCCAATGTTGCTTTGGGAGTCTGATATGTAAGAGATGGCAAAATTTATAAATCTTCATTACGGTTACTAACCACACTCCTTTACAGAGCTGACACAGAGGTGGTTTGAAGAAAACGGTTTGGGCTCCAACCAAGTGGTTTTGCCAGTGTTATGGTGGATAGATTGTAAGAGCAGCAGAACCAAGGAGGGATGCAAGCCCTATTTCAAGACTGGCTGCAAAGAAAACAATTCACATTTGTGCATTGCCGTACAGTGGGCCCTCCCCATTTGCTACGGTTAGGGATGCAGGACTCTTGCAAAAATGGAAAAACTGCAAATATCAAAATGTGTTTTTTTGTGTGTGTGTGGGAAGAGGGCTGAGTCATAGTGTGGAGAGCGGATGTCTGGGGTCCAAACCAGGTCTGGAAAAGGAGAGGGAAAGGGGAGTGGGTCAGCATGGTCGCCCTATACATTCTCTCTCTTGCCCATCTCCTTCCTTGGGTGTGGGGGGCCATCAGGAGAGTGTTTGTGGTGATGAGATATTAGGCTTCAGGCCGTTCTTAGCTGGCCAGACAGTGGCTTGTGGAGGAGGAGAAAGACCACAGGTGGGTTTCTAAAGGGCTGCCTGCCTCCCTGGAGCCTCCAAGAGAAAAGGTTCCCCTAAGTTTAATATCTGTGGTTTATACGATCTGGTTTCTTTTCAGATCGTATAAATCTAAATAAATACCTGTGGCAGCGTAATTGAAGGGTAAAAGCTATATCTGAAACAAACTGGAGAATCTCAGATAGCTGAGCACGGTACGGTCTCTTCCACCACTTGGTAGCAGGCCATCAGAGAGCTGGTCTGACTGCTGCATGAATTCTTCTGGGACTAGAAAAGTGCCCCACCATAGGTTGATGAGGCAGGCCATTGGAATGTGCAGGCATAAATGTATTTTGCTCTGACAATGTTGATTTTGCTGATGACTGAGGGAGAGAAGAGTTTGAAGCAGGAATGTGTTGTGTCAGAACCTTTGGCACGCAGGGCTGCAGGAAGTGGCCTTGATTTGCATTCGACCAGGGAAAATAGGCGGTTTAGCCAAAAAAATTGGACGGAAGTAGGGCTGGAAGACAAGGTCCAGAGTGCTTCAGTCATAGGCGGAGGTGCTTTTGAGCGTTGAATTTTAGCACAGCATTTTGATTCAACATGATGGTTGTATGTTTTACTCGGTTTGTGCTCTTGTAGCTTATCTTGAGTTCTGGACAGCATGCGGTATGTCATTTGGTCCAGCGCAGGCCACTGGGTCAGGCCACTTGAGCATAGGTAATAAGCCAGAGTGGAAAAACATGTTAATCTCACATTCCCAAAGTTTGCCAAAGTAAGTACAGTAGATAGTAGAGGAGGATGGGACTTTACCCAGGAGAAAGGAACCTCACATCCTGGGGATGAGTCCAGTCCTCCCAAACTGTCCCTCTTACCTACCTTTTTGGATGGGTTTTTTGAAAAGAATTTGAAAAGAAATCCAGCAGTACCTTTGAAACTAACTGCTGTTCTTTTAGCATGAGTTTTGTTGGATATCAGTCCACTTTTTCAGATGCACTGGTGGGGTTGAAAGTAAACCCACAGATATAGTAACAGTTATTACAACATATCCAGGGCGGAACTTTGAGCTCCATCAATGCACCCAAAGAAATGGATCGATGCCCACATGGCTGCCTGAGAAGATTTCTATTTCTAGGCAGCCCTTCTCAGGCAGACGTCCTAGCAGAACTCCCCAGGGAGACCAGGCTCTGAATTCAGCAACGGAAACCCTCTGGGTGACCTTGGGCAAGCCATACTCTCTCGGCCTCAGAGGAAGGCAAGGCCAAGCCCCATCTGAAAAAATCTTGCCAAGAAAACCCCATAATAGGTTCGCTCTAGGATCACCGTAAATTGGAAATGACTTGAACGTGCGCCTACATGTGTTCACTGAGGACCAAAATATTTGATTTGATCTATTTACTTTCCTGAACAAAGCTAAAGTTCCCCAGCTTCAGTTCCTTTTTTAATTGATTGTATCAAACCATGGAACATTCCTCCGAATTTCCATTGACGGCAGTGGGTTGAGTTCGTCAAAGAGGAAGTGTCATTAATGGGGGGTTTCCATCTTTTTAAGGGTTTTTCTTTGTAATCCAATCTTAACTTGCCTGGCAAACTTTTGGAGGGTGCTTGATATTCCCTATCAACCAAAGCCCAAACAACAGATTTGGGAGGAAACTGGAAGGAAGGATGTCTCTGCACAAGCTTTGTCACGTCACACTTGCTTCTTGTCCTGATGAGAGGCAGTCGGTCGAGAGTTCTTCCTGATCTCTCCTGGAAGCATCTGCACGTCTTCCAGGGAGCATTTCTGAGAACGTGCGGGGCGTGGAAATGGGAACTGATTGTGAATTGGGGGGAGAGGGAGGGGGGAAGGCCAGGCCAGTGGGTTGGTAGCAAGGAGATGCCACCAGGCAGCCAAGCCCCAAAGTACGGGCAGACTCCCTGGCCCTGGTGTGCTTGGAAATGTGAGTGTGTATAAATCAGCCCAGTGGAGCCTTGGGGCCTTAGGTTGCCAGCAGGGCCATTCTGTATCCCTTGGGTCTGCTCCTTTCCCATAGGGCACTATTTTCTGGCCAAAGGAAGGGATGAATTGCCTCCGTCAGACGCCTTCAGGAGGAACATTTCACCTTCTAAAGAGGTTGCAGGGCTTTTTCTCCACCCCTGTATAATCTTTCTCTAGCACTCATACTCTCTCTCACTCTCGCTCTTTCCTTTTTATGCCTGTTTTCAAAACCAAAAATGGACTTCCAGCTATTTTTGGGTCCATGTTGTTTTTGTTTTGTTTATTATTGTTGTCATATGGTGGGACAGCCATTCTCCTAAGGATGCTATCATAACCTGGATTTCCTGCCTCAGAATGGAGGTGGGGCAGGTGGCCCCAGGGTTCCTCCCAGCTCTGTGATTCTGTGCAGTTTGAGCTGATTCCCCCACATTCCCAGACTACCTTTCGATTGGACCAGGAGTCTGGATGCCTGAGATTTTCGGGGGAGAGGGGATTGCGGCAGCCCTTGTTACCTCACTTCCCCCTCCGTAGAGAAAGTCCCGGTGGACCCACGTAACATTGTGCCCTCCGTTTACTGACCTGCTTTCCCCCTAGTTTGTGACAAAATGAAATTGCAGGCTAAATCCTCCTCCTCCTCCTCCTCCTGCCTTTCAGGTGGGGCTCTGGCTGTTGGCTGCTCAGCTCAGGAAGCCCCTCCCTGAGAACCCTCTTCCGATGACGGATCCATCACCTCAGGGTTGGATTTTGCACGGCGGTGAAGGCTGGCCCTGGGCCAAAGGGAGACCTGGGCGCCACAACTCTTTCTTCCTCAGCTGTGGCAGCCCGAGTGCATCACGTGCCGTGGGCTTCTTCGCTGTGAGGAACTGCCACCGAGCGCATCTGCTGCGTCTCTCTCTTGGCTTGTGGCCAGCGGAGATCGCAGGCCCCGGTTAGCAGCGCCACAGCTGATGCCAGAGATCCCCTTTGGCTCTCTTCAGGACTCAGCAGCCAGCAGAAGCCCCACTCCCACCTGCGTCCTCCCGGTCGTTCTGTGTGGCACCAAGCTCCTCTGAGCTGAAGCCTGGCTGGGTTTTTTGCACGAAGCCAGGCTGGTGTCAGTGGGGCCGCCACCACCAGCACCTTCCGCTTCCTATTGTTCCCATGCATTCCGGCACACGCGTGACTCCCCCCCCGCTCAGACGGCAGCCACATGGGCTCTTTGGAGCCACCGCCACAAAGGAGGATGGGAGCTCCACAGCCTTGAGTCCTCCTCCTCCCCCTCCCCAGCTGAACCGGTGACTCCATTTTCTGTCCTGCCTGTCAGGGAGTCCCTGGCATGGAAGAGCCTGGGTTTGCTTCCCTCGGAAGAAGGTGGAGTCTGTCTCTGTCTCTCTCCCCCCCCACTTCCTCCTCCTCCTTCCCCTCCCCTCCATTGTCAGCAGCCGGCAACGCACCTGCTCCTCTCTGCTGCCGCCACTGACGGAGAGATGCTCTAGCTCTCCCTCCTCCTCCGGCTCAGGAGGCGGCAGCGTTTCGGGGGGAACGCCTGTCTGTCAGTCTGCTGCTCCTCCCTCTCCCTCCCTCCCTCTGTCTCTCCCTTCCTGTGCCAAAAAGTGGGGCGGGGGCGGAGTGGAAGCGATGCTACTGGTGTGCCCCCAGCCCAGAGACCTCCCCTGGAAGCGACCATGACTCGGCCGGCCCGCGTCTCCTGCTCCATGCTCAACTGCTTTGTAAGTGCGCTCCTTCCCTCCCTCCCTCTTTCTCTTCCCCACCCCCTTCTCTTCCCTCTGCCTGCTTCCCGGCCAGCCTGCGTTGCTTTCTGCCTCCAATATGGGGAGGGAGGGAGGGCTGGGGAAAGAGCATCCCCAAAGGGTCGGCCCCAAAGGTACGCTCAGCCTTTTTGCACCATTTCCCTCCCCCTGGCCCTTGAGGAGCGGCTCCATCCGCCTCCCCCATTCTTCTCCTTCACCTTGCTGTTCCCACTCTCAGCTGGTGGGGGAAGGACTGCCATGGTCTTGGCCATCGATTGCATTTTGGCCCTGTGGTCGAAGTCCCCCATCGCTCCAGGCCACAATGAGAAGGCAAGCGGAAGTTTGCCTTCCCAGTCTAGCTGGATCATCTCCCAGGCTGGTAGCTGCTGCCTCGCCAAGGACGACGGCACACCCCTCATCCCCTATCCCATCTCCCTCTTTTGGGTGGCACTGGGGCACGTCGGTTTTGCGCTCCTTTGGATCGCAGGCACATGGCTGCCTGCAAAGAGGACCGGGGCGGCTGAGGCACAGCCCTGGCCTTCCCCCATGCACCCACCCCCCTTTGTCCTTCCCAGCCCTCTTCTAAGGCTACTGAAACCAAGAAGGAGGGGATCTGGTTCAAACCCATGCTGGTCTTCTGTGGTTGCTGTTGCTGGGAGGCATGATGGGATGGGACGGGAGGGGCCCTTAGTACAAACCAGTCCCTCTGGCCTCTAAGCATCTGTGTTGAGCAGCCCGAGGCTATCGCCGGAAGCACACTTACTCAGCAATGTGCTCCATAAGTCGCCAGTGGCCTCTGGAGGACGTCCTGATTTGGGCCTGCTGAAGAGAAGGGAAAACACCCAGAGGAGTTCTGCTGGGACAGCATCTGACTGAGAAGGAATGGCTAGAAATAGAAATGGGGGTACCTGGGCAGGTGGGTGGGCGTATCCAGGGTGCATGACTTGATGGGAGCAACTGAAGGCCTCTGAGCCTCCAAGGGTGTCAGGTGACATGAGTTGTGGTGTGTGTCATTTTGTTGTCCTGTGTATGCCTTCTGTGACATTCTTGTCATGTGAAGCATACGTGTTTCACAGGCCTGTTTGTGTTTACATGGGTCAGGTTGGAGTGCAGGCACTGTGAGAGGTGATCCCGTGGTAGAGCACATGGCAGTGGAGTTGTTGGCGCTGCGTGCCCTCAAGCTGTTTCTGACTTACGATGACCCCAAGACAAACCTATCACAGGGTCTTCTTCCCAAAATTTGTTTGTGGGGGGTTGCCTTTGCCTTCCTCTGAGGCTGAGAGAGTGCAACTTGCTCAAGGTCACTCAGTGGGTTTCCACAGCTGAGCAGAGAGTTCTCCAGAGTCACAGTACAGTGCTCAAAGCACTACACCACTCAGTGACATACCTCCAACATTTCACAGATGAAAACTGGGACATGTGTGGCCAAGCAATATCAGAGTGTCATCAGTGTGGAAAAAGTAATTAATGAGAGAAAACAGACAAGCCAGGAGAGGCTGTGGCAGTTTGCTTTTGCCCGAGACTCCTGAGGAGGGTAAAATTTTGCCCTCTCCTCTTTGCTTTGTAGAGTTAATGGTGTGCAAACCACTTTTGCTCTTTGAAATTAGTTTATAGCAATTGAAGTAAGCCAAGGACAAAGAGAGAATAACCAGAGCATTTTAAAAGCAGCTGCAAAAGTGGGATGGCAAAGGACTGTCCCTTCCAGATCAGGACAGTTGGAGGGAACACAGTGGCAGGGATGAGGTCTAGTGAAGGAAACTGTGGGCACCCCCCACTCCATACCTCTGGGCACTCTTATGGGCAAGACAGTACACACAAGAGGGTGGATGATGGGGAAAACCAGTGACTGCCCTTAAAAACTGGAAGGATTACTGGCTTGGCTAGGGTAGACCAGGAGGAATCCCTTTGAAATGTATGATGGAAGGAAAAGCGGGATATAAATTGAATACCTGTCAGTTCCCAGCTTGGTAGTTCAAGGATTACAGGACAGTGTAAAAAATTCAGTTAGCTATGCTCCAAATTAATTTCATGAGGGACATGGAGGCGCATGCAGGTGTGCTTTGACAAGCAAGGTGATGTGGGGAGGAAAGGCAATGTGCATTTCTGTAACTCATAGTCCTATAACATAGTTCTGTAACTTTAGTCCTTTGATGTGTCTAGTTGTGCACACACCTAAGCACATATTCGTGTTCTGTGTCTGGTTGCTCATCCTCCATGACGTGGAAAAGCTCAGCAAGTGGTTGGCACTGACTTCCAGTGCCTGGGATCTGGTTCATGCCTACATCTCCCTCAATAACAATTTGTATTGTAGACTCTCAAGTATCTGATCACATCACAGATTTTGGGGTAGATTTTAGAACCTTACTATCCAGTTTTTCCATCATGGGAACACGTCAGCTTTGACCACAATAGACCTTGCTATTTTCTAGATTCAGCACTGTCAAAAAAAAAGAAACTTCTCCCAAGTCTTACAGGTGTAAATGTATAGGGGTGTGTGTGTATTAAAAGCATTCACCCTATTTCTGTCTCCTGTGTCCATATCATGAATTGGGTGTTGGCCTCTTAAATACATTCACACGGTGCATGTCCTCATAGATAACAAAGGTTGTTCACTCTTGCACAGGCAGCAAGCAAGGTGTGCTTGTCAGAGGAATTCTCTAACCCGGAATTTTAAATCAGTGTTTGAAACTCAATAGGGGGTGGGGAACTTCAGAAGGCCCCTCCTCAGTCCCAGGCCCATCATCAAATTAGTAAAATTGCAACCCCTATTTACCCTGGGCCACAAGTTCTATCTGAAGCAGTTGGTCTAGGCACACCATTGTAGGCATTGCCTTCAGGTCGTCTGTTGACTCCGGATGACCCCATGAGTTTTCTGGGGTTTTCTGAGGTAAGGAATCCTCTGAGTTGGTTTTCCACTGCCGCCTCCTGTAATAAAAGCCCACAATGCCTGGTATTCCCTGCATGTCCCCTGTCTGATTGCTAACCAGACCTGACCCTGCTCTAGCCACACAGATAAACATTATATATTTGCTTTCAAAAATTATGATTTTTTTTTCAGGTACCCAGATTGGAAAACAGGGACTGTCAGGCACTTGCAACCCACAGTTGCTTAGTAGATACCAATCTGTTTTAACCAAGGTTTTCTGAAATCTTTATCTCCTTACTTCCTGCCATGTCCTATCAAGTGCCACCCCCCACAGAAAAGAGAAAATGGGGGGGGAGTGGAATTGCCCATATTGTGAGGTTAGCAGGCAAGCAAAAACCTTGCTTGATATATTTAGAAATGCCTGGTGAACTCGGTTATCTCAGTGCTGAATTTCCAATGTGGGAATGATGTCATTTTTTTCCAAGGGTAAAAAGAATTTCAGCACATCCTAAAAATTCTGCTCTCTGTCAGTGCTGTGAAGGGAGCGCACACTGATTATTAGACTAAAAGAAGGCAAGGCTGTGTCTCTAATTGGATCAAAAGGACATCCAAAATCAATCTCTTGTACACTTGAAATAGATACCTTTTCTGCTTCTCTTGTGTGGCCAAAATGTTTTTCCTATGAAAACAGGCTCTAATTTGTCAGCCTTGCAAAGATTTTACTTTGTTAAGCTGAAAAATATACAGCCATTTCAATAATGCTGGTTTAGACTACTCCTGAGCCTGTACTGAGTACAGTTGCAGGTGGCTTAATCTTAGATCCAGCAAACAAAATGGACATGTGAATTTGCCACATACGGTGTCGTGTCTTTGGCTCAGATACAGTCTGCCTCAGGGATATACATGAGGGCGGAGATGCTCCGTGAACGTCTGAAGTGCTCTTGCGCTGTGTCAGACCAATGATCCATCTGTTAGCTTGAACCTGGAGCTGAATCCAGCCCTTTTGGGGTCACGATCCAAGTCTCTGGGCTTCTTCAGATGACCATGACTCTTCCCCCGTGTTACCGGGTAGTTTCCCTGCTTTTGCAAGGCCTCCCAGTTCTGAAAGGTTGAGATGTCTCTTCTGAGGCTTTATGACCAGCAGTCTAAGCTTTAAGCTAAAATGTGGTGGCATTTTGGCCCCACCTGTTACCCATCCACTGTATGTCCCCCCCCAGAAGCTTCTTTGAAAGAGGTTCCTTACCTTTGACTGAACCCAATTTCTCTGTCTACGCCAAGGTCACAGGAAGAGGTTTTCTTCCCCATCTTACTATGTAAGATCTTTTGACCTTCTTACTACAGAGCAAAAACTATGGGCCTCTTTCGAGCCTTCTGTATGCTTTTTGTGTGTAGGTCCTCTCAGCAGAGCAGAAACCTAAGTCTGACCCCAAGACTCTTGGCCCATTCCAAGCAAAAACACTTTGCAAGAGTGAGGTGTGGGCTCACAGCCTTTGCCTTGGTTGCTCCTAGAACATAAAGCTGGAAATCACCCAAGGGTTCAACTAGTCCAATCTCTAGCTCATGCAGGAAATTCACTGCTAAAGCATCTCCAAGTTGTGGCCATTCAGCCTCTGCTTAGAAAGCTCCAGGAGAGGTGAGCACCTTCCAAGGGCCATTCCACCATCAAACAGCTCCTACCACTGCCATGTTCTTCCTAATGTGTACTCAGAATCTTTCTTCTTGTCGTTTGAATCCATGGGATTTGGAAATCAGCCATTCTGAAGAAAGAACATTTGATGCTCCTCACATTGTCCCTGTTTTTTCTTTTTTTTAAAGAAAGCAGATGGGAGGAAAAGAAAAACCGTTCTTTGGTAACTGTGTAGGGTGAAAAGACAGCAAGGTATAGCAAGGGGAGCAATTCTAACACAAATGAGATTCTTCCCAGATTTGTTGTTTTTTTTTAAAATGCAAGTTAACCCCAAGACTAGGAGGGGAAACAAACCCTGGGTTTCTTAAAAACGTTTTTGCTAGTTCCTAGGGATGTTCAGTGTTTTTATCAGAAACCATACAAGAGCACTGGGCTATGGAGATAGGACTGAGACTAGAACAGAAGCAGCTGAGACCAGCAGTTCTTAATCTGTGGCCCACAGACCCCCCAGGGGGTCGCAGTGTCCTCACAGGGGGTCCACAAAGGCTTGAAGAAGTATTATGAGCTTTTATTGTTAAGAAAGACAGATCGATGGCCGCACATTGATCTCAAAGAACAGGAGTCTTCTGCTGGTCAGAGACATCGTTTGTATAAATTTTTGTTACAATATCTCAAAACAGTTCAGAAGTTATGAAAATAACTCTTTGATAATATCTATATTTATACATGCACACAGCCCTTGCTACTTCTGCACGCAGTGAGAACGTGCAAGTGAATGACGTTGAGTGGTTGAAACAAAGCACATGACTTTTCTTGCTACTGTGCAAGAAACCGCCAGAAACCACCTTCCTAGCTGCACTGAATTCTATTGTTGTCCGTGTTGTGCCACCATGTTCACCACCACCACAATAACAATAATACCACCACATTCTCTTGGTCATCCATGGCAACAGAAGATACTTGTAGGGGGTACAGAAAAGGTTAAGAACTTCTGCCCTAGACCACGGAAGAAAATCAGAAGAGGACTTCTTTTCTCTTCTATATATAGAGAGAGAGTCCCCCCACCCAACAGAAGTTTGAGCATATCAGCTTGAGCTGTAATCTCTTTGGGGATGTGGATCCCAATTCAGCCCGCATCTTAGGAGACGCTTGCCCAACTGGGGAGAGGGTGGAAGCCCTCAGAAGAGGTGTGCGCAAATAAGTTTATTTCCCTTGTTCTTGGGCTGCATATTCTGTGTTGCTTTGGCCAGCATTCTCTGTTGTTGTCGCTCTCTCTCAGCCTCTGCTCCTTTCTTTGATTTTCAGGGTGAGGAAGGCCCTCCCAGTCTGGAATACATCCAGGCCAAGGACCTGTTCCCCCACAAAGAGCTCATCAAGGAAGAAGAATCATTACAGGTAAGTCACCTCAATGACCAGGATGATGGGTATTGTGAAATTGTGCGGCAGGAGGTGTGGAGAGTGATGCTGGGTAACCACAGATCCTGACCTTTCCTTCCTTCCAGCCCCTGAGGATAAAGTTGAGTCACAGCAACCACATACCTCCAGCCTTGTTCCTTCTGTGCTGGCTGCTGACTTGACTTCTGAGCTCAATTCAGGCTGCTGGTTTTGACCTACAAAGACCTAAATGGTGGCAGAATATCTGAAAGACCACCTCCTCCCATAGGAACCTTCCCAAAATTTGAAATCTTTCAGCAGAGGCACTGTTGCATATTCCCCAATCCCACCAGGCTAGGCTAATGACGACAGGAGACATAGGGCCTTCACTGGGATGGCACTCTGGCTGTGGAACTCCCACCCAGGAAACATCAGGCTGGCCCTGTCCCTCTTGGACTTTCAGCAGGCAGCCAGGACTGGGCTGTTCATATGACCTTTGGCCCTGAAAACCAGGGTGACTTTTCTCATTGTTTCAGAGGTGTGTGTGTGTGTGTGTGTCTTGTAACAACTTTTTAAAAAGCTGTTTTAGTCTCCTTTTAAACAGCAGTTTGACCTGTTTTTATTTGCTGTACATCAGCTTGGGAGCTGTACCTGGCTGAGAAATGATAAATACTTAAATAAATTAAGTAAATAAGCAGGTGCTACCAGGGCACACTGTACTTGTTCAGGTGCAGTTTGCAGTTGTAGGGGTCACAGAGCACCCCTTGTCTTACCCTGTGGATCCACCTCTCTCTCCTTTCCAAAGATGCCTGTTTTCTGTCCTTCCCAAAGCTGCCACAGTTCTCCTGCCTTGTGGCCTCAGAGTAATCCTCATGGCAGGCTCCAGAAATAATGAAAATTGGTCATGGATGGTATAGCAGTTTGCATGTTAGACAAAAACTCCAAGAGATGGGGGTGCAAATCCCTGGCTCTGCTGTGGAAACCCACTAGAGGGCCTTGGAGAAGTCCTACTTTACGAGTCTCAGAAGAATGCAAGCCCAAACTTCTCTGAACAAATCTCACCCAAAAAACCCCCCAACCCACCGTAAGTTGGAAACAGTTTGAAGGCAGACTGCAACAAAGCAGTTAAGGTGCATTTTCCTTGCAAGATGCTGGCAGTTTGTGAAGAGGGGGGAAAGACAGTTTTAAACACTGGAGAAAAAAGTTGTGCAGAAGGTCTTGTATGACACACACACACACTCCAGATTTTCCTCTTCCTTTTAGCCATGAGCTAAGGCAGTTCACATCCAGAAAGCGGGACTCTTTGATTTTTGCAGAGGTGGCTGGGAGCAGCCATCAGTCACTGTCACAACCACTTCTGGTAACCTGTATGGACTTTCATCATGCCATCACTGCTGTTATCATTTTGAAGGCTGCCTTGCCTCCACAGAATGAGAAATATAGAACAAAGAGCCAATCCCATTCATTTGGCACAAGCAATTTTAAAACGGATAGAAAATCAGGCTTTTGGGTTACAGAAACTGCCAGGCTTTCTAGCCATTTGAAGGAAATGGCTGATATTTATCCTTCATTTCTTCTGGCTTCACTTTAACTCGTGCAACTTCTTGAACTGGGTGTTCATGTTCTACTGAGCTCTTCTTTTCTACTTGCCTTTAAAGAATTTCCAGAATGTTTCCGTTTAGTTCTTACGATTTCTCAGGTGTTTTAGAAGGTAATGTGTGCATTGCCCTCTTGGAAGAGGGGAAGTCACCCTTCCGAGCTGAAGATCGTATCCTCCTCATCTTAATTGCCAGGCACCCTGGGTTTCGTCAGGAGAAACTTTCTAGTGGCACTGTCACTTGCTGTTGCAGGAGCTGCACATTCTGCAGCATTGTGACCTGAACAGTTGTAAACAGTGCCTGCAAACTTCACCCTCTTGCTACAGACAGGGTTTGTTTTTTTAAGGGAAAAAAAATGCCCAGGACAGAAAAAAAGAGTCACATGATGTTCTTTTTGGTGAACTATAATGCGACAAAGCATTATTGTTCAGGCAGGACATTGGACTTCTCATGGAGGCTAGGAAGTACAAAGGCGTGCAGGAAACCTGATCACGTAACGCATTGGGATTCTCACAGAAATAGCCCACAGATCATTTTGGGCAGGTGGGAATTAAGCTGGAACTGCGTAATTCTGGTGTCATATAAATGTGGCTTAAATATGTCTGTATGTGCTTTCAGGTTGTCTGCCAACTTAGGCAGCCTCATGAATTTCAGAGAGTTTTCTTAGGCAAGGAAGACTGAGAGGTGGTTTTGCTAGTTCCTTTCTCTGAAATAGAGCCTCCAGTACTTGGGACTCATGTGTTGTCTCCCATCCAAGTGCTAACCAGGGCTGACCTTACTTGGCTTCCAGGATCAGACGAGATCTGGTGCCTTTCAGGGAGAATGCTAAAATTCCCACTCCTGAGCATTTTTCTTTGCTCTTCTGCTTAAATATTTTTAAGCATTTTGGGGGGTGAGGGGTGAAATAACAGCCACAAGCCCTAGCAAGATGAGCCCCCACAGGAAAGAGAGGCAAGGATCATTAGCTACCCCAAAAATGGGGTCTCCTTTCATCTACAGGCTTGCCCAATCCTTGCTGACAAGAACTGTAAGGAATTCCTATTTGGTCTGGCTTTTGGCATAGCAGGAATAAAATTCTTATTGAGGATGAATTTTTAGCATATCTTGTGTTTTGACTCACTACAGCATCTGTCTTATTTTTTTTTTTTTAAAGACCTTTCCTTGATCCCATGGTGTTAAATCCAAAACAAATAAGCAAAACAGCAAAGACATTAATGCCTAAATTTGGGGCTGGTTAGCCAATGTGTGAGCATACATACATTTGCCGCTCTCACAAAGAAGCATCCTGAAAAGCAACAATTGATTAAACCTCTCCCAGGCAGACAGGGCTTTTTTAAGTCAAATTTTGTTGCAGAATCCACCCAGACCTGGGTGTAGAAGAGAGGCATTTTGGAGCATTGTCACTTGCGCAGTTATAAACAGAGTCCTTGAGTTTTAACCACTCAACCTTGGTTGGTTTTTGCTTGATTGTTTTTAACGAAATTACCGACAAAAATTGTCCCAATCGATCCATTGCATTTGTGATAGTCACGGGTTTTTTGTTTTTGTCTTTTTGGGGGGAAAAAGGCGAGTCAGCAGCTGCTTGAAACAAACATGCAGTCACCTCTGAAAATTCTTTAGCTTTAAGAAAAAAATTTAAAAAGTACCACCTGAATTGCAAGGCAAAAGTGAAGCCAGCCAAGTGTGTCCCTTCTGATCCCAACAGCCACACAGCGCTGAAGAAAACTTGGTCCCACAGTCCTGTGAGAAGTTCACATCTTCTGCACAATTTCACAGAAACCTGGAGGTGTTAAGCTTTCCTCTTAACTGACAAAAAAAAAAAGTACATCTATTTTTAAATGACAAGGGCAGATTCCCCGTCTTGTTTTATCTTCAGCAGGAAAAACAAACAGGCTTTAGCTGAAACGAAAATGCAGACCAGCAGCCAAGAAGTTCTGGAGGATCGGCTATTGATACCCCTTGAGAATATTGTCCTCTCATTCCCTTTAACAAAAGCTTTCGAAACGTAGCCATGTGGTGTTTGTGTTGTTTTGCATCTTGGGGAGATAATTCTGTGTGTTATTATTGTGTGCCTTTAAGTCGGTCTGTACGTAGGGTGACCCTGTCATCGGGTTTTCTGGGACTGAGAGTGTGTGATGTGGCCAGGGCCACCTGGGGCTGAGAGTATGTGATGTGGCCAATGGTTTCTATGGCTGAGCAGGGAATCGAACCCTCGTCTCCTGGGTTGCAGTTCAATGCTCAGTCCATATATCACTCTGGCTCTCGTAGAGATAATTAGGAAGCATCTAATGGTAGATGGATAATTAGAAGGTAACTAATAAGAAATAGATAATTATGATTGAAATGAGAATATGCTGCTTTAATTGCCCCTTGGGTGGTCAGTATTATTGGGAACATACAGGTCTGGCTTTTCCTAAGTCAGGCTGTTTGGCCCATCTGGTTCAGGGAGGGTTGAACAAAGTTTGGCCTGGCGGCCCGTGTGGCCCCCCAAAGTAGCCACAACAGCTGCCACCGCTTTTATCAATCAGTCAGTCGACCTGTTCTCAGTTGGGGCTCAAGACGGCTTACCCTTTGAGAAAGTACAATACAGCTAAAAACATACAAAAAGTGCGTATGGCTCCCTGGCAGGCTGAAAACAGAACAAGAGAAAAACTAACGAATGCTTGAATCACTGATGCTGGGTATTATGTCAGATGATGTTCTAGACTGTTTCGAATAAGATCAGTAGTTTCCGGATTAATACCAAGTTCTTTATTGTTACAAGAAAACAGAAGTCACAAACTTGTGAGGTGCCGTACAACATCCCACTCAGATCAGGTGTCTACAGGTACCAGCGCCTTTGAAAAAGATTATCTTATTGTCTCTTTCTGTTCTTGAGCTGGGCTCCTGTGGTGACGAGCCTGAGTAGTCCAAAGGCGAGGGCTCTAACGGGGCTCCTTTCCCTCTCCCAGGTCCCATTCACAGTGCTGCAGGGTGAGGGCGTGGAATACCTGGGCCATGCCAGCGATGCAGTCATTGCCATCTCCAACTACCGGCTCCATATCAAGTTCAAGGACTCTGTTGTCAATGTAAGTTTCTGGGCTGCCTGTTGCAAGCCATGTTCTGAACAGAGAGCTGTACAGTCCTGCATCAGGCCCTCTTTTCTTGAAGTCAGCCTGTGTTAGGAAGGAGTGGAAGGCTGTTTAACCTACTCATCCACCCTTGCTGCAAATCTGCCATGTCCTGGCCTCCTCCACTGAGCTTCTGCTTGACCTTTCCAAACCTCCTTCCCAGGTTCTTTCCATGCAGCATGAAGCACAGTGGGGTGGCTGCCTCAGGCAGTGGAAGAGCAGCAGTGGCCAAATTATTCATCCTTCTCCCCTAGGAGATCCTGTGCATTTTTGGTCCAGAACTGGGAAGTTCTGAATACTGTGCTCCAAGGGATCCTTGGAGTCAGGCATGGTGGCTAGCAGAAGTACTTGTTCCAGGACCAGCACAGCTAGGCAAACAGTCTTCCCAGCCTCTGGCAAAAGAGAGGGGGAGACCATTCCATGTTGTGGGTGGGGACGTGTGCCTTTTCTAGTTCTTCCTCTGGGATACTGCTGGGACTGGTGGTGGGGACAGGCACAGCTACAAAGTTGGAGGCCGGAGCTTTGTGTCTAGGCATGGACCACGCCTGAGCCCTTGAGAGCTCTGATGTGGGTTTCAAAGCCAGGTGAGTGGAAGTATGTTAAATCAGTTGCCTAGTTGGTGCACTTCACCTCTGTGAGGTTATCTTTCTCCTGCCCATTGCCTGAGGCCCTCTCTCTGCTCCCTCCCTTCTCTCTATAGGTGCCTTTGAGAATGATGGAAAGTGTGGAGAGCCGAGACATGTTCCAGCTTCACATTGTCTGCAAGGATTCCAAAGTAGTCAGGTAGGAGAAAGAGGAGGAGGGGGGTGCTTTTGGAAAACTATAGACTGCCCTTCTTCATCTACAAGGGATCCCAAAGCAGCACACACAACGTGATAAAAGAACAAATTAAACATGGAAACGGCACTGTTGCCAATCAAGAACTGAAGAGGCAGATGCTGTTGTAGCTGTGGCATTAGGGGAGTTTCTTTGGGGTAGTCTGAGTGTTGGACTACAACCTTGGAGACCAGGGTTCGAATCCCCGCTTATCCAGGGAAACCCACTCCGTGACTTTGGGCACATCACATGTTCTCAGACCTCAGAAGACCCCATGATAGATTCGCATTAGGGTTGCCATAAGTTGGAGAGTTGTTTTTTTAAACTGCTTCAGCTATAATGACTGTGGGGCATCTTAGATTTCTGTTCAGAAAACAGCAGGATGTATTTTAAATAAGTAAAGAAATGTCTCGGCCCATGACAGGTGCCATTCCCATGTTGATTTTTACATGGGAGAGAGTGTCCTTTTCCCTCCTGGGCAGTAGATTGCCTAGAGGATGCTACTCTGGTCCTGCCTTCCTGAGCGTTCATGACAAGGGCCTGCATATCTCAATACCTCTCTCTCTCTCTCTCTCTCTCTCTCTCTCTCCCCCTCTCCCTCTCCCTCTCCCTCTCCCTCTCCCTCCCTCCCTCTTCCTTGTTTGGATCAGGTGCCATTTCTCTACTTTCAAGCAATGCCAGGAGTGGCTGAAGAGGCTCAGCCGAGCCATCGCGCGCCCCACCAAGCCAGAAGACCTCTTCGCATTCGCTTACCACGCCTGGTGCTTGGGAGTCTGTGCCGATGAGGAGGACCAGCACGCCCACCTCTGCCGCCCAGGTGAGTCTTGGCTGTCATTGTGTCCTGGTGGCTAACTCACATTACAAGTCCAGATGGCCTCAGACGGCCAAGGATTATTTTTTTGCATGCCTTAATCCTTTGCCTGTCATTGGAATGCATAGATGCATTGACAGTTCTTCTCACCTAAATTAGCTTCTTATTTAGTTACCCATCTAGTTCATGCCTTACTTACCTCTTGGTTGGATTGCTGTGAGTTGCTCTATATGGGTCTGCTTTTGAGGAGTGGAAGCTTTGGCTGGTCTAAAGAGCTGAGAACAGACTGCTTATTTGGCCTGACTAAATGGAGCACACAGCTCCCTATCGTAACAGCTCCCTTGCCTGCCAGTCCATTTCCACACACAATTCAAAGTACTGGTTTTGACCTATAAGGCCCTATATAGTTCAGGTCAGGTCTTTTGGAGGACCATATTTTCCCTTACAAACCTGCTTATTTTTTTGAGATCTGCTTGGGAGACCCTTCTCTCTGTCCCGTCACCATCTCATGGACACGGGAGATCGGCTTTTCCGTGGCTGCCCCCAGGCTCTGGAACTTCCTTTCCAGAGCAGTTAGACTGGCACCGTCCCCACTCTCTTGTTGAAAACAATCAAAGACTTTTCTGTTTAGACAGGCTTTGCAGAACTGATTGGACAAGGCCCATTCCCTCTAAACACTGGGCTGGCTTTCCTGTTTGCTATTTTTGTTATGCTGGGTTTCTTTAATGGTTTGTGTTTTTAACTGGTTTTAATTTTTTTTACTCACTTTTTAACTTTGGCAATTTGTGAATTTTTAGCTGCTGCAAGCCGCCTTGAGTCCCAAACTGAGAAAAGCTGAGAAATAAATAAAAAAAAAATTAAAATATTTCTACCTCACTTCATTTCAAAAAGCTCTCAGAAGGACTTACAAGTAAAATTAAAACAAATAGTTAAAACAGTTTAAAACAGTGGTTCTTAACCTTTTTTTTTATTAAAGTTTATATTAAACATAAAAAAAGCCCCTTCCCCACTTCCGTCTTTTCCCCAATTGAATCTGCTTATTTCTCTTCATACATGCATATTTTAACCATAACAGTAGTCTTTCATTATTACATTGTACATCTTACATTAATGCATTACTACCTGTAACACAATCTATACATTATTACTTTCTTTATTTTCATTGTTACTTTCTATATTATTTCTTTATCCAATCCAATACTTCTCTCCATTCATTCTTAACCTTTTCTCTAGCAGGGACTCCCCTGTAAATGTAATTTGTTGCCAGGGTCCCCCAAGACCTAACTCAAGATTTAAACATTTAAATTTAGATTTAAATAGTCAAACATTTGTTTAAATAGTCAACTATTTATTTATTTTTTTAAAGTTTCTGGAGACTAGGATTCAAATCCCCATTCAGACAGTGAGTGACCTTGGCAAGTCCCCATTGCTGCCTCAGTTGTTGCTTGCCAGCATCAGTAGGGCTTTATGGACCTCCAGTGAGGGCTGCATGGACCACCGACCCCCCCCGTCCCTGGACCCCAGATTAAGAACTACTGGTCTGAAACAAAACAAAAAAATTAAATAAACTAAACATAAGTTGAAAGAGACATAACAGATTAAAAGAAATTAAAAATTACGTCAGTATTTGTATAGGGCTGATGAATAGCCAAGTTTTCACTTGGAATCTCAGTGAAATGAGAGTTGGTGCCAGTTGGGTTTCAAAGGGACAGACATCCCACAGTTAGGGTGCCATGGCTAAGAAGGCCCTGTTCCTGCCCACGTCCCCACACAGTGTATTGGGCTCACTGCTGCCACAGTAGAGGAGCCCCTCCCCTCAGTAAACTTCAGTCCTCAGGCATGCACACATAGAGAGAGGGGCTCCCTCAAGAACTGAGGTCCCGTTGAATCAGCGCGGCCGTGGTGAGTCAGCACTTACATAAGTTCGGTTGATTGAGTGGGCTTAGCCCTCTTTGGGACTGACTGTTAAAAGGAGGTGTCAGAATAAACTGTCAAAATTTAGGCAGTGGCTGAGATAAATGGCTTTGTTCCTTCACCAGGAGACCACGTGAAATATCGCTTTGAGATGGAGCTCGCCCGGATGGGCTTCGACCTGCAGAACGTGTGGCGGGTTTCCGACATCAACAGCAACTACAAGTGAGTCATCCTGTTTGCCAGACCCTCTCACGGAGAAGGGAAAGAGAGTCTGTGGCATTGCAAAAAATGCCCCCCTCTACCCACCCAGCCTGTGCCTTGGCGCTGACCTGCAGAAACCACAGTTGGCATCTGATCCCCCAGATGATAGCACTAGATACAGATAGCAGTTTACACTGGCAAGGCAATCCCATGGCATTGCCTTGAGGGTAGTGAAAAGCCTGTCTGAGTCACTCTGTGTACCCAGACACACACCGTCTCATGTCAAACTTCTGACAGATGCAACAGAGAGATGCCTTCCCCCCAACACAGCCCATATAAAAGTACTTTTGAGTGGGGGAGATAGGCAAGCTTGAAATAAAGAAGAGATTCCTAATTTTTTTTACCTTGCTGCAGTAACACCACCAAGAGCAGCACTTCCATTTTGTTGAGAAACATTTTAATCAAAGTGAGGGGGTCATTTGGAAAACCAACAGGAGAAGGAAGACATTCGATAGATGATCACTAAGCCTCTCTGGCCAGAGAAAGATTGTTACTGGGAGCGGGAAGGCTAAACATCCACCCTTCCGTTGATACTTGGACATGGTTAGGCTCATGTGCTCCAGACACATGCGGAGCAGTTATTCTAGCTAAGGGGCATTGAGTCACGATCGTGGGGATGGGGTGAAGGTCCTGTGGGGCATCTGTGAGAGTTAATATCCTTGGTTTTCCCCAGCCGAAAGAAAAATCAAGGCTGCTTCTGTACCCAGACAGCTGCTTGCGTAGAGGAGCCTCCCCTTTTGCTGCCCTGTGATGACCACATTCTGTTACTACCTTATAGAAGGGGGGGGGATTTGGCCTCTGGGTCATATGCAGTCCTTGGAGCCCACCAAGTGTGACCTCCAGTGCATCTCCACCACATTTTTAATTCTGTATACAGATTTGGGGGAAGGGGGAGTTTATCCCCAAGCCAGCCAGAACATGACAAAAAATGGCCACAAATGCAGTTGCCTCCCTCCCCAAGCCCCCTTCCCCTTAGAAAAGCTCCCACTCCAGGAAAAAGGTGGCATATAAATAAACAATAAAATAAATAAATAAAACTGGTCCCCAGAACAGCAAAAATGGTATCCAGACTCGCTTTGGACATGCCAGAATGCCACCTTGTGGCCTGCTGGAAGAGCAGTCGCCCTTCCTGTAGCCTTCCTCCTGCCCAGCGATCAGCTGAGACTGAATACCCTGTATCTCATCCCATTATTATTTCCTTTTTGTAAATTTCAGAATGCTTTTTTGTTGAATCCTCAAATATGCATAACCATGCAAGTTGTTTTGATTTTATTATTTTTTTAAGCCTGAGTTTGATCATTTCCTTTGTTCTTGTCCTGTGGCCAGGCACTGATCCCCACTTCCCTATGTCTCTCTTCCTTGCCTAGGTTGTGTACCAGCTACCCGCAGAAGCTCCTCGTCCCCGTATGGATCACGGACAAAGAGCTGGAGAACGTGGCTTCCTTCCGCTCTTGGAAACGGATCCCGGCAGTTGTGTATAGGTACAGAGCCCTGCCTGTCTTCTAGAAGAGAGTGGAGCCTTCACAGCCCTGCAGGGGCTGTTAGGTCCCAAAGCCTACTGGCTTCTGCCAACATGGTCCCTGGTCAGGGATGACAGGAGCTGTACTCCATCAGCATGCAAAGGAGCCACAGTCTCCCTGCCTCTGTGAAAGCACGTCAAGTGGTCCAGCCACCCTTTTTCAAGAACTGAGAGCCTCTCTCCTCCTTGGTGGTTTTCAAAATAAGATTGGCAGGTTTGGGATCTTCCAATTGTGTCTTTAAAAAATAACTCTTTTTGGCCGACTTTAGATCCTGAAGGCCAAAATTTTTGTATTTTGAGACAGCCTATCCTTAAATGGTCTGTTGGAAAGCTCTGTGATTCTTGGGGGGCTCTTCTGAAGCATCCTAGGATGACCCTGCTTAGCTTCCCTTGGCGAGTGCTTACAGCTTCCTCTCGCAGATTTGACGTGTTCCCAGGTTTGACGTATTGCGTGTTCCTTCCTTCTGTATCCAAGCATTGTCACAGCAAGGAAGCCAAAACTGCTTTGGAAAGGAAGAGAAATGTTATTGGCACTTGGGGTCAGGGCTGTGCCACAGCTGCCTCAGGAATGCAAGAGTCCATTCCTTTTGGCAACTGTGGCTTCTTTAAACCAGCCTCCAGATGTGCGGGACTCAGTGGGTCTTGGCTTCTCTTCCAGACACTTGCGCAACGGGGCAGTGATTGCCCGCTGCAGCCAGCCCGAGATCAGCTGGTGGGGCTGGCGCAATGCCGACGACGAGTACCTTGTGACCTCCATTGCCAAAGCCTGTGCCTTGAACCCGGGACAGAGGCTGGCCGGGGGGACCCCGCATTCGGGGCTCAGCGATGGCAGCGAGGCCTGCGATGCAGGATTTGGTGAGTAAGAAAGGAGCCTCCTCCTTCTCCCACCATAGAATCATAGAGCTGGAAGGGACCCCATGGAGGAATACACAGCTAAAGCAACTAGAATTTAAATCTCAAAGGGTCCCTGAAGAAAAGGGTCTTCCCCGTCAGCAGAAAGAGAGCAAGGAGAGGGCCAACTGGACTTTCCGTGGAAGGGAGTTCCGTAGCTTGGGAGTAGCCACAGAGAAGGCCCTCGTAGCTGTTTCCCCACAAGGCATGTCTGTGAAGCTGGTGGGACCGAGAAATATTAAAATTGATACTGGCTCGTCTTTTGTCTTGCCGGGCAGAGGGTCTAGCTGTCTTCTCCAGCCTGGTGTCTTCCAGATGTTTTGGACTTTGGCTCGCATGTCCATCCTTCCCTCAGTCGCATCAGCTGGAGCAATGGGAGGTGCAATCTAAAATATTCTAGAGGGCACTAGGATGGAGGAAGGCAGTTTGTACAGTTAAAAGGAGAGAGCATCCAGACTGCTGTCTTTTTGCAGATTCGTCACTGACGGCATGCTCGAATGGGGAGAGTTCAGCAACCCCTCAGAAGCTGCTGATTCTGGATGCCCGGTCGTACACAGCCGCCGTTGCCAACAGAGCCAAGGGAGGAGGTTGCGAATGTGAAGGTATGGTCTCTGTAGGTCTAATTGTTGTTGATCTTTTTCCCCAGGTAGCTAACAAAGCACTGACAAATTGCCAGAAGAAGATTTGGGACCTGACTGTGTGCGTTTTGTTAGGAAGGAGACGGGGGAGGGAAAAGGGACCCAGGTACCAGGGAAAACCAAAACCCATTTTGCTAACACCCAAGCCACTGGGTGAGAAAAATCACAAGGTTCATTTTTCAAAAATGGACCTGCTATTTGCAATGGAGTGTGTGTGTGTGTGCGCCTAAAACTGGCAAGATGGACTCTTCAGATGGTGCTGGACCAGAGCTCCCAGCATTCCCCTTTGCTGGCTATGTTGCTGAAGGAGCTGCTATCTTGCAACATGGAGAGGAATGTCCTTTGCCCACCCAAGGCACATGTGTCTATTTACCATACACACGTGTAGACACATGCTGTGCGGTTCCTTGCACTGGGGCAATTTTAACCCATCCACTCATAGGAGAGCCCATCTACTAATGGGTGGACACGCAGCTGGGAGGTAAGATCTTATTCCAATGAGTTATTTTATTAACTAGTTGCTTTTTTCCAGTAACAAGCTGGGACAGCATTAACTTTGTGCCTTTAACAGTCACAACTGTAATTCACTACTTTTTCAGTGGGTCAGGAACTGCTTCTCTGCCTGTTATATATACCTTGTGTTGTACCTGATAAATGGGAGGGGCGGGAAGGATTGCACGGATGTCTGGCGTGTGCTGAAGCCAGAAACGTTTCCTCTTCATGCATTTTTCTCAGAAAGGTGCAGTATGTGAATTGGCCACTTGGAGAAACCAGATAGCATTTTCCTTTATTTTCTAATGGCGCAAGGGTAGCACTAAGGTAATTTTTTAGTAACAAATAACTCAGCAAGTTACCTTTCTGAACTGCAGTTAACAATAAGCTCCGCAGTTAGAATAACGAGTAAAGCCATTAGTCCAGGCTCAGCACAGTCTGGTTCTTGCTGCAAGACTTTTCTTCTGACAGCTGGGACAGGCATCCAGGTGACGTTCTCCCTCCATGTTGTGTTTCAGAATATTACCCAAACTGTGAGGTGGTGTTCATGGGTATGGCCAACATCCATTCCATCCGGAACAGCTTCCAGTACCTGCGGGCCGTCTGCAGCCAAATGCCAGATCCTAGCAAGTGAGTCTTAGTTAGCCTGTCCTGCTCAGCAAGGGCTGATACTTTAGATTCAGATTGTGGGACTTCCTTCTTTTACTTTCCTTCCTCTGGCCAGTGAATTCCAGGGAACTGGGGAGCTGGTCTGATAGGAGGGACTGGTTTTGCTGGAGGGAGATCCTTCCTGTCTAGAAAACCTTATGGAGAGATTACCTTTTGGGACTACAGTTTCTCTGCTGCGTTTTTTTGTGCCAGCTCTGTCAACCTCTTCTTTTCTCCTTTGCTCTTCTTTTCCCCTCTGGTTCTGGAAATCTTTCCTCCTACTCTATGGAAGACTAGCAGTGTGAAAGAGTCAGTTCCCCGGCTTAACCTCCTTTTTGTCTCCTTTTTCCTTCCTCAGCTGGCTTTCAGCTCTGGAGAGCACCAAGTGGCTACAACACCTTTCTGTCATGCTGAAGGCAGCCGTCTTAGTCGCCAACGCAGTGGACCGGGAGGGACGCCCCGTGCTGGTGCACTGCTCCGACGGCTGGGACCGGACCCCACAGATTGTCGCCCTGGCAAAGATCCTCCTGGACCCATACTACAGGACAATGGAGGTACAGGGCCTCAGACGACCAGCATGTGGGAATGGGGCCATGGTTTTGGGCAGAATCCAAGCGGGATGTGTTTTGTAACTATGGTTAATGTGCAAAATTACCCCAAAGTTGATGAACTGAAACTTCTTCTTCTCTCTCTCTCTCTCTTTCTCTCTCAATCTCTCTCTCTCTCTCTCTCGCACACACACACACACACACAGCCTCCTTTGTTTCTGTTTTCCAGCTGTTTCAGCAGGCTGTCATAAAAAGCACTCAGCTTTCAACAGCTTGCCTCTTCAGTGCTTTGGAGTGGGTCTTTTGTTTAAAAAAGCTAACATAATTCTAGGCTGTATCAATAGGAGTGGACTGTCTAGGTTGAGGGAAATAAGTCAGACATCAGTTGGAATCCTGTGTCTGGTTCTGGGCATCACCATTCAAGAAGGATATTGACAGGCTGGAATGTGTCCGGAGGAGGATGACCAAAATGGCAAAAGAACTAGAAACCGTGAAGCCCTCTGAGGAGTGGCATAGGGAACTGGAGATGTTTAGCCTGGAGAAGAGAAGGTTAAGAGGCAGCATGATAGCTCTGTTTAAATATTTGAAGGGATGCCATATGGAGAATGGAGCAAGCCAGTTTTCTGCTGCTCCAGAGACTAGGGCGTGGAGCATCCTATGGAATCCTGGGGTCTGCAGTTTAGGGAGGGGCCTTTATAATTCCCAGCCAGATTGCTCTTTGGTCCCAGTAAACTGCAAACCCCAGAATTCCACAGAACATTGAAAGTGGAATAATAGCACTATATCAGTGTAGTGCGGAAAGTCCCTAAGTAACTTTTGGAGGAAAACAGGGAAAATGACCTCTGCAGGCTGGAAGGAAACAAATAGGCTGAGTGAATAGATCAAAGAAAAAGAACAGAGAGGTATTACAAAAGGGAAGGCGTACTTGCAAGTCTAGACTTCCCTCTCACTAATTATTTTACACAAGCATTGTTGCTTTCAGCAGATGCACTGTTTCAGATGGACTGAATTCATACAGGGCATTATTGCTAATGAACTTTGAGTGATGCCCAGACACAGACCAGTAGCCAGTGAAATGTCTGTATTCTGCACATGGAAGAGGATGGGAAGCCAGTGGTGGGTGGGAGAGGGATTTGGGGAGTGAAGTCCACAGTCAGGGGGAAGAGAGGTATCAGTGAACCTCAGAAGCCCCCTGCCTGCTCACTGGGTCCTCTGTGGTATTGTGACTTAACCATCTCCTCCTCCTTGGCAGGGTTTCCAAGTGTTGGTGGAATCCGACTGGCTGGATTTTGGCCACAAGTTCGCAGATCGCTGTGGCCACCAGGAGAAAGCAGAGGACCAGAACGAGCAGTGCCCCGTTTTCTTGCAGTGGCTGGATTCTGTCCACCAGTTGCTCAAACAGTTCCCCTGCCTTTTTGAATTCAATGAAGCTTTCTTGGTAAGAATGAATTTGCTGCAGAAGGCCCTTCTCTCAAAAATCCAGAGATCTGTGTCTAAATCCTAGCATTTCTCAGAGGAAGAGGGTGCTTCATTTCCTCACAGCTAGTTGGGTGTAGCAGAGCCAGGGCCCTTAGAATCAAAGCCCCAGGACTTTTGATAAGGAGGGGTTGTGCTATCATGTACCACCCTCTTGGAATCCTTGCTCCCCCACCACAATCTTAGCTGCAGTGGCCACAGAATCTGACAGGGAAATGTATTTTCCCAGCATCCCTTTCTTGGGATGAGTTACTCGTCCTCTGATCCAAAGTGTTCTTCAGTAGCTTGGTTTTGACTGGGCAAGACCCATTAGATTTACAAAAGAACTCATCCTGGAGGAGCTGGAAACTACCGGAGACACTTTTTTTTTAACACAGCCTCTGGCATTTTTGGTCTGTCATTCAATGTATCACAAATAAGGACTGCCTGCATTCTATAATTTGCCACAACACCACCAGTTACAATGAGCATTGGACTTAACCCAAAGTATCACATCTTTTTTCCTCTCTTCCTACTACAGTCCAGTCCAGTCATTGGTTTCTGTGTACAACAGCCATCCTGATCATGGAGAACCCTAGATAATGCAGAAAGGGCTGGTCATAATCTAAGTGATTTCCAAGGATATCATAAACCCACAAAACATCTGTTTACCTTCTGTTTTATTTATCTATGTTAGATTTTTCCTGACTAGGTCCAGATGGGCTCATGGTGGTCTGTACAATATTTTTTATAAACCAGACAGAGGGGAACAAGCCGTCTCCAAGATGGTGGTGACAGCGGTCCCATTTGTGAGCTGGCCCAAAATCTTTACTGAAGGGGTTTCTCTTGATCCTGCAGGTGAAACTGGTACAGCACACGTACTCCTGCCTTTACGGGACCTTCCTGGGGAACAGCCCTTGCGAGCGCGAGATGCATAACATCCCCAAGCGAACCTGTTCTGTTTGGTCCCTCCTAAGAGCAGGCAACAAGAATTTCCACAACCTGCTCTATATACCTGGGGCCGACCAGGTGAGTGAGATTCTCACCAGGGCTGGGCCTCCAGGCTGGGCCTAGAGGAGGGGAAAAATTCCTACCTTGTTCTCTGACTCTCATTTTCCCTACCTCCCCCCGCCAGGTGCTTCATCCGGTGTGCCACGTCCGAGCCCTGCACCTCTGGACCGCTGTCTATCTCCCAGCGTCGTCCCCCTGCCCCCTGGGAGAAGAGGGCATGGATCTCTACCTGCCTTCCGGATCCCAAAGTCAGGATTTCAGCAGCAGGTCTCTCGACAGGTAGGAGAAAGGAACTGTCCTCCCAGGGCTTGCAGGATTCTGTCATGGATTAGCTTTGTAAGACATGCCAGGGAACCTTTCCACACTGAACGGTTATAGCACTTTGATCCCACTTTAGCTGTATGGCTGCATCCTGCAGAATCCTGGAATCTGTAGGTTGGTAGGACCCTGGAGAGACCCTGGTGGAGAATTCTAAATACCTCATGATACTACAAATCCCAGGGTTCCATAGGATGCCCCATCCCCCTGTTTCTTTATAATAGTAATGCAGTGTTGTTCTTCATCTTAAGATGTCCAGGCCTGATTGCAAAATCCTCAGCCTTCTTTTAAGGGGTGGGAGAAACAGGGTCCCAGCAAGTCTGCTTTTGCACCCTCAACCCCTCAGGGCTCCTCAACCCCGTCCTTTTCTAGCCAAAACAAAAAAGTAGAAGAAGGGTGGATTGCCTCTCCTGGGAGCTTCTCTGAATATCATTTCACCTTTTAAACAGACCACTTTCCCTGTGCACTGTTTTAACATAAATAGTAATAATAATGTGAAAGAAATTCCAAAACCAGGAATGGATTTCTGGCCACTTATGGTTTTTAGAAGGCTATGCAGATCCCAGAGGCAAAAGAAAAAATCAAACCTGTCCCCTCCAGACCCTTCACAGTTGCCCATCCCTTCTCTCCAGCTAGGGGTCCATTCATGACACACCATTATAGTGCAGTATTCCACTTTAACTGCCATGCCGACATTCTCTGGAGTTCAGGCATTTGTAGCTTTAGAATTCAGGGATGGTGGAGAGATCCAGTGTGGGGAAATTGTTTGAACATTGGACAAAGACTGGAGACCAGAGTTTAAATTCCTGCTCAGCCATGGAGACCCACTGGGTGACTGTGGGCAAGTCACACTCTCTGACCCTCAGAGGAAGGCAGTGGCAAACTCCCTCTGAACAAATCTTGCCAAGAAAACCCCATGACTGCCTTAGGACGTGTGTGTCCTTGAAGGCATACAACAACAAGCAGAACAAGTCTCTGGCAGAGATCTCTAATGCCTCCTAAACTGCAAATTTCCTCTGATTGTGTAGTGTCAAAGGACTCTTAAGAATTAAGAGACCTCGAGAAGCTGTTAATCTTTTGCAGCCCTGACAGAGCGACCATGGTTCTCTTTTTTATTTTTTTTCCCCCTGTCGCTGAATTGAGGACTGAGCCTGGGCCCATTCAGTGTTTTGTCTTGCCCCCGGCTTGGCGAGGTCCCCCTCCACAGACCAGAAGCATTCACCCCCCAGGACACCCCCCCCCATCTTCTTGCCTTCTCTGATTTCAGGTTACCAAAGACAAGATCCATGGATGACCTTCTCTCTGCGTGTGATCCTGGCAGCCTGCTGACCCGCACATCGAGTGATCCAAATCTGAATAACCACTCTCAGGACGTCAGGGTCGGCCTGGAACCCAGGCACTCCAATGCCGAGGAGACCGTGGCAGGCAAAGAAAGCTTGGGAGAGGAACCGTCTCGGGTGGCGGAACAGCAGCTGCAGCAGGAGCTCTGTGCCCTCCATCTTGGCAGCAGCAGTTCTGATCACCACGAAGTTGACCAGATGCTGCAGGACCACGAGGCATCTCCACAGTTAAACAACCTGTCACTTGAGGTGGGAGAAAGGGTAAGCCGAACAGGCCCAGAAGCACCGGAAGGCCCCCGCCTGGCTCCTCCCGAGCAGAAGACTCTTTCCCGGGATTTAGCCGGAACGGAAGAGCCATTTGAAAAGTTTCCCCACACCCCCACCAAGGACATTGGTGCGGAGCCCAAGGGTACCTGGGACTTGGTCGAACCTTTCAGCTTCCCAGAGTTCTCCCTCCGGCCTTCAGCACGAGCTCCCGGTTTTGGGAACCCGCCGGCTCTCAGCGTCCCAAGACAGGATGCTCCGGGCTGTCGAAAGGAGGAAGAAGAGGAGGGTAAACGGGGCAATTCCCGGCATGGGGAGGAAGGCCACCAGACGCAGGGGAAGGCTCAGCCGGAGTGGTGGCGGAAGGGGATCTCTCAGAGCCAGACGAGTGAGTTTTCTCTCCTGGGAGCCAACTGGGACAGTTTCCAAGGGATGGGGACATCCCTCTCCGGGGGAGATGGGGGGCCCAGGCGTCTCTTCTCCTATGGCTGTTGCAACAAGAGGCTGAGCAGCCGACACCTCTGGGCCTCGGGACTGGGCCTCAGCAGCCAGTGGCCTTCAAAAGACGGGGCCAAGCTCCCCGGCTGTTCCAGTCATTCCGGCCCCCCTTGTGCAGGAGCCACATCTGGGAAGGCCATCCGTCCGTGGCTCCCCTGCCACTTGAAGCAGGCCCTCAGCTCTAAGCACGCGCCCCCCAGCAGCCCTTCTCCGGTGCCTCCCTTCTACCTGGACGACGACGGCCTCCCCTTCCCCACGGACGTCGTCCAGCACCGGCTGCGGCAAATCGAAGCCACCTACAAGCAGGAGGTGGAGCAGCTGCGCAGGCAGGTGCGCGAACTGCAGCTCCGGCTGGACATCCGCCATTGCTACCCTCCACCCGCTGAGCCCCAGATGGACTACGAGGATGACTTTGTGAGTGCCCCCCCTTCCCCACAGGGCCCATCCGGTGGTTCCCGCAGCTTTCTCCTTAGGGGAGGTAGGCAGAACATCCTAGGTTGAAGGGGTTGGAGAGCCTTCGGCTACACACACGCAAGCCCAGAGACAGAAACAGGGAGTCCAAAATGCAGCCTGCCCCAAGCAGAGAAGGTAAGGACGCAGCAGTGTTGCTGCAGGGAAGCCAGCTTAGAGGTTGGCAAATTCCATTCCCATAGAAAGAAATCCCCTTTTCTTATTGTACTCTGTACTTTTGTGGGCATCTGTTATCCATGCTTTTCCTCTGTGTCCATGTTTTCCAGCAAAGATGTTCTAGTATTTCCTATCTGTCTGTCTATCCACCTATCTATCTGCTGTCTATCTGTCTACTTACCTGCCTGAAACACTACAGTGGTCAAACCGGTGCTTTGGCTATAGAGCAGCAGTTCCTAACTTTTTCTTTACCCCTTTAAATACCTTTTGTTGCCACAGACCGCCAAGACGTAACTCAAGATTTAAATCCCTAAAGCACATCAAATATTTATTCAAAGTTGCCCATCAAGGAGCTTCTTTTTATATGTGAATTTCTTCAAGATCATTCTCAACACAGCTACAGAATTCTTGGAAGCCGTAGGCATTCTGAGAATGTGATGGCCCAGGGTGGGCGACACTGGAGTTTGGTACAGCTATGAAGTTGTCTTCTGGCTGTATGCGTGGTAGCAAGAAATGTCACGTGCTTTTTCTCAGCCACTCAGCATCATTCACTTGCACATTCTCACCACATGCAGAAGTAGGAAGTGCTGAGTACAGTTCTTTCATAACTTTTGAACATTTTGAGATATTGCAATGAAATTTCATACAAACGATGCCTATCACTGGCTAAAGACTCCTGCCCTTCAGGTTCACTGTATGAGTGTCCTTATGTCTGTCTGGCTTCCTTCCTTCTTTTCTTTTAAACTTTTCTTCAAGCCCTCACAGACTTTCTGAGAGAACTTCATGGCCCCTCCAGGATCTGTGGACCACAGGTTAAGAACTGCTGCTGCAGAGTGTCCTGGGTTCAGTTTCTGGCATCTACAGTTAAAAATATCAAATGTGGAAAGTGAAGCAAAAATGCTCTTTGTACTGGAGAGCCATTGCCAGTTAGAACAAACAGGTCTGGCCTTGAAGGAGAAAACAGTCCAGTATCATAAAAATCACCTTCCTCTAGTCCTACGGGAGAGATTCTTCCAAGTTGACCTTTTGGGGAGGCTGAGAGGCTCAAGAGGGAGGAGAGGATGTCCGTAAAGATTAGCTGATGTTTGTCATGGCCTCCTTTTCAGACTTGCCTCAAGGAGTCAGATGGCAGCGAAAACGAGGATTTCTATTCTGACCACAGTGAAGACTGTCTCTCTGAAACGAGCTGGGAGCCTGTCGATAAAAGAGAAACTGAGGTACGTCACATCTCCCTGGATGGCTAGCAAGATTAGTCAAGGGGCTGATACCTGGGAGCTGCTACATAAATTGTGGTTGTTGTGTGCCTTCAGGTTGTTTCTGACTTACAGTGACCCTAAGGCAAACCTATCACGGAGCTGAGAGTGTGTGACTCACCCTAGGTCACCCACTGGATTTCCATAGCTGAGCAGGAAATTGAATCCTGCTCTCCAGGGTCTGAGTCCAACACTCAAACCACTACGCTGTGCTTTCTCTTGCAAGTAGCAGGTGTATTATACATTCCCTGTTTTCACTGCTTTTTCTCCTAAATGTCAAAAATATTCTGCGCACAAAAAGAGCATCCACACCGGATGACCTGTCCAACCTAGTATTTTTTCCCTCTGGCATTAGCCAAACCTGGATGTGTAGCAGTTTGTCAGTTCTGTGGCGGGCAAAGAGACAGACTGCATTCCTTGTTGCCTACAGTCTCTGTTCTCTGAGGGAATATTTTTTCCCTCTGGTGTGATTTCAAATGCTTTAAAGATCTCCTTCTCCCCTCCTCCCCTCCACCAAACATTTTCCCTATCTCTTACCTTTTCACATCGTCATCATAGTTCCTCTGTGAATTATTTCTTCTTTGTCAAACTTTTGTCTGAAAATTAAGGGCCTGAGACATAGCGCTCCCCACCCAAAAAGTCCTTTAAAATATGCGAAGGAAAAGTTGTCGCTCCCTTGTTGTTCTCTTTCAGCGTCGGTAGCATTAGTGTCCTGTCTAACAGGAATGAAATCGATCTTGACCCACTGATTTCTTGCAGGTCACCCGCTGGGTTCCAGACCACATGGCCTCGCACTGCTTTAACTGTGACTGTGAGTTCTGGCTAGCCAAACGCAGGCATCACTGCAGGTAAGGCTCAGCAGTTGCTCTGGAATTTCACCATTGGTCTTCTCAGTTTTTGTTCTTAACCTTCCTCCACCTTGGATAAACACACCCCAAATATGCACAGTTGGAAAGAAAAGGTGCTGGGACAGAGAGATGGGGTAGAAAGGGGAACTATATGAATCGTTTCTCCAAAGGGAGAGAGGGGAAGGGTGCCTTAGAAGATGGGGACATCCCAATTAGACTTTGGCCATAGTTTGAGGTAACAGCCACACGTCATGTGTTTCTCAACCACTTGCTTACAGTCCCTGAGGACCTGTGTCTCCCCTCCTTAGAAAAGCAAATACAGCGTCCTGCTCTTACAAAATTGGCAAAGACCTTCAGTACCCTTTTAGGCATAGAAAGAGTCATAAACATCAACATCCTGATGTAGGGATGCAAATATTTGTCAACATCACAAGTTCCCATGGAGTTTGTACATCCCAAAGTGTATTGGGGAAATTATTCTGTGTGCAGGAGATTTTTTTTCCCAAAAAAAATGAGGAGGGTGCCCAAAACATTTTTAATGCAAAATACACCTTTTCCAAATAGCCACTTTCCAACCAGACCACCAAAAACAGGGTTGCTCTGGATTTTTTTTTACTATCTGGTTGCTGAGTCACTATTTGGAAACAGTGCTGTTTGCATTAAAAAACCCCACAATCTTCACACCAATGGCATACATTTATTTCTCTGCAAACTAATTCCTCCAAAAACGTGGGAATGTGTGCAGACTGAGCAAAAATGGTGGAAAATTCTGTTCACTGGGTTGTTCTTCCTGACACTCAAGACACCTGCTCTCCCTCCCCCACCAGGTGAGATACACAGCAGATACGGTGTCCATCCCATCCTGATTTAGTACTTTTACGGACAAAAAAAAAATTGTAGGATTTCTAGGGATGAAAATAAAGTGGGGAAATGAATATCCTCAGAACAATCGTTCTTAAAACTTTGATGTCTCATAAGCCATTGAGACCTGTGGTCCAGTGGGCCATTGTTTGCGGTTCATACAGTCAACAAGACAGACAGCAATGATAGCAGACCTATAAAATGTAGCAATAGCAGTACATATTAAGGCACTGCAAGAAGGTAGGATGTTAACTTCTGGAAAGGCACAAAAATTGCAAGAGGCAGAGAGAAAATTCTGCGAGAAGAAAATGGTACAATCCAAAAAGGGAGGTGAAATGAAGGATAAAGCCAGGTCTGCGGAGAAGAGATGAGGAAAAGTGGCCTCATAAGCAAGAGGGGAGGACGACTCAGAAGCAGCAACCAGTGCCCTTGGTTTTGTAGAGGGAGGTGAGCAGGGGTCTTCCATACTCCTCCTCCCATTCCCCTCAAATAAGCATAGCTTGTAGTACTTTATTTCCAACACACCACCCAACTCCTCGCAGGCTTTGTTCTCCAGGGGCAAGAATAAGTACTGGAAAGCATGTGTGTTAAACCAGCAGAAGGTGCTTATAGATGGTCCAAGTTTATTCCTTAAAAAGCCCAAAGCATTTCAGCCTGTTTGTAAATTAACTGGCCTTCTTCAGGGGCTATATTAAAAACATGCATACGTACGTACATCCATCCATCCATATACATCAGTTTTATAAAGAACAACATGCACGCATATAAAACATATATTTCCAGATTCATATAGTGAAGTATACTATTCAAATAAAAAGTAATAAATCCAGACAACAACAGAAATTTCTCTTTATGAACCAGACCAATGTGCAGCAAGGAAGACAAACTACAGACTTTGTGTGTGTCTGTGTGTGTTTTATACAATTCCTCAGATGGAATGACCAGTTAATTTATTGGAAAGGCCCATCAGTTTACACGCGCCAGCGGTCTTCTACTTCTTCCATCCTCTCCTTTCTCCTTTTCCATCCAGGAACTGTGGGAACGTCTTCTGTGCCGGCTGCTGTCATCTCAAGCTGCCCATTCCAGACCAGCAGCTCTATGACCCGGTCCTGGTCTGCAACTCCTGCTATGATCACATCCAGGTCTCCCGCGCCCGGGAACTGATGAGCCAGCATTTGAAGAAGCCCATCGCCACAGCTTCAAGCTGAAGGCCAGCCGAGGGGAAACCTTGTCCGAGCCCGGCCTTTTTCCCCCTCTCACTTGGCGGACTGAACGGAGAAGGCTGCTGGCGCTGCGGCAGCCGAGGAGGTCGGTAGCACAGCACTTGGTCACCGAGCCGCGTGTGCTCTTGTCGGCGATTTCTCCCCCAACTCCCCCCCTCAGACCCCCCACTTGGTGCCCCGTGTATTGGAGATGAGGAAATTGGATTAAAAAAGTGTGATATGGCCCACACTATGGTACTGTTGATGGTCTGGAGACCCTGAGAGGCTCACCTGGAGACCTTAATGGTCTTTTCCTTCAGAGGGTTGGCGGGCCGTGTGGCGTAGATAACTTGCTTGGCTCCCCAAGAGCAAGAGAAAGGCTCAGTTGGAATCAGACCCTTTCCTTCCCCACCTCGCAAAGGCAGGCAGGATGAATGGTGCAAGAACAAAGGAGGTAGCTCCAGAGAGAGAGATTAGCAAGACACCGTCATGTTTTGGTCATGTTTGGCTTGCCAGCCAGTTCCCCAGGATGACTCAAGGCTGGCCGCAGGAACTGGGGGGCATTCCCTTCTCAAGCAGAGGCGATCTCCTGTTGGGGAATAGACTCTCTATCCCAGTGGCTGTCCTGTTGCTGTCTGGAAAGCAGAGTTCGTTTTGGGGCTTGCTCTACATCTTGGCTTCTTTTATCGGGCAGCCAGTTCTCACTGGGTATCTTTGGAGGAGAGATGTGTTGAGCCTCCTTTGACCCACACTGCAGTGTGTATTCCCCTCTCCTTATGCTGCACTTGTGTCTCCCTTATTTCGGGTTACGCTTTTATCCTGCACACCGGACACCCGGAGGGCAGACTTTGTGGGATTTCTAGACCTCCTGGAATGTGCTGTTTAGTGTGCTTTGAGGGTTTCAGTCCAAACTGCTGCTAATGTTATTTCTCTGCACTTAAAACTGTAATCTGGAAAACAAAACAAGTGGTGCTGGGCGTGATGCATTTTGTAAGCAAGGAGACAGGGAAATCTGAAGGAACAGGGACTCTGTTCCCCTGTTTTTGTCACTCAAGAAAGTGCCAGGGACAATATAGACCATCATCCACCAAAAAACACTTTCCAGTTCATTCCAACATCAGTTATCAAGCTGCCCTGGGAAATATCTTCTGGTTCATGATTATGGCAACCCTATGCTTTTGCAAGATGGTGAATGTGTGGCCTTCCAGATGTTGCTGGGTTGCACTTCCCATGATCCCTTATTTTGTTGATTAGCTAGGACTGATGGGAGTTGGAATCCAACAGCATCTGGAAAACTGCATGTCCTCCCCCTACCCCACCCCATGTTAAGACTTTCACTGTCATCTACACAAAAACCTGATGGGTGGGGAAATGCAGCTGACGTTTTTGCAAATTTTCATGAGCCGTGTTTGTGAGGACACAAGAAAATTGACAAAACTGTGAGGAGGGTTTCCCTCTGCCCAGCTGGAGGAGGAGTCTCCCAGAAATCTCATTTGCAGAAATGTGGCACCCAGAATGAATTCTTGCCAGAGAGTCCTTCCCTGAGCTGCTTTTTAAAAAAAACTTGTCAGCTGAGGTGGTAGTTCTATCTTTCATTCGTCTGACCTTCCACACTTCTGCCTGCATTGAGTCATATAAGCCTAAAATCATCTTGTAACACTGGATCTCCCTAAATCGTCCCTTGTGGCCTCTTTTCAGGGAAGGAGAACAAAAGAGGAAACTTCATAAAAGGTGGGATCTCTGACCCCCCCCCTTTTTTTTTTTGGAAAAAAAATTGGCCATACTCTGTATAAAGGGATGTAAGTAGAAGGAGAGTTCCAATTTGGTTCCATTTTCAGCTCATTTGCACAGATGTAAAACACAAAAATCTGAAAATGAAAGCAAGAGAAAGACAGAGCAAGGCCCCTGGAAGTCGGCCATGGTGAAATCGAAATTGCTTTTTGGCGCTCATGAATTCGTGTCACTGTCTTCAAGCAAAACAGAAAAAAAAATTAAAAATAAAACAACCCAACAACTCCAAAATGAGATCAGTAGCTTTGTGACAAAACAATGTGCTGTAAGAAATTCAATACAGTTGAATAAAATCTCTATATTAGTGCTGCTTTGTTAGGCCATCTTATTTGACTGAAAGGTCCTTTTTCTCAGCATACTTGACTGAATGGGTCTTACTCGTAGGTTTCACGGCCGGTTGCTCCTTTGCTTTACGTTGAGGATATAACCGGGGCTGTTCTGCTCCTTCCACCAGGCAGGTGTCCAAAAAACGAGGCACCAGAAATTGCTGGCAGTGGAGAAACTTAAACCCTCGGTGCTGTGAGGGTCCTCCCTCACCACTGCAGAATGGCCAAGGCACTCCGTAGAAGAACCAAAACAGATCCCTGTATATAGAGGGATCCCTGTATATACAATCCAGTATATACAACCCTGTATATACAATCCCTGTATATACAATCCAGTATCTGATATACAGATCCCTGTATATACAATCCAGTATTTCACACGCAGGAAAGCTGTGTTGACTTCTTGACATCTTCACGCTGCCTTTTAGGGCAAAACATGCCCTGCTGTTTAGGCAAAATTATTAAGGCACGGGCGGATCTCATTGTCGCCTCCAAGTGTTAGTTTCTCCTGTACCCCTTCCGTCGGGCTGGAAATTGGCCCTGGGAAATTCTAGTTCCCAGCGACCGTTGCCCCGGGGCGTCTCTTCTGCCTGTCCCTCTTCACTGTGGCTTTGAAGTGACAGATCTTTGGGGTTTGGGGAACAAAACGGCAACATACAAAGGTTCTAGACTGTGTCTGCTTCCTTGGATGCAGCCCATGGGGGTAGACCCGGTCTCCGAAAACTTGCGCCACAAACTTCTTTCTTTCAGTTAGTCACCAAGGGGTGCTCCAAGATCCCTTTGCGTACCGATAAAGGCTAACTCTGCTGTGTCTTCTGCAGCAGTCCTCAGCCCAGCCCAGACTGAGGGGAAGAAGGTGAAAGCGTGTGCCATATGCCTTTCTAAGAAGGCATTTTTCTTTCTTCCTTTCTTTTAAACTTTGTTTGTTATTTATTTAGTGTTTAAGGAGCAGAACACTTGGATTAATGTTTTAGTTACTATTGCATAGAACTGAATTGTGCGTTGCAGGAGGAAAAGCAGTTGCATGAGGGTTTCCTCCTGAGTAGACATGCCAGGAACTAAGCTGTGCTTTGCATGCCTGCAGAGAAAATGGCTGAATCCTGACCCCGCTCAGAAGGCATTTTTCAAGGGAGGCAGGGCGAGAGAGAGACTTTAATTTCTAAGAAGGTGTGCACAGTACTACATCTCAGGGCTCCACAGGTATCAAGGCTACAAACAGGGCCCTGTGTTACTCACCAACAATGCGTGTGTCTCGTAATAATTTCTAACAGCCTTTCCGTGATTTTGCAGGAGAGGGTGAAGGAGTGATGTCCCTTTTTAACAGCCCACAAAGAAAAGAGACTGGCAGGTTGATAAGAGCCTGTGCCTCAGTAAATCGGTTAAATCTTTTTAAGGTGTCACAAGATTCCTGTCGCCGGGAGGCAGGGTGGTCTCCTGAGGTGCTTCAGCTCTAGGATTTCGTGCAGTGGCAGGGGGTTTGGACTATAGGACCTTTGAGGATCTTTCCAACTCTGCAGGGCCATGATTCTTTTTGTATTTATAAGCATAGTAATACATTATCATTGATGTGAAAACTCCAAAGACTCTTCGCTTCCTCTCCGTTGGGGAAACAAAGGCTGTGTAGCTAGTTACGTACATATTCCAGCATTATTATTGTGTGCCTTCACATCATCTCCGACTTAGGGTGACCCTGTCTGAAGGTTTGCTTGGCAATATTTCTTCAGGGGGGGTTGCTGCTTCCAAGGCTGGGAGAGTATTAATTAACTAAGGTCAACTAGTAGATTTCCGTGGGCTGAGTGGGGATTCCGACCCTGGTCTCCCAAAGTTTTGAGTCTAGCACCCAAACCACTATACTACTCTGCGTGCACTAATCTTTCATGGGAACTGGGCCACTGCATTTTTTTACTGAAGTTCCAGACCTGTCTTCAAGGGCAGCCCCGTGGAAAGCAGTTTGCAGCAGTCCAGCTAAGACGTTTGCATTCTGTTACCATGCTGACTCTTGTTCAAGCAGGTGTATTGTTGTATAATTTTCGTATCTCTGAATTGGAGAGAGGAGCTTCAGAATGTGCATGATTAAAAGGGAGAGGCAGCGAGTGTGTGGTCGCTCTCCTTCAGCGACCAACTGGCTCCTCGTTTGGATGATTACCATTGACAGAGCCATCTTTTGATTTAATGAAGAGGGATAAGGAGTTCTGTCGACATCGAGCATTTGCTGATCACCCAAGGTATGTGCCCGTTCCTGTCCGTTTTGATCCTTAATTAGGCAGTTTGATTAAAATCATCAACTTAAGATTCATGGCCACCAGCGGAGCGGTGAGAGCGAAGGTCTTGTTTTTATCTGCGAGGATGAGAGTTTTAACATCCAAATATTTCAAAATGCAGGAAAGTAACAAAGTCATTTGCGTCACGGTGTTGTGTGCGCGCATTGTGTGCCTTTGTCTCTGACTCACGGCAATTGTATCAGGGTTTTCTGGGGGGCCGAGAGTGAGGGGGCGCCAGGAACAGGACATTGTTGGTGGTTGCCCCCAGGGCTGTGGAACTCACTGCCTCAGGAAAGTGGGTTAGCTGCCAAGATTTTCACCCAGGCAAGCCTTTGGTAGATTAATTGCTCTGTTGAAAGGCAAGGAGGCTTAATTGGTTGGCTGTTGGCTGTCTTGGTTATCTTTTTAATTGCATCCATACAGTTAAACGTGTTAATTCTATCTATATATTTAAATTAAATTTTATCATAGGAGGCAGCCATAAGTGGGTTTTTTTCCCCCTTGGGGAGGGCTAGCAAGGCTGGGTAGAAATTGAACTTGTGAATAATGCTGTCTAGGCCTCCTTGTCTTTCCTGATTTTAACTGATCCCCATTTAAAAAAAAGAGATAGCTGGAAAGCTCTTTTGGTAGAAAAGGCAAGGTAAAAACTTAATTGGAAAACTTGCTTTTTTAGGGGGAAGAGTACAAATCCTGGAATCTGGCCATACTGGCCCAAGGGGCTGGTAGTTCAACCTCCTAGCTTTGTTTGGTAAACATGCAAGTTTTGTAATGTGGATTTTAAAATAAATAAGCTGTAAACATAAACTGAAACAGAACGGCACACCCCTCCCAAATCTGTGCAAAGTAAATGGAGAAAAACCCACTTTGGGGAGCCACTCTCCGGCCTTGCCACCCCCCCTCTGAAAAGGAACTTTTCTGCAATCTCCAGTAAAATAAAGTTACGCAGGGTTTTGAAATGCCACTGCTCAAAAAGTCTAAATTTTGGAAATGGAGGCTGAATAAGAGAACCCTTCCACCCGCCCCCAGACACCCCCAAAAAGCAAGCAAGCAAAGGGCAGCCGAAGCAAATGATTTTTTAAGTTTATTATTCCTTATTTATTTTAGATGGACAGGAGTCACTCTTATGTACAGAGATGGCAGTACAGAAATAGATACATAATATCAAGAAAAACAACAATATTGTTATTAAAGAAAGGGGATGGGCTCAAAGTTAAGGGCTAGAATTAATATTATTATTATTGCTGCCACTACTGCTGCTATTATTAAAAATAAAGGAGTAGACTAAAAGTTACTTCTTCAAGGAGGGGCTAGAATTATTATCGCCATCACTATTTTAAAAAGGAGCGGGTTAAAAGTCATTTCTTCAAGAAAGGGCTGGAATAATTACTTTAAAAAGGAGTGGGCTAGAAATTATTCAAGGAGGGGCTAGAATTATTATTATTATTATTAGCATTGTTTTAAAAAGGAGTGGGTTAAGTTATTTATTCAAGGAAGGGGTGGAATAATAATAA
Source organism: Ctenosaura bakeri (assembly GCA_948474755.1). Taxonomy (NCBI): domain Eukaryota; kingdom Metazoa; phylum Chordata; class Lepidosauria; order Squamata; family Iguanidae; genus Ctenosaura; species Ctenosaura bakeri. The sequence goes on from CAOLHI010001915.1 coordinate 218,336, forward strand.
TAATAATAATAATTCTAGCCCCTCCTTGAAGAAATAACTTAGGCCACTGCTTTTCAAAATATTACTATTATTATTATTATTATTAATTTCAAGGAGTGGGCTAAAAGTTATTTCTTCAAGGAAGGGCTGGGATTATTATTATTATTATTCTAGCCCCTCCTTGAAGAAATAACTTAGGCCACTCCTTTTAAAAATGTTACTATTATTATTTATTATTATTATTATTTTCATTAATTTCAAGGAGGAGTGGGCTGAAAGTTGTTTCTTGAGGGAAGGAAGGGCTGGAACTCCCTCACAGATAGGTTCCTGGGGTACTACAATTCCCAGCCAGCCAGGAGTGTGGGGATTCTGGGACTCGTGATAGCCCTTCCTTGAGGAAGTAACTCTTCGCCGCCACCTTATTATTATTATTATTATTATTATTTCTATTCTGGCTTTAAAGGCGGGGCGGGCGAGGGGGGCGGCGGCCTCCCCAACGTCGGGCGGATGATTGACGGCGGGCGGCCGTTGGCGGCGGCGGCGGGGGAGGGCGCCGGGCCCGTCCGCCTCGCGGGCCGCCCGCCGTCCGTTGGGCCCTGAGGGGAGGCAGCGCGGCCGCGGACGGGCGGGAGGGCGACGGAGAGCCTCCCTTCCGGGGCCGATGGAGGACCCGCTGCTCTCGGCGGCGGGGGCGGCGGGGGCGCCCATCAACCCCAACAACTTCCCGGCCAAGCTGTGGCGCCTGGTGAACAGCCCGCGCTTCCGCTCCATCCGCTGGGACGCCCGCGGCGAGGGCCTCCTCATCGACCAGCCGCTCTTCGAGGCCGAGCTGCTGGGCGCCGGGGCGGGGGGAGGAGGAGGAGCCGGGGGAGGAGGAGGCGGCGGCGGCCCCGGTCCCGGCCCGGCCCCCCTTCCCTCCGGGGGCGGGCCCGGGGGCGACGGCGGCGGCCTCCCCGCCTCGGCGCCTCCTCCTCCCCCCTCGGCGGCGCCGCCCCCGCCCGCGCCCCCCGCCGCCGCCGCCTCCTCCGCCGCCTCTCCGGAGCTCTTCAAGACGACCAACTTCACCAGCTTCATCCGGCAGCTCAACCTGTACGGGTTCCGGAAGGTGGTGCTGGGGCCGCCCGGGGGAGGCGGCGGGGGGGGGGCCCGGCTGCTCCCGCCGCCTCGGCCGCCCCCGGAGCCGCCTCGCCGTCCTCGTCCTCCTCCTCGGGCGGCGGGGGGGCCCCCTGCACCACTTCCACAGCCCCCACTTCCGCCGCGACCGGCCGGACCTCCTGGTCCACCTGAAGCGCCTGACCAGCGCCAACAAGGCCAAGCTGGCCGCCGGCCTCGAGGTCACCAGCCGGCCCCCGAACCGCTTCCAGCGCCTCCTCAGCACCTCCCTCCACCACCAGCAGCAGCAGCACCAGCACCAGGCCCAGCAGCACCACCAGCACCCCGGCGGGGAGGGCCTCCTCCTCCAGCAGCCCGGCGGCGGCGGCGGCGGCCACAACAGCCCCGCAGGGCAGGCCGGCGCCAAGGGCGGCGAAGGCAGCAAGCCCGGTGAGGGAAGGAGGCCAGCAGGAGGCTCAGGGGCGGCTCTGAGCGCGTGCAGAGGGCCCCGAAGAGCAGAAAAGGCTCCCCGGACCACCTCCCCTTTCTGCGGGGGGAGAGGGGCAGAAAAAAAGATGGAGGGCTGCACGAGGCTCGGAGGGTGGACCTGAACATGTGCAGAGTGCCCCAGCTGCCCCACCAGCCCGGGGAGGATGGTCACGGAGAGGATTTAGAAGGCAGAGCCAACCTCCCAGAGGCTACGCTCTGCTCATGGAAATAACCAGAAAGAAGGATGAGAGGCATGGTTTGGAGGAGAACGCAGCTCCCAGAATCCCCTACAGCCAGTGTGGGCAGGTGGGGGATTCTGGGAATGCCCCCCTTTCCAAATGGCCACTTCTGCCCCCAGGTCCACTCGTGGAGCACAAGCATAAACAGAGGTGGGCCGTGGAGGACTCGTGGCCCTCCTGAGAAGCTCTTGGGACTACAGTGCCCATCGTTCCTGGCCTGCAAGGGTGCTGACTGAGGCTGATGGGGTGTAGGAAGCCCAAGACCACCTCCCAGGACACAGGGGTCCTGGCTCTGCAACCGCAGGGCAGCTTCCCCCAACCTGGTGTCCGTGTAAATGTGTATAAAATGCACCTGGATTCTGGGAGTTGCAGTCTAACACACCTGGAGGATGCAAGGTTGGGAAATGGTGCCTTATTTAAAGCCAAAAGCACTATTGGATGCCAAGAGCTTGGGAGAGTTTCTTTGAGGGGTGGTCTGTAACTCCTAAAATTCTACCACCCTGCAACGTTAAATGTATACAAAGCACACCTGGATTCTGGGAGTGGTAGTCCCCAAAATAAGGAACAACCCCATCCCTTGAGAGGCATACGTGACATTAAGGTTTCTGCAGCCTTCTGGGGACGTGCGTCCCAACTCAAAAAGCATAAGAGACAGCAGTCACATGGAATAAGTGCACACGGTCAACTGTGACTGCCCAGTGAATGGCGCATGGCACAAGCATTCCTGCCACCTTCCGTCGCCAAAGGCCCAGCATTCAGTTTCAAGTCCCCTCGGGCTGCTGCCTGCCTGTGGGCCCCTCAGCAGGGGCGGTGGAGAAAGTTGAAAAGCACTCGGATCTCATGCACAAAGCCATGTTCTAACCCGCCTCTGCCCTTCCTGACTGAGTTTAAAAATAAGATTAAATTATGGGTTTAAAATGCGGCCACGTTGAACTCGGCGTAACCTCCCCGTTCCAGCCTGTCTTTTCAGAATTGCGCCAATCCCCTTTGTTTTTAACAACTCTGTGAATGCACCACCTCTCCTCCAAGCTGACCCCGATAAATGCCACCCTCTGGATCTGTAATCCCATAAACCTCTCATGGGTTGGGGTCTCCCCTCCATGCACGAGCGCTCCCAAAAGGCAGGGGGAATCCAGTTAGAAACCTACCGGTTGGGAAAAAGGGTTTCTGAGGCCAGGGACAAGGTGGCTAAAGCCATGCACATCGTGCGCACAGTTTCTCCCTCCTTCCCCTCCTTGCTTTGCAGAGCTCCACAACACCTTGACCGAGAGGGGCCCAATTCACCGCCCTTTATTCACACATCCCCTCTCCTCTCTTATTTGCTCAAGATACAGCTCATTATTCCAGAATGATTGTCCTGCCAATCACTTAATAGAACACATATCCCTATGCAGCCAATTTCTCCCAGATGGCTTTTCTCAAAGGGATGCTGGGAAGTGTAGTTTTTGTGGAATCCGAAACACCTCGTTGGAAGTGTCATGTAGCCAAGTGCGCCCTCTCCTGAACTCCCCAGAATTTTCATTTTTTAAGGAAGAAAAATGGGCATTGCAGCCCTACTCACATGCTGTCGTCAACAGGAAAAAGGAACTAAATGTGCTATAAGGAGTGGGGTAGCTTGATCGTTTGTTTGTTTTTATCAGTAGTCAGTATTAGAGACTCAATCTCACATTAATTAAAGTCTCTCCGAGTCCATTTAAGGTTCGTTTATATCAGTATATGAATTCAATAACAATTGTGAATGGGAGTGTTTGTTAACAAGGAGTGGAGGAAATCTAAATGAATCTAATATTTAAGTAATTTTAACTTTAGTCTTTCTGCAGTCTTTTATATATCTGTAGCTCATTTTTATGTCTTGGTAACTGAAAACCAAACTGAAGGTGTGAACTTCAGGTGCTGGGCCGGCCTGAAGCAACTCTGCTTCTAAAATGCTCAGTGGAAGACGTAGGCTACTGCAAGGCTGGCAATTTGGGGATGGGTAAAAGAATTCATGCGAGGAGGCGGAAATTCTTCTTTGTGGGGCTAGGTCTTCATTCCGCCTCTCCTCCGGTAGCCGCATCCCGAGCCCTGGGACAGACTGTCTCTTCCCCACATTTTTTAACAGGATATGCAATTTCCTGCGTGTAGCCACCGCCACCTCCTTCTGGGGGGAAAGGAAGACCGCTCCAAAAGGATCAGGAGGAGCCGGTCTTTAAATTGGTGGGTTTTTTCGGGGAAAAAGCCAAGCCTCGGCACACACAAGGAATCTGCTGGCTGTTCAGTTCATTCTGTAGGCAAGGCTTCCTTGCCCGAAACCATTTTCCTGTGCAGACGTCACAGCTAGGCAAGAGAAGCCCACATAGACTCAAAAACGTTATTGGAATGTACACATCTGGAGTTTTGGGGCTTAAGGACCTGTTCTTGGGGCAAGAGGGAAGAATCTCAGGCTGAAAGTGCTGCCTTGAAAATTGTGACTGCAAAGGCATTTTCCTTGTTTGCTGAACTGTACAACTGTGGTGGATGCTTCATGCGTCGTGCTTAATGACCACATCAGGGCCTGTGACATCACAAGGGGTGGTCCGTAGGCCTCAGCTTTTGGCCTCTGAATCTCAGGGGTTAGGATAGTCCAGACCTGGAAGGCAAGAATGGATGACAGTAAAAACAGCTCTTTTTCATCTCTCTCTCTTTTTTAAAATGGTACCCATTTGCAAAGCAAGATGTCCTTTGTGCAAAAGCCCTCACGCTCCATGCACCATGGTCCACCCATGATGTATTTATGTATATAAAATATTTCGCCCCTTCCTTTCATCCGTAGGATGAAACGACAGCAGAGACCCAAAGCAGTAAAACAGCCAAATAAAATGATAGCTAACACAAGCAGCGATTAACAATCATTTCATCAGCTCAGCAATTCAGGGACATAATAACCACTTGCAGCTTGAAAGCTCAGGGAGTCTGAGGCTAGCAGGCCAGAAGAGGAACTTTCCCAAGGTCTTCCTAACAGCCCTGTCCCACTAAATGCATTCCTAAGACAGCAGTTTCTTTTGAAGCACTCATTTCATTACCTTTGAATCTTGACCATTCAAACAGTGCGTCCCTTTAGCCCTCTCTTGGCACAGGGGTGAGAGCACCAGGGTGATGTGATGTCAAAATCTAGGAGGCAGGGCCATTAGGAATCTCCTGGATCACGGCTATGTGTCTGCTGACTCAAAAGGGGAAAAAATTCCCTTTACAGCCGTATTTTGCTTTTCATAAACTGAATTGTAACTAGGACTGAGTAAGGATGTGAAAATCTTGTCATTCCCATTCTTGTTGCGTTTCTCAGAACCCCACTGGCTTTCTTATTCTATTCCAATTCTAGATTCTCAGGTTGCAAGACTTCTTTTTTTTTCATTCCACATACAACTTTTTTCTGAGAATTCTCCCCCTCCCTGCCCCGCCATTGCATGCATTCGGCATATTTTTCCCCAAGGTAAATGTTTTCACTGGCATTTTCCATTGACTGAAGCATGCTTGTGCACATTTTGTCAAACGTGTGCATATTAGTCATGCACATCTGTTTGGGTGCACATTTTTTTCCCTCCAAAATAAATTTCAAGCCTCAGAAAACAAACCAATTTCTTTGGCAAGAGACGTTTTGTTCCATTGCCACTTCCCAAGTGCAAAATGGACATTTTGGTAGGGAGATGGAAACTCAACAAATGTTTCCATCCCTAAGCTTGAGGCAGATCTGCACAGAAATGACCCTTTTCATTTTTGCATAGCAAGCATTAGGGCTCCCGCATGATATGTAATGACTTAACAGCGTCTCTCTTTTCCCTCCCTGCCCCTTTCCCTCTGTCCAGCGCCACTGACTTTAGGACAGTTCCACCGGTCCTTTCGTCGAGACAGCTTATCTCCATATTCCTACCTGTCGCCATCAGCTCACACCCCAAACAGCTTCTCGCTGAAAGGTTCAGATCGGACTCCTCTTCCTCCCAGAACGTGGCAGAACTCCCTCGGAATGCTCCCCGGGCAGGTGGAGACGACAGCTTTTTCAGACAAAGGGGTCCCGTTCCCGGTCCTCCAGAGGTTTCCAACCGAGGTGACCTACACGCTGCAGCCCAGCGCAACATCTGTGCACATCCAGCAAGGCCCTCAGGCAATGGCCACCTCCTCTCAGAAGTATACGAGTTATGCAGCTTCCGTGCCATACTCCCAAGCTTACTACCCAACAGGTAAGGTGCCTAATATCAGCTTATTTCTGCAAATGGTGGGCAGAAAGAAAAGGTATAGCTATGATTGTAAGCTAAGTATTCTTCCGCCCAATTAAATTTTCCATTCAGTCTCCAAATTTCTAGCTTTACAAAGACTGAGACACCGCAAAACGGTTTACACATTAAATGCTTCCGTCTGCTGTGTTCTCATTCCCTTGGTCTCTCTGCCTGCCGCCTTCCTTGGGACGCCTGTGTCTAAAGCTCAAGTGAAGTTTTAAGTTAATGCAATGCTAGAAATTTGGGAACAGAAGAAAAATTCCATTTGGCAGGGGGCAAAATTTATTGCTGAAGGGCAATGCCCTCGTTTTACCCCTTCCTCCCATGGCCCTACCCCTAGGGATTTGCTCTTGGATCACTCGATGATTTATGATTAGTCAGCAGGGACCCCCAGATGACTGACAGAAGCTCTTAATACGGGTGATTGGTAATAGATTTAGATTTGTATTCATGTATGCAAATAACACCCGTAAGCATTACGGGATATGGTTTGCAATACCCATGACAGCCATAGAAATAATTCAGTACCATTAAAGTGCCATGATCAATAGCACCAAAAGCTGCTAAGAGGCCCAGAAGGATCAGCAGGGTTACACTCACCTGGAGCTGGTGATTTGTCTGAGTAACGAAGGCTGTTTCGATCCCAAATCCAAGGCCAAAACCGCACAGGGACGATTTAGATAATTTTTCCCCAGGATTATTGCCACCTTTCGAACTATCGTTGTGTGCCTTATGGCAACCGTAAGGTCAACCTACCACAGGGTATAATAATATTAGCAACCAAGTAGCACTTGCAAGTGAGTTTCTAAAAAGTCTTCATTTGTTTTAAATCACAGTGTGGATTCTTTGTAAATTCAGTCAAGCAAGGCAAAATAAGACAGGCTTGTTTTGGTAAATTTGCAGCAAAATGTTGCAAGCTTAGCACTGAAGCCTGGGAACATTTGTTTAGAAAATGAAACTGTAGCTGACTTCAGCAGCGTTCCAACTTTCTCTGGCCCTTTTAGAAATTGGAGGCTTTTGCTGTTCCTTTAGATGTTCGCAGGTGGCATGCCTGTCTGATTTTCGGGGGTCTGCTCCCACGCCGTTATGGGCAGATTGGTTATTGCATGGCTGGAGCTAGCTGGGGGTTATAGTATAGTATGTGTTAAAGATACAACCCACAAGGGTTTCTTTTATGACAGGGAAGCTTTTTAAAAAACAAACTTTCCCACCTTCCCTTCCAGCTGTTTTACAGTGTTGCTCTCCACCTACCCACATGGATCCCCTGAGTGGCTGTGGGAGTCCTACGCCTTCGACCTACACACACTGCAGTTATTTTCAGGTAAGTAGTTGCTGGCCAGCATCCAAAGGGCCACTTTAGACAAGTCCAGTGAGAGATGTGCCTTTGTTCCTTTGAAAATCAGAGCGTTGTGACACATCGGACCGCAACCTGGTTTGGACACTCCTCACTGTTTCAAAAGCAGCTTGCCGTATGGCCAGGGGAAGGTGTGGTTTGAGAAAAACAAGCTGATCAGTATGCCTTTGCAAGGTGCCTGGGGCCTACAAAAATTTTAGGGCCAACAAAAGTAGGATTTTAGGGTTTATGAAAACATCCCTAGTGGTATTCGAGGCAAAGCAGGCAGTTGCATACAAGAATGCCTAGAGCCTACAAAAACTTTAATGCGGCCCTGTGTGTCAAGGCAGATGTTGTGTTCCTAACAAACTGCATACCAAAGGCACTAGAAGCTGCTTACCTGCAAAACTGAACAATAACTACAGGGGTCTATACCTATATCATTCTACTGTTGAGGAAAGTGATTGGTTAATAGATTATAGGTGTACTTTCGTTTTGTCAAAAAGGCTTTAAAATATTGACTCATTTGAAACGCAAACACAATGGCTGTTTCTGAGTCTTTGTTTTACGTTAAACCGTTTGGCTCCAAAACCAGCATAGAGGGTACAGGCACTGTGGCAGTGCTACTCGGTGTGTTCCCCGGACAAGCCAGTCTTTGAGCTATTGGCTACCAATCCATGGCCGGCTTCCAGGAAAGAAAGAAACAATTGTACCCAATGGGCAAAAATGTTGTGCTGGTCCCAGGCACATTGGAAAACAATCATTGTCATTCCCCCACACCATAAAGCCTGAGAAGCGCTGCAAGGTGGGAGTTCTTGATTTATAAAGTTTCTGAGAGATAAAGTCATAAGAGTCCAAATGGAATCTCTGCTAGTGTTAAATGAAAAGACTGCCACAACACACACACACACACACACACATATACCTATTTATTTACTTTCTGGGGGATAGTGGTGAGAAGAACAGAATTCTTAACTCCAAAAAGTTGTTACTGCACAACATTTATGCCCTGTATGTTGTTTTTTTTCAAGAATTGAAAACAAAGCAATATGCTATAAATATACAAGTTATCATGTTCTTTGGCCTTGCTCTTCTCACAGCTTTGCTCAGCAAGCAAAGCATTTAATAATACAAATCAACATCTTTTGTATTTCTAAACTGAAACATAGGCATTGTTGCAAAAAATAAGGCTGTTTAACTTGATGTCGTTTTATCTAGGTATCAGAGCTGTTGCATTCATGATATTCAGGAAAGCATATTTGATTTTGTTGAACACTAGAGAAGTTGACGGTCTTTAGAAATATTTTATGTCTTCATGGTCTCCTCCATATGGGTGAATCTGACAATCAGTTGTGCCAGGCAGAGAGATCATTTAGTTGGAAAAATTACAAGCCTTTGAGAATTCTTTTGCTTATCTTTGCATTACCAGAACCCACCACTGCAGTCTTCATATCCAGTTGAATTTTTGCCTTCTAATTGGTCCTGCAACACTTCTGATGAAAACAAGAAAACTGAAGTCAACCTGGAAGCTGTCTTCCAAATTGTTGATGAGATGCATTCATCTCCCAAGCTGGAAATGGTCAAAGTGGAACCATTGGAGAACCAGGGTCCGCCCTCACAGCCAAACCGAGGGCAGCAGTTGCTGGTGAACCCCAGGAGCAACAGCGACGCCCCTTCTTCCAGCCAAGCCAGCCACCTTGAGCCTCTGACCCCCGTGGGCTCAGATATCACATCCTTTGTGGTGGAATCAGATCATTCCATCACCTGCTCACTGCCCCAATCGCCAGAGTTTATCTACACGATTAATACTGCTGAGCCGGTGGAGAATTCAACAGCACAGATAGTGCAGCAACCTGCAGCTGAACCCCAAACACAAGGGAAGCTAAAAGAACAGCTGAACCAGTCTTCCACCCAGGCCACCATGGTGTTTGTACAGGAGGAACTTCCGTTCAGCCAGGTGCAACAGGTACGGAGCAATGTAACACATGGTTTTTGCTTATCCCACAAAGATGGTTGTTGTTGTGTTCTTTCAGGTTATTTCCAATTTAGGGTGACCCAAAGGTGAACTTATCATGGGGTTTTCTGGTGCTGAGAGTGTGGGACGTGCCCAGGCTCACCAGTGGGTTTCCATAGCCGACTGGAGAACTGAACTCTTGTCTCTAAGGATGTGGTTCAGCACTCAAACCTCTGCACCACACTGGTTTCACCTAAAAAGTTAATATTTAAACTGGGGTCAAAACATAATTTAATGCTACTTTCATCAAATTATTTCTTTCCAACATTATTTATATTGTTGTAAAGATTTCACGGTATGAATATTTCGCTCATGATATGAGCTTTGTTGGGAACTGTGGTGCAGAGATTGAGTGTGGCTTAATCATTAGGGTTCATACTAGGGTTCTCAGTTGCAACACAATGATGGAATTTTGATTCTATTTAAACTGCCGTGGTAACATACTGTGGAATCCTGGGATTTGCAGTTTAAGGAACAGCATTTAGAATTATCACCCTGAGAGCTCTGAAGCCCCCCCCAAATTACAAATCCCAGCATTCTGTGATCCATTCTATGGTTAAAAGCATTCAAAGACCATGGAAAGGCATCTTTATGTGAATATTTTGCAAAGTAAAATATTTGTATTGTGTATAAATATTGTTTGGTTTGGTTTGGCTTTGCTTTCTTTGCAAGGAGGATCCCAGTATCAAATGTCAGACAAATCCATCAGAGGCGGCCGTAGCTTCAGAGCAAATAGGATTCCTCATTACGGAGGTGGGTCCTCTCGGCAAGTGCACCAAAGATTCCGTTTCGTCCGTCCAAACCAAATGCAGAGAGAGAGGAGCAGTTCCCAGAAGGGCAAATCGCCCGGTAAGAATGACAGGCCTCCAGAGTCTGTTGAGAGGAATGAATTTATCTGGGTAGATTTGTAGGATATGGCTTTCTTCAGCTCATTTGGAGCTATCGGTTCATCAGGCACCAGTATTAATAATCAAATAGTAAAGCTTGACAAGGAAGCTGAGGGGTGAATCCATCCCAGGTTCCCGAGGAGCTCTCCAAGGTGCTGAACTCTGGCCCAAAATGTGTCCAGCATCTGGGAGAGCTCCTTGAAGGCTACCCAAAATCCGAAGTGGATTCATGGCCCCACTGTAGCGGCTCTGACCCACAGCTGATCTCTTGATCACAGAATCAGAGATGGAAGGCCTGTTGGAGATCATATCACCCAGTCCCCTGCTTAGTGCTGGATCCAAAGCCTCTTGGATAGATGAGGGTCCCCCCTCTACTTAAATATTTCTGGCAAAGTGGAAGTTGAACTGCTCTTACCACGAGTTTATCTCCTAATGTTTACCTGAAATATATTTCACAAAAAAATTCCACCACCACCAATCCTTGGTTCTGGTCCCACTGTCTGGATTAAGGCTTAGGTAATTGGACATTGGCCCTGGCCCTGTCAACTGTAAGTTACAAAAATGAATGGAAGGACATAGATAAGGATACTTTTAGTAAAGGAGAAATTTCCTGTCACACTGCACTCTTGTACAGTAAGGTCTCAACCACACCTTTCCCTTTTCCAAGTGCTCCCTGGTCAGCTTTTCACTGAAGAATGGGGGGAGTAGGGAGCAAAGGCAGAGGAGAAAGAGTTCAGACTTTCCACAGTACACTTCTCCTGCTGAAGGCAACATGGTGCGGCTCCAGAAAGCCCGCAAGAGTAAAGGCAGCTGGGGGAGAGGGGTTTCAGGAGCAAAACAGTTCCCAAGGGAAGGGCTGCATACACTCTTCTCTCAAGAGGGAGGTGCATCTTAAAGGCCAGCTCCCCTCCAAGCAGATGCTGAACTGCCCTTTCCCTTCTTCCTAGATCTCCATCTGCTGGTGGATGTGGCTTGCAAGCAAGAGCATTTTCCAAAGGAAGAAGAATTAAGGGAGTGAGGAGAACTTGGTGGAAAGCGTGTGCAGACTCCGAGCCGTGGCCAGCTGGGCCAAAGCCAGGCCTCACACTCCAGGAGGACTTGGGGAACGTTTCTGTTGTTCTTAGCAAAGCTTTTCTCCTTCTCTTCTTCTTTTTGTTTCATGTGTAAATAGGCCCACCTTTGTTTTCCCTTACCCTTTGAGTAGGTTTAAATTCTTTTACAGATCAGTTTTGTCATAATTTATTTGCCCAAAGTTCTTAACAGTGGACCACCTGGTATCTTGACAAACAGGGGATTTTAACTTCCTTGGAGAGGTGTTCCAAATTCAGAATATTTCTTGTTTTGCAGTAGAAATGTCCACCCTGAGTTTTCAAGCAGCAGCCTGCAATATACCGCCCCCCCCAATATATTTTTCATTTGGGGACTTTTTAAAGGCAGAAAAGTTTTAACAAAGCCAATTGCCATCCCGAGATCTCAGGTCCAAATGAGCCATCAGTTCTCAGAAAATCAGCCTGAGAAGGATGGTCTCATTGTCCCCATAATTGCACAACAGGAAGTTTAACCACCCCCCTTGCATTTGTGTCTTGTCCCACCTCTGAGAACAACTGTGGGATCGTTTAAATTAATGGCGTATTCTTACATTTTAATGATTTTCCTCATTCTAGAGGCACTTTAAAGCAAATGTTAAGGCATCTGTTGTTTTTATTATATTGATTAGCTTAAATATGTCTTTGAAAAACTATTTTAACTTGTTCAACATAATTGTATTTATTGGCAATAGATTTTTAAAAGGCACGTCTTTGCACGAATATATTTTATTTATGTTATAAGGATTATATATTGGACTAGAATGGATGATGCAGCGTGGTGACAATGTGCTTCGGGCTCGTTCATTCATATTTTTAGAGTCAGATTGTTACCTGTGAGAAAAATTCTGTATGGGAAATGCTTGGAACAAAAACAGTGAAAATATATCTGCAGTCCGACTAGTTTCTCTTCAGTTTGTAGCTCTGTTATGTCCATTGTAGACCTATGAATGGCAGGATGAGACAAACGTCCAAAAGGCAAACTCTGCCAGAGCCTCGCGTCCCAAAGAGATGTCAGGACCATCATGTAGCATCATTTCCTTCACAACTGCCATTGCCTAGATTACTGAATATTCAGAATCTGTTGAACGACATCCCCCCATCAGCCTTTTGAGGTCCCTTTTCTCTGCTTATCAGTATTGCTATAAAAAAAAAAAACCCAGCACAGTAGAAAATGCCACCACAACACCTCTCAGGTTCTCTGAGGGTGAAAGTGAGTGGTAACTTGTGCTTATTTATTTGTCCTGACCTAGAACAGCCTAGTAACAAGTTTTTGACCCCAGACTGATATCAGTCTATATGAACTTCAGAGATAAACTTATTCTTTGTCACACCTGCATGGGACTACTGTGAAATACTGGTATCAGTCCTTTCTGCAAGATCAACAGTTTAAAAACTGACTTGAACCTTCCATTTTAAGGCTCAGTTAGGATGGGAGATGGTGGCATTTATGATTTTTCCACCTGTCTTTAAGCTGATTTGCCAAAGAGGCCTGGAGCTGGATCTCCTGCCATATTCCTAGGCTCAGTTATTTGACCCTCTGAGCATTTGTAAGAGAAAAGATGTTCCTATTATCTAAAGAAATCTGTATGGTCTTCTATGAAACTAATAAAACTCTCAGCTATTTTTCTCCAAAGAAGCCTTCTTGGTATTTGCACAGTTTCAGCCCAAAAGTGTTTCGTAAGCAAGCAATAAATTGACTAGTCCAAATCAGCTTGTTCTTTTGCTAATTTGTTGGCGGAAACACTCAAGGAGGTTAGTTTTCCATTTGGCGGTGAATTACAAATGCAAACCACACATGAAGGGCCCTCAAGGGAAAGGACGGCCTGCATTTTCACCAAGTCTGAACAGTATTCTTTGAGGTATTTAAAACTAGAGAGAAAAGAGAAGCCCACCAGATGTAGAATTTACAGTTTCAGTAACAACTGAGATTGTTGTTGCATGTCTTCAAGTCATTTTGGACATACAGCAACCTTATCATGCGGTTTTCTTGGCAGGATTTGTTCAGAGGAGGCTTGCCTTTGCCTTCCTCTGAGGCTGAGAGAGTGTGACTTGCCCAAGGTCAGCCATGGCCAAACAGGGGCACAAACTTTGGTCTCTAAAACTCTAAAACCGTAGTGCAGTGCTCAAACCACTATGCCGTGCTTGCTCTCAACAGCTGAGATAATGGAAGTGTAATGAATTCACAACGATGAAGGGGAAATATTTGTAACTGACGAGGCAACCTCGAACGAGGGGTGAGGTTGACTGAATATTAGGAGTTTTTGAAAACTATGTCATGCTCTTATTTCAGGTAAGGTGGTTTTCCCCCTAAAATATATTGCAAAGTTGGATGCAGTCACGGTGGTCAGTACATTCCAGGACGCTCCACCTTCTAGCAATCCAGATGTTGTCCCCAGCGTGAGTACGGCTGCATCCTAATTCACGTCACCTCTCAATCTCACTTTGAAGTTGTCCGCCTGCCCCATGGAATTACTCGCCTCACCTCCTGGTGATGTCAGAGGAGAATAACAATTGGATTCCAGGTTTCTGAGATCAGAGTGACCTGAAATTATCCTTGCAGTGGCAACAGGAGATGACAATCTACCAAACTGAAATGAGCAAGCATTGAATCAAACTACAGGCAAAGCCAGTCCTTCTAGCTGAGGATCCCATCCCTGCTCCGGCGGCAAAGCCTGCCCACCGTCTCCCAGGAAAAGCAGCCCCCTTTTGGGAACTGGGAAGTGGTGGCCCGATGTTTCCCTTTGCTCTAGCGGGCCTGGCTACCTCTTGGCAGGAGCATCAAAGGGGAACCTGGACTTGCCAAATTGGTGAGAGAGGATTTGGTGGCGGAAGGTTGAATGCAGTTTAGTGGTGGATCAGGAGAGGGAGTCTAGGAGCGCGGAGCACCACGATTGAGGGGGTGGGGTTGCTGCCTTCGGCTGCTCCACCCTCACTTTGTGTCAGCACTCAGCAGGTAGAAAGTGTTGGCAGTCCCAAGGGAGGGAGGCAGAGAGCACAAGCTGCAAACCACAGGGTTTCTCTCTTTTTTGGCTTTCTCTTTTTCCCTTCAAGGAACTGATCCAGCCTTGGTGGTTGTTTTTTCTCTTCTTCTGGAAAGAACCCCCCCCCAGTCAGCCTCTTAGCAGACCAAGTTCACTCCACCGCACAGATTCTTCTTCGTCCCCGCTGCTTTGAAGAAGGAGCGCCTTTCAAGCAACTCCTTTCGTCCTCCCGGGCTCTGATTTGCTGACTTGGATCGGCTCAGACTGTTCGGCTTGACTTCAGGAGGAGTTTTCAGAAAATGCTCCTGGATTCCTACAAGCTTTTTTTAGGTTGCTTTTTTGGAAGCTGGGTTTCAGCCACGCCTCAGCCACAAGCCTTCCGCCTAGAGTCAGTTTTTCCTTTGGATTCAGACTGAGGAATTTCACATTTACCTGTATACAGTATTTTTCCCCCTTTTGGTGATTCTCCCATTCCCACCCCTTTCCCCACCCTGAAATCTATAGATAAGATTCAGCGCACGTTTGGGTCGATTGTGGTAATAGCCTTTTTTTGTCCAGAATTTGTAGTAAAGTTTCCAGCTGTTACTTATTCCCCGTGGATTCTTAAAGGCAGACTACATACCAGGTTTGCATGTGGCTTTAAACTTAATTTTCCCTCTTTTCTTTCCTTGACCAAACAAACACTTGAGCTAATTGATGTCTATGATTCGTCTTCGGTTACAAAGATTTCCTGTGGAGCATATTTCTTTTTTATCATTTCAGATGCCTTCATATCTGTTCTCACTTGTGTATGTCTAAAAGCGGATATATTAATTCCAATATATCCTGCACAGGAATGGAATAAAACACACACACACACACACACGCACGTCTAGTTGAGTAGCTTTTCCTGTTTGGGGCCTTTTTAAACTCTGGATCTCTGAAAAGCATCTGAGAAATGTGTTTTTTTCCATATATGAATTTTGGGAGCTGCAGACAAGATGCCATCTGTATCGAAAAGGACAAATCAATGAAGATCCCAACCTAGAAAATTTATTTTAACATTCAGCACCTGGGTGAAAAAGGAATCAGTGCCGGAGATGCACAAGGATAAGTAAATAGAGAAAGAAGAAGAAGTTAATGACAATTTAACAGGAGGGAAAGTGGGTTTGTTGTTCTAATTTTTAAATGGAAGCCCAGTAGACAAGCGAGGTGAAAGGAGTTAGTCTTTCCGGAGGAGCAGCACATCAAAAAGGCCACTCATGGGTCAGAAGTCAACAAGGCCATCTGATACCAGGTTGTTTGGCCCTCTTTGCCATTCTTGGATATAAGAGCCTACAAGGACTGGAGAAGCCCAGACTGTCTTCGATGGGGAGCTGTGTCTCTCTCAAGCCAGCTCCAACTGTCTTCCCAGGAGGACCCCAGAAGTCTTTGCCCCCTGCGGCATGTACACCCCTTTGGTTTTGCTCACACCACCTGGATTCATCGGGAGAAGGGAGAGGACCTGATTTGGGGTGCTTGGCGTTCATCTTGGAAAGCCCAAGGCCCTGACCAGCACACACACGTGGCATGAGGAAACCCGTTGCGACAGCAAAGGGGAAAGGAAGAGGAGCGGGGCGCCCAGTAGCTCTCCCCGCCTGCCGCACACCCGTGCCCCACTGAGGGCTTTTAATCCTCAACAATTTTGCCTGCTGTTGGAACCTGCTGGCAGGGTTGAGGAGACATTCCTGAGCACTATGTGTGGCCAGAGCGCACTGCTGCAGCTGGGAGCATGAGTGCTGGCCCCCAGCTACAGCTGGCAGTCCTCTGGCCTTGGCTATTCATGGCTACGCTGCAGATACGGCTCGGCTACCCGGGACTGGCCCTGGCGGCGGCGGCGGCCATGGAAGCCGAGCGGTCTCTGGCCCAGAAGGCCATCATCCGGGTGATCCCGTTCAAGCTGGAGCCCCTCACGCTGGAAGGCGTCTTCGCGGGGGTCGCGGAGGTCACCCCGGCAGAAGGGAAGCTGCTACAGGTAAGCGGACTTTTCTTCTCTCCTAGCCGTACTGTCCAGAAAGGCCTGACACTTGGTGAAACCGTGGTCATTCTGTCATGTAACAAAAGCCACCGTGAAAGTGTTGAGTGCTGTGGCTTTACTGTATCTTTTTCTAAAAATGTGTGTCTATGCTGCCTTTAAAAAAAAAAGTATGGTTTGAAATTTGAGTCGGGAGGCATCGTAAATGGATCATAACCTTGTTCTTTCTGTGACTGAAGTAAGAAGGGGCAGAACACTGAAGGCTTTCTCTGTTGGATTATTTGTCATGGTCTCCTCACATTGCCCATTGCATCCACAAATCCCTTTCCCTCTCAAAAGGAACCCGTCTAGACTTCCAAACACAAGTGATCTACCCCGGCTTTCCCCAAAGAGCCGTGTTCCAAAGGGACGGCCAAGCATCCTCTCCTCTTGACTTCCCAGGACGAGTCAGAACCTTCAGCCCAGGTTCTCCCTCGCTGGGATCGTGAGGAACGGAGGAGCTCCGTGGGGCCCAGCAGGGAAGAGCCGACGCTCCACGTCCTCCTTCGTCGTTTGTGGAGTTCCGTCTGTTTGGATGAAAGCACAGCTGCTGACCTGGCTTCGTGTGCCGTCTTGCCTCGCAACCTGTGACTCACCTGGCAGGGTCCTCACATGACTCAGGTCCATTGTTCTCGAGCGGAGTCGCACAAAGCCCCAACCCAGGCCATATTTTATCCAATTGCGTTCAGAGCACCCTATGGGGTTGTGTATTGCCAATGGTGGGAGCACCTGCATGGTGACATTGAAACAAACCATAATTTAGATCAGCGTGTTTGCACTCGGGAGCTCCTTTGGAGAGAGAGAATCTTCCAGTTTTATTGAGGCCTGGCCATTTCTCCCTGGGTGCATCCACACTACATGATTATATAGCACCTTGATAACACTTTTAAGGGCCACGACTCTGTCAAATAGACTTTCTGAGATTTGTTGTTTGATGAGGAACTTAAGAATTCTCTCCTCAGGATGGAGCCAAGGCAGATAAAGAGCGATTGCATGGTGCGGGCCAAGGGGCTGAGGTCTGGAAATTGTTGTTTGCAAATGGAAACTTGCAGAGGAACATGAGAAAACATGTGCATCTTTTGCTGGGCTTCTTGGGAAAACTTTTTTTGAACACTGGCAGTGAGGAAGTGGATGCCGCCATGGGCTTTGAGGGTCTTATCCTCTGGGAGGGATCAGAGGTCATCTGCAGGGCACCTGGTGTGCAAACCAAAGGTCACAGATTAAATCTCCCGCATCTCCAGTTCAAAGGTCTTCAGGTAAGCAGAGTGGAGAACCACTTTGCCAATGGAGACTTGGAGAGCTGTGTGGCGGGGTTGGCAATTCAGGGTCGCCCCAGTCCGGAGTGTTCAGATTCAAAATTTGAGACCTCGAGACAGCCCGGTCAACAAAGCCTTAGGCATTACGTACCGATTGCAATCACTCTTCCTGAATGGGAGCCAGGATGTAATGAATTCTTAAACTATCCTGTTTGCTTCCAGCCAGAATGTGGATGCAGAGCAGGGTAGAGGGTGAGTCCTGGCACATCAGTTAGGAATGAAGCCCACTAAATGGATGCTTAAACACCCCCAGAGTGTCTTTCCAAGCTGCAGCGTGCAGTCAACAAATTCTTGGAAACCGTTGCATGCCGCTGCTTTCCCTAAATGAGCTGTAGATTTGTACCCGGTCCTTTTCTCTTGCCTGGAGCAGAGTCCCCCCAAAACTGGAGAGTTTTTACCCTTGTCTCCTGCCCAGAGATGATCCATGAAAACAGGTCCTAGCGCCAAGTCTCAAGCTAATCAGACTAGATAGTTAGGGAGACAGGTAGAAAATATTCCTGTCTACATGGCCCAGCTACCTGCCTCTGCAGGAGGCGGCTTCATAGGAACCTGTGTGCTTTTTTGGAGACAGCTCCATGGCTCATCAGTCGGGCACATACAGAGAGAATACAGAGTCTTGGGCTGTGTCCGACATCGTCTGAGATAAGACGCAGGATCTCTTCCAGTTGACCCAAATAACTTGAAAGAACAAAGGCCTAATAGGCTAAAGGCACCCAGTATCTTATCTTGGAAGCTAAGCAGGGCCAGCCCTGGTTAGGAGAGCAAGGACAGAGCCATCCTGGCCTCCCTAGGAAGGGACTTCCAGAGTGTGGGAGCAGCCCCATCTCCCTTGTTCCCAACAAACGGGCCTGGGAAGGGGGTGGGACAGAGAGAAGGCCCTCTCCAGAAGATCTCAGAGCAATAATGGGCTCATAAATGTATATAAGTCCATGGTGGCATCCAGAGAAAAATCACTCTGGCGTGTGCCAAGTGCAAAGATGCAAGGGGCCCCTCAGCTTGCATCACTGGTGGCTCCCTTATCCGTGGGAATGGGCAAATCTGCTCTGGGCTTTAGTCATAACTTTAAAGGAGCTCTTCAAGGCACTTGAGCTGATGTGGGGGAAAGGCTTCCTCTGCACGTTGGACATCTCCTTTAAAACTGAGATGAAAACTCAACCAAGGATTCACCTCCCAACCCACCACAGAAGGTAGCCATCAAGCATCACTCCTTCATGGGAATACCACCTGTTGAGCCTTTGGGCCCGGGAGGGATTCTTGGGGGAGTAGCAGAACCCAGCTCAACACCTGGGGCTTCAAAAAGCCCAGTCGCACCTCATCTGTTCATCCTAACAACCGATCCGCGCAGGCGTTGGGGCCAAAGTTGCCGTGCCATACATGTAGACAACTCCCCTCTGTCCTTCTCCCTTTTTCCCTTCCTTCCTCCTCCTCTTCCTCCTCCTCCCCCTCATTTTCCTTCTCTCCTTCTTCCAAAGATATGCAGTTACGCCTCCCTTAATCTCCTCCTTCTCTTCTTCCTCCCCGGTCCATCTTTTCCTTCCAGTTCTTCTTCCTCCTCTCCTCCCTCCTGTCCTTCCCCAATCCTTCCTTCTCCTCCTTCCTTTTCCACCAAGGATGATCCTGAGGCATCTTGTTACTTTCCCCAGCAGATGCTTAAAGCGGCTCCCAGGAGCCAAGAGGCTCTGGGACAGGTGGATTTATAACAGCAATCATAAAGGCTGTTAAAAAAGATTCTGAGAAAACAAGAACTATAGATATGGACTTGCGTATCAGCTACTGGGGTGGAGCAGACAGCCCGGGAAGGGCCAGTGAAAATTGAGTTTTTGCACCTGTTCCCAAAGGCCATCAAAGAGGAACCACCCCTCTGCCTTTACCAGGACATCCTTCAACCACAGGCCAAGATTTGGGGGAGACTGCCTTGGTTTGCTTCCAACAAACCAAGGCACAGCTGTAACTTTAGCTGGTCCTCCTTTGGTGAGCTCAGACAGGAGGGGAATTTGCGTAGGAGAGGAGTGGGGAAAGGTGCAGACGTACAGGCTTAGTCTGGATCATTTGAAGCACCATATCTCCCTGTCAAAGTCCGCCCCTGCCTTGAGATCTTCTGGGGAGGCTCTTCTCTCTGCCCACCAACCTCATAGGAGACAGGGCCTCCTCCATGGCTGCTCCAAGTTCTCAAATTCCCTTCCTAGAGCAGTTGGACTGGAGGAGAGGGTGGAGTCTTGCTCTTCCCAGTTGGCCAGGCAAAATCAAACTGCTGCAGCCTCTCCCAGCTTCTCTTCTTCATTTATACCTTTGACCATCTTGAGAACCCACTAATGTTGCTCGATCACACATGTCCTGGTGAAATGTTGGAGGGTATGAAGTACCCAAGCTCCCTGTTGCAACAGCTCTGCTGGCTTCCAATCTGTGGGCACAATTCAAAGTGCTACGGGGAAGACCTATCAAGGTACAAGGTACCTGGCAGACTGTATTTCTGCATGTAGAATTGCCCACGTCTTGAGATCTTTTGCGGAGGCCCCTCTCAGAGCCTCTTTGGTAGCTGCTCTGTAACTCCCTTACCAGAGAGGTTACAGTGACACATACCTCAACAGCCAGTGTGGTACAGCAGTTTGAAAGTTGGACTGTAGGACTCGAGGTAGACCAGGATTTAAATCCCCACTCAGCCAGGGGAACCCACTGGGAGACCACTAACACCATGCTTCACACGCTAATATTTCATGGGAACTGGGCTACAACAGTTTGGGCTCCTGAAATTCCAGACCTATCTTCAAGGGCAGCTCCACGGAAAGCACTTTGCAGTAGTCCAGCTGAGATGTTCATATCATGTCACACTGAGCTGTCACAGGGAAAAGGTGTTGGCTCTTTCAGGATAGCATTTCCTTGCCGACACATGTTGGGAAAGAGCCATAAACTAGCATCCTCGTGCTTAGTGGGAATGAAATGCCTTTGGTGCCTTAAGAAGCCTTGTGCCTGTTTTTTCAGTGTTATGAGTTGCTCGGAAACATTCAGACTCCTGGGCTGTGGGGCGCAGTGAAAGAACATCAACAGTGTGGCAGATCTTTTGTGTGTTTGGTGAGGTAAAAATGGACAGCTGGCTTGATTTGGGGGCAAGGAGAAGGAAAACACACAGAGAGACAGCTAAGGGGAAGAAGGAAAAGCCCTTTGGCCTGTTTGCATTGAAAAGTCACATTTTGCACTTCAGATCCCAAATTCTGGGAGTTATAGTCCAAAAAAGGGACTTCTCTAGGTTCTGCGCTGAACCGGGTAGAAGAGGAGCAGAGAATGACAGTGTTTGCATCTCCTCGTACCGGGCTGAGGAAAGTGGGGGCTATTTGGAAGTCAATCAAATCCCCCTCCCACCTTTTAAATTCATGTGCCCCAGATGCATCCAAGGGGAAGTAGGTGGCAGTTTCTCCACATTCTTGACCCCATGGGACATTTTAGGCATTTTCCCCCTACAAGATATCCTCTCTGTTGTAATTGTTGCATTGGAACAGGACCGGTGTTCAATAAATGCACACTCTACCACTGTCCCAGTTTGGCAGGAACGGTCCTGATTAATCCTCTATCATTCCACTTTTTCGGCTGCTTTTAAAACTTTCTCTCTCTTCCTCCCACTTTCCCCCTTCATCCTTAGCTTGCTTCCATTGCCGCAAACTGAGTTCAAAGCGCAATAGGAGTTTGCATTGAATTAACTCAGCAGGGAAGAGAGAGAGAGAGAGAAGGGGGCAGAGTCTTGACTTTCCCAGTCGGTTCAGACAAAAGCAAACTCCTGCAGTCTCTCCTAGCTTGTGCATTCTCCCTCGTGAACAACTTTTGCCGTCTTGACCCCACTCTGATGTTGCTTGGCCACGCGAGTCCCCGTTTTTGTCTCTGAATATATTGGGGGGCATGCCTTACAGGACTGTTGTGAGAATAAAGTATGGAAGAGGAAGCCTCTTTACTCAGCCACAAAGGTCTTGGTTTAAATCTGGGAAAGGCCAGAGGACATCCAAAGGCTACTATCAAGTCAATTTGTCCTGAATTGACCACCAGCGTTGTTGCTTTGGACCTTCCCGTCCCCTGTTGAGAAAGAGTGTGAAACTTTATATACAGATCAACATTCCTTGGCTTTGTCCCCAACCGTGAAGGAAGTTGGATCTCCATCACTCTGCTCTTGAATTTAAGAAGAATTTCCAGACAGGGTAAACACATAGCTTTCTTCCGGGCAAGAGATACTCTTTGCTTATTTTCACCCTGTACAAAAAATTTCAATGGCTGCTGGTTAGAAGGAGAGGGTCCTAGATCTCAGGTCCTGACCTGGACCATCTCCTCTCATTCTCATGGGGAGTTGGGGAGAGTCTCAGAGCGAGAGCGTTGTCTTGGAAATTTAGACTTGATTTTTCCCCCATTTTGAAGGTACATTCTGTGCAACATGGTGGATGCTTGAGGGATCACAATTAATGACCTCTCAAGGGTTTGCCGTTTGTAATCCTTATCCTTTGTAATCCCTTTGCATCCTTATAACATCACTAGGTGCTTCCTCCCATGACATCACAAGGGGGGCATCTCGGTTTCAGGTTTTGGCCCCAAAATCTCAAAATTTGGGGGTAGTCCTGACCTAGCAACCCTTGTCAGGGTGGCTACTTCTCACCCCTGGTACCCAGAAGCAGGATGCTACTGTGTTCTGGGGGCACATGAGATGGAGGTTACAGTTGTACCCATGTCCCATATGAGGGACCCCACCCTACATTATTTTGTTGTCAATCAGAGAAAAATAAGCTGGTGGGGTTGTTATCTGTTAAAAACAATTGGTCCATCTGCCCCAAAATTGGGATTTACTTTTTAGTAATGAGCCAACTTTCTTAATGGTGTTAGCTGAAGCCTGTGCAACTCCTTCTAAGGTGTTTCCAACTGTTTCTCCACCCCTACACCTTCCTTTTGTATGTTTTAAATCTTGCAGGTAAGCTTAGCAGGGCAGTTGACGCTCCACGTTCACTGAGCTTAGGGGAACGGGACCCTCGTAAAAGTGGGAAAATTGCAGATATCAAAAAATGTGTGCATGTGTGTCTGGGGAAGGGGACTGAGGCATGGAGAGCAGGCACCCAGGTTTCTAGTCCTCGTGGTTGTGAAGATATTCTTAAAAACCCTGCAGGGATCTCAGGAATAAGACTTGCAGTAGTTTGGAGCAGAGGTGGAAACGGTGCCTTGCAAAGCTCCTGTGAGTAATGGAAGAATAGGTTGTTCAAAAGGGTGCCAACCTTCCTGCTTATGTGTTCATAGAGGGGAGTAATATTTTTTTTCCACGCCCCAGGTGGAAGAAGGGAGGACAGGATCTTCAAAGTCGAGGGGAGGAACCTTCTGTGAGTGGGTGCAGCCCTGGCTGATTTGCTGTAGAAAATGGAAGTGTTTCCTGCCTTGTCATTTGAAAGAGCTCCTCCGATGCTCCCTTGTCATGGGAGCTGGCGTTCCGATGAGGCCTGATAAGATCGCTCATAATTGGCTTTACGTTTCTTCACTCACGGAAAAAAAAAAGGGATCGGTTGATGCATCCCAGCAGTTCCATGACTGGTTCAGCGTGACAAACAGCCATCCAAAACCTGCGGGTCAGATGGTGGAAACCAAGAACTGGCAGCATGGTAAATAGAGCCCAGGCCTAGAAATAATAGTTGCCCCCCCATGCACCCCAATAAAATCTGGATGAGGAAGACCCCATGTTCTGGACATAGGGATGAATTTCTCCAGGGGCTGAATGCAGACGCTAAAAAACATGGTTGGAGGACAGGATGAGACTTGGGGACGCATCAGAGGCTCACCAATGTAAAGATTGCCAGCTCTCTCAGCCTGGCTGCCCCGAGTCTCCCACTTCCATAGGTCATCCACAGGCAGGAGAAAAGGGTGCAAATTCTCCAATTCTGGGGTGGGCTTAGCTCCAGGCAAGAGGAAAGGGCCATCTGCAAATCTCCAGCTCACCTGGCAGAGCAACAGCGCATTACAGTTTGGGAGTTTTGACTGGCTTGTTGCTGCAACTTGCAAAGGCTGTCCAAGGGGATCTAGGTACAGTCGGCCCTCCACGTTCGTGGGCTCAGCCCTCATGGATTTGGTTGTTCGTGGATCATTTATTTATTTATTTTAAAGAAATTCTTACTCCGTTTGCCCTGTCATGGAAATAAAAATATATTCTCTCTATGAATGTCTAGGTCCTCCAGTGGAACTCTATTGTCCATTTAAGTCGTCCCCCCCGTGCGAGGCAGTGGCGGCTGGTGCCTTGCCAGGTCTGTGGGGCATTGAATCCACTCCACCTCTTAGCATGAACTTCAAAGGAGCTCTCCAAGGTACTGAGCCTATCTAGCAGGGAGAGTTCCACACCCGGGAGAGGTCCTATAAAAAGTGGACTTAGAAACAGAATGGATTTGTTCACTGCACTGACAGAATCACAGATCTGGAGATGACCCATGTTATTAATATTACTACAGTCCACATTTGCTAGGGTTAGGGGCACAGAACCCCTGCAAAAGTGAATTGGAGCAGCACCCTAGGGCTGATGTGCCCAGAGTTCAATCCCTAATTGGCCAGGAAGTCATGTGAGTGAGCTTTGAGCCAGTTACTTTCCCTCCCTCTCCCCGTTTGACCTACCTTGCAGGGCTGTTGTGAGGATAATAATGGAGAGGGGCACCACAGAGGTCTGCTTTGAGCCGATTGGAGGAAACATAATACAACCAGCCCTCCAAATTCACCACAGTTAGGGACACAGGACCCCCACAAAAGTGGAAGAGCCACAAACATCAAAATGGCCCCCAGGGTCTAAACCAGGTCAGGGAAAGGAGACGGAAAGGGGGTGGGATGGCATGGTGGCCCTAGACTTCATTTCTCTCTCCCATCTGCTTCCTTGGGTGTGTTTGTGGGAGCATCAGGAGAGGGTTTGTGATGCTGAGAAATTGGGCTGTGAGCCATCCTTAGCTGGACAGGCAGTGGCTGGCGGAGGAGAAAGAAGACCACAGGTAGTTTTTTTAAAGGGCTGCGTGGCCTGATCAGAGCCACCGGGAAGAACAGTTTCTCCAAAAAGGAACTCCTGAGGTGGGGCTCCAGGTGTTGGGGAAACTCCCTAACAATCAAATCCATGAAACCCAGCAATGCAGAAGGCCGATAGTGAAATTATCCTCATCAGTATTGTTTTAATTTATGTCCTGCTTTTTCCACAATAAATGGGACTCGAGGCAGCTTGCCCCTTTCTCAACAACAGTTCTGATTGAGAACGATACCAAGGCATCAATAAAAAGAGTCAATAGAAGTTATTTTAAAACCAAACCATCAGTCAAGTTAAGAGCATTGCAATCCATGAAAAGACCATGTTTTGAAAAGCAACAAAACAGCAGAGCACTCAAAACCCAACCTAGTCAACTCCTAAAAGCCTGATGGAAGAGAAAGGCTTTTGTTGGAGGAAGGAGGGCAAAGAGGGAGCGATCCTGGCCTCCCCAGGAAGGGATATCCAAAGTCTGGGAACAATCACCAAGGAGGCCTCGTCTCCCGTGGTCCCACCAAATGAGCCTGGGAAGGTGGCAGGACAGAGAAGTTCTTAGATCTGTAATGCATCATCCCATTAAACCCGCTCCATCTGTCCAGAAATCCAGTGCTAAGTCTCGCTGGAAGATGGACATCCAACTTCTGTTTTAAAAAATAGGGGAACCGCCGGCTGCTGCTCACACAAAGTTACATGCGAGAAGGTGTCAGAAAACCCACAAGGCAACAGTTGTGCAAGGCAGAGAGTCAACATGGGGTGAAAAATCGAGCAGGACTCTGTGTGCAAACAAAGGACAGGGAGTCTCCAATAATCCAAGTCTCTCTTGAAAAACCCCGAAGAGTTTAAGCTCCCACAATCGAAAAAAGTAGCCTAGAATGTGAAACTTTCTTTTTGGGTCAAAACTCAACGCGGCCATGCTTTTCATGAGTCAGTGGAAATGTGGAGCCGTTCGTGCCTTGCAGAGTCTTTGCCCAGCCAAGCTTCTGCCCGCCAAGGTTTCACTGATGACAATGAGATTGTTTGTGGCCGAGCAACAAAAGTTATTCATGAGGGAAAACAGTCAAGCTAGGACTGGCTGCAGCAGCTTGCTTTGGCCTGAGCCAACTGGGAAGGGCACAACTCTGTCCTCTCCACGCCATCCTTAACCGAACAGAATGCAAACTACTTTGGCGCTTTAAACTCAGTTTGCAGTGATTGAAGTCAGCTGAGGACAAAAGGGGAAAGCGGGAGGAGGAGAGCGAAAGTGGAACGTTTTAAAAGCCACCAAAAAAGTGGGACAACGGGATTAATTGGGACCCTCCCTAACAAATCAGGACAGTTGGATGCTTTGTTATTTGAAAAGCATTTTAACTGCTTTTCGTCTGTCTTCTTTTCAACCTGTAAAGTTGTTTAGTGCTTTTTTCAGCTCTCTGAACCACTTTTTTTACTCTTTCCATGGTTTTAAATCAACCACGTGGGCTTTCTTGTGCGCCACCCTGAGATCTTCATATAGAGGTTGTTGTGGCGGTGGTGCGCCTTCCAAGTTGTTTCCAGCTTACAATAACCCCAAGGTGATTTTCACAGGAGTTTTCTTGGCAAGATTTAGTCAGGGGTGGTTTGCTGACCTAGCCTTGGGCCATTTCTGCAGTAGACTGGTATAGCGCTATTAGTCCACTTTCAACATCCTATGGAATCCTGGGGTTTGCAGTTTCGGGAGGGGCCTTTGAGGATGGCCTGTCCCTCCAGACAAAAATCAGGATGCAAATATTTTAATAAGTAAATACATTTATAAGTTCTCGTTTGCCAACTGCTTTCACCCTGCTGAGAGATGGCAATCTCACAGCTCTCTGGATGTACCTGGACTGCAGCTTCCAGTAGCCCCTAGCCCTGGGGGGGGGAAACTGGGAGTTGCAGTCCCAAGGCATTTTTGGATCCCCATTCCTCTGGGATACCTTGATGCTTCTAGACCTGTGTGTGAGGATCAAGAGTGGGCATCTCAGTTTTTTTGCATTTCAAAGGCCTCCGACCTGTACTTTGTGCCTCAAAGCCTACTTACCGGTTAATAATTATCCAAAACCCGCAGTCAGGAAATGCACTCGGTGGACAAGGGACATTAGACAGACCCATTAAAAAGTTTATGGGCTGTGTTGGGTTCCAGGGCATGTAGAGGAGGGCTTGGAAGCAGGGAGGCATTTAGAAAAAGAGTGGGTCAAATGACATATCAGTGCCAGGGAAGGCCAGGGCCTCGGCTGTATCTGGTTTTACAGGGTGGGGAAGTTTGGAGAGTTTAAAACAGCACAGCTGAGGTGTGCAAAATTGCCAAAGCAAAATTGCCTCTTTCTTCCAACGTGCCTTATTTTCCCCTTCCCACATTTCACAGACGGAAAACAGGATCCCTGTGGCCAGGTCACATCAATGTGTGTGTGGCTAAGGCCTTTTTTGCACTGCACTTAGTGCCATTATTCCACTTTCAACTACCTGTGGAATTCTGGGATTTGTAGTTTCCTGAGGCCAAAGAGCTCTCTGGCTGAGAATTCTCAATGCCCCTCCCTAAACTGCAAACCCCAGGATGCCATAGGATGTTGGAAGTAGAATAATAGCCCTATAACAGTACAGTGCGAAAATGGCCTCTCATGGCAAAAGTGAGGAATGAGGGCGAACACACAAGCTAGGAGAGGCTGCAGAAGTTGGCTTTTGCCCAGACCTCCAGGGAAGGGCAAGATTTTTCTCCTGAGTTAATGGAATATAAACTGCTTTTGCACTTTGAACTCAGTTTTGCAGCAACTGAAGTCAGCTGAGGACAAGAGGGGAAAGTGGCAGGAGGGGAGAAAGAAACTGGGATATTTTAAAAGCAGCTGAAAAAGTGGGATGACAGAGGATTAATCGCAACTGTCGCTGCAAAATTGGGACAGTTGGAGGGAGTGCCTTAGGCAATGGACTGGGTGCTGCGGGAGGCAGTTTTTTGGAAAAGAAACGGTATGGTTTTTAAATGGCTGTTTAATTCAGTGCTGTTTCAATGGCACCGTCTGTTTTAACTGTTTCATCGGCCTGTTTGTCCCAATAAGAATAGGTCTAATGAACCAGGGGAACTTACACGAGTATTGACCGGCTAAGTTGTTGCTTGCCACCACGTCATAGAATTATAGAATGATAGAGCTGGATGAGACCCCAAGGTGCCCAGTCTGTCATTCAGGAAGACACAATCCACGCCCTCCCTTTGACCGATGGCCATTCCGCCTCTGTTTAAAAACCACCAAGGAAGGAAGAGACTCGACCACACTCCGTGGAGGCAGCAGCATAGAAAGAAGTTGGCAGCGTAAGCGTTTGTGAACTGGACACTCCTTCACTCCCGGCGTCTGATGGAGCAGAAGTCTATGAAATCTTCTGCTACCAACTTCTTTTTGCCAGTTAGTCTCAAAGAGGCTACCAAGTCCCTCCGCACACTACTCCATCTTGTTTTTGATGTTTTCATTTATATCGTAAGCCACTTTGAATCCCATTTGGACATAAGCAAGACATAAATCTAATAAAGAAATAAATTTTGCCCAATGCCGGATCGGAGGCCAAACGCAGCCCAATGTCGAAGGGAGGAGGTTGCAGAACTGAGAGCCAAAGCCAAGCAGCATCTGCAAAGAGATATGTATCCAATTTTTGTCTTCCAAGAAGAGAATAAGGAAAAAGTACTTCCTAATCCCATTTTCGTTTAGAAAGCAAGCCAAAGAATTTGAAACTCCAAATCCCGAGGAGCTTGAGCCGCCTCCTGAACCTGAGCAAAGGAGCATTTTTCAAAAGGAGCGCACCGCCACAAGGGCGTGCAGGGGCACGCGCTGATATTCCTCACATTTTTTTCCGTTCTTCCCCCTAACAATTATTTCTTTTTTCTTTCTTTAAAAAAAGAACACCCAAACCCACACACACTTACACACACACACAGGGCCTTCCAAGTTGGCTTTTTTCTCTCGCGTCGTCTTTTGAAGTATCCCACAAAGGTGCCTCCGGTCCCAAACTCAGAACATGTTTGGGATCGCAGGATGGAGGGAAGGAGGAAGGGAGAGAGGGGAGGAGGAGGCTGGAAGCAAGGGGGAAAGACGCCCCGGTTGACGGCGAGGGCTACGTGAGTGTGTGACTCAGTGAGGTGGGCAAAATGGGAGCAGGTTCTGCCCCTCCCCATGAAACAGTCCTTTGGCCCCCAAATTTCTAACATTTCTAGCACTGCTTTAACTGAAACCGCACTATACTGTTATAACTCTATGATTCCGCTTTAGCTGCCATGGAAAGCATCCTATGGAATTTATAACAGTTTAGTGCGGTCAAGTCCCGGGATCAGTTGGAACTGGTGGACGGAGCAGAGTCAGCTCCGACTTTGCAAAATAGATTGTTGTAATGAGGACTAGCCTCATGCCTGACCAACAACAACAACAACAAAAAAATGACCATGCATTACTTTGTACCTTAAATTTGTTACGTGAGTTGAGGTTAATATGCCACTAGCTTTCTGCAAATGTGCATTTAACCCAACATAGTGTGGTTTTTGGATTTGAAAAGCAAGTTTTGTTGTGGAAGCTGCTGCATCGCAGACACCAAGAGGATCTTGCTTGGCATTTGCAGAGGTTTGGGGGTGATATACAAAGAGCACAGCCAGCAAGAATCACCTATGCCGTGCCTCTCCGATTATGCCCTACGCCTGTCCACAGACCCTTCTCTTGATCTCTCTCCCAGTCTTCTTGGTTGTCTAACAGGATCAACATGCATTTCATCCTAGTCCGGTCAGCACCGGCTACCTGGATGGGAAATGGCTATTGCACAACCCAGCAGTTGTGGGGGAACGTGGGCTTGTTCCCCCTCCATCTCCCTTCCTCCTGAGGGATTTCTCTCTGTGTTCTCCGGAGGCCCATGTTCTCAGTCAGGAACTCGTTGGGATTTGGTTCTCCTCCAAAAGCGCATCCTCTGGAACAAGTCGAAGGTGTCAAGGGCCTGGACTGCACGCAGGGTGCCTCTCCTTCAAGGCCGGTTAAACATCTTTGAGGATTAAGGTCACAGTCTATCTGGGCGGAGGCCGAGTTCTGGCAGACTGCGGTTATGGCTACCGGTGAGCTCGAAAGACTTGGCAGTCTCGATTAGATCAATACAGGGGAAGGAAAGAGATAGAAGCTGCAGATAGAAGTTTTATAGGGAAACTCCATCTTCAGGAGCAGTCTACCTCTGGATGTCGGACACCGGAGGAGAAAAAGGCTGCAAAATACCATTGTCTTTCTGCTTTCAGAGCTGTCTGGTTGCCTGTTCCAAGCAATGGACACTGGATGCCAAGCTTGGAAGCGTTCCTCTTGTTTTGAACTCCAACTTCTAGAATCTTTTAGGCAGCAGGGGGATTGTGGGAGCTGGAGTCCCTGAACCCCTGCTCAACTGAGAGTGATATTTCCAAGCTTTGCTTTCTGACACTCTAAGCTAGTCTTTGTAGGAGTCTATATATCTGTGCGCATGTATCTTTCCAAGTTGCCTGCCGACTTATGGCAACCTCACGATTTATTTTGCATGGGGCTTTCTTAGGTGAGGAATCCTCAGAGAAGGTTTTGCCAGTTCTCCCTCTGAAATAGAGCCTACAGCACCAGGTGTTTGGTGGTCTCCCATCCAAGGGCTAACCAGGGCTGGCCCTGCTTAGCTTCCAAGAACAGACGGGATCTGGGTCCCCGAGGGTAACCTTTGTGGACCAGCACCTAAATTGGTTCTGGACCGAGACTGTGAGGCTTCTTTCATTCTCCCCCACCCCGCAAACCCCGGCTTCTCCTGGGTGTGTGACGTGGGTGTTGGTGTTGCTGCTGCTGCTGCTGCTTCTGCGGCCAGGAGCTTCTCCGCCTTCCTTCCTTCACCAGGGCTTGAGCAGGAGAGACACATTCCAACCCTTCGTTTGCCTATAAAACGATTTCTTTTGTCGGTGGGAAATTTTTGCAGGGTGTGATCACCAAGGCAAAATAAAAGGGCTCCTTTGAAGTGCGGGCGAGTTACTTAGCAAGCCCCTGGGGGTGAGAATCGGATTCCTCCCTCTCCTGAGCCGGGCAGGCCTGTCTGTACAAGCCAGGGAAGCTGGAGGAGCGAGCAAATGGCTCTCAGCAATGCAGCAGGCAGGAGACAGAGGCTCCCAGGGTTTCCAGAGAGAGGAGGAGGAGGAGGAGGAAGGCTCGGTGCAGCAACACACCTGTGTGGAATTGAAGCTGCATGCTTGCCTGGCCTGTCTGAGCCCCTCTTTGGCCCCTCCTGGGGTGCAAAGTTGTTTTTTTTATTTGCAAGAACAGCCACACTGTCCCCCAAAGCAGTCGCCAGGGCACATTTCTCAGATGAAAACTGGGACACTCGTGGCCAAAGAAGACCAGAGTATGGAGGTCCAAGGCTGCGGCCATTTGCTTTGGCCTGAGCCCACTGGGAAGGGCAAGACTCACCCCCCGTCTCTCCTCTCCTGCTCAGTCAACCGGGCACAGATTCCTTTGGCCCCCTGAACTCATAGAATCATAGAGCCAGAAGAGACCCCAAGGGCCACTGAGTCCAACCCCCTTCTGCCATGCGGGAAGACACCATCCAAGCATTCCCGACAGATGGCCATCCAACCTCTGCTTAAAAACCTTCAAAGAAGGAGGTTCCAACACACTCAGTTTGCAGCAGTTGAAACTGAGGACGAAGAGGGGAAGTGGGAAGAGGAAAGAAGAACCTGGACATTTTAAAAGCAGCTGGAAAAGGGGGACGGCAGAGGATGAACTGGGACAGTTGAAGGGGATGCAGATTTGACAGCAAAGCCAGAGGCAAGTTGGGAAGAGAATTGCTTCTCTTCTCCCCAAGGAAAAGAGAAGATGAGTTGTGCCATGATACCTTCCAGGGCATTATGAGAAATCTCAAGGCGTGTTGTTGCATCTGATAAGGAACGGTGTTTATATGGGCACATGGACCACTTGACAATGAGGTCCCTCTCTGCTCTCTTTCACTGATGCCTTTTCGAGAGGGTCTTTCCTTGCTCTTTCTTTGCACTTTCCTTGGGGAGATTTGTGCCGCTGGCCTTTGGGACTTTGGATTGGAGGGTGCTTGGGGTTCCCTCTCAGCTCTACAATTTCCGGGAGACTGGGTCTCCCACCCAAAGTTTAGTTTTAAAAAAGGAAGGAAGGAGCTGGAACTCCAACATCTATGTTGGCCTGAGCACATTTTTTAAAGAAAATAATCTCTAAACTGTTAAAAAAAAGAGACGAGTGTAGGTCTGAGACATTTTGTTGAGATGCCATAAGGTACACACACCCTCCACTAGCTATCATTCTCTTGTGTGTTGTTGAAATGTCCAGCAAAGAGAGGGCAGCTGGGCTTTCATTTTGTGACAGATTTAGGTTCTGAAGCTGAATTTGGCAGGTTCCCAGCTTGGCACGTGTTTCAGCATCCACCATTTCCACCACCTCTGACCCAGAGAGTGGAAAGCCATTAAAAAAAAACCACAGTAATCTGTTCCTGTTACCTCAGTGTAACCCCTTCTGAACTTGGGCAAGTCACACTCTCTCAGCCTCAGAGGGAAGCAAAGGCAAACCCTCTCTGAACACATCTTTCCAAGACAACCCCATGATAGGTTCACTGTAGGATCACCACAACTCTAAAACAACTTGAAGGCACACCACAACGACACGTTATTTTCTTCCTATTTCTTACATGACCGGCTGCTTTGTTACCCCTCTCGCTACCAAGAAAAAGGGTAACTTGGCACAATTAGCTACGTCGATTGTGGCACGTTCCTTCCGAGCTCTCCCCTCCGAGCTTGCCGTGTTGAACGGCCATGGGGATTCCCCCTCTGTTCCGCCACCAGATTAACCCATACCACTTGGGGCTGGGGTGGATGCCCCTTTTCCCAGGCCTAGAGAGAGAAGAGTGAGGTTGAGTCTCTCCAGAGCCTGGTTGGGCCTCTTCCTCCGAAAGCGAGTGTGTGCCAACCTGCGGCTCCACCTTGAGCGTCGGCTTCTCTCTGAGGTGTGTTGGAAGGACTCCAGGCCAGGCATGGAAAAGGGTTGTTTAATAATATCTGATGGGCGGGTAAGAATTTGGGCAGGCGGCCAAGGTACACATCGCCTGTAATCGTTAACTCGGTCTGTAAACAGTTCAAACGGCACTGGAGAGGCCATCGGTTATTACATTAGCGGGCGGCCTTTTCATCTCGCCCGCCCTGGGTCCCTGTTCCCTTTTCCCGCCGGCTGCTTCTACCAGGGCTGGACTCGCAAGGCCTCGCAGGCAGGGCGTCGTGGGGCTGCAAGGGAGGCGGAGGAGGAGGAGAAGGGCCCGGCCCGGCCCGGTTTGGCTCAGCTTCTCCGGGGCCGCACAAAGGAGCTCGCCTGCCAAGGGGCTGACCTTCAAACCTGCAGTGCCGGAACGAGGGGCGAAATCATGCAGGTCTTTGTGTTCTGCACCTGGTCGAAGTCCAGGATAAACAGGAGAAGGAGAGAGAGAGTGAGACAGGGAGCGAGAGACTAAGCATGGCCCATGGGAAGCATGGGTGCTCGTCTCTTGCTTTTTTGTGCAGGAAGGGATGGGCACGGGCCACAGCTCCACAGTGCCCAGGGTCCCTTGTGGAATTGTGGAGCAGTAAAGCTGCAAGCATGGTGTAGAGCCAGCACATTTTCTCAGTGACAGAGGTGTTGCCCCAAAAGGTGGGGGACCAGTACCCGTGCCTCCATGGAAAGGTGGCCTGCAAGAGTTGGGGTACCTTATGGGATCTTTTCACCTTTGGATACTAGTAGTAGGACACCAGCTGGAAATCAAAAGGGATGTCTTTACTGGGGCAAACTCATACACGTGCAAGTTATCAAACAGTCTCACAAACCACACAACAGTAGTGAAGGTAAAGGAGAGGAAGGTTGGATGGCAAGACTTTTGGGTGAAGTGGGTGATAGTTACCGTTCCTGAAGCAGCAGAGAATCAAAGTGAGATGTGTCAGGCCATTTCCGCACTACACTGTTGTATTGTTTCTTTCCTTTCCATGGGCCACCACTTTGAGTAGCACTGCTGTGGACTCCGCATTTCACGGTGGATAACGAGGCACCCTGGTAGCACCCCAAAAGTCCTTACTCCAAGGAGGGAACCCCTGGAAATCAACTCACCTAACTATTTATGTCAGAACCCCAGTGAACTTTCACAGAGGCATTCCATTTTGCCTGGTACCCCAGATGCTGTTTGGGGGCCTTTGCTTCCACCATTAATGGGGATCGCCCCGAAACCTCTGCCGTGCAAAGAGTTTGGACGGCTGCCCAGACTCTGCCAGTCCTTCCTCCTGGTTTGCTCTGTGTCCCTTTCCTCTACCCCTCGCCTGCCTCCCGCCCGTTTATAGAAGCCAAGAGGATGTTTGCTCTCTGCCGTTCAAGATAGGAGAGAAAAAACCTAATTGTCTGGCTGCGGGGTTATCGGCTGTTCAAAAGGATCCCTCGGCAGCTGCAAGGAACGGAGCGGCCCAGATGGGCCATTAGCGTGTTCCTGCACACCCAGTGCAGACAGAACTGAACCGAACCCAGAATAGAGCCACAGGCCTGCTGGATACTGGGATTTGGTAGGTAGGTTTCCTTTTTTATTTTGAAGTCCTATTTATCAATTTTAATACAAATTCACACCACCCTAAAAAAGAAAAAAGAAAAATTGTACATAAACAATATACCTGTTTAATTCATTTAAATTAAACTAAAGTATGACTGAGAGAAACAAAAACACATTAGTAAACAGTAGACTATTCCCAGATATGCAATCACACTACTTTAAGGAACTGAAACACAAAAGAACTCTTGACACCCCCCATAAAAAACTGCAATGAAAAATAAAGACCAATTCATAGAAGGTGTCTTATTACTGTATGTTTAAATTCAAATTCCTATAGTTATTTATCACAGAGTGTTACATCATCTGGTTTTATTTTTGCTCAAAAAAAATTATAAAGAGTCCAGGGAATCTTTTCTTCTGGGGCACGCATGCTGGATTTTATTTTATTTTTTACTTTATTCTGTTTTTTAAATGGTGTTACACTTTTAACTTCATTGGCATTTTAACAGTTTACTGTGTTTTCACTATTTCTTAAAAAAATATCAGGGCTTTTTTTAAAGTTTGGCTTATAGTATGCACAGACGCACGCGCGCACTCTGCAGCTTGTGGCTTCCATGTCTGTGGGGCATTGAATCCATTCCTGGTTTCGGCTAGCTTCAAAGGAGCTCTCCAAGGTGCTGAATGCATTTAAAAATGAGGCTCAGCACCTTGGAGAGCAACTTTAAAGCTTGGATTGAAACCTGGAGTAGATTCACCGTCCCCCTGACATTGGGTGGATGGAGGGATGGATGGTTTGACTGTTTATTTCTTTGTTTATTCTTTATTTTTTCTATTTACATATGCTGCCACTTCTTCTGGTACACCCAAGGCAAGGAATATGATTGTTTCTCTCCTTCTTCCCCACTTTCCTCACAATGACAACCCTCTGAGGTAGTACAGGCTGAGAAAAAGAGACAGAGATTATAGAGTCTGGCTCAAGAGAACCATCCCATCCTACCTCCCAAAAAGAGGGAGCTTGCCAAAATGCTTTCTCAGTGATGGAGGGTTTATCCACACTGTAGAGTTCGATCCCACTTTGACCACCATAGCTTTACCCAAAGCAACCCTGGGATTTCTAGTTTGAAGAATTTAGAATCCTCTGATAGATAATGGCACTGCTGGAGTTCACAGTAGTGGGATAGTGTAGTGATTCCCAACTTGTGAGCCTTCACAGTGTTGCTGTATTTCAGCTCCCAGCATCCTTCCCCAGCGGACAAGACCAGGGATTCTGACAGCTGAAGTCCAACAAAGTCTGGAGGGCCTAAGGTTGAGAACAGCTGCACTAGAGCTCCTGAGCAGACAGTCCCTTTCTGCAAACTATAAATACCAAGATCCTGAAGGTTCAAACTGCTAGAAACTGTGCTGTTCCAATACCCGCTGTGTGGCAGAGAGTCCATTTGATGCAAACTCACTAGAAGCCCACCCTTGGTTCTCTAGCCAGGGTTGGTCCACATCTGTGCTTTCCTTCTTCCTCCCTTTGCTGGCCTAAGGTACCAGCCAAGGGGCCCTTAGGATCAACTTGCAAGAACAGAGGTGCTCAGTCATAAAAACCAAACCAAAAACACCCCAGTTTCCATGCAAGTGAGGCTGAAATGTGGCCCTGCTCCTCCGTGAATCAGGCTTGCAAATGAGCGTCAGATTGTGGAAAGAATAAATCTTGTGAACGAGCAGAAAGTTCATTCTTATTTGCGGCCAGGATTTATGGGGGCCATAAAGTGGATTTATTTCCGTTCAGCTTCTATGATCTCATATCACTCGGGCAAAGCGGCACCAGGGAACTTCTTGAGAACCGGACTTTCCCTCTCTGCCAAATTTTTCCTCCCTAGAAGACAGCAGGGCCTCAGGTCCGGTTCCTAATTTCTTCTGCCTTTGTATGGCCCACTGACTTTCTCATCCAAAAGCTGAGCTGAATCAAAGCCAAGATTTTGACCTTCAAGTCCAGGGCAAAGAGATTGATTTAGGTTCCTCGACATGGTCAGACCACACAAAAGTCCATCCGTGACTTTTGCCTGTTGATTTGCCACGGGGCCCAGAAGTAAACTGGGCAGGAGAAAAGAGCCAGGATGTTCCTTGGATACTCTCATCAAGATTTTTCAAAATTTTGGAACATGCAAAGCCTGAAAAATTATATTTTAAAAGTAATTTGCTCCTGTTAGCAGTGTTGAAAAGTAGCCCACTGGCATGTTGTTGTGTGCCTTCAAATCATTTTCAACTTACGGCAACCCTAAGACAACCCTATCAAGGGATTTTCTGGGGCTGAGAGCATGTGAAAGACCCAAGGCCACCCACTGGGTTTCCGTACCTGAGCAAGAAATCGAACCCTGGCCTCCAGGGTCGTACTCTAACGCTCCGACCACTACGGTGTTTCTGTAAGTAACTTGCAGTGTAACTTGTTGGGCTCCTTGCTTTTCCATTACTTTTTATTACTGATAAGAGGATACACAGAACTCCTGACCCCCTCCAAGTTAAAAGCCAGGCTAACATCCCTCTAAAAATACCCTGAGAAACAAACTTTTGAAAGTAATTATCGCTGCTTCTAATACCAGCAAAGTGACTTCACCCTTGCACGTCTTATTTTTGAAATGCAACTTCGTTACATCCTTTGGTACCCCAAAACCAACTAGTGTCATGTACTACACTGTTTCTTAACTAGTTACATTCCAGTTACTTAAAAGTTACACGGGAAAGATTACAAAAAATAACTAAAACAGGGAATGTAGAGTGTTGGAAATGTGATGAAAAGACAGGGTCCTTTTTCCATATGTGGTGGACTTGCAGGATAGCAAAGAAATTTTGGAAGGGGATACATGATGAAATCCAAAGAATTTGTAACCTGGATTTTGAAATGAAACCAAAGTTTTACTTGTTAAATATGTTAGGGCAACAAAGGGAGATAAGGAGCCATCAGAAAATATTATTATATTTAATAACTGCAGCAAGGTTGACATATGCACAACATTGGAAAGAAAGGAAATATATTGATATAGAAGAATGGAAGCTTAAAGTTCTGGATATGGTTGAAATAGAAAAAATAGCATTTTCATTGAAAAACAAACCTATCCAGAACTTTGAAAGGAAATGGAAAGGAGTTTTAGGTTGCATAAAGATATAAATGTGTAAGAAATGAAGAAAGAAATAATGTAATTATAATGTAGTTCTTTTCTCTACTAAGTGGAAATTAGGTGTGTATGTAATGGAAATAATTGGAAAATGTAAGCTTGGAAGCAGGGAGGGGGGATTTTTTTATTTTTGGAACTAAATTCTCAATAAAAATATTTCCCAAAAAAAAAAGTTACATGGAAGTTACTCATTACTTCCATCTGCTGCATGAGGCTCACCTGCTTTTTGAATCTCCCTTATGAATCTGACCAGCCATGACTGTAGTTTGCACAAGCATACACTGGAAATTTTTTCCCAGTTAGACCATTCCTGCACTACACTGTTATAGTGCTATTATTCCACCTTCAACATGCTGTGGAATTCTGGGGTTTGTAGTTTCCTGAAGCCAAAGAGCTCTCTGGCTGAGAATTCTAAATGCCCCTCCCTAAAACTGCAAATCCCAGGATTCCATAGGAGGTTGAAAGTGGAATAATAGCACTATAACAGTCTAGTGCGGAATGGCCTTTGTCTCAATGGTGCTGTCAGATTCCTCTATTCCTTCCCATCCACTCTAGCTTTTGATGTGAGTCTAGCATGCAATTCTGGCATTGTTATTACTCTTGTCTCTACAAAAATAAGTGTTTTCGATGCGCGACGCACTGAGCAGAGAGTGAACTCTGCAGGCAACTGAACTTGCAATGCCAAGGACTTCTGCCGGAGCTTTGTCGCTTTTGGGTAAATATCTGTTGCAAGTCTGCAGAGTGTTGCAGCGTGGCCTCACTTGAGTTGCCTCCCAGCCTTGACTCCTTTGCTTTCCCTCCACAGTTCCACCCCCTTTCCCTGTGCAACACCAGCGAGGACGAGCAGACCGTCCCCGGATTCGTCTCCATCGTCAAACTGGAACGACCTGAGCGGGATCTCCGCCCCTGCCTCTCCTTGGCCAACAAGGTAAGGCCGACTTGGCAGATCGTTTTTCCACCTACTTTTTTTTTGGGGGCGGAACACCTTCCTGGCCAAATGATTGTGATCAGCAATTAAGCTCTTAAAAGGACATGGTTGCATCCCAGTGTGGGTGAGACTGGGGCAACGTGTGCAGACACCAAAGCATGAATGCACGCAGGACTGGCCCAAGAGGTTGTGCTGCCTGAGACAAAGGACGAGATGGTTCTCTTCCCATTCCAGGTCAGTTGGAGAAGAGGAATCACAGAACCACAGAATTGTAGATTCCCAAGGGCCATCTGGTCCAATCCCACTGTGCCATGCACAAATACATATCAAAGCATTCCTGATAGATGGCCACCCAGCCTCTGTTTAAAAACCGCCAAAGAAGGAGACTCCAACCCACTCCTAGGCAGTGCGTTCCACTGTTGAACTGTTCTTACTGTCAGGAAAGTCTTCCTAATGTTTAGATGGGTCCTCTTTTCCTGAAGTTCAAAGCCATTGCTCCGTGTCCTAGTCTCTGGAGCAGCAGAAAACAAGTTTGCTCCATCCTCCCTATGCCATCCCTCAGAGGAGTTTTGCTCTAAGGGAGGGTGGTAGAATTGGCAGAAAAAATGCTAGCCTTCTGCTTCCTGGCTTTGGAGGGGGAACATAAACTCTCTATCATTGGACCAGAAATGTATTATGGTCTCCACTGGGGACTGTGGGTTTCTTGGATGGATAATAGACCTGCTCACAGGTACCTGAGGCTGGAGTGATTCTATGTCAATTTTATTTTATTTTTTGAGAAATAGTCTTCTTAATGTGCTGCAAAAGGAGAGGAGCAAGGTCCTCGGGCGGGGAACGAGAGAGGAGTTTGGGAGATCAAAGGAAGGCGTAAATTAGCCCGGCTGAGTCTTGCAACTTGGCCGAGTTCCTTCCAAAAATTCCAACTGGGCCGGCACTTTATGATGAGCCAACTCAGGTCTTTGCCTGGCCGCCCTTCTCTGCTTGCCCGAACCGGCAGCGTCTCCCGTGAAATTAAGTGGTCATTTCCCTTTGAAACATCTTTGTGTTTGATCCTGTGGGCAGGAGATAGGAGGCTGTGTTAAGTCTCTGCTTGTGTGCACTTACACAACTTGTGTGGCTTTTTTTCTCCCTTGCCTTTCAGGCCTTGCAAGACCTGAGCCGCTACGGTTTACTTAATCACAGATTTCTGGGGAGGTCAGATCTCAAGTCTTGCAAGGTGATGCTGCAGGAGGGGGGTGCAAAAAAATGCATCTGTTGCTGAATTTTAGTTTTTAAATGGGGAGGGCATGCTGAGTGTTAGAACCAGCATGGAGTTGTGGTTTGGGCACTGGACTACGACCCTGGAGGCAGAGGCCATTTCCATACTAGACTGTTGTAGTGCTATTATTCCACTTCCAACATCCTATAGAATCCTGGGGTTTGCAGTTTGGGGAGGGGCCTCAAAGGCCTACTTTGCAAGCCCCAGGATTCCATAAGATGTTGGAAGTGGAATAATAGCACTATAAAAGTCTAGTGCAGAAATGGCCAAGGTTTGCCTTA
Source organism: Ctenosaura bakeri (assembly GCA_948474755.1). Taxonomy (NCBI): domain Eukaryota; kingdom Metazoa; phylum Chordata; class Lepidosauria; order Squamata; family Iguanidae; genus Ctenosaura; species Ctenosaura bakeri. The sequence goes on from CAOLHI010001915.1 coordinate 258,156, forward strand.
GGAGATAGGTTTGCCTGAGGGTCACCATAAGTCAGAAACAACTTGAAGACACACAACTAATAACAACCATAATTTAGCACAGGGGTCTAAATAACCTAAAGGCACCAGATTTTGTCTGATCTTGGAAGTTAAGCAGGGTCAGCCCTGGTTAGTCCTTGGATGGGAGACCGCCAATGAATCCCAGGTGCTGTGGGCTCTATTTAGAGGAAGGAACTGGCAAAAACACCTCTTGAACATTTCTTGCCTGAGGAAACCCTATGAAATTCATGGGGGCACCATAAATCCACAGGCAATTGAAGGCCCATGGTCACAGAGGTTTCATTACCCTAAGGACTCTAGATCCTGCGTGATCTTGGAAGCTAAGCAGGGCCAGCCTTGGTGAGATTGTGGGTGGGAGGCCACCAACACACTGCAAGTCCTGCATGTTGCATTTTAGAGAAGGGAACTGACAAAGCTCTTGAGTTTTCCTTGCCAAAGAAAACCCTATGAAATTCATGGGGTTGCCATAAGTCAACAAGCAACTTGGAAGCACCGACACACAAAAGACAGAAATGACTTGAAGGCCCACAACAGCGACAACAAAAGGGAAGAGATAATCTTGGGGGATTTTTTAGAAAAACAGAAGGCCAGGCTACCTGGTCCTGAAGGCCACTTTCTGGCCAAAAGTCAAAAGGCCCTCTCTTTCTTTGCATGGACTGAGTCTTCCTCTTGAGAAGGTAAGCCTGGAGCAGGAGAGAGGGAGAGAGAGAGAGAGGGAGAGAAGGGCTGGCAGTGGCGGCACCTTTGATCCGTACAGCTGGGAATCTCTGCCCCTGACCTCTGACCCCTCCCTCCCTGCCAGATGCACACCCCTGGCGCTCCAGGCGGGCTTGGTAATTGCTGCTGCTTTGCGGAGGAGCAAGGAGGATCCCGCCGGATACCTGCTCCCACACGCTGCTCCCCAAGGACGCCCAGATCAAAGGCGGCGGTGGAGAGCTGGCTCCAACCCTGCGCTTTGCTCACCAAATTTCCTCTCCTCTTCCTTCCTCCTGCACCCAGGCGGGCGCTTAACCGCTTCTCTGCCAAAACCATCCACCCTGATTTTAATTCCTATCTATCTATCTATCTATCTATCTATCTATCTATCTATCTACCAGTATCCAGCCAGCCAGCCATCCTTTTGGGGGGTTTTGGCAAAGAAATCTCTTCTGCCAGATGTGGGCTAGGAAGTGCGTAAGGATCAGTCGAAGTGGCTTGGGCCTTGATAGTCCTCAGGGGCAATGGGATGGGGGGAGTCTTTCTGAATCCTTCCACTCCAAGGACCAGATTCAGTTTCAAAAGAAGCAAGAGCCACGTTCCAGTAGCAGTGAAGCCCCAAGGCAAAAGGGAAAACTCATTGTTGGCAGGACTTGGTATGGCGGGAGGAGGCAAACGAGAGGAACGGACCCCCCACCCCCCTTTTTTTTGGCAGGGAAGAGAGGGCTACTGCTGCCTGGCATCTCCTGGCAACCAGCTTGGGGTGCTGTGCCCCTCCTTTCTTCTGAACCCCTGTCTTTTCATCTCCCAAAGAATGCTCACGATGTACTGGCCTTTGCATTACGTTATCTTGGCTGGCAGAGCAAGAAAAGAGGAAGGGGAGAAGGGGGCGGGATAGCCTGGGCCATGTGGAAAAGAAGGAATTGTCCCCGGAACAGCTTCCTGGGGTCATACTGCAAGCAACCTTCTCGGACCAGCACTGCCAACCCCATCATCTCCGGACACAGGGTATAAGCCACATATTTGCTCTGCAGTGAACAAAACCATCCAGGAAATGCTAATCTTTTGACCAAGAAGTGAGTGAAAGAGAATCTCTATCGGTTCTCTAAGTGTGGGCTGAGTGTCTCTTGTGAGCGAATTTTGCCTCTCTCCTTCCAAGCTGGGAAGAGCAGCATTTGTGGACAATAAACCCCAAGATCCCCCAGCCAGCATGGTCAGAGGCTGCAAGGTTTTGTGCGTTTTCTGTTCTTGCTGTGCATTGTTGCCTTCAAAGAAATAATTTACCAGGCTCTGGTCTGCTTGGATGTACACAGAGTGTACGCCCTGGTTTAAGGGCTGCTCCATCCCCTCTGGCATTATACACCCGAAAACCAGCACATGTGTGACTGAACGGCATCAAGATGGCAAAAGTTATGAACAAGGAAGCTGGGAGAGCCTGCGGCAAAGTGCTTTTGCCCAAACCTCCTTGTGACTGTCTCTCCTCTCCCCTGCTGAGTTAATGGAGTGTAAAACAACATTTGCCCTTTGAGTTTTGTTTGCAGCAGTGGAAACAGGCTGAGGACAAAGGGGTGAAGACGGAAAGAGGCAAAAGAAACCACGACATTTTAAAAGCAGCTGAAAAAGTGGGATGGCAGAGGATTAATCAGGACTGTCCCTGAAAAATTGGGATAGCAGAAGGTTATGCCCAGGGACTGAGAAATCCAACCAGAAGTGCTTCTGAGCATGCAGAGAAGGCCCCTGGGTTCTAACAGGCACCAAGCCTCAACCCTTCAGCTACCTCTCTTCTAAAGAGGAGCTGAGCCCTGCGCCTGCCACCCCTCTCGCTGTTGCCCATCCGAGGCGTGGATGCGAATGTTCCCACCGCCTCCCGGCTGGCTGAGAAAGAGGCCTCTGCAGCCGTGCAGAATGACAACGCAGCCAGCCACCTGCCCGAGGCTGTGTGGGGTGGGAGGCAGGGCTTGTGGTTCGCGTCCCAGGGCTTTGAAGCCCGGCCAAGAGCGGGCTTGGCAAAGGCCCAGTGCCAATAGGATACAGGAGGGAGGGAAGCAGGTGAGCCAGCCGGCCAGGGCGGAAAGGGTGGGGAATGGGGGCGGCGGGAGGGTGGAATTTAAGGTAGACAGAGGGGATGTGGCCGGATTGGAGGGGGAGTGAGGGAGGGGAGCAAGCGTGCAGAGCTGCAACTCCTCGTGGAACACAGCAGGCTTTTGTTCCACCCAGACAGGGCAGGGCAGGAAGGGAGGCCGAGTTGCAAAGGCAGCCTGGTTGACTCTCTTGAGGAAAAAAAAAGAGGCTAAAAATCTGCACCTTCGTGCCCTCCGACATTTCACAGACAAAAACAGGGACACCTGCTGCCTCGCGACATCAGAGTGCCGTCCAGATGGCAAAAGTTAGGAACAAAGAAGCGCGGTTTGCTGCGACAGTTTGCTTTTGCTTGACCCAGCTGGGAAGCTTCTGCCCCCTTCTTCTCTTCCCAGCTTGCAGAATTAGCTGAGTACAAATGGCTATTATTTATTATTTCTTAAACTTTATTTTATTTATATCCCGTCTTTCTGCCCACGTGGGATCCAAGGCGGTATTGTTGTTGACTGCCATCAAGTCGGCTTCAATTTATGGCAATACTACGGATGAGAGATTTCCAAGTCTCTTCGTCCTCAGCCACTCTGCTCAGATCATAGAATCATAGAATCGTAGAGTTGGAAGAGACCCCAGGGGCTATTGAGTCCAACCCCCTGCTATGCAGGAACACTCATCAAAGCACTCCCGACAGATGGCCATCCAGCCTCTGCTTAAAAACCTCCAAGGAAGGAGATCTTGCAGATTTAGGGCTGTGCCTTCCTTGGCTGAGTCCCTCCATCTGTAATGTGGTCTTCCTCTTTTCCCGCTGCCTTCCACCTTCCCAAGCATTTTTGTCTTCTAGTGAGTCCTCTCTTCTCACGATACGGCCAAAGTACGACAGCCTCGGTTTAGTCATCTTGGCTTCCGGGGAGAGTTCAGGCTTGATCTGCACTCAGACCTGTTTACAACTGGCCCTCCACATTTGCAAGTTTGACTTTTCGTGGATTTGACTATCTGTGAGCTTCTCCAGCCCCCTGCCCCCACATGCCAAGTGCTCCTTCTCTGGGACAAGTGTCCCTCTTGGCTGCTCCGATCAGTCTGTGCAGCCTTTTAAAAACCAGTTCTAGTCCTCCTCCAGGATGGCTGGCAGCCTGATTTCTCAGCACCACAAACCCTCTCCTGATGCCCCAAACACACCCAAGGGAGGTGATGGGCAAGAGAGAGGAAGTCGAGGGCCACCATGCTGATGCGCCCCCTTTCCCTCTCTTTTTTCTGACCCAGTTTGGATGCCGGGTGCCCGCTCTCCCCACCGTGCCTCGGCCCCCTTTCCACGGACACACTTATATTTGTGATTTTACCACTTTTGTGGAGATTCCTAACCCTAGCAAATTTGGAGGGCTAACTTCTTAGCAGTCGAGGGTAATCATAGCACCACATTTTAGATCAGTTGGTTCTCTTAGTCTGCCACATCATATTAAAAGGCAAATGCTTCCTTAAATAAAAAGGGCTGTACCTGCTGCCAGAAAGAGAAGAGGGAGGGGTCCGATGGGATCTCCAGTGGGAGGGAGTTCCACAGGCTAGGAGCAGCCACAAAAAGGCTCTCTCTCATGCCCTCACCAGATAGTGGAAAGAAACCCTTCTCTTGCAGATCTCAAAGCTCTGGCAGGCTCATACTGGGAGGTATGGTTTTTTTCCCTTGTATTTTTTCTCTTTTCACTCAGTTTGCAACAGGTCGAAGTAATCTGAGAACAAAGGGAAGAGGAGAGAGAAGCTGGGACATTTTCGTTGTTGTTGTGTGTCTTCGGGTTGTTTCTGACTTACGGCAGTTCTTAGATGAACCTGTCACAGGGTTTTCTGGGCAATTTGTTCAGAGAGGAATTTGCCCTTGCTCTCCTCGGAAGCTGAGAGAGTATGACTTGCCCATGGGCTTCCATGGCCAAGCAGGGATTCCAACTCTGGTCTCCAGAGTCATAGTCCAAAGCTCAAACTGCTACCCCATGCTGGCAGCTGAAAAAGTGGGAGAACAGAGGATAAGTTGGGAAGGTCCCTGACAAATCAAGACAGTTGGACGGGATAATAATAATAATAATAATAATAATAATAATATTTATTTCTATCCCACCTCTCCCCATGGATCGAGGCGGCGAACAACAATAATATATTAAAAAACATTAAAAAACATACCCAATCCTCCCCGCCCACCAACCCACCTAAAACCAACCCCCTAAAACACACACATTAATATATATTTATGTGTGTTTTATGTATATTTAACTAAAGTTAAACAAAACAGAAATGCATAAGTAATAAAAATGAAGGTTCTGGGAAGTAGATTAAATCTGGTTATTAAATGTCTCCGCAATGTTGCAAGATATTAGCCTGCAAAAAGGATGCTACTTGTTTAGGTAAGATGCCTTCGCCTTTTCCAAGGATCCACTTTATGCCTCAGCGACAGCTCCAACCCCAAGGCAAGAGCAGGATTCCCTAAGGAGGAAAAAAACCCCACATTTCTGCACAGATTTGGGGGAGCCAACATCCAAAAGAAAGAACTTTTCTCAAAACGATTGTCTTTTCTCTTTCCTCTGTTCTCTGCTTGAGGGCCAAACTTGGACACATTGGAGTGACCAAGCCGGTCCAAATTTCTCTGTCTGTTTCCCTGGATAAACAAGGAGGAAAGAGTTCATTGGGTTTGCATTTCCCTCCAAAAGAGAGAGAGAAAGAGAGAGATCCACTTTGCCCTGGAGCAGCATGCCCCTTGCCCTGGTAGTCTGTACATTTCCAACGTTTGCGATGTGTTTCACGGAAGAACTCCACAAGAAATGAGCCTACCTGTGCCAAACACACCCAAGTAAAAATGTGTAGCTTTAAAAAAAAAATGCATATATTTGGATTGTCTCTCTGTCTGCCAAGGCCTGAATTGGATTGCTTAAACCCACTCAAAGTGCACCCATTGACCCTAAGGAGGAATGGTGAGTCAGCGCGTAGGTAGATCTCATCGATTGAATGAGCTTGCTTTGGTTGCAGCTCAAAATTGGATCTGGACACACAAATATATGCACGACGGTCCGTGTGGAAAAAGAACCGTGCACCCAGTATGGAACCAGGAATAGAAGGGAAAGCCAGACGACTTCGGAGAAAAATAAGATGGACGGTTTTCGCGTCCCTGCGGTATAGAGGTTTGCATGTCGGACTAGGACATCGGGAGCCAAGATTTCAAATCCCCACTCACTGAAACCCACCGGGTTACCATGGACAGGTCACACTCTCTCAGCCTCAGAGGGAGGCCAGGGCAAGCCCTTCTCAGAAGAAAGCTTGGAAAATCCCAAGTTAGAAAGCCAGTGTGGTGTAATTTTGGACTGAGAGAGCAGAGTTTGAGTCCCCATAGAAACTACCCGGAGACCTTGGACAAGTCACACTCTCTCAGCCTCACAGAAAGGCACTGGCAAATCTCCTCCAAAGACATCTTGCCAAGAAAACCCTGTGCTATTTTGGGGAAAGAGGCATGGAGGATTGCTTTGGTTATACGACTGTGGCAGCAAGATTGTTGCGTGCACAAAGGTGGAAAAATTGAACACCGCAGAGGAATGATTGCTGAAACAGAAAAGATTTAGCAGAAATGGACAAATGGTCTGAGTAGAGAAAGGTTATTAGTGACATCTCTTAAAGACTGGAAACTCCTTATAGAAAAAAAGAAAGAAAAGGACTTGGTAACTTTTGATAATTAGAAAGAACAGGCTATGAAAAAAGGGGAAATGGTACAGTTTTGGAAAAGGATAGAGGGCTGACTTTATATATAACCACCAAAAGGAAGATCAGAAGACACTTTTTTTCTCTTTTCTTTATTTTTGTCCATGCTTTTAAATGTTTATTTTATTGCATTTCAATCCTTACATTAGGGCTGGGTGCTTTGTCTGTTTTTGGTTGCTTTTAAATGTGTTTCTTAAATATTCCACAATTCAAGAACTATTGTTTTTTATTGTTTGCTTTTTCCTTGTTTCCAGTTATGAATTTAACATTTTATGTGTTTTTAACCACTGCATCTCAACACAAGAGCCCTGGTGTGTTGAGAAGTGATAAACAAATACCTGAAATAAAATAAAATAAACACGAGGAACATAAAAGCATACTTTCCAACTCTCTCAACTTGGCAAGGACTTTCTAGATTAATCCTTTGTCCTCCCTCTTTTTCAGCTGTTTTTAAAATGTCCCGATTTCTGTCCCCACCTCCCACTTTCATTCTTGGTCCTCAACTTACTTCAGTTGCTGCAAACTGAGTTCAGAGCATGCATTCAACAGGAGAGGAGAGAAAAGAGTCTTGCCCTTCCCAGTCGGCTCAGGCAAAAGCAAAATGCTACCACCTCTCCTAGCTTGTCTGTTCTTCCCCATTTATAACTTTTGCCGTCCTGACCCCACTGTGACGTTCTTTGGCTGCATGTGTCTTGGTTTTTATCAGTGAAATGTTGGAGGGTATGCTGGATGCAGCAGTAGAAGCCTTCCTCTATCCACAGGAAGGCCAAGAAAGAGATAGGTAGACCTTTGTTACCGAAAAAACACTCTAGACTAGCAGCTTGAAACTGGATCAAAGAGAGATGATGCCACGGTGCCACCTCCCCATGGAACAGAGATGGGACAACGAAGGCTGTCCACTGTCTTAATTTATCCCCTTTCCTTTGCTCTCTTTGGCAGGCCAAACTGGCGGGAGAGAGGGGAGCACGGGCCGTCCTCTTTGACATTACGGACGACCAAAGCGCTGCTGACCAGGTAAGGAGGTCTCTCTTTTGTGGGGTGAGGAAATGTTGGAGGGCTTGCCTTCATTCCCACCTGTCTGCTTCCAGGCCTCTTAGCCGTTAGAGAACCTTTGGCTGTTTCCCTGGATGTGAACTGTGTTGGTTGCTGGGCGTGCAAATAGGTATGAGAGGAGGGGAAAGAATGACAGTATGATGGCCGTAGAAGTAATGGATTCCTGGTTTTAAGCAGGTGGAAGCACATCCCTTCTAACTGCAAACCCCAGGATTCCATAGGAGGTTGAAAGTGGAATCATCACGCTATAACAGTGTCGTGCGGAAATGTTCAAGGCTGAGCAGAACACATGGGCAAATTGGATAAAATCAGGCACTTCCCAATGCCATGAATAAAGAGCCACATTTGGACTTAGTGTTGAAATGAAATCAAAGTTGGCACTGGTAAAGGGAGCCAATGCAGAGAAGGCCCTGTCCTGTGTGGAAAATTTTACCTCTTTGGACTATGTCTCCCAGAATCCCCCAGCCTCCATGGCCCTCAGATTCTAGAGGGAGGAAAGAGGGACACAGTTGCTATTTTTTTAAGTGTCTTTTCCAAGCTTTGTTCCTTCCTTCCCTTGTCTCTTGCACACATCATCTCCAAGAGACAGCTTTGTTGTTGTTGATCCCACACTTGACGAATTGGGAGTCCTTCGCAACTGTGGTGGTTCCAAGTATTGGTTTTGTGCCCCAGGGCAACTAAAAATGACCAAAAATGGGGGAAAACACACGAGTAGCTAGTGGGTGACTTCTGATTTTGAAAGCCAGGAAGTTTGTTTTTTTTCTTTAAATGCAACCTGTTTAAAAGGCACCAGCTGCCTGAGGCAATGCTCTCACTCAGCCTAATGTTAGGCCCAACGTTGTTGCAAAATTAGTCCCAGGTATTTAAGAGAAGAGAGGCAAGGTAGTGTAGTGGGTTGAGCAAGGTAGTGTAGTGGGTTGGAGACCAGTTTCAATTCCCTACTCAGCCATGGAAAGCCGCTGGGTGACCCTGGGCATGTTACACACTCTCAGCCCACGGAAACCCCATGATAGGTTCACTTTAAGGTTGCCATAATTCAGAAAAGACTCCAATGCACGACAACACCAGTTTTGGAGAAACTAGCATGGGATCCTTGTTTCAGTGCTGGACCAGGACTGTGTGAGACGAGGGTTCAGGTCCCTGCTCAACCATGGAAATCCTCTGGCCAACCTTGGGTAGGTCACACACTCTCATCCTCAGAGGAAAGCCATGGTCAACCTCCTCAGGAAAAAGAATCTAGCTGAGAAGACCCTCCGAGAATGTTGGAGTTGGGTCAGGACAAAGAATAAAAAGCCAGTGTGGGATTGTGGTTTGAGCACTGGGCTAGGACTTTGGAGAGCAGGATTTGAACTCAGCCAGGGAGACCCACTGGGTGTGCAGGTCATACTCTCTCAGCCTCAGTGGAAGCCACGGTGGTAAATCTCCTCTGAACAAAAGTGGACCAAAACGAAAAACCAGCTTGGGACTTGAAGGGTCACAACTGTTGGATAATATGTGTGTATGTGTGTGTGCGTGTGTGCGCGCACGCTTTGCACCTGAGGTTTAATCTCTCTCTCTCTCCACAGCTGAGGAAGCCTCGAGGACTCAGCCACCCAGTGGTTCTGATCTGGGGCCACGACGCCGAACTCCTGATGGGGGTGGTGAACAATAACCGAGAGGCTCACGTGAAGATCGAGGTGAAGGAGATGCCAGCTTGGGTGAGTGCGTTCGCCTTTCAGATGGCCCCTTCTGCCTGATATAACAGTGACAAAGACACATCCATCAGCTGAGACCCTGTATCATTTCCGAGTCACATAAACACCCACCAGTGGAATCAGTGGCATCACAAGGGGATGTGGGAGGAAGTGGACCATACTGGGTAACGCCATCAGAAGGGGGTGATGCCAACCCTGAATGGAGCTCCGTTCCACAAACCCTCTACTGAATACCAACCCGGTGCAACGTAGGTGAGTCGATTGTCAGTGAGGAAGGCTGAGAGCCCTTTAAGCAGTTGCAGTGTGCAATGCACAAAGACAGTGCAGAGAGGCAATGCACCACCCAAATGCTACTGTGCATACTTTTAAGTGTGCTACTACATGCACAAAGATCCAACACAGGCAATTCCACTTATGCCGCCGTCAACGGGATATGAATGTTACATATTCTCCAAAAAAATTTCTTTCCAGATGAGTAGCACACCTTACATGGGCATACATCACTATCAGGAAGCCAGTCCTATTTTCCTATCACTCTGCCTGCCTGCCTGCCTGTCCCTCTCTCTTGCAAACTCCAAAGACTGTTGTTAGGAATGTGGCTATTAAATGGAAGTGACCTACGGAGAGATCTTCCCTCTACTCTTTTGCTCTTGCTTTTGGCTAAACCATTTTCTCATCCCCTCCAACTGTTCCGATTTGGAAGGGACAGTCCCAGTTAATCCTCTGCCGTCCCACTTTTTCAGTTGATTTCCAAATGTCCTGGTTTCTCTCTCTTTCTCCCACTTTGGCTTCGGCTGCCTTCAGTTGCTGCAAGCTGAGTTTAAGGTGCAAAAGGAGTTCATATTGCAAGGCAGAGAAGAGAGGAGGAGATTGAATCCTGCCCTTCCCTGTAGACTCAAGCAAAAGGAAACTGCTGCAGCCCCTTCTATCAAGTGTGATCTTCTTAATAATTTTTGCCATCTTGGCCACATGTACAGGCTTCTTTCACATATCTGACTGGCTAGGGACCAGAGCACTGTCAGAAAATAGAACTGGTTGAAAAGCAGAGCCCACGGACTGTACTGTAGGGAAAGTGAAAGACTTAAAGAGGCTCCCTTGGAACAGACTGTGTGCATACAGCTTTGCAAAATCTCTCAGCCACCTTAGTGTTTTCCCCCACTCTCAGCTCACTTTGCAAGCAGCCTGTACATGTGAGCCGTCCCAAACAAGCCTCCAGAGGCAAGAAGAACTGATGAAAGAGTGAAACTCCCATCAAATTAATGGAACTTGTCCTTAATTTGGAAGCATCCAACAAACAAGTTGTCAGATAACAGGATGTCAAAAGGCAGGGCCTTCCCGTATCCTAGTTTTCATCTGTGAAATGTTGGAGGGTGTGTTTTCTTTCTTGGCGTGTTTCTGGTTCGTCCCCAAAGTTTTCATAATTGTCTCTCTTTGCTTCCTTGCTTTGGACACCCTTTTGCATCAAGTTTGCATCCCGGATTGCTTTCACAACACCCCTTTTCTTTGGAATTGACTCCCCTGTTTAAATTTCCTCCTGTTCACAGATAACGCCGTTGCCAAAATCACTGCAGTTGAGGGTTTTCTGCCTTCTGTCCTCCACTCCGGCCCAGTTTAAGCAGGTTTTCCGTCCTCGCTTTTCCTGATCTCTGCATCTGAGTTTGCTCTTTTGAGGAACGGCTCTCCCACAGCGCTCTGCTGGGACTCTCCGTCCAATTTCCCCTGGGCCCTTTGGTCTTTGAGAGCAATCCTTCCCTTTCCTTGTCCATATCTTTCACCTTTCACTTCTCTCCTGGCTCTTTCCCTTCTTCAAAGAGGCGATTGTGTCACCTCTTCTGGGGAGGGGAAAGGGAAAAGAAGAAGGAATCCGGCTTTTGATCTTGCCCTCCTGCCTAATTATAGGCCTATTTCTTCTCCTTCCTTTTTTTGCTCCCCGGTTCTGGAGCGAGCTATCCGGTCTCCCTCCGTCTTGCTTTCCTTTTGTCTAATTCTTTTCTAGATCCTTATCAAGCTGGCTTTCATCTCGATGGCTCTGATGAAACAAGCCGAAGGACACGTATATCTCCCAACGATCTTCACTTTGTTAAAAATAAAAGCTCCGTGTCCCACGCTTGGTCTTTCTTCCGTCCATCCTGGGTGTCAGTTTTTCCATCCGTCCCAAATCGCTTTGCTGGTTTTCGAGGCTTGTTCGTTCTTGTTTTTCATTCCTGACTCAATCCTTGATCTTCCTGTGTTCCGGATCTTCGTTCTTCATCCTTTCCATTTTAATTCAGATCTTGGTCCTCTTCATCACTCTTCCCAGAGCTTGGGAGTAACGAGTTACAGGTATTGTTGTTACCTGTAATTAGTTATTTATGGAGGGCGCAGTGAAGTTGCATTTCAACAGTAACATGACAAGTGGGAACAAATCAACTCTATTAATGACTGAAATTATCTAATTACTTTTAAACATTGCTTTCAAAGAGGTTTATTTATTTATTATCTTTTGATCTTCCACTTTTTTAAGAAATATTTTTGCCAGGAATCCATCAAGGTTTTCTGTCATTCTCTTAGCCATCCTAAGCATTATTCTAAAGGGAATAACAAAAGTAATTTTAAAACCATGGTACACACAACAAGGAATTCAATGTGTTACTTTTCTAACACTATAACACACAACGACACCAAATTATCTCTATTCCTCTCTTTCTGTGTGTTGTTGTGGTGATACCTGACATCCATCGTTGACTATTTCTGCTCAGATCAATGTTTGTCAGGTAAGTTCAGGTAACATACAGATAATATTCAGGTAACATGTAGGTAAGTTCCATTGATTCTACTTGGAGCTAGCAATTGGATTTAGGCCACTAAACTTTTAGTCAAGTGTTGTTATTATAATTTTTAGAGACAGATGCAATTTTTTTAGATTTTTAGATTTTAGATTTTTTAGATTTTTAGATTTAGGCAACAAAAACCAAGGATATCCTTATTCCTCCTCTCCCTTGCTGCACCTCTGCTCCTGCCTTTGATTCCTTATTGCTTCTCTCTCACCTGTTTATCCTCCCAACAGCCCTGCGAGGTAGGCCAGGCTGACAGATGGCGAAGGCCTGAGTAAACACCCTGGCAGAGTGAGGATTTGAATTGACTCCCATGAGTTACTTTGTGTGAACAGTGCCCATGGGACTCCGGAAGACTTTGCAACCCCTTAACTTCTTGTGTTTTCCCCACAGCCAGACTATGACGTCTGGATACTCGTCACGGTGGTCAGCACGGTCCTGGTCATCGTTTTGATTTTCATCGTCCGCACCCGTTGCCAGCCAAGGAGGAATCAGGTAAGGACCTTTGCAGGGGTCACCCTTCTGATTTGGGCTGCCGAGAAGGGTTTCCCAAAACATACCCGTGTTACATTAGTGCAGTGAGCCGGTCCCCTGCAACAAGGGAGATGGGTTCTTTATGAGCATCATGGGCAAACATTAGCAGATGATAAATACTTTTCTGCCACCTGAAGAAATGTGAGAGAACAGGAGGGAAAGAAGATATGTCCTCTGATGTAGCGGGTAGAACGGTCTGGCCCTTGTCCGGCTGGCTTCCCTTAACTCATTTTCAGTCCCTCAGTGCTCTTCTCCTCTTTCACCCCCAGGCTAATGTGCACGAAGAGACCCTCCAAGCCATCAACCAGCTGGCCACACGGAGGTACCGGGCCCACCACCGCCGCCGCCACGGGGCCCCCCACGGAGACTCCGTCAGCTCCTGCAGCTCAGCCCCCGTCTGCGCCATCTGCTTAGAGGAGTTCAGCGAGGGCCAGGTGAGCTTGGGGGCCTGTGGGCAGGTGAACCCAGAAGGGCTGGCCCCGGCCAGGTCCCTTAAACAAGCAAGCAATATGCTTCCATTACAAGGCACTAGGCAGGATGATAAACCTCTTACTTATTATTCTCTGAAACGGACGGACGGATGGATGGATGGATGGATGGACAGAAAGACAGACAAGATGGATAGACGGACAGACAGATAGATACATACATGGATGGATGGATGGATGGATGGATGGATGGATGGGTAGATAGATTAATGGATGGATGGATGGATGGATGGATGGATGGATATCCACACAGAAACACACACTCTCAAGCAATTAAGAAACAGAACTTAAGAATATGTATCAAGACCAAAATGTTTCAGTTTTCGCCTTCTCCAGCTGGCAAAAAACAAACTGGGATGCATACCTAGTACGCATGTTTGGCAGCTGAAGAAGGTAGAGGTCAAAACATTTTGCTCCTGATATCTATTCTTAGGTTCTTAATTGCATCAATAAATATACAGTCAGCCCTCCACATTTTTGCAGATTTAACTTCCATGGATTTTATTATTTGTGAGTTTCTCCAACCCTTGGCCCCGCCACTCCAAGCACTTCTTTTTTGGCGAAACCCTCCCTCTCGGCATCTCTGATCGGGCTGTGCAACCCTTTCGGCCCCTCCCGAAACTGCAAACCCCAGGATTCCATAGGATGTTGAAAGTGGAATCATAGCGCTACAGCAATCTAGTGCAGAAATGGACTTAGTCTCACCTGAGATTTGCCATGAGTCAAACTTGAAGGCAGAGAGCAGCAAAACCTGCCAAGGATTAATTAACGGTGGCTTGAAAATTTATTTATTTTTAAGGCATTCGGTGCAGCTCATTTCAGATTAAAATAAATCCACATGAGCGTGATTTCATTACAGAGTGATTTTAACTCATTGCAAAATGATTATACTTTTAAAATCAACTTAGGAAGCAATGAAGTTTAATTTACCTTCCTGTGTTAGGGTAAGACAGGCCGTAGCACTGGCAGCAAATTAAAGCATCCAATTGAAAGCTTCCTATTGCAATTTCAAAGTGCAGGCTTTGAAATTCATGTAAAACCGAGGTTCCTGTTCTGCTAGTAACAGACAAGGTGATTGATTGTGTCATTGCTAATTGGCAAGGCCAGTGACTCTGTTAATCAGATGCATTGTATTAGTGCAAGAGACTACTAATTGATGAGGCACATGCACGGAATTAGTGCATTTTAATATTAACCTTCTTCTGTTTCCGCTCTACTGTATGTGTTTCCATTTGCAAGCCAACTTCAATCCGGGAAGCCTATGCCATGGGATTATAGCACTATGATTCCACTTTAATGGCTGTGGTTCCATCCCATAGTGTCCTGGAATGAGTGGTGGGGCATGAGAGTTCTTCTGGCCACCCCTCCCTAAACTACAAATCCCAGAATTCCACAAGATGGAACCATGACAGTTAAAGCAGAATTGTAGCAGCGTGGCAGGGCCCCTGGTTTTAAGTGGCAAAAATATGGGATAAAATTGAGGGAGGATGCAGCATTTGGCAGTTTGCTTCAGACTGTTAATCAGCAAGGTAATTGACTGTGTTAGTTCAGTTACATCTTCATTTTACAGGGAGCCCCCACCTTCTGACACTCCGTTATCTGATAACTCAGGCCATTTCTGCACTGCACTGTTATAGTGCTATTATTCCACTTTCACCATCCGGTGGAATTCTGGGGCTTGTAGTTTGCTGAGGCCAAAGAGCTCTCTGGCTGAGGATCCTAAATGCCCCTCCCCAAACTGAAAATCCCAGGATCCCATAGGAGGTTGAAGGTGGAATCATAGCACTATAACAAGTACAAGTTCAAGTTTATTGCATTTTAGCAGCCAGCCATTGCACAAAATGAAGGAATAAAATCAGATTAAAATGAGAAAGAATAATCCAGCCAATATACATATAATACATAATCAACAATAAATAAATCACTTTCCATACCCCTCCTTGTTCTTTATAGCACGTAATTGTAAGGCCCTAACAAGAAATTTAGATGTTCTGAAAGACACATATTTCACAGTATCAGATAGCAGAAAACAAACTTTCGCAAAGGAAGAACTTCCCTTAAAAGACTTCAATAAAGGAAAAATATACTTGCTCCTAAGATCATTGTAAATAGGGCACTCAAGTAGCACATGAATTAAATCTTCTATTGAAACAGAGTTGCAAACACATACTCTGTCCTTCATAGGAACATTATTGTACCTGCCCATCCGAATTGCCAGTGGGAGAACGTTCAATCTAGCATGCAGAAAGGCTAACTTCATTTTAAAAGTTGGAAGATCAACCAGATAATGAGGAAGGGGTGAGTTTAGTGGAATGTAAGAAACAAAAAATGTATTAGATTGGCAGGACTTAATCTCAGTCATCTGGGATTGCATTGCTATATCCTTGAGTCTTTGGAGTATAAGTAATTTTGCTTTATCATATCCTTGAGTCAGGAAAAAAGGAACAGAGAACCCCAAATTCATGACAGCCAATTGCATTTTATGCATCCATGAATTTGGACCAGGCTCTTCGAGGGACTTCAAAAGGAGCTCAGATACCCGCTTAAAAATAATTTTTAACCAAAAAAGGAGGGCTAATCTAAGAGCCTCTGTTTTAATTGGCATTATACCTAACTCTGCACGGAGCAATACTAATTTTGTGGAAATGGGAACTGCCACAAGTCTGCGCAGAAATTTATTTTGTGCTCTCTCTAATATATCTAAGTTGGCCAGAGCCCACAGTGGTGCTCCAAACAGCAGTTTAGGCAGGACTCTGAGCCTATAGAGTTCTAAAGTGGGTTGAATCATATTGCCCCCTTTTGTGCGATAGAATCTTAATAATCCATTTAATGTTCTTTCAGCTAACAGGGTACTTGATTGAACCTGTGAAGACCAATTACCAGTCCAGTGAAAGACCACACCAAGATATTTAAAGGAGGGGACTTGTTCCAATTTATTCCCGTCAAGTAACCAGTTATAAATTTTTTTGGATTTGCCGAATACCATCACTTTTGTTTTTTGGTAATTGATGGAAAGTTGTTCATTCTTACAGTATGAACTAAACTGATTCAACAACCTACGCAGGCCTACTTGAGTATAGGAAATCAGAATAGCATCATCTGCATACAATAGGATCGAATATTTCCGATTTCCAATTTTAACTGGGAAAAATTGGTCACCTTTTAAGAACTCAACTACATCGTTTATAAATAAGTTGAAAAGAAGGGGAGCAAGCAGACACCCTTGTCTTACTCCTTTAGAGACAGGTATCGAGTCTGATAGGTGTGTACCATCAACTCTGACTTTCAAGGATGTATTTGAATAAAGGGATATTATACATTTTAGAAGGTTCTTATCAATACTCATAGTTTGTAATTTAACCCAAAGACGTCCCCGTGAAATAGAGTCGAAAGCAGCCTTCAAATCAATGAATGCCACAAAAATATGCTTTACAGTTCCTGCCAGATATTTATCAATAACATGTTTCAACATAAAACAATTATCCAAAGTTGACCTGCCTGAACGGAAGCCAGCCTGTTCTGGGGCCAACAATGCATGCTCTTCCACCCAATCCTCCAATGTATCTAGAAGAGACCTGGTATAAATTTTCCCAGAAACATCCAAGAGACTAATGGGCCTATAATTTCCTGGATCATTTCTAGGACCCTTTTTGTAGATTGGAACTACAATAGCAGATGACCAATTAGGTGGTGTAACTCCTACATTATTAATTAAAGAAAATAATGAAGCAAAAATTGGAGCCCACCAGTCTGAAAATGCAATATAAAAGTCTGATGGAAGGCCATCTTCACCAGGTGCTTTACCTTTCTTTAGTCTTAGTATTAATGAATTAGCCCTATCTACAGAAATATTTTCCCAGCTATGTTCCCATCTAGGTCCAGTATAATCCAGGGGAATAATCTTAAAATGGTCTGAATCATTAAATAGCTTTCCAAAATAGCTTTCCCAGTTGTTTTTAGAAATAGTTCCTTCTAAAATTGGAGATGACCTTTTTTCAAGCTTTGCAATTGTATCCCAGAATTTTGATGGATTCTTTTGCAGGAGTGCTAGGCTTAGTTCCTTCCACTGTTCCCTGTAATATATCCTTTTTTTCTCCCTAATTAATCTTTTATATTTTTTACGAAGATCATAGAAGTGTGAGGGAATTACAGTGGAGTTAGTGGATCGATATAATTTGATGGCTTTTCCCATTTGCCTTTTTAGATTCCTGCAGTCTTTGTCAAACCAAGCATTATTGCTTTTGGTTTGACAATTTTCTGAGTGGGATACCTTTTTTATAAAGAGGGGTCTGAGAGAGTTTGTTAATTGTGCATACAACTGATTTGCAGATTCAATATTGGATGCTTGAATCAGATCTTTCCTTAATTTCAGAAATTCCTCAGAGTAGAGTCTCTGTTGCAAATCTGATTGCAACTGGGGATTCCATTTGATCCTTTTATCAGAGGTTAATTGGGCTTGTTCAGAATTAAGGTAGTGAGCAGTATTTGTAACAGTACTGTTAAACCACTGCAAGGAAAATCTAAGTGGCTGGTGATCACTACCAGCAACTGGATCAACTGTGAAAGAAAGGAACAAAGATCGATGCTCATGTGAAATTAACACATAGTCAACTGTACTCGCTCTAGAGTTATTTATAAAAGTAAACTCTCCCTTAGAATTATCAAGATGGGAACCATTTATTAAAGCTAGATTTAGTTTTGTCAGTAAAGTAAAAAAAATGCGGCCAAAATCATTAATCTTCTTATCTTTAGACTTTCGAATTTCCAAACCTTCCCACAACTCAGTTGGGCCTCCTAAAATCCTAGCAATATCTTGGTTAGATGAACCTATGCGTGCATTAAAGTCGCCAGCAATTACCAATGGAACTAAAGGAAATTCATACTCTAACTCGCATAGATATTCTTCTAACTTATACCAATAATTTGGATCATAATATGGTGAGGTGCAGGGGGGAACATAGATGTTAACAAAAATATAAGAGTGGTGTATATTTTTAATAAAAATGGCCATGGCATATGGAGCTAATCCTTTAAGAGGAATAATTGAAGCTGAAAGAGAAATGGATATCAATATAGCCAGGCCACCACTCGGTCACTATAACAGTATAGTGCGGAAATGGCCTCAGTCTTTTGATGCTTCCACGTTAAGGACAAGTTCCATAACTTTGATGGAGGTTCTATTTTTTCATCATTTCTTCTTGCCTCTGGAGGCTCGTTTGAAATCGCTTGCATCTGCGCACTGCTTGCAAAGCATGCTAAAAGGGGGAGAAAGGGTGCTAAGTCACCTGAGAGATTTTGCAAGTAGCATGCACACAGCGAGTTTCTGCAAGGCCTTTTCTGCACAGCGCGATTATTCCACTTCCAACCTCCTAGGGAATCCTGGGGTTTGCAGCTTCGAGAGGGGCTGGCTGGCCCCTCTCGAAGCTGCAAGCCCCAAGATTCCCTAGGAGGTTGAAAGTGGAATAATTGTGCTATAAGAGTGTCGTGCAGAAAAGAGGTAAGACCTTCATGCTTCCAGCAATACATGGGTTCTGCTTTTCAAGCAATTCTATCTTCTGACAGTACTCCTCTTCCCCAACCCATCAGAGAAGAGAGGGAAGCCTGTAAGCTTTTCTATGTTTTGAGCTATATTGTATTTCTTTCAGTTGTATCCAGGTTTCGGCAAAGTAGAATCATAGCATTGTAACAGTGTAGTGTGATAAGGCTCCCAGTGTATTAGGTTTCAGTTCTAGTTGGAGTTCTTTTTCTTCTTTGTGAACATAAATTTCTTTGACTGTGACAGTGTTTCCAACTGTAATTGTTTGTTTTAAAGGTCATAGATAAATAATCTTTTTAAAAAAACAATTTTCTGCGTGAGCTGAGCCACTGGAAAGGAGGATCTAGTAATACCTTCCCGTCCCTTCTCTGACTTGGGTCTTTCTTTGCAGGAGCTACGGATCATCACCTGCTGCCATGAGTTCCACCGGTGGTGCGTGGACCCATGGCTCCAGGAGCACCAAACATGTCCCTTGTGTATGTTCAACATCATTGGTAAGCATGGGCGGAAAGGGTGGTCCCCCCAGCAAGGCACAGGTCAGAGCAACCCAAATGACCAAGGGATGGAAGCAGCTCTCATCCCCAGGGATAGGGTACAACATTCAAGGAGCTTTTTCCGTCAGGAAAACAAGACACGCAAGGGGAGACAGGACAGAGGTATCTGGAATTATTCTTGGTGTGGAGAAAGTGAAGGTCTTCCCGGTTCCAGAAGACCAGTGGGGTCATACAGTGTGATGTAGGACAGGGATTCTCAGCTGTTGATCCTTCGGCTGTTTTGTATTTCAGCCATCCAAAGCTTTTGGCTGGCTGACTATGATGGATCCTGGGAGCTGAAGGCCAAACCATCTGGAGGACCAAAGATTGAGAACCACTGGCGTAGGGGGAGAAGGAAGCTGAGAAGCAGAGGTGATAGCTGCAATCCTACACAGCCCAGCATAGCATAGTAGTTCCACATGCAGACCTATATGACGGCTGGCCATTCTCCACCACACAGATGCAGCCCACCCCGCCAGCCATCTCATGCCTGGTGGAGAATGGGCAGAAGGGGATTGGAGAAGAGTCCAGCTGTGTCCTCATAGCAAAATCATCAAAAATCATCATCTGCTGAGATCCACTCTGATCGTCCAGAGGTCTCAGCAAATAATCATTTGCCCAGCAGGTCACAGCAAGTATTGGTTTGGTGTCTGGATAAGACTATGGCGAGACACAGAATGATAACATCCTTTTCTGTGACCTCTGGAGGACTCTAGTGGATGATGTGAGCATGTGAATCATAGAGTTGGAAGAGACCCCAAGGGCCATCCAATCGAACCCCACTCTGCCGTGCGGGAAGACACACCATCCAAGCACTCCCAACAGGCGGTCGCCCGTCCTCTCTTTAGAGACCACCGAAGGAGGAGGAGACTTCATCACAATCCCAGGCAGCAGCATCTTCCACTGTCAAACTGCTCTTACCTTCAGGAAGGTTCTGGAGATGTAGGCAGAGGTTTCTGCAACCTTCCCTGCTCAGCCATGGAATGACTGTGTGGGAAAGGGGCTGCTGTGGAGTCCAAAACATGTCCAGGAAGGCTTTGTTTGGTGTAGAGAATACCAGCCCCAGCCTGGACCAAATAGAGGCAGGGGTGAGGCTGACTTAGGCCTGCTTCTGCAACTAATGGGCCATTTCTGCACTAGCCTGTTATAGCGCGATGATTCCACTTTCAACATCCTCTGGAAACCTGGGATTTGCAGTTGGCCCCTCCCGAAACTGCAAACCCCAGGATTCCAGAGGATGTTGAAAGTGGAATCATCGTGCTATAACAGGCTAGTGCAGAAACGGCCAGGGTGTCAGCTGACATCTTCTGACTTCTGCAAAGTAAAAGGGGTTAAGTTGCAATGACCGTGATCAGCTGTTCAGGATGCTCACAGATTCTGCTCATTCGCAATTTGAGGCAAATCAGCCAGTACTAGGTGAGGCTGGAATCATAGCG
The DNA here is from genome assembly GCA_948474755.1 of Ctenosaura bakeri. NCBI lineage: Eukaryota > Metazoa > Chordata > Lepidosauria > Squamata > Iguanidae > Ctenosaura > Ctenosaura bakeri. The sequence continues at coordinate 278,780 of CAOLHI010001915.1, forward strand.
GTCTAACAGTACAGCGTGATCGGGACATCCATCTTTTTCTCTTTCCTAGACCAAGGGCCTTCCGCTTTGCCAGTGCATCCCCACGAGGATCTGCATCGCCCAGGGACCGTGCCGAGGCCTCGTCTCCTCCGCCAACACCCCGGGCACGCCTTGTACCGCTTCCCACGGACTCTTCCCTCCGGGGACTGCTCTTCAATGCTTCCCCAAGGCCACCCTTTCTTCCATTCCCCTGAACTCTCCCAGCTGGAGCTGGGGACCGTGCGTTACTACAGGCCAAGGGGACTGGAGCCCTGGTGCGGCCACCAGCCCCCTCTCGCCCGAGGCCAGTTGGTTCCCCAATCCCAGGACTCCCTGGCATGCGAGCGGCAGGCTTTCCCCTCCCATAGCAGCAGGGCCTGCCTGCTCCAGCACCCGGCCCCCTGCCGCCAAGGTCTCCGGGCTCCCCTGGCCGCCAAGACCAATCGGGCTGCCCCGCTCCACCGGGGAATCCGCCACGCCAGACCCCATTACCATCACCACCACCACCACCTCCATCACCACAGCAGCGGCTCGGGGGAGAGTTATCTCACGGAGCCGAGCGGGTATCTTCCTGACGGGCCCGGGAGCGACTCCAGCTCGGGCCCTTGCCACGGCTCGTCCAGCGACTCCATCTTGAACTGCACGGACGTCAGCTTGCAAGCCATCCATGGCAGCTGCTCCACATTCCGGAGCTCGCTGAGCAGTGACTACGATCCGTTCGCCTTCTGTGGTTCGGAGAAGGTAGCCGAGGAGAACATGCCGGAGCCTGCGCCTCCATCGTGGAGAGACCTGAGGCCGCAATCCGTCGACTCCGCCATGGCGGGCAGAGCCCAGCTGGCCAGCAATCATGTCCATTACCACCACCACCATCACCGGCACCTACATTACGGAAGGGGCCTGCCTTCGGACTGTCGAAGCGGCAGGCTGAGCCAGGAACCCAGCCAACGCAAGGCCAAATATTCCAGGTCCAAGCTGGGGTCGCATCACGTTGCAGGGCCAAAGCAGACAGAGGAAATTCAGCTGCTCGAAGCTGATGCCTCCCAAGATGGCCAGTCCGCGTCGTTGCCTCAAGGACAGCCTGCGTTCTCTTTTGCAGATGGGTCTGACTTCGGAGCCAGTGACCGGCCCGGAGCTGTTGGGCCCTGGACTTCTCAAAAACGCTACCTGCAAATCCATCCCAGTCGGAGGAGATGGAAAGATCCTCCCGAGTCGTCCCAGCCCCCTGTCTCGGAAGACTCCAATCCATCCCTAGATTCAAATATTCCCAGTACTTCTGGTCTCGGCAACTGCTGCTCCCTAGAGGTTCAGCCTCTCTTGGCGAGCAGTCCCTCCACGGACCTTTCTTCGGCCTTGCCCCCACTTTCACCGTGTTTCGTACCGCACTCCGTCACGGAGCTCCAGCAGGAGGGGGACAGGGTGGAGCGACTGGACAGTGAGGCCTCGCCTTCTGGGGAGCATTCAGGGACAGACACTTACCTCGATTGCCAAACTCGGCAACACTTTCAGGGTAAGAAGCCCCACTCTTTAAGGCAGCGGTGGGACCCACGTTTATGGCTCCTGAAGCCCCCCCCAAGTCCCCCCAACCCCCAATGTTGGCCTGACATTCATGCAAATTTTGCCCCAAAACAATACTGAAATCCCTCCCTCCACCAAAGCCTAAGAAAATATGTAAAAAAATTCCTTCACCACACTCCCACAAGCACCTCCGAACCCTGTATTACCCCCAAATAACTCCCTTTTCCTCTACAGGCCCTCTCAAAATGGTGACAGAATGTCATGTAGCCTTACCTCCTGTAACCATTTTGGGAGGGACTGTAGAGAAAACAGAAGGAAGGAAGACACAATCAGAGCATTCCCAACAGACGGCCACCCAGCCTCTGTTTAAAAACCTCCAAAGGAGGAGATTCCAACACACTCCTAGGCAGCCTATTCCACTGTTGAACTGGTCTTACCATCAGGGAGTTCTTCCCCTTGCTTAAATGGAACCTCTTTTCTTGAAGTTTGAAGCCATCACTCCATGTCCTAGCCTCTGGAGCAGCAGAAAACAGGCTTGCTCCATCCTCCATATGGCATCCCTTCAAATATTTCTTAAGGAGAATGGGGCAAGCTTGTCTTCTGCTGCTCCAAAGATTTGGCCAATGCTCTCCCATTGTTGTGTTGAAGGGATATCCAACGGGCAGCCCACTCAGCTTTTCTGCTTGCAGTGGGCAGACCTGGGTCCATCTTGTCTTCTATCTCAGGCAATACAATGTCTTGAGTTGATCAGGCCCTGCAAAAACATGGCCTTCTGTGTCCAGTGTGAGCTATTTTTTTATAAAAGAAAATCTTTATTTTGTTGGCAACATCTGGTAGGCATTTGCTTGTCTGAAACAGAGCAAATCCAGTTAAGATATGAAAACCCCATTGTTCCAAAACAGGGACCCATATGTGGTCCATAGGATTTCATTTCCTGAGGACCAGCGTGGTTTAGTAATTTGAATGTTGGACTGTAGCTCTGGAGACCAGCATTCAAATCTCCACTCAGCCATGGAAACCCACTGGGTGACTTTGGGTCAGTCACACACTCTCAGCCGCATGGAGAGGCAAAGGCAAACCCCCTTTGAACAAATCTTGCCAAGAGAAACCCTTGATACTTTCTCCTTAGGGTCACCATAAGTCAGGAAAACTTGAAGGCGTGCAACCACAATAAAATCAGTTGCATTTTTCTCAACCGGTCACTCACATTCTTGTTCTTTATTCCAGGACCGGACAAAGATACCCCAGACGTGTACGAACATTCAGTCTGACAGGAAGTGGACTTTGCCAGCTGTTTCGGAGTGGAGCCAAAAGAGAACTTGAACTGTTCCAAAAGCTAGGAAGAGTGGACTTTATCACAAGCTCTCAACCCAGCTTCTGACCCCGGTCCAGACCCCGGTGCCCCTCCTCGTCCCCAGACACCCACCTTAACACCATGGCTGCTCAAAGGGCTCCTTGGCCTGCCAAAGCCATAACCCGTGTGCCAAAGATAATTTACCCGTCTTACAAGGGGCCATCGTGAAGATGGTCCCACACCTGGGATGGAGGGACCTGTGCCACTCTTTTTTTAACTAATGAAAGGAGGAGGGAAACTACTTACATTTCCAGGATCGGAAAAAATAACCCATTGTATCTCAAGGTGAGAGCCAGGGTGGCGTAGTGGTTTGACTATGGGCCCGGAGACCAGGGTTCGATTCCCCGTTCGGCCGTGGAAACCCACTGGGTGACCTTTGGAGTGTCACACACTCTCAGGCCCCAGAAAACCGCATGATCGGTTAGGGTCTTAGGGTCGCCGTAAGTCAAAAATGACTTGAAAGCACACAACAGCAATTCCAAGTTGCTCTTCTCTTCCCTTGCTATCACAACTCTGTGAGAACAGGAGGATCCCTCCCACAGTTCCTCAGACCCCTGAAAGTGGAAATTTCCAACAAGCCAATGCGAGCCAATGGAAGAGGCCACACTGGTTTCAACTGTCCTGGGGACAGATCAGCCTGTGTTGCCTCCACAATGTTCTCCTTCTGCAACCTGGGACCCCCGGCTCATCTTGGCCCAAGGGTGCATGCCGTCTGTGAAAGTCAAGGGCCCCATTCCACCCTGCCACATCTCAGAGACCCCCTACTAAAGTTGTCCTGGTCCCATCTACGTTGGAAAGCAGTTCTTGTTGGAAGTTTTGGAGCAAACAATAAGTGTGGGAGAAGCTCGCATGTGCCTTTCCCAAAACCTCCTGCCCATGAGAAAGGCGTAATGGGGACGTGGAAGGGTTCCAGGCCTTTTTTGGGGGTCATGTTCAGCTTTTGCAAGAGCAGCTACCCCAGTCTCTGCTCACAGCTCATTTTAACTGTGCAAGGGCCAGATTCACTAACAGAGTGTCTCTGGTCCCTGGGAGTCTGGGCTCAGGATGGCCCCATTTTCTTACAGTCCTGGTTGCAAGTAGCCATTTGTCTTATCTGAACCACTTTGAGAAACAAAGCCAAAACCAGTGAGACAGCAGTTTAACCCTGAACCCCCCAAATTGCAGCAACTTAGCAAGTTGTTTTAGATGCAAAGATCCCATGTTTCCATTCACATCTCTTTTAGCTCCTAGATGACTGTGGAAATTTGGGAGAGACCACTCTTTCAGGGGACAGACTTTGGGCCACAAAGTCTGGCTATACCTTCAGTAAGCAATGTCCAGGTATTTCCTAGCAGGCAAGATCAACCCCAGATATTCCGTTCTAAGAAGCTCAGGCAAAAACAGCCTCTCTTAGCTACTTTATCCTTCCTCCTTAGTCTCTGTTGCCCCCTTGACCGCACTCTGCTTTTGCTTGGCCACACGTGTCCTGTGACATATTGGGGAATATGGTACTTGGCTACCGTCACAAGAAATGCCCCTGCCCTTTTTTGGTCCATAGCACATAAAAGTGAGGAGAGCATCGCATCTTCGAGGCCGCTTGGCCTTGAAGTCGCTTTGGCAAAGTCCGGCCGACCGGGGAACGAACAGGGTGGCCAGAGCGACATTCTTTTAAAAAGGGGACAGCTTGGAGTGACGGGCACATGGTGGTTTGCGCTACCTATTGACTGATGTGCTCTTTGCGGCACCCCTAAGAGAGCTGAAAAGCGAGCCTTTTCTCGCTCTACTTTCTTGTAGCTTCACTTTGATGGTAGGAACTATTTCAGGAGCAAAAGCATTAGCAGGATAGAATGGTAGCCTCGTATAGATGTTCCGGACACTTCCCTGAAGGGACATTTTAAGGCATGGGTGCCAACTTGGCTTCCTTTGTGTTCCAGCTGGCATCGAAACACAAAAAGAGGGAGAAAAGGATGTGATACACAAGGAAGGGCTGACAACTCCAAGCTCGGTGCCTTTGCATTCGGCTGAAACTTATTCCAAACGGCAACGTAAGTGAGCAAAGGGAGAGACGTGACAAACAAACCACAAAAAGACCCCCTCTTTCAGCGCTCTTTGGCGGCCCTTGCTGTGTTCCTTTCTTTCGGCAACCTCAGACCCTTTGAAATGTGAACAAGGAGTTTATTTTTGTACTTTTTAATTAAATTTTCCTGAGTCTACTTTGAGGGCACTTGGGTACTTTTATAAACCAAACCAAAAAAAAAGGGAAAAAATGTTTATGTATATATGTATGCAAAAAAATGATATATTTATGTCAAAGAGATAGAGATTGTTTGAATATGGGGACATGCTCAAACCTATTTATTTTGCTAATATATTTATCCACATGTAAAGCTGTTTAGTGGCTGTTATTTTTGTTTTCCACTATAAAGTCGTTGGGTGGCCCTGTTCAAGAGACTGCCTCTTCTTCAGAAATGCATTATTATTTTTTTCTTTATAATATTATAATTTATATATGCATTATTTTTTTAATCCCTGCCTGTTTTCAGAGATTGCTCAGTGAAGATCCCGGCTTGGGGTAGAAGACTCTGCCTGGTTGGTGGGATTTTTATGGTTTACGGAACCCCGAGCGACCCCCAAACTCTGGAGGTCCGTTTTCTCAAGAGCCACAAATGACAAGAAAGAGCATGCCGATAAAATAAGATGAGCTACTGCGGCATTGTGTAGTGCAGTGGTTCTCAGCCTGGGGGTCAGGACCCCTTTGGGGGTCGCACGACCCTTTCACAGGGGTCGCCTAAGACCTCGCTTCAAGACCTTCTCAGGTTGAGCTTCTGACACTATGATAATGGTTGGGGGTCACCACAACAGGAGAAACGGTATTAAAGGATCACAGCATTGGGAAGGTTGAGAACCACTGGTGTAGCGGTTGGAGGGCTGGACAACAACTCTGGAAACCAGGGTTCGGTTCTCCCCTCGGCCATGGAGACCCCCAGGGTGACCTTGGGCACGTCGCACACTCTCGGCCCCGGGAAACCCCGTGATAGGGTCCCCTTGGGGTCGGTCGCCACACGCCAGACACAAATTGGAGGCGCACACCAAAACAACGCACTAAAACCGGACGCGGTTGTCTCTGGCCATTTCCGCACTAGCCGGTTATAGCGCGATGATTCCCCTTGCAACATCCTCTGGAATCCTGGGGTTTGCAGATCGGCCCCTCCCGAAATTGCAAACCCCAGGATTCCAGAGGATGTTGCAAGGGGAATCATCGCGCTATAACCGGCTAGTGCGGAAATGGCCAAACCAGGTGTTCAAAAATCGTACCCGCTTTCCTGTTCCAGAGGCTAAAGGGTGTGCAGGGCCACAAACACACACACACACACACACACACACACAATTAAAGGAGGGGAAAGAGCCAAAAAGCAAGCCCAGGAACTGGACCAGGTGGTTTGGCCACTGGGGCTCCCAAAATGGAAATTACAATGAAGAAAAGCAAAGGCAGCCCAAAACGGGCAGACCTCTTGCAGAATCCAGAGCCACTTCCACACCACCCTGTTATAGCGCTATTATTCCGCTTTCAACGCCCTGTGGAATCCTGGGGTTTGCAGTTGAGGGAGCGGCCTTTACACTGGCCTCAGAAAACTACAAACCCCAGAATTCCACAGGATGCTGAAAGCGGAACAATAGCGGTATAACTCTCCAGTGCAGAAAGCGACCCAGTTTAGCAGGAAGCCTATCTCGCCCCAATGCCTCTCTGAGTGGGCGGAGCTTTAGGGCACGCATGCGCGCTCTGGCCCCGCCCTCCCAGGGGCGGTGTTTGGCTGGCAGCGAATCCGCCGCCGCCGCCGCCGCCGCCGCCTGTTAGCAGAAAGCAGAGATCGGCTGCGAGGGGAGCTGCGCCTGCGCACAGAGGGCACCGCGGGAGACCAGCAAGCGAGGGAGGGAAGAGCGGACGCACAACCATAGAGTGAATCCGAGGAAGAGCGGAGGAGGAGTAGCGGAAGTGACGCATCCCGTTGAGGGGTGTCTCCCATATTTGTTTCCTCCCCCTCCTCTCTCTTAGGAGCCGGTCGTTCGCGGAGCCATGGCGCTGGAGACGGTGCCGAAGGACCTGCGGCACTTGAGGGCCTGTTTGCTCTGCTCGCTCGTCAAGGTACATACGGGAGGGGAAGAGAGGGAGGGAGGCTCCACTTCCGGTCGGCTACCGGAAGTGCTCCCGCTTGGTCTCGGTTCGTGCAGCGCCGAGCGCCTCTGGCTCTGGGGCCGCCGCGCCAGGGGAGGGGCTTCCCCGCGTCTCGTTCGTTTGATTAGCTCCAGTGGGAGCCCTCCGTGCTCAGGGGGCGCCCGTGGCTCCCCGGGCCCCCCCGGCTGCCCTCACAACGGCCCTGGCGGGTGGGCCGGGCCTTGGTCGCCCCGCGGGGCTGCCAGAGCGAATGCTGGAGGGGCCGCCTGGAGCGCTGCGATTCCAGCTGTGGCGGCTCTGCGGGGGAGAGGCCTCCGCGGCCCCTTCCGCAGGAGGCCGTTAGAGCGCCGTGGTTCCACTTTCAGCCTCCTGTGGAGCCCTGGGGTTTGCCGCTTAGGGAGAAGAGCTCTTGGGCCTCAGGAAACTATACATCCCAGAATCCCACGGGGTATAGAAAATGGAATCATAGCACTGGAGCAGCGGAGTCTGGAAATGGCCCAGGTCACCCAGCATAGACTCCTAGAGTGGGAGAGACCCCAGGGGCCGTCCAGTCCAACTCCCCTCTGCCAGGCAGGGACCCACGGACTCAAAGCCCTCCCTTTGACAGATGGCCGTCCAGCCTCTGTTTAAAAACCCCTGAAGAAGGAGCCTCCACCACACTCCATGGAGGCAGCAGATTCCACTGCCAGACAGCTCTGACCATCAAGAAGTTCTTCCTGAGGCTCAGGTGGAATCTCCTTTCCTGCAGCCTGAATCCATTGCTCCTTGTCCTGGTCTCTGGAGCAGCAGAAAACAAGCCCTCTCCTTCCTCTACTTGGCATCCCTTCCAGTATTTGAACATGGCTCTCATGTCCCCTCTTAACCTTCTCTTCTGCAGACTAAACATCCCCAGCTCCCTAAGCCTCATTAGCTACCCTGCTCAGGTCTTGGATTTATATTAGAGGGAAAGCAATGACAGCTGAAGGAAAAACATCTTTACTATAAAAGCTGTTTAGCTGTGGAATGGATTGCCCCAGAGGGAAGTGTGGGATCTCCTCTTTGGAGGCCTTTAAACCAGGTTGAATGGGCATCTTTCATGGAAGTTTTTGTTGTTTCTTCCTGCCTGGCAGGGCAATTGGATTGGATGGCCTTTGTGGTTCCTTCCAGCTCTTAAGGTTAAGAGAGAACTTGACAACCATGGTTAAATATTTGCAGGGATGCCATGTAGAGGAGGGAGAGGGCTTGTTTTCTGCTGCTCCAGAGACCAGGACAAGGAGCAATGGACTCAAGCTGCAGGAAAGGAGATTCCACCTGAACCTCAGGAAGAACTTCCTGATGGTCAGGGCTGTCCGGCAGTGGAATCTGCTGCCTCCATGGAGTGTGGTGGAGTCTCCTCCTTCTTTGGAAGTTTTTAAGCAGAGGCTGGATGGCCATTTCCTCAGGTGCTTTGAAGTGGGTTCCTGCATGGCAGGGGGTTGGACTGGAGGGTCCCTGGGGTTTCTTCCAACCCTATGATTCTTAAGATTCTGTGATTTTAAGTGTCATTCCAGTTGCTGAGTTACTGTAGGCACACAACTGACTTTGAAGAGACCGTGCCCTAGTGAAACCTCTTTGTTTCACCCATCTTCTCCCTACAATTCTGTGCTTGATTTCTCCATTCTATGATGGGTTATTCTCTCCTTCCTCAGACCATTGACCAGTTTGAGTTTGATGGCTGCGACAACTGTGACGCCTATCTGCAGATGAAGGGCAACCGTGAAATGGTTTATGACTGCACAAGTTCATCATTTGATGGGTGAGTGTTTCGTTTCTTTTCCTTTTTCCCCCCATCCCTTCATACTTGCTCAGGACTGTTTTCAAGCATGCAGTCCAGAGACTAGCGATAGTGAGTAATGTAGATGGGCACATCCAGAAATCCAAAATCTTTTGCCACTAGGGTTTCATTGATAGGTGTCAATGACCTAAACTGTGGGCCAGATAACATAAAACAAGGTTTTACCCTGCAGCTGATGATGAGCCTGGAGGTGTGTTTTAGATTATTTTTTTCCTTCGTACTAGCCAAGTGGATTATAGCTGCAAGAATATCAACTGCATGCCGTCTAAAGTAGATTAGCTTTAACTGGTATAAGGCACCTTGAGTCTCAAACTGGGGGAAAAAAGGTGACGTATAAATATATAGCATAATGTTATGATGATGATGTAGGACAGCAGTTCTTAACCTGGGATCCTTGAACTCAGAAGGTCGCAGTGTCCTCACGAGGGGTCTGTGAAGGCTTGAAAAAATGTTATAAGCTTTTACAGTTAAAAGAAAAAGAAAAAAGACAAAATTGTGCAGAATCATTACAATAACAAATATAATAGGAACATATCCATGTGTCTGTTTCTCCCTTCTCTCCAAATCTGTTAGAGTGTTTTAACTTTCCTGTGGAGGGACAGCAAGGACGGAGCCGTCCTGGCCTCCCTAGGAAGAGAGTAGGAAAGTCTGGGACCAGCCACTGTGAAGGCCCTGTCTCCTTTGTTTCCTCCAAATGACCCTGGGAAGATGATGGGACAGAGAGTGGGGCCTCTCCCGATGATCTTAGGGCTCTAGTGGGCTCTTAAAGCCCATTGTTGTTAAATTTATCCATATTCTACCTTTTTCCCAAAACTGGAACTCAAGTCAGCTTATAAATTAAAATGGAGTTAAAACCTACCTAAGATAAACATGAAAAAAGCACCATTTTTAAAGCCCTTTCTTCAAAAGCCTTCAGTTCTCAAAAGCCTACTGTAAAATCTCTTTTCACTCCTCCTTCCATTGGCAGGCGTTTAGCCTGCCTGATAAGGGAGTCCCAGAGCCTAGGGGCAGCCACGAAGAAGGTCCTGTCCCTCCCATTCCCACCGACTATGGCTAAAATGCAAGAATTTAGTTTTGTCCTCTTGTTTGGCACTTACCCTTCATGTTTTCTTGCAGCATTATTGCGATGATGAGCCCAGAAGACAGCTGGGTCTCTAAGTGGCAGCGAATCAGTAAGTCTGCACCTCCCCCTTCCTCCTCAGTTACGTTCCAGTTTGTTCTGCCTTTCTGTGGCTCCAAGCTGGGAAATCATGCTTTCTCTCTCAAATCATAGAGTCATCTTTCCCCCTTTCTAATCATTTCACAGTTCTCACTATTTAACCAATGCCCCACTCTTTCAGCACGGTAGCATAACAAAATACAGGCTTACTCCACTTATCTGGCCGCTTAGGGACTGGAGCACTGTCAGGAAGTAGAATTGGCTGAAAAGTGGAACCCATGGACTGCAGGGAATGCGAAGACAGAGGCTTGCTTGTAACCAACAGACTGTCCATGCTGCTTGCAAAATCTTTCTGCTGGCTTAGTTCCCTTTCTCCCCTCTCAGCTCATTTTGCAAGCAGCACACATGCAAGTGGTCCCAGGTGAGCCTCCGTAGGCAAGAAGAACGGATAGAAGCCGGCTGTTTTAATGCTTGCAATCTAGACAAAGTTCCATGAATTTGACACAGGATTCTCTCTTCCCATAAGCAAGGCTTGGGACCGCACCTGTGTGCAAACAGTCACAAGCAAGCCTCCATAGGCAAGAACTGATGGAAGAGCAGGCTCCTTGTTGAATTAATGGAGCTTGTCTTTACTTTGCAAGCATCAAAATAGCAGAATGTTGCAAAAGGAGTCAACAAAACATGGAGGATGCCTGTATGCTGTGTTACCACTGGTGTGAGCTTTTGTTTTGGAAGATATTCCCTAGCAGCAGGATACACAAAGAACCAAGATTCAAGCATTTTGGGGGTTAGCACTTCCAGGGCCATTTTTGTTCTCCCCTTCAAATCCATCCTGTGGAATCATGGGATTACTAGTTTGAGGAGGCATGAGAGCTCTTCTGGCCAAAATTTCTAAATACTCTTAATCCTTAAACTGCCAATCCGAGGATTCCATTGGATTCAGCCATGGCAGTTAAAGTGGAATCACAGTGCTATAACTGTGTAGTGTGAAAGGTACCTTCTTCATGCACCATTTTCTCTGCCTGAAATCTTGGGATGTGTAGTGGGAGGGGGAACACTAAAGCTCTCTGGCCAAGATTTCTAATTATCTCTCCTTAAACTGGGAACCTTGAAATTCTCTAAAATGAAGCCAGAGCAATTTAAGTGGTGTCATAGTTCCATAGGGGTGTAGCATGAAAGAGACCTCAGTGTTCTTTTAACCACACTGGTTTGTTCTGCAGCTCTGAGCAACAGTAACTCAAAGTATTTTCATCTGACAGGTAACTTCAAGCCCGGTGTGTATGCTGTGTCCGTGACAGGCCGTTTGCCCCAAGGTAATTGCTTTAGAGAGGGATATGAGAATCTTTCCATGCTCACAAGCATCAGGTTGTGGCCTCAAGCTTTCCCCTGCCTTGCCTGCTGTGTAATTGTGTATCTGGATGTCTTTTTCCCCCAGAAAGTCAGTAGATATAGTACGTGATGATTGACCCTTGCATTGCCTTGATGATTGCATTGGTTAGACCTCATCTGTAATGCTGTGTCCAGTTCTGGGCACCTCAGTTCAAGAAAGATATTGACAAGCTGGAGTGAGTCCAGAGGAGGGCAACCAAAATGGTGAAGGGTCTGGAAACCATGAATCCCTGTGAGGAGCGGCTTAGGGAGATGGGGATGAAGCCTAGAGAAAAGAAGGTTAAGAGGGGACATGATAGCCATGTTTAAATATTTAAAGGGATGCCATGTCGAGGAGGGAGCAGTATTGTTTTCTGCTGCTGCAGAGACTAGGACAAGGAGCAATGGACTCAAGCTGCAGGAAAGGAGATTCCACCTGAACCTCAGGAAGAACTTCCTGATAGTCAGAGCTGTCTGGCAGTGGAATCTGCTGCTGCCTCCATGGAGTGTGGTGGAGTCTCCTTCTCTAGAGGTTCTTAAACAGAGGCTGGATGGCCGTCTGTTGGGAGTGCTTTGATGTGGGTTCCTGCATAGCAGGGTGTTGGACTGGGGGGTCCCTGGAGTCTCTTCCAACTCTGTGATTCTATGACCCAAGGAAAGGAACTCTTTATCACCATGACCAACAGGTTTAGCTAGGGGGAAGGGGCGAATACGATTGTTGCTCTCTTAGATGCTCTTAGGAGAGACCTGTCTTTTTCCAAAACAGGAACTGACCAGAAGTCACTTCTGTTTTAGTCTCAATTTTTTAAAAAAATCTGTCCTCAACATGGCAGATAGAATGCTGACCAGGGCCAGCCAGAGGGAGCACATAGTTCCCTTGTTTAGAACAGCTTCACTGGCCATCTGTTTGTTTCCAGGCACAATTCAGAGTGCTGGTTATGTCCTGTAAAGCGCTGTACAGTTTAAGTCGGGGCTGTTTGTAAGACTGTGTCTTCCTATACAACCTGCCAGAGCCCTAAGATCTGCAGGTGAAGGCTTTCTCCTGGTCTTGCTACCGTTCCAGGTTTGCCTGGTGTTGACACAGGAGGCAGGGCCTTCTTCGTGGCTGCTTTCCACATTCTGGAACTCCCTTCCTCAGGAAGCGACGCTGGCCCCCTCCCAGTTTTCCTTTTGCTGGCAGGCAAAAGCATTCTTATTTAAGCAGGCTTTTAATATGTAAGCAGGTGGGCTTTTAATTTATCAAGCTGTTTTTAAAAATTGTTGTTGATTTTTATGATTTTATATGTTTTTAAGAAGTGTTTGAACATTTTATTAATGTTTTAACTTTTTTTGGAAGCTGCCTTGGGTCCTACTCTGGTAGCAAAATGGCATATAAATAAAATATAATAAAATGAAAAATAAGAAATTGCATGGAGGAGTAAATGTGGCAAAAATCCCCCTGTTCCCTAAAGGGCATTTTGGGCCCCAGGGCCACACTTTGCCCATCCCGATGTGGGACGTTACAAGAAGTTGTTTTTGCTCTTCCCAAGCCATCAGCAGTTTGCCCTTCTTTTTTCTCATGTTTTTCCTGCTTCCTGTTTCTTTTTTGTTAAGATTGTATACTTAATTAATTTTAATACAGACTAATTCATGACTACAAAAGGAAAAAAAGGAACAAATGATACATAAACAATATACGTGTGTAACTCAAACTAAATTGACCAGAATTAAGACTGAAGCATCATTGCCAAGCCCTAATCTATGACCCAAACACATCCAAACTGCACTACATAAAACACAAGACACCCCCCATAAACTAAAGAAAAAGCAAAAACGATTAATATCCCACATCTTATTCTGCCATTGCAGCTCGATGTGTGTTCGGTGTGCTTTTTCCCCCTCCCTGTTTCATAACCAATGTGTGCCTTTCTTTCCCAAAGGCATCGTGCGAGAGCTGAAGAGCCGCGGGGTGGCCTACAAGTCCCGGGACACAGCGATCAAGACCTAAGGAGGTGCTGGCCCCCCTCCAGTCCCTCCACTGTCTTTCCTTCTTGTGGAGCCTGGCGTGTGGGTCATGGAGGGATCCCTGGCTGGCCTACAAATGGCTCCACACTTCTCTGTTCCGGTAGCTGAGCTGCATAGGCGTCTTCTCAAGAAACAACAGTGATGGCAATTCAGGGAGGAAAACATCAGAGGGGCATCTTGTAAATATTTTTTAATAAATGTGCTTGTGGGATCAGAAACTGGCACTCTTGTTGCAAGTTTCCTTGCTTTTGCATGAGATGTGGAAAGGGAGAAATTGCTGCTCAGCCTGGGCAAAGTTTTGCTCTGAGACATCCAGACAATGTGATGAGCTGGAACTCTTAAAAGATTCCCAGTTTGTGGTGGACACAAACTGACTGTTCCCCCTGCAAATTGTCATCTGTGGGTTGTCTGTGTCTTGTTTTGTTTCAAAGCCAGCGAGACCGGACTCTCTGGCTTGTTTCTCCCACAGAAGCAAATAGTGCTTTGCTTTGTATGATTGCTTTTTTTTAAAAAAATGTTTTTATTAAACGTACAGAAATTTAAATATAAAAAATGAAAAATGTGGGCATACAAAACAACACACAAGGGGAAAAAGAAACATTGAAAGCTACACATAAGTAAGACTAAACTGACTACACTAAACTCTAAACAACTGAAACTATACAACATTACAAGGCTGATTTGACTTCCAACCTCTCAGTTGATGTTGTAAGTTAAAATATTGATAAGCTTTCTCTAAATGACTAACAATATAAGAGGGTAACAGCATAGTAAATATAGTGAGTGAAACAATAGTAATTTAGAGGAAGTGTAATAGTGTAACAATATGGTAAGTATAGTCAGTGAAACAATACTAAAACTAATATAGTTAATTTTATATAATTAGTTTGTGTTAATAAAACAAATATAAAAATACTTCTGCTAATCACTGTCTATAACCAGACCCTAAATTTCCAAAACTTTTTCCAACGCTTAGTGAATTACATCACAATTCAGCCCTTTTTTAAAATTATTCATAAGCCAAATTTCAACATCACAGTTTGTTTGTCTCAATCAGGTCAAGAAGCTTCAGCATCCAGTCTTTTTTGTGTTGGGATCTCCACCTGTTTCTACTTCTGTGCCAAATAACCTGGCTGCCATAGTTGCATACTGTAAGATTCTTGTTAATCTGATTGTTCATCAGTCACAACAGACACCTCTCTGGTTCATGTTTAATCCTAGTTTTTTTAAAAATATCTTCTATTACTCTGTGTATCAAAACCCAACATTTCTTTACTTTTCCACACGTCTACCAAATATTAAAAAAAAAAGTCCCTTCTTCTTTCTTACATTTCTATGATTGTTTAGGGGAGAAGCAAACTACTCTATTGCAAATAACCCTCTTGGGGTGGGGGGTCAGGTGCCTGAGTTTATGGCAGCTGGAGAACTTCAGGTGTGTTTGGAATAAATATTATCTGGACTCTTTTAGTCTAGTTTCAAGCCCAGGTATAGCAGTGAGAGCCAGTGTGGGCTAGTTGTTTGAGCATTGGACTATGGGCCCCAGAGACCAGGGTTCAATTCCTGCTTGACCATGGAAACCCACTGGGGGACCTTGGGCAGGTCACACACTCTCAGCCCCAGGAAAGCCCATGATAGGTCAGCCTGAGGGCTGCCCTAAGTCAGAAACGACTTGAAGGCACACAACAACAATTGGCAATAAAATGACTTTAGTTGCTCTGATGACTGACTTACTCTGGGGAAAGATGGGGGAAATGCCATTCTGTTGATCTCCCTGGGTCTCTCAGGAACTTTTGCTACTGCTGATTGTGGTATCTTCCTGGACCGGTTTTCTGCGATGGGAATAGGAGGCATTGTTGTGCAGTGGACTAGGTGGCCCTTGGGGGCCTCTTCCAGCCCTATGATTCCATCTGTAGATCCAGTTCCACCAGTAGCATAGGGGGATTCCTGCTCAGCCCCATAGCTATTAAGCTGTGGGATGCTACAGGCTTCCATAAGATCTCTCATGCTCTTCAATGTGTTTATGAAGCCTCTGGGTGAGGTCAACAGGGACTTTGGAGAAGGTTGCCATAAGTATGCTGATGATGCCCAGTTCTGTTTTTCCTGACCATGAGTCATCCTGGGCTGCGCAGGGCTGGACCGGTGCCCGGATGCCATCATGGGCTGGGCGAGGGCCAGTAAACCGAGGCTGAATCCTAATAAGCCAGAGGCTCTGTCGGTTGGTGGTTCTCGGATCCAGGGATAAACAACCTGCTTTGGACAGGATTGTATTGCCCCAAAAGAGCAGGTGCGTAGCTTGGGAATACTCCTATCACCATCTTTTCCATTAGAGACGCCAGAGACAGGCTCAGAAGGTTTGGTGCCAGTTTTGACTGTTGCATCAGGTACCACTTTTCCTGGAATAGAGAGAATTTAGCCACACTGGTACCCCGCCCCCCCCGATTAGACTACTGTAATGTCCTCAATGTGGGGCTGCCCTTGAAGAAAACTCAGAAGCTGGAGCTAGTGCCAAATGTGGCAGCTAACTGCTAATTGGAATATCATGTAGGCAGCCTGTAATGCCAGTCTTAAAAGAATTGCGCTGGCTGCCAATTCTGGTCTGAATTCAAAGTACTTGTGATGGCAAGGTGCTTGTGGTGGCCAAAATTGTAGAAGGCCTGGAAAGCATGAAGCCCTCTGAGGAGCATCTTAGGGATCTGGATAGGTTTAGCCTGGAGAAGAGAAGGTTAGGTGGCCACATGACAGCCGTGTTTAAATATTTGAAGGGATGTCCTATGGAGGATGGAGCAAACCTGTTTTCTGCTGCTCCAGAGCCTAGGACATGGATCAATGGCTTCAAACGTCGGGAAAAGAGATTCCACGTAAAGATTAGAAGTGTGATGGAGTCTCTTTCCTTCTTTGGAGGTTTCCAAACAGAGGCTGGACAGCCATTTGCTGGGAATGCTTTGACTGTGTCTTCCTGCATGGCAGAATGGGGTTGGACTGGCTGGTCCTCGGGGTCTTTCCTGACTCTATGATTCTATATTCTGTGGCTGTCTATGTCCTCACAGCCATATGTAGAATGCTTACATGATCTGCTGGGGTCTACCACAGTCCTCCAGAGGTCCCTTGAAAAGGGCTTGAGACTACAGTTCCCGCAGGATCGTTTTCCCCCATAAGTGACTGCCCACGGACTGAAGTCTGCTGGGAGGAGAGTCTCATCTATATTCGAGGTCAATACGCTGTTAGGAAATAGCAGCAGCTCCCAGCCACTGGTAGGAACCTTCCAAGCAGAAATAAACCAGCAATTTAGAAATTCTGGACACTGTCGCTGCTGCTGAAGCCGATTTCTTGCCTGCCGCTTGGAGGCAGTGCAGCTCTGTTTCTTGGCATGGCCAAGCCTGACGTATCCCCAGCAAACCCGTCCCTTTCATCCCCTGCCAAAGGACTGGGGTGGTGCCAGATTTCATTAAAAGCAGTCAGAGGTCTTCCTTTGGCAGCAGTCACTGCTGTCAGGACTGCAAATTCCAACAGTGTTTTGTAACTTTTTCTCTGCCTTTCCAAAAAAAAAAAAAAAACCAGCATTAAAGCCCCACATTTGCTCCCAGTCCAGGATGCAAATTTTGCTGAGCGTTTGAGGAAGGGCCTGGCGTCAGACCTCCCAGCCCAACCATTCTCCAAGGCTGTAAAATTACCATTTGAGGAATACAGCTCCCAGATCCCTCCCCACAGCCAGCAGAACCAATGCATTTTGGGACTTGGACTCCAAAAAAACAATGTTCCCA
Source organism: Ctenosaura bakeri (assembly GCA_948474755.1). NCBI lineage: Eukaryota > Metazoa > Chordata > Lepidosauria > Squamata > Iguanidae > Ctenosaura > Ctenosaura bakeri. Next base: position 295,925 of record CAOLHI010001915.1, read on the forward strand.
AACTCTAACGAAAAGAAGGACCAAGCTGTGTTGATCATTTTACTGCAATGATTTTTAAATAATTTCAACTGCACAGATCGAACATCTTTCTGCTCTTCACCAGTTGGTTGGGATTCCTTTGAATTCTAGATGCACAGTCCATTATATCAGAGAGATTGTCGTGCTCTGTTGCTAAGATCTTGTGCATGTTTTCCTGTCTTTCAGTCCAGGTTTTTTGTCTCCGTATATATGAAGCTCCACTTTGACAGAAGTTATTTCCCTAGAATGCTGCATTTTGGATTAAAGCAGCTCCTCCCTTTTTCTTCATATTCTTTTTCTGCCTGCTTTGTTGAATGAGAAAGAGGGAAAGAGGCGGTGTGTTTTTAAATGAACACCCTCTCTGCTTATGCATTTAGAAATAGCGGTGACCTATTTTACCGCAGCGTTGAGCTGCAGAATTTCTCCAAGTCACCCCAGCTTGCCTTCGCAGCTCCCACTTCCAACTCTCTCTCTCTGCAGCTGTTCAAGTGCTAAGAAAGAGTTCCCCTGAGCAGGTACAAAGTTTATATCTCCCTGCACCCAGCTTCCTTCCTTGGAGGTACATATAGCAACAGAAAATGCAGCCGTATTGTCTAAAGATGAGGAAGAACTTCCTGATGGTAAGAGCAGTTCGATAGTGGAATACGCTGCCTCCATGGAGTGTTGTGGAGTCTCCTCCTTTGGGGGTTTTTAAACAGAGGCTGAATGACCACATGTCAGAAATATCTGAAGGGATATCACGTGGATGATGGAGCAAGCTTGTTTTCTGCTGTTCCAGAGACTAAGACAAGGAACAATGGATTTGAGTCGCAGGAAAGGAGATTCCACCTGAACCTAAGGAAGAACTTCCTGACGGTCAGGGCTGTCCGGTAGTGGAATCTGCTGCCTCCATGGAGTGTGGTGGAGTCTCCTTCTTTGGAGGTTTTTTAGCAGAGGCTGGATGGTCATCTGTTGGGAATGCTTTGAGTGTGGGTTCCTGCATGGCAGAAGAGGGTTGGACTGGATGGCCCCTGGGGTCTCTTCCAACTCTACAATTCTATGAATTTGTCTAATGGACAAATTCAGTTCCACATTTCTAATGAGTTGATTCTCATGTGTGCAGAAAGCTTGCTCCCTGTGCGTATGCAAAGTACTGCTTCTTCCTTGTTGCAGTCCGCTCCTGCCCATCTGAAATGAAAAGGAAGCACTACTATGCAGTTTCTAGATATTATCTCACAATTATACGGTTGCATGGGTTTATGCAATGAGACTGGAGTAGAGTCAGGGAGAAAGAAGAACACAGAGGTTGTATTTTCCACTAAAGATCAGAACTCATCAGCCGAACTGCCCGTCTTCAGGAAAAGGGCCCAAGGCTGAAATGCCTGGCTGTCTTCTTCCCCACCAGAAAGTGTGTGGAGCCAAAGTGACAAGTGTCGAGGTTGGCGGCCAATGCTGCCTAATATTCCCCTTTTTTGGATGTGGTTTTCCTAGGCAAAGAAATCCGCATACCTTTCTGCATGCTGATTTTGTAGCCGATTCTTTTTCCAGGCAAAGAAATCCGCATATGACATCCAGTGTCTTATATGCGGAATTCACATCTCTGTTTCTAGGCAAAGGAATCAGTGCATGGCATCCATGCATCTTTTTTTGTAGTCAAATTTCTAGGGAAAGAAATCAGTGCATGGAATTCATGCATTTTGCATGCTAATTTTGTAGGTGTTTCTGTGTCTCCGTGAAGGAACCAGCATATGGATTCCATGCACCTTTTGGCAAGCAATTTTTATAAACAGTTTTTCTATGGGTAAAGAAATCGACACATGGAATCCACTTTGACAGAAGTTATTTCCCTAGAATGCTGCATTTTGGATTAAAGCAGCTCCTCCCTTTTTCTTCATATTCTTTTTCTTCCTTTGACCTTTTATTTTTGCATGGAAATTTCTCGGTAAAAAATTGGGGTGTGGGACTCATGCAACCTTTTTTGGATCCTTACTGTACTGTCATTTTTTTTTTTTCCAGCCAAGAGAAATCTTGGATGCAAATCTCAAAAAGTCCTGCAATGAGCCAAAGGCAATCCTAGCCTGGGAAGAATTTGCATGGTCATCCCTATGTCCCCTGGGCTTTATCCTCGCACGGCTCTGTTTGGAGTGTGGCCCAAAACTTCCAACCCAAGCAAGCAACTCCTGACGCACCAGGTCAAAAGATGACAGAGGAGGAGGAGGAGGTTATTTGCATAAGTTGTGCTTATCTTCATTTATAGTGGGGGCACAATTGGGGTAACCCTCCAGATGTTCAGGAAGTGCAACTCCCAGCAGCCATTAGTGAGGAATGCTAGGCCTTGCAGTCCAACATCTGGAGGGCCATGTGATTCTCACCCAGGACTTCTAGGCAAGCAACTTTTCATTAAATGTGTAGATGCACATTTAGGAGTTTTTTTTTAAAAAAACTGATCAAAGTTGCTTCCACCTGCCACTGTTTTTCTAGGGACTGCAGTTCCCGTAATCCTTTACCATTAACTATGCCAACTATGGCTTATGGGAGTTGTTGTCACACCCCCATCCCAGGACCTTTCCCAACAGCCTCAACACAGAGACATGAAGGGGACGGTACTTAGGGCAGCCAGCGTAGGTGGAAAAGGGAGAGCCCAGGAGACTCCGAGTGTTTATATAGTAAGGATGCACCAATTAGGCAAATAGGTGGGGGAGGTCGTCAGCCTCTATAAACTGGGAAAGGGATGGGAAGAAGCAGACAACTGATCTTATCAGTGGAAACAGCTCACCTCACAATTGGATCCCTTGCTTGCATCTGAGTTTTCTCTCTGATGAAACGGTCAGTCTCGCTGCCACGAGCTATAGTGATGCCTGCCGACTTGTGTGGCTTTGAAAAATGACTGGGTACATTCACGAGCATGGGGCCAACCCTGGCTATCTGAAACCTCTGTACCAAAAGTGCGTGATGGCTCCCAGGTCAGTGGGGCATTGCATTCATCCTTGGTTTTCAGCCTGATCATAAAGGAGCTCTCCGAGGTACTGAATCTATTTAGGAATAGGCATTGGCACCTTGGAGAACTTCTCTGCGGCCTGCAATAAAACCCAGAGTGGATTTTTACTGCCCTGCTGACAAGCGGTAACTGCTCTAGATATCAGTCTGCTGAGGAATGCAAGACGGAGGGTGCAGTCACACTCACATTCTGCCGCTCAGCTTCCCAGAAGAGGCAATTGGTTGCCCACTGTGGCAACTAAAGGCCAGGCCAGAGAGATTTTATGATCTGATCCATCACAGCTCCTCTTATCTTCTTTCACCCTGCAAATAAGATGCCACTGGAGGCAGCTTCTCCATTAACACCACCCAGCTTGCAACAACCTCCTGTGTTCAAGGCGGGGGCGAACTGTTGGCATGAAACGTGACCCCAATCTGTCAAAAGCGGCAAAGAAGCCGTTGTTCTTTGCTTGGGGTGGAGTACGCTCCCTGTTTACAGCTGGGATTTTAGTATTTGCAAAAGGGTGGGTTTTACATCTTCCAGAATTCCTAGGGATTGGCATAAGCAGGCACCCCAAAAATAAGCAGGCACCCCCTGAGCCCAAATTCCATCAAAATTAACACCCCATGGCTTCCATACAGGAGTATAGCATCACCTCCACAAATTAGAACTATGTCTCTCCCAACAAAACTTATCTTCCATTCCCAGATTTTCTAGCATTACAGGGGGTGAGATCCTGAAAACCGGTTCACACCTAGAATTCTTCTTTTTGCTGTCTTTACCTTCCCTTGTTCAATTTGCTTGCCCCTTTGCTTTGGAGCCCTGAGTTGTATTTCCCAGCTGCTGATTTAAGTCACTGCATGGCTAGAAAACTGGAGGATTTCATTTGGGCCCCAGAAAATTCTTATTTGGCCCCCATGGAGCTACATGCCTGTATGTGGCCCTATGAACACCAGATGCCCCCTCTTTATTACTAGCTTCCTACATTTCCTGCAATTTGGCTCCAGTTTGGCTCCTTCCTCCCCCTCCCCTAGAATGTCAGTGCTTTGACTCCATCTCGTGCATTGACTCCATCAGTTTTCTTCACGGTACCTACGATGGCGGGGACAGCCCTAACTTTGTCACACTTTGGACAAGTCATGAGATGGCAGGGAGACAATAATGCTGAGGAAAGTGGAAGTCAGTAGGAAAAGAGTGGGACCGCACGATGGGTGGGTTGATTCCATTAAGGCAGCCACGTCCGTCCTGACTTTGCAAGACCAGAGCTGGGCTGTGGATGATCTTGGAGATCTTTCACTCACAACTCTGTGTGTGTGTGTGTGTGCACGTGTACGATGACCTCAGGAATTTTTTGATAGGGTTTTCTTTAGCCAAGGAATATAGGTCAGCATAAACCAAGTCCTCCAGTGTAAAGAATGCTAAAGTAGGGCTCTCCTGGCCATCATAGGGACCCTGAAGAAAACTGATAGGAAGAAAATCAACTCCTTTGAAATGTGGTGCTGGAGGAAGTCCTACAGAAACCGTGGACTGTTCAAAAGACCAAGGAATGGATGCTAGAACAAATCAAGCCTGGGGTGTCTCTGGAAGCCAAGATGGCAGCCAAGGGGCTTTCGTACTTTGGGCATATCATGAGATGACAGGATTCATTGGAAAAAAGGATAGTAAAATGGAAGGCAGAAGGAAAAGAGGAAGATAGCCACCATGGTGCAGTAGTTTGAGCATTGAACTATGGCCCTGGAGACCAGGGTTTGATTTTCTACTCAGCCACAGAAATCAGTGACCTTGAGCACATCACACACTCTCAGCCCCAGAAGACCCCATGATAGGGTCACCTTAGGGTTGCCATAAATCAGAAACATCTTGAAGACACATAGCAACAGCAACAACAACAACAACAACAACAAGGAAAAGAGGAAGACTGCATTACAGACGAATTGAGTCCATCAAGAAAGTTTGCAAGACCTGCGCAGGGCTTTCGACCGCCTGAGACTCTTGGAACTCTCTGGTTCAGAGGGTTGTCATAAGCCAAACAACAACATCCCACTCATGTGGGTCCTGGAAAACCTCCCAAGAGCGCAGCTTCCAAGCCGGCACAGGCCGAACCCTGCCGCTGCACTACACCGGTGTAAGCGCGCCAAGGCGTGGGCGGTGTCAGCAGGAAGGAAAAGGCGTGGGTGTGAAACGTTGGAGAAATGGGCCACCCAGCACCTGCAGATTTTTTTTCTCCTCTGCTTTCTCTCGTTAGAGAAAAACGGAGACTCACAAGCGCACTGCTAAGAGTCTGGATTCCACAGCCACGGCTGCCTCCGCCGGTCTCCTGGGCACCGGCCCTCGCTCCTGGCTCAGCCGCCGTGCCCATTTCATGCCAGCCAAGGCTGTGCTGCAGTCGCCTCTCCCCCCTTTAGTGCGCTCTGCCCCCAAATCAATAAGCAGGCAGCACACCCCCATTCTCCAACCATTTCCATGGCAACGGCCTGAGCCACTTCTTATTGGAGGACTCGCCAGAGCACGGCACGGCGGTGGTGTGTGGCGAGAGTCCCACATCAAAAGAGCGAGGATTTTTGCTCCAGAGGTTCGGAGGGGAAGAAGGAGGTGGCAGCAGCAGTGGCGGGGGGGGGAATAGAAAAGAAAGGAACGGTACCTGGGGAAGACAGCTCCACTCAATGGCATGACAGCGGTGACCCAAGCTGCCAGCTTGTGACAGCCACAGCGCGCCTGAACATGAGGCGAACCTCTGTCTGGGCGAAGCCTCCCTAGTAGACCGGAGAGCGCTCCCCCTGAGCAGGGGATCTGGGGGAAAATTCACAGGCCCGGCTTGGGGTGTTCTGGAGCAGAGGGTCAAGGCATTGTTGCCGGAGATGCTCAACAGCGCTGCCACATCGCAGTGAGAGTCTGCTGTTGCCCCAGGCAAAAGTGAAGCTTCTGGGCTGTTTGGTGGCTTTGGGGAAGAAACAGCAGGGGAAAGGGGTGTTCCTATTTGCTTGTCACCTCCTCCTTCTCCTCCTGCCAACACAGATTAGCTTTGCCAGGATGCTCTGAGCCCCGGCTTCCAATTCCGTCTCCAGCGTCTGTGCCGGAGAAGGAGAAAAATGCACCCGGTGTTCTTCCTTGCACGACTGCCTCTTTGGCTGGCACAGCTGTGATGCCAACCAGGCCGTCCCCAGAGTCCTGTGGCAACCGGAGACCTCTCCCTCCCCACCCTGGAATCCTTGCTTCTTTGGCATCTGGAGGAATCTCCCCACTGCTGTGCCTTCGCCGCAAGGGATGAAGGGCCAGGAGTCAGACGGATCGGAGCCCCCCGGGGAGACCACCCCAGGCTCGGCAGAGACGGGCAGCAGCTCACCCGAACATGGCAGCCCACAGGTTTCGGGAGCCAGGCTGGAAAGGGGGAGCTCAGGACGGGAGCACGGCGTCCTCCAAGCAGCCCTTGAAAATGAGGCCCCCTCTCAAGAGAGCTTGCCATGTTCCTCGGAGCTCGTGCAGGAAAACAGCTGCGGGCAGCGCCCAGTGGACTCATCATCACCTCAGGTAACAGCAAAGAGGGTGCATGCATGATATGTACAGAAAGTCCCCCCTACAAAGGGTGTGACACACTGGACAAGAGAACCTCCATGTTTAGGAGCAGTCTATCTCTGTGTGTTGGAATATTGAGAAAAGGTTGGCAAGCAAGGGGCATCTTATTCCTTGTAGCCTTCTGGAAACACCTGGGGCGTCCCCTGCCGGAAACAGATACCTAGGAAATCTGTGTTTTATCCTAGTTTTGGCCTGCTTACATTCCTCTGTACCAACATTTGTCCTCATTTATCGCCTTGGTATGACCCAGCTCTAGCTTCTCCTGAGAGATGCTCCTGCAACAGTAATGTGTGTGTGTGTGGGGGGGGTTAATTGCTGTATGCTTTTTTTTTTTTTAACAATTAGAGAAATTCACGGAGTGCCAATGAACCTCCATGGCCTAGGGCAGTATACCTTGATAACTGGAGTTGTAGGATTATGCCATTGGGCCTTATTTGTGGACTTCTGGCTGCTTATGGATGAAAACTGGGGTTAGTCTGATCCAAACCAGCTGTTTCTTAGCTTCCTCTCCCTTTTCTGGATTCACTCTGGAATTTTTATGCCTTCTGTCTTCTATATATGTCTGCCCACCTGCCTGCCTGTCTGTCCATTCATACACAGACACACACATGAATGGCACCCTTCTAACCCAGAAATTGGTCTCATGTACTTTTCACATGGGTGCAGTCTGTCGCCCAGCAAACCCACAGCCATCTAAGAAAGAGGACGCAGGCATGAGCTGTTTTTCCTCACCAGACGTAACGGAGGAACCATGTTTTCCTCGCTACTTCTGGAACTGCAGTGCCATGTCCGTTTTTCAAAAGCAAGAAGCTAAAGCCACATTTCCTGGTCAAGAATTGGCGCTCCGTGGAAGAGAAATCCAGTCCCTTCTCTGCAAGCAAAAGGAGAGAAGAGAAAATAGAGATGAGGAGAAACCCGACATGGTTTCACCAGTCATGATGGCTAAATGCCCGATCTGAGAGAAGAGATGTATACCCCCAAATCTCTCTTTCTGGGAAGCACGAGAGGGAAGAAGCTCTTTGCCTTCCTCCCCAGCTTGTGGGCATCTTAGAAGTGTGTGCCCTGGCTGTTCCACAAGAGAAGCAGGGTGCCAGGCAAAACGGGCCCCCAGTCTGATCCAGCACATAGCTGTTCCTGGCATGCTGGTAGTGGGCATGATATTTAGAAGCCAAATATGCATTCCAAGGAGCCTGGCAAGCTCAGCTGTAGGTTCAGAACCTCCTGGTCTCCAGACTAGTGGAAAGCAAGCTCACTCTTTGCTACTGGGGTGCTGTGTGAATCATTGGGTGGTGGCTCTCATGTCTGGAGGGCAGTGAATCCATTCCAGGTTTTGGCTAGCTTTGGAGGGGCTCTCCAGGGTGCTGAGCCTATTTAGATAGAGAGTTCAGCACCTTGGAGAATTCCTTTCAGTCTGGTTTAAAACCCTGGAGTGAGTTCATTGACATGGGAAGGGCCAGTCACCTTCAGTTCCGAGTGGCTTAGTTCCCAGCTGACGTTGAAAAGTGTGGTTGGGTCCAGAGTAGGACAGCCAAGATTGCCAGAGATTTGAAAATCAGTGGTGGAGGGAGTTAGGGAAGTTTAACATGAAGAAGAAAAGACCGTGAATGGTGGTAGAACAGAAGCACTACCAAATATCTGAAGAGCTGTCCTTTAGAAGATGGAGCAAATGCATTTTCTGCTGCTCCAGAGACTAGGACGTGAACCAATAGGCTCAAAGAGAAGAGATGCTTTTAGGTAGGTAGATGGCGAAGATTTATCAATTATGGAAGGGTATTTTGATCTCTCCATCTTTCTGCACACAGGCACACAAAACCTCAATCCCAGCTGTTGATAGTGGCTGAGGACCGGCCCTACCATAAGGCAATGTGAGGCATTATCCTCAGGTGGCAGATTTTGGTGTGCCATGAAAAGGCGGCCAATATATTTTTTTTTATTTGCTTCAAAGTTTCAATCTCACCCAATGTCAAAAGCTCTCAGGGCAATGCAAAGATAAAAATCAATGCTAAGAGGTTAAAACAATAAAAAATAATTTCAGTAGGCTACAAACATATTAAACACATTAGCCAGTCAAAGCAGGGTTTGAAGATTGAAAAACCTTGTGCACAGCAATTGAAGAAAGGCCTTAAATCTGTAATAAATAGCCGTGTTTTTCCTTGGTGCCTAAAGGAAGCCAGATTTTAGGGACTTCTGAGGAAAAGGCATTCTACAACTGGGGTGCCACAGCAGAGAAGGCCCTGCTCCCATGTCCCCCATGTTATATAGGCCCCACTGGTGGGACACAAATGACCCCCCCAAATTGCTCATTCCTCAGGAATGCATATATAAGGAGAGACACTGTCTCGGGTATCAACATCCCAGCCATTTAGGACTTTAAATGTCATCACCAGCCCCTTGAACTCAGACCAGAAACATATTGGTAACCAATAATTAATTACTAAATGCTCATTTTTGTGTTGGGAGGAGGGAAGGGTAGAGATTTTCAAGAGATTTGCATCCTCTAGTTCCATCCAAACTTGCCTGGGTAGTTGCGTATTTTGTAGCTAGGACACTACCACATCTTGCTCTACCTCAGACAGCAAAATGTTTTGGGCTACCTTGTGAATGTGTGTGCATTCAAGTTGCCTGTCAACTTATGGTGACCCCATGAATTTCATAGGGTTTTCTTAAGCAAGGAATACTCGGAAGCGGGTTCCTCAGTTCCATCCTCTGAAATAGAGCCCACCGCACCTGAGATTCATTGGCGGTGTTCCATCCAAGTTCTAACCAGGGCTGACCCTCCTTAGCATCCAAGAGGAGAGGGTTTCTGGTGCCTTTGGGGAATTTCAGGCTTCGTGCACCCCTTTAAAGACTTCTTTTGGTCTATGCAGGCACATTGGCTTAGGTACGTGTGGGCAAAGGGTGTGTGTGTGAAGGAGGGAGAAGAAAAGGGAAAGAAGAAAGGAGGGATGAGACAGGGAAGAAGGGGAAAAGAAGGGGAGGGAAAGGGAAGAGAGGACATAGAGCCTGGAGTGTGTCTCGTGACATGAGGAATCCTGTTTCGGCTGGTACATTCCAGTTCTTCTCTCCCTCCTCCCCTTTCCTCCCTTTAGAAAAATTCCTCCAAGGAAGAAGCTACTGTGGACACCTCCTTCTATGCAGAAGCTCCATGTGTTTCTCAGCCACAAATGGCCTCTCCCTGGGGTTAGAGAGGAAGGGAGTAGGAAGTGTGAGAGGCAGCCTGATCCTGCCCATGAGGGAAGGGGTGCTGGAAAACCCTGAGGTTGTGTTTTTTTAAAGCCCTGGTGAGATGCAGATTTGGGGTCCTGCTCTTGCCATAGGGGTACCTGTTGCTTCTCCTACCCTCCTGCCTTGCCTCTCTCCTGATGTCCTGGGCATCTGCTTGGTTGGACAGGTATGGCACCTGAAAGATTTCTGGGGGCAGAACTGAAGTCCCAGGATCACTCACATGCCCATCATTCCCATGTTAGTTGGGACAATGAATCCACTTCGGGTTTTGACTAGCTTTCAAAGAGCTCTCCAAGAGGCTGGGGCTGTTTAGAAATAGAATTCAGCACCTTGGAGAGCTCCTTTAAAAGGTGAACTAAAGCCTGGAGTGGAGTCACGCTGTCCCACTGACATGGGTAATGGGACCAAATGCCCAGTGCCCCTTCTGTAGTGGGCATCAAGGCACACCCACTGTGCACCATGGGGTCACAAATGCACCTCCACTTCTGTGATCTTGGAGTGAAAGCAGAGTTTCCACACTGGACAAAAACAGTCACCTGCTTCAATAGAGGTACTTCCACATACCTAAGACACCAACAGGATTCCAGATTTTTTGTGCAGAAGTGTCCATTTTTTTTTTGTGCAGAAGTGTCCGTTTCTTGTGCATGTGACTGAGAACAGAACAGAATGTACCTTGCACCAAGAATTTGGTTGAGGTTTGCAATGTGTTCTGGGAAAAAAATGGGTATGAAAAATAAGAATGGCTAAAATGAGTACATTTAATAAAGTGCCTGCAAGCATGGTTTAGTCAACTGGAGAATAAACTCATGAAAAAAATGTGTATTTTAAAGAAGGGAAATGCACACCGTTGGACTAAATATCCATTAACATCTCCACGGATTTTTGTGTGGGAAAAGGGGGAAAGGATGTGCCCACACTATCCAATTGTAGCACTTTGATACCACTGTAACTTCCATGACATCATCTTACAGAATCCTGGGATTTGGAGTACTCATAAGGGGTACTCATAATTCTCTGCTGGAAAGCTCTGAAGTTGTCCTTCAGAGAGAGGCACCTCACAAAATGATAAAACCCCAGGATTCCCTAGGATGGGGCCCTGGCTATTGAAACGGTATCAAACTGCTATAATTTAGGGGTGTAGCTGTACCCTCACACTCTGAGACTATGGAATGAAACTTGATGGAGCGTTTCTCAGAAAGCAAAGCTGAAAGATTTGCATGCTGTTGCTTCTCAATGCACAGCAAAGTTTTTTACCTAGAAAGCAAAGAGAAAACTGCTCCTGGCAATGGAGGCTCAATCCCTTTGTCTATGCCTGTACTATACTTTTTTTTTTGTTGGTTTCAAGTCTGTGTAACTTTCATGCTGCCTGGGGAAGTCTGACAAGATTTTAAAGGCATTTCTGTCATTTGTTCAAATCTAATCAGTGGAACTCCCTGCTACATGAAGAGGAAATGGGTTTGATTCCCCCAATGGGAGAACAGGTGGCTATCTTTCAGTTCCAGCATAAGAAAAAAGGGAAATGCAATTACATCTAATCCTGGTTTAAAGGCATCTGCTATAAAATTTATTTTTCAGGCCTCTGGTCTTTCAAAGTCATGCCACGGAGCAGATAATGCAGCAGGGAAACCAATTAACTCTCCTGCAATCAATAGCATTCTAATCAACAATTTAGCATCTTTGTGACAGCTGCAGAAAATACAGCTTTGGAGCACATAATATCTTTGGTTTCTGCTGGCTCGGTCATTTCTGTAATAAGGTTGCAATAAATCTATGGAACTCCCTGATACAAGAGATGGCGATTGGCAATGGCTTTAACACGGCTTTAAAGAGGAGAGGGACTGGATTAATTCACGGAGCAATGGTTTAGGATTCTAAATTTTCTAAAACTGTCCAGTGCTGTCTTGAAACTACATCTCCCAAGAATCTTTGGGTTGAATAGCAGAAGTGGCAAGAAAAGGTAGTGATATAAACACAGTTTTTTTGTTGTTGTGTACTTTCAAGCCCTTTCTGACTTAGGAACTATAAACTAGAAGCTAGGCAGTACATGACAGATAGCCAGGTTTAAATATATCTGAAAGGATTTCATATAGAAGATGGGGGAAGCTTGTTTTCTGCTGCTCCAGAGACTAGGACATGGAGCAATGGATTCAAACTACATAGAGCAATGGGTTCAAATGGTAAGAGCAGTTTGACAGTGGAATATGTGGCTGCCTCAATGGAGTATGGTAGAGTCTTTCTTTGGGGGGTGTTAAAGAGAGGCTGGATGGCCATCTGTCAAAGAGAATGCTTTGATGGTGTCTTCCTGCATTGCAGAAGGGGGTTGAACTGGATGGCCCTTGGGGGTCTCTTCCAACTCTAGGATTCTATGATCACAGCTGTTTACATTTTCTAACAATCCCTTTTAAGAAACACCACCACTGGCTGTCATTAGAGCAGCATCCTGAGGCAATGAGTTCCACTGGTTTTACATTGCAAGCACCCCTTGCAATATTGTCCAACAACACACCCTTTCCCCCAAACAGTTACAAATGTGGGGTGAAGGGTGGAAAACTCAGCATTCCTTTTGCGTTTGGCAAAGAGAGAGAGAGAAAGAGAGAAGAAGACCCGCAAAGGCGGCTGCTCCAGTTTCCAAAGGTTACCTCGCCCTCCTCGTTAGAACGGCTTGCACCAGATCTGTAGTCTGTATGTGTCACTTTGAGTCATTATCCTCGGGACGCTTTGGTGTGTCACCTCCTTTCCCGGAATGAGACGGCCCGTGCTGTCAGAGAAGCCGCTGCCAATTAGTTCCCTTTCCGTGAGGTCTGACCTTGAAAGGGGAAGAACTTTTGAAAAGCCTGTCAGTTTCAAGAGACCCACATGTGGCTAGTTTAACAAGGATTCAAACCGACAGCCGGGAGGAGATTGGGTGCAGGCACAGGGCGAACAGTGGCCGTGTTTCCCACCATGACTTCTGCGTATGCCCTGGATTTCTCACCATCTGAGCTGCACGTGTATATTTCAAATGCACAGTTGCTGTTGTTGTGTGCCCTCGAGTTGTTTCTGACTCATGGCAACCCTAAGGCATATCTATCATGAGGTTTTCCTAGCAAGATTCCTTCATTGGAGGGTTGCTTGGATGAGTGAGAAGAGGGTTCAAATCCCCACTCAGACATGGAAACCCACTGGGTGTGCTTGGGCATGTCACACTCTCTCAACCTCATGGAAGACAAAAGCAGCCCCCCGCCCCCATGGACAAATTGTGTCATGAGTGGTTTGCCTTAAGCTGGAAACAGCTTAGAGGCACACAACACAAACAGGAAATTATCAGAAAGAAATAGAAATGTAGTGTGTTGAATTGTTTCACCGAGTATAATGAGTTATGGGTTGAATTGCTTTGGAAAAGTAGCTTTCCAAACTCTGTCCTATGGGTACGAAGAATAGCTACCTATATGTTGTGTTCATGCTCAGGGAAATCAGTGGACACAGTGCGCCTTTAAGTGCGCAAGCCAGTCTCCTCACAAGAGGTTTATCCTGCCCTGCTGCAGGCCCCCCACTTTCATGAGGGTTAGGGCAAGACCCCTCAAAAAATGGGAAAATTACAAATATCAAAATGTGTGTGCATGGGAAGGGAGGTCCCGGGCACCCAGGATCCAAACCAGGCAAGAGAAAGGGGATGGGTTGGCATAATGGCCCTAGATTTCATCTCTCTCGCCCATCTCCTCCTTTGGGGGGCGTCAGGAGAGGGTTTGTGGGGCTAAGAAATTGGGCCACGATCTATCCTTAGCTGGCCAGGCAGTGGCTGGTGGAGGAGGAAGAGGAGGACCAGAAATGAGTTTCTATTTTCATTTAATTTTCTATAACCAAATATAACAATCAAAAGTACTTATACACTTGTATATTTATATTAGCCAACCTATTACTTTTGTCACCTTCTCTCTTTTAAAAGACATAAGTGACTAAAGCCGTAAATATTTCCCGTTTCCCTTTACCTTACCCTTACATTACATTTGCAAGATGTTTTTTGTACCATTTTAAATTGCAAAAATCTCCTGGCAGTCTCATCCCTTCTTCTTCCTGCCTGGACTGATCCCACCTGCCCAGAAGGAAGGTTCCCTCAGAAAAGAAATGCCTGAGGTGGGGAGGGCAGGGGTTGGAGAAACTCACAAATAATCAAATCCATGAAAGTGAAACCCACAAATGTGGAGGCCGACTGTGTTGATCCCAAGATGTTGGAGATAATGCAAAAGTCCCGGTTCTTCTTTTCCAGCACGGGGTGAGTTACCGCTGCCTCCTGCGCCAGAACCAGGTGCTCCTCACTGCTCTGGAGGAGCTGCAGTCGCGCTGCGCCAACCTGAAGAGGGAGAACAGCTTATTGGTGAGGAACGTGGGCCCCTTTCTAGCTTGGCTGAGTACCCCTCTTCTTGAAATCTTGCCTTGTCAAGAACGGGAAGGGTTGACTGCTAGCTCTCCAGAACATTGTTGGATCCAGTGTGCCTCACCCAACCATTAATCCTGCAGGCTGGGGATGATGGAAGCTGCAGTCCAGCCATATCATCACAAGTTGCTCATTCCTAGTTTGCTGTATTGCATGCCAAAGAATCAGCACAAGATCCATGCAGTCTGCCAAAGGGGTAGCACAGGGTCTTTGCAGCTATCTGACAGACTGTGTCACCCGATATGAGCCCACCCAACCCCTGAGATCCACAGGAGAGGGCTTCATCTCAGTCCCACCACCTCCACAGGTGTGGGTGGTGGGAACATAGGAGATAGGCCCTTCTCAGTGGATGCCCCCAGGTTCTGAAATTCACTCCCTGGGGAGGCCAGAACAGCCCTCTCTTTGCTGGCCGTCGATCGGCAGGCGAAGACTTTTTATTTAGACAGGCATTTAGAATTGAAGGCCTTTAAGGAAAGGGCTAAATTGTTTTAAACTGTATTGTGTAACTCTTAACCTCTTGTTAGAGTGTATGTTTTTTAATACGGTTAATGGTTTGGTCAGGTTTTAATGTTGAATCTTTTGTATGTTTGTAGCTGGAATCTTATTAATTTTTAAGCCACTTTGAAGCCCAGTCTTGGGGAAAAGACAGTATATAAATCAATAATAATAACAATAATAATAATTAATAATAGGAATATGATTTCCACCCAAAAGATAGCGTAGGATCTATGAGTCACAAGGGCACAACTCGTCCATCAGCCGCCCTCAGTTTGGCTTTCAGTGAACTCTCCAGGGTGCTGGTCCAATTTCTAAACAAGTCCAGCACCTTGGAGAGCTCTCCTACAGCTAGCAGAAAGCTGGAGTGGATTCGGCTTTTCTAAAAAAAGGTTTAGAGGATCTCTTCTGGGTGCTGAACTTGGTTAGAAATAGACTTCATTGGAGAGCTCCTATAAATCCTATTTAAAACCTGGTGTGGATTGAGCGCCCGACCAACCCGAAGTTCATCAGTCCCCTGAGCGAAAGGTATGGTCCCAAGATTGTCTGAAAGTGCTCAAGGTTTCTCTCCTTGCCGTTTCTGGCTTTCTTTTGTCCCTCCAAGCGGAAGAGCTGCTTTCCAGAGACTCAGGAGAAGGTGAGACACCTCAAGAGGAAGAATGCGGAACTGGCCGTCATTGCCAAGCGCCTGGAGGAGAGAGCACGGAAGCTCCAGGAGGCCAACCTCAAAGTGGTAAGGCCTTTTGGAGAAGTACAGTGGGGCGTAGTGGTTAGAACCATCTTTCCTTCAAATGGGTCTTTCATTTTGTGCTCAGTGGACAAATGATCTGATTTTGCTCTTAGCAGCTTCCTCCATTCCTGGTCTGCTCACCAGACACACTCCCCCTTTCAAAATAAGATGCACAGTCATTTTATGGCCCATTGGCAAGAAACGCCAGTCCAGGCAGCTCTGCTTGGCTAGTAGTCCAGGAGACAGATGAATTCAGCCCTGACCACAGTGACTCCCTTGTTCCTTTCTCTGATGAAGGTCAACACCCCGGTAGCCGTGAAGGGCCCCTGCGCTGGGCTTTGCAAGAAAGCTCTGGCCCGCCAACGGGCCATGGACCTCCGAGAACAAGCCTGTGTCCTCCTGGCGAAAGACAAACAGATCAACGCTCTGCAGAGGGAATGCCAGGAACTTCAGGCCAAAATCACATCAGGAAAGGTGAATATTCTTGCTGGAGCTTGCTGACCTCAGTGGTGGCGGTGGGGGTTTGAAGTCAGTCAACCTTCTTTAAGACTCCAGGATGTGGCACCCTACAAAAACTGAAGTTAGCATCCCTGTCCATATAAAACTAACACCTCAGGGAGAGGGGATTTGAGCCTCGTCTCTTGTCCTTGTTTGCTAACTTTCTCACCCTTCTCTGGACATGTTGCAGCTTTTCAATGTTTTCAAGAGGTCTTCAGAGAGAGGTCAGAGCGATTTACTTTTGTACTCCTGCATGGCAGGGGGTCGGACTAGATGGCCCTTGTGGCCCCTTGCAGCTCTTAAGATTTTATGAGTTTATGATTTCATGTGCAGGATTCTGAGAGCTGTAGTCTAAGACGGCCACAGTGAGTGGTGACTCCCAGGTCAGTGGGGCAGTAAAGATTTGCTCCAGGTTTTACTGCAGCCTTTAAAGGAGTTCTCCAGGGCTCTGAGCCCAATTCCTAAATAGGCTGAGCACCTTGGAGAGCTCTTTAAAGTCAGCCAAAACACGGAATGGATTCAGCACCCCACTGACCTGGGAACCACAGCTGGACGCTGCAAAAAAAAAAAAAAAAATTAAACATTTTCTTGTTCTCCTCTGGGCTAAACTGTGAATCAATCCATGGCTCAAGTGATGCCATTTCTGCACTAGACTTTTATAGTGCTATGACTCCACTTGAAGCATCCTATGGAATCCTGGGGTTTGCAGGATTCCATAGGAAGTTTCAAGTGGAATCACAGCGCTATAAAAGTCTAGCATGGAAATGGCCCGAGAGGGCTGAAAAAAACCCCGAGTTCCTGTTTTGTGACTCTCTCCCCCCAGGAAGGGTCCCCTCGGCTCCCGCTCTTGGACTTCCACCAGCTCCTCCGGGAGTCCCAGAAGGAGGTGTTGCGCTTGCAAAGGCAGATTGCCTTGAAGAATTTCAAGGCCTCTTCGGGCTCCTCTCGCGGGCAGGCAGGCCCAAGAGGTGGCCCACCCTCCACGGCTTCCGCAAGACCCCCTCTGGGGACCACCAGAGCCACCCCCTGCCCCAATGGCTTCTCTCCTTCCCGGGGGCTGCAGCCGCAGGGCGAGCTCTCCTCTCCAACAGAAGCAGCCAACAAGGTACGCTGGCTTTTTGTTTCCTGCATTTGCCCTATTTTTCTGGGTTCCCCCGACTGGGGCAGCAACACCCTTAAGGTCTTCTCAGAGTGGGATTTTTGAGCAATCTTGCTTTGGAACATCCCTTCATGCTTGCCAGGCCCGCGGTTTCGAGGATAACGTGTGAAACCCATCCCTACACGTGAAGTAGCCTTGAGGTCGTGTGAATGCAAAGAGCGGAGGGGGGAAATGGGAGAGAGGGAAGGCTCCAGCAAGTGTGTGCGTGTATGTATGTATCTATGCATGCCCGGACGCATGCAGGCAAAATGTGTGCATGCACGCAGATTGCTTTGGAACGTGTGTAGATGCTGGCCCTGACACGTGCAAACTCTTCTGGTCTAATCTGGTCGTGGGAATCTACAGGAGCCACAGCGGGGAGTGAGATGGGGAGGGAAAGGAAAGCGAAAAAAAAGGGGAGAGGACCGGGAGGACCCATTTGGCTGGCGAAGGAGGGGGAGGACAGCGCCTGCGTATCCCCCCTTTCGAGCGGCCAAATGGTTCAGCCCGGCTGGCCCATCCGCCCGGCCGGAGGGAGCTCTCCGCGGTGCTGAAATCCGCGGCGCCGCCAGCAGGTAAGAGGCGCAGGCGCAGTGGGGCCCGCGTGGCCTTCCCGGCTTTTGGGGGGCCGGGGAGCGGGAGAGACCAATTCCGGCCGGAGAAGGGGGGAGGAATGGGGAAGGCAGGGGTGGGGAGCTGCGGCCGGACCCCTTTCTCTGCCTGTGGGGAGGCCAGGGCGAGAGAATCCATGCCAGGGTTTCTGGGGGCTTTGGGGGCTCCCAGCCCCTGAGCATGTGCAGAGCGCTCCCTTTCCCTCCCCAGCTAGGAGCCGCTCCCAGGTGAGGAGCTGGAGAATAGACTCTCCGGGGTGCCTCGATCTGCAAGCACCCATAGACACGGAAATGGTTTTTTTTGGGGGGGGGGCTCTGGGGCAGGCAATGCTGGGAGGGCCGTCTCAAGGTATCTGGCTGCCCGAGGCGGAGCGTCACGTGTCGTCCCCCGACCTCAGGATGGAGTCACAGGATGCAGTGCCCCCAAATCTGAACTGTTGGGAAAAGGATTGGAAATTTTTCCATTTATTTATTTTTTTTTTCTTTGAAAGGGGAGAGCTCCAACTCTCCTGACTGGCTGTGAGGCTCTGGAAGGACTAGACCCCTTTTGGAAAGGCCCTGTTTCCTCCCCCTCGTGTCTCCCCAGCCCACTTCAAGGCAATACAGACTGATTTTTAAAATAAAGCAGGTTTTTGAGAAAGCATTTAGAAATGCATTTGGATCATTACATTATTTTATTATGCCTATTAATATTGCTAATCGCCACTGTAGGGACGATGTTTAGCTCTGGATTGACCTACTGGCTTTTATTTGGATGTTATTGTTTTATGGGAGTATGAACACGATTTATTTCAGGAGAACTGGAATTCAGGAAAATACTCACCAGAGAGAGTAACTTTCTTTTCTTTTTCTGCTTTTGGATACTGCGTGTCGTAATTTTGAGATGGATGCAATTATTATAGAGGCCACATTTTTCTTCTTGTTGGTAAAAATATTTTTTTTAAAAAATAAAATACAATAATTTGCTGGCATTTTTACAACAGCCCAACCCTCTTTGTTTGGCCTACCCCACAGGGTTGTTGTTCGGAAGAGGAAGGAGGGAGAGGAGGGGAGCCATGTACCCTGCCATGAACTGAGTTGAGGAGAGGGAATATCAACATAACCAATAATGAGGCAGAGACGTCCTTGGCCAGATTTCTCCCTTCCTTTCCTTTGATCATAAGGTGGAAGGGACCTCAAGAGACCATCCAGTCCAACCCCCTTCTGCCATGCAGGAGGACACTGTCAAAGCATTCCATCCAGACCCTCTTTAAAAACCTCCAAAGAAAGAGATTCCCCCACACTTCATTG
Organism: Ctenosaura bakeri; assembly: GCA_948474755.1. Taxonomy (NCBI): domain Eukaryota; kingdom Metazoa; phylum Chordata; class Lepidosauria; order Squamata; family Iguanidae; genus Ctenosaura; species Ctenosaura bakeri. Next base: position 314,873 of record CAOLHI010001915.1, read on the forward strand.
AGGCAGCAGATTCCACTGTCAAACTGCTCTTATCCTCAGGAAGTTCTTCCTGATGTTTAGATGGAATAGCTTTTCCTCAAGTTTGAAGCTGTTGCTCCATGACTTAGTCTCTGGAGCAACAGAAAATAGGCTTGCTCCATCTTCCATATGACCTCCTTTCCAATATTTAAACACGATGGTCTTATCATCTCTTAACCTTCCCTTCTCCAAACTAAACCTCTCCGGCTCCCTAAGCCACTCCTCAAAGGGTTTCATGGTTTCCAGGCCTTCCACCATTTTGGTTGCCCTCCTGTAGGCAGGTTTCAGAGGGTTAATGTCCTCCCTGGACTGTGGTGCCCAGAACTGGACCTAGTATTATTCCAGGTGGGGTCTGACCAAATGGAATATGCACAGACTGAGGAGTTGCCATGTAAAATTCATCTGGTGTATAATACCCACCCGTTTTGCTGTTGGCCTAACTCACCCCTGGGGATGGCGCCTGTTAACATCTTTATCATAGAATCATAGAGCAGGAAGAGACCCCAGGGGCCATCCAGTCCAACCCCCTTCTGCCATGCAGGAACCCACTTCAAAGCACCTGAGGAAATGGCCATCCAGCCTCTGCTTAAAAACCTCCAAAGAAGGAGACTCCACCACACTCCATGGAGGCAGCAGCAGATTCCACTGCCGGACAGCCCTGACTGTCAGGAAGCTCTTCCTGAGGTTCAGGTGGAACCTCCTTTCCTGAAGCTTGAATCCGTTGCTCCTTGTCCTGGTCTCTGGAGCAGCGGAAAACAATACTGCTCCCTCCTCAACATGACATCCCTTCCAATATTTGAACATGGCTCTCATGTCCCCTCTTAACCTTCTCTTCCGCAGACTAAACAGACCCACATCTTTGAATTCTGCTCTCAGACTAAGAGAGCTTGCCCACCCTTTTGATTAACCCTTTGAGAACAAACTCCCGCCTTTGGGTGATGAGATAGAACCCTGCTGTTGAGCGGCTCCATTTGGCCATGGCGTGAGAGAGCCGTTTGCCTCTTTGGCCTGCTCCTTCTCCTAAGTGTGAATGAGATGTCTCTCCCTTGCAGAGTGGCCCCTGGGGCAACGATGGAGAAGAATCCCGGCTCCCTGTAAAGAAGGGGGCAGCAGCAGCAGCAACTCCTGAGATCAGGCAGCAAATCCAGCGGCTGGTGAGTTTTCAGGGCTTCTCAAAAGCAAGCGCTCAGAGACACCTCTTCTCCAAAGCAGACAGGCTCTTCCTACCTTCTGGGCCCTACCTTCCTACCATCTCTGGGCTCACTGTTAGCTGGACCTGGGACCGAGAGCGTGGGCTTTCCTGTCAATGGGGGATTTCCACTTGGCAAGATGTTTGTAGAGAGTGGGTGTGGAGTTTTATTGTCTTGGCTTTTTCGGCAGGAGTCCGAGCTGAGAAAGAAGCGGAAGCAATGTGAGACCCTTGAGCATGAAGTGAGGAAGAAGCACAAGAGATACACCGAGCTCGTGAGTGTCTCCCAACCCACCCCGGTGGAGGGAAACCCCAGGGGTTCACCTCCCCATCCTGTCTCCAACTCCAAGACCCGGCTTCAAGAGGCAAAGCAGGAAAAGTTACCCATTTTTGCATCACTGTGCCCAGAATCCTATTAGCCAGAATATCTGATGCTTGTCTGTGGATTCTTGGAGTTGCAGTCCAGAAGGTTTTTCAAGCTACACACAGCAGGCGTGCCCCCCCCAACCAAAAATATGCTTGAAAAGGGGTATTTCCTTCTCTCCTGGCCTTGGCTGATCACCCACCCTGTCTAAAGCAGGAATCAGCAGGATTCACATATTGCCTTCAGCCTTGCTTTCTAATATCTCAGAAAAGAGATTGTGCTGCCTAGAAGACAAAAGAGGAGGGATTCTCTAGACAAGGCAGGAGGGAGGTTTTGTTCTCCAGAAAACAGAGGGAGGAGGGTTTTGTGGTATCCAAAGGGAAGGATGGGAATTTTTCCAGAAAACAAAGGGTGGGGATTGTCTTCCAGGAAACAAAGGAGGTCTTGCTCTCCAGAAAACTTCCACCTACCGTTTTCCCCCCATCCAGGAAACTCAACTTCAGGAGGTGAGGAGCGATAATGTCCGTCTGTCTGAAGAGAACGCTCAGCTCCACGGGCAAGTTGAATGGATAGAGAAGGTAAAAAACTTCATAGACATCCCCTTCCTTACCCGCAGAAATCTGCCAGTGCTGTGTAAGCCAAGGGGGCACAGAGGACACACATCCCAGGGTTCCTTGGGAGGCAGTCATGGAGGTTAAAGTGGGTTCACAGTGTTGTAAGTGCGGAGTGCAGATTCACTCTTGTGAGGAAACCTAGAAATGGCACCTTCCATGTTTTTGGCCCACTGTGGCAACAGTTAATAGTCTTTAATCTCTCCTAGTTTGCTCTGCTGTGCTTTTTAACATTTATGCTTTTCATTTTAATGCTTTCAATTTGAGAAAACCTGAAAATTCAATTTAAACCTCCCCCCCTGCAAAAAAAAAAAAAAAACCCTTCTCTCTGGCTGTTTCTCTGTACAGGTTGAATCTGAAAATGCCGACCTGAGGCTCCAGGTGGCCGTGGTGACCGAGGAACGGGATTCTGCTCTTCAGAAAACCCAAGAACTTGAAGACAGGCTGGAGAGTCTTGGGCAAGCGCTAAAGGTCAGTTGGTTGGGATCAGGAACCCTCAAAGCAACCATTTGTCCAGGCAGGACTTGCCAGGCAGCGACTGCTGTGAGCAACAGGGATCTGTTCCCCATTGACCAGTGTGCATTGGGCTGATGCTCAACCTCCCTCCTGCCAATCATCTCTGGTACAACAAATCAGAAGCAGGATCCCTGTTGTAGTTCCTCCTATCCCCAGAGATCACTGACCAGAGGGGGTGGGAAAGTCAGTCTGCAACACCCTGATTGGCAGGAGAACAGACCTCTGTCGCTCACAGCAGCTGCTGCCTAATAAATTAGGACTGGGGACTTTTGTGACCCCCTATGCATTTCCTATACTATTGAATGCAGAGGGATTGGGAATCCAAATCAGTCATGAATGTGTGACTTTGCATTTGTAATTGCAGTCTGAATGCTGGACCCGTTGTTGGGGGTAAAAAGTTTTCCAAGGATGTAGTGTTTTGTTTCTGAATTTCTAAGCAATTCTAAACAAGCCATTCTATATTCTTGGAAGAACTGTGTCAAAAGTCCACAAGATAACTGACCAAGAACATGCTGAGAAGGTGTTTCCAAGAGTAATTATCTGTGTCTGGATGTGTATGTGTGGGACTCTTTCCCAACCTGATTCAGGGCCCAATCTCAGTTCCATGTTTATATACCTGGGAAACAAGTCACTTACAGGTGACTTTTCCATGCCCCAAAGGGCTGAGAAACAAGGGGTCAATGCTTACCAGGCCAAGAGCAGGCGGTTGGAGGAGATGAGCAATGACCAGGCATTGTGTCTACTCTGGTGTGTGTGGTTCTCATTTCCCAGCACATGAGAGATGTCGCAGAACGGAGGCAACAGCTGGAGCACGAACATGAGAAGGCCTTGCTGGCTCTGCAGAAGAAGCAGGAGGAGGTCAGGGAACTCCAGCAGGTGAGAAGAACCTAACAGCACACTTGTGTGACTGGTTCACACACATGCACAACTCTGCCCTCCACTGTAGGCTTGCTACTCTTTGCGTGGTGTGGCAAACTCTGATCTCCCTGAACTCATTATGACAGTTTCTCTCGGTAGCCACCATACCAAGGCAAGTTCAACACTGCAGGTGACTTCCTTGGTCCATATCAAGGAAGCCAATAGAACTTTTTCCAGGTCTTTTGTAAAGCTGTTCATTGCCCAATATCAGGCTACCCCTAAATACTTTGGAATACAGCAGGTGTAGCTCACAACATTATTTTCTTTCAAATTGTGTGTGTTTGTGTGCACTGTGTTTACGACAAAGAGTCTTGCAACAAAGACTTTGTTAGCGTAAGCTTTCATGGGCTGCTGTTGTTGTCATTTACCTCCAAGTCATTTCTGACTTATTGTAACCCTAAGGCAAACCAAGAGAGCCAGCATGGGGTTAAACCGAGAGAGCCAGCACTGCCCTAGGGTTGCCATAAGTCAGAAACGACTTAAAGGCACACAACAACAAACAATGCAGATTAATATATACATAGATGTAGACAGACACATGGACTGATCGACTGACAGATAGTTGGATAGATACAGAGAGATAGGTAGACTACAATGACCAGAATGACCAAACTAAAAATTGCACTGAAAAAAATTGATTTTGGGGATAGGTTTGGATGAATGACAGGGGCTTTGGGGGGCAAAAAAATGAGGTGTGGGGCTACATGAGACCAGTGGGCCCACTCTACCCACTCCTGGAGCACACTTTAAACCTCCATCTGCCCATCTCTTCTGGCCCCCTTTTCACCATTTGTTTTCTCTCGTGTGCAGGCTCAGGCCGAGGCAAGGAAGGAGCATGAAGGAGCCGTCCAGCTCCTGGAGGTAAGCTGTTTGTTCTAACTCCTGCATGTTTTATGGAGGTCAGCCTGTCCCTGTTTTAGCTTTTGCAAGCCCCCTTGTGCCCCAGGACTGGGAAGTCAATGGGACAGTAGCCCTGGTAGTCGTTGCAGTTGCAGTGATGACGGCAACAGGAGTGCCACCCAGTAAGTCCTGGTTGTTCTTGTTCTTGCATGCCTTCGAGTCATTTCTGACTTATGGTGACCTTCATGTGAATGAATTGTGGATTTTTCTAGTCAGAATTTGTTCAGAGGGTCTTTGCCTTCCTCTGAGGCCAAGAGAGTGTGACTTGCCGAAGGTCACCCAATAGCTGTGGCCAAGCTGGGATTTGCACCCTGTCTCCCCATGTCCTAGTCACACGCTCAGCTCACTACACTATGCTGACTTTCTAGGCAACCCCCAGTAGCCGCCTTGAATCCTGTACTGGGAGGACAGTGGGGAGGAATTAAATAAAGAAATAGGACTGAGGGCGGAGGTGAGGCAGCTGATATTGAGTGATGTGAGAGGAGAGAGAGAATATGTGTCAAGCCCAGACACATGGGAAGAAGCAACTTTCTAAGGCAGTAATTGTTTAACTTTATTTTTAAAAAACAGAATTGGTACGCAGGTAAGCAGAAAAGAGAGAAAGAGAGATCACTGGACTGAGATGGGATGACTCCTTGGCTATTAGCCAGGCAGGGGTCCTGGTTGCCACTTGTCTTGCCCTCTGCCCAGTTCCTGCTTTGACAGACAAGATGGTGACAGTGACGAATCTCTGTGGGGTGAGCACTTGTAGGTCTTGCCAACAAGGGGTCAACAGACAGCTGTTTAAAAAATGAATGCTAATGCTTCAAGACAGCAATGGTTTCTGGTGGCTTCCATGTCAGTAGGGCAACGAATCCATTCCAGACTATGGTGTGCTTTGGGGGAGCTCTCCAAGGTGCTGAACCTGTTTAAAGATGGAGTTCAGCACCTTGGAGAGCTATTTCATAGCCTCAGTTAAAACCTGCAGGACATTACAGCCCCGTTGATGTGGGAGGCCCCAGCTGCCTGTGATTAAAAACCCTCCTGCATGTTTATCAAAGCACAGAATACTAGATATCCCAATGATCCAAAGTTGAATCCAGGTTCTGCATTCAAAAAGCTGCAGCTTTCTCCTGGTCCCAAGTCATTTTTCCCCACCCTGAGGGTTTCTGGTTTAGAGAGAGATGTAGAGGATGTGTGGTGTGGTGACAATCTTTGCTCTTCTTGTTGATCCCCTTTTTGTTTCCTGACAGGAGACCTTGGATTGTATGCAGGTACTACTATTTCACCATACCTCGCCCCCACAATTGTGTTTCTTCCTGCCCCATCCCCTCCCCAGTCCCAAATCCTGAGCATTTCCAAAAAAAGAAGTTTGGAATCATGAAATACCAAATCCCCAGGGACTTTGGAGACAGTGGGATGGAAAGGAATTGAAAAAAATTGAAATTGAAATATTCAGGTGCTGATTGGCTCACTTGATCAAAACCTTTGTTGCTGTGCTGACACCCCACAAAATAACTACAGCAAACTTCAAAATCACACAGGTTTCTTCCTCAAGTTGGATGTTGCAGGGGAGCAGGTGACATTGTGACAAAGCAGGACATACTGGCAGTGGAGAAACACAGAGATAATGATCTTAGCTGTAATTTAATTGTATCTGTATAATTAATTGTATAATTAATTATACCTCCCCAAGTGCACCTCTTCCTTGTACCCTTTTCCTATCCCTCAGTTCCACTCGTGGTACCTATGGCAAAAGAATGACCGAAATAGCGAGAGATCTGGAAACCAAGAGCCCTTTGAGGGACGGCTGAGGGAGCTGGAAGCTCTTCCCTTGGAGAAGAGGGAGGGGTGATGTGATATTGCCATCTTCAAATATCTGAAGGGCTGTCTCGTAAAAGACGGGGAGATGTTTTCTGCTGCTCCAGAGGGCCAGGACATGTACCGATGGATTCTAATGCCAGGAAAAGAGATTCCAATGACACCTTAGGAAGAACTTCTGATGCTAACAGCTCTTCAACAGCAGGACCAACTCCCTCAGCCAGAAGATGGTAGACTCGGATGAAGGTTTTTGTACACAGGTTGGATGCTTCTTTCACAAGACCGCTTTAGCTGTAGATACCTACACCACTCAGTAAACAGCATTAATGCAGCATATTCCACTGTCAAACAGCTCTTACCATTAGAAAGTTATTCCTAAAGTTCAGGTGAAATCTCTTTTCCTGAAGTTTGAAGCCATTGCTCCATGTCCTAGTCTCCAGAGCATCAGGAAACAAGATTTTCCCATCATCCATATGACTTTCAAATATTTAAACATGGATCTTGTGTCACTTCCTATTCCAATTTTAAGACCTGTCACCAAGTCTACATCTCATCTTCTTCCCTCAGGCTCGTGTGAGAGAGCTGGAGAATCAGTGTCGGAACCACACAGAGCAGTTCAACTTCCTATCCCAGGAGCTCAAGCGCTTTCGGCTCCAGACAGGGAAAACTGGATTTCCACCTCACTCCTCTTCCCCTTCAGCCACCATGGTGATGTCAGAGGTCGCCTTCACCTCCTGCCCCGTTCCTCCTCCTCCTCCTCCTCCTTCACAACGCCTGGAGCATGGCCTCAAGGAGAAAGGTGAGTTGGATTGGGAAGAAGCTCTTTGCATCCCTCTTCCCTCCAATGGTGGGTGATGACTTCCATGTCAGAGGAGCGGTGAATCCACTAAAGAGTTTAAGGCTGACTTTAATGGAGCTCTGCGAGGTGCTGAAATTTATTCCTAAAGAAGATCAGCACCATGGAGAGCTCCTTGAGAGCTGACCAAAGCTTAGAATAGATTTAATTGCCTCCATTTCTTCATTGTCCATGGTGCTGAAAGAATAATTTCGATCCATAATGCAGATATGACAAATGGTTGGACTAGGTGACCCCTGGTATCTCTTCCAACTTAACAATTCTCAAAAGAAGGTGAAGAAGAGAAGGCTAGTAAACCAGCTTCTTCCAGCCACGCACTCTTCCACAGTCCAAAGCACAGATACTTTATTAGTCTTATCTGCAGGAGGAAATTCTCATATCAGCCACCCTTTAGGCATTTTTTGATGCTAATTGTAATATAGCAATGGCTTGTAGGTCAGTGGTAAGGAGGCCACTTTGTATGCAGAAGGAGCTGGGCTCAATACACTGGAAATTAGTGGCTCCAGAATCACGGGGGCATTGAATCCACTCCAGGCTTTGGCCAGCTTTTGAGGAGCTCTCCAAGGTTCTGAACTTGCTTAGGAACAGTTTTCAGCACCTTGACGAGCTCCTTTAAAGCCTGGATCAAAACTTGAAATGGATTATGCCCCGATGACATGGTAGCTGCTAGGTAGAACTTGGAAGGACCACTACCTAAAACTTTGGAGGGCCAGCTGTGGAATTATAATCATAATTGTAATTATAACTGTACTTTCCAAATTCTGCCTTACCCCCTCTCTTGCTCTCTACACCTGGCATAATGTGCAATGTTTGGTTTCAGATCGAGAATTTCTCTCCACATCTCCTCCTCGGTGCAGCCGGAAAATGCAAGCTGAGGAAGTTGAAGAAACTCCCCAGGCTGGGCTTTGGCTCTCCGAACATCCTGTGGTGTCTGCTGTGGCTAGAAGTCCAGATATGCTCATCCCTCCCTTGGCCAACAGGAAACCGTCCAAGAAACTGGAATCCCAGTCCAGCTCCTCGAGATCTGAATCTATACCCACCACAAGCCCAAAATCTTGCCCTACTCCTGAGGTTAGTTCTAGGTTTGAGATAGCAGCTCCCTGGGAAACTGGGGTATTATGGGAGTTGCCAAAAAAAAAAAACCTTTTCCAAGCCCTGGTACAGTTTAAACAGAGTCATTGTCTTTGTCACATAGATAAATCTCTCTTTTAGGGTTAAATTACACATGTAACCAAAGGGCAGCTCTGGCTATGACAAATTATGTTTGTATGGACATATGTCTTCACGTGGCTTGTTGACCTGTGTCAGCCCCATGAACTTCATAGGGTTTTCTTAGGAAAAGAAGGCTCAGAGATGGTTTTGCTAGTTCCTTCCTCTGTAGTATAGCCCACAGTGCCTCGTATTCATTGGTGGTCTCCCATCCAACTCCTAACCAGGGCTGACTCTACTTAGCTTCCAAGATCAGGCAGGTGCCTCTAAGGTATTTAGCCCCCATCCTAAATTATTGTTGTTGTGCACCTTCAAGGTCTTTCCAACTTACAGTGATCCTAAGTTGAAGCTATCATGGGATTTTCTTGGCAAGATTTCTTGAGAGGGGGTGTTTTGCCTTTGCCTTCCTTTGAGGCTGAGAGAGTGGGACTTATTGAAGGACAGCCAGAGGGTTTCCACAGCCAAGTGGGGATTCAAACCCCAGTCCAATCAGGCAAAAGCAAACCGCTTCAGTCTCTCCCAACTTCCATGTACTTCATCATTCATAACTTTTGGCCACATCTTGGCCACACTCTGATGTAGCTTGGACAGATGTCTCCTGGTTTTTGTTCTTGTAATGCCAGAGGGTAGGAATATGTTGTAGGGGGCCTCTAGAAAGAGCCGTGTTCCTCTGAAGCCAGAAGGGCACGAAGTCCCGCTTCACCTTCCACCTGAACATTTAAGGTTGTGAGCTGTAAGTAATCGTTTAATTGACTCAATGCCATACACTTAATTGACTTAAGATGTCTTTAACCAGGTGAGGGAGATGCTTAGAAAAGCTTGTGGTAACCACACTCCTCCAACAGTAGTGGGGACAGGAAGGGAGAGAAACCACTAGTGGCATGTACATGCCGACCTCTGCTCCCGGGTTTTGCCTGCAAACTGTTAAACAGCTGTATTTAAGATATGGAACCTTGGACAGCAACTTTTAAAAGTTGGGGCTAGCCAGTGTGATTTAAGCATTGGATTACAGACCAGGGTTCAATTCCCCTCTTGGCCGCAGAAACCCACTGGGTGACCTTGGGCACATCACACACTCTCAGCCCCAGAAAAACCCGTGATAAGTTTGCCTTAGGGTTGCCAAAAGTCAGAAACAACTTGAAGGCACACAGCAACGCTGCTGCTGGGGAGTTTGGTGGAGTCTCCTTCTTTGGAGGGTGTTAAACAGAGGCTGGATGGCCATCTGTTGAGCACTTGGATTGTATCTTCCTACATGGCAGAAGGGGGTTGGACTGGATAATCCTTGTGGTTTCTTCAACTGCATGATTCTGTGATGTTTGAATGATAATGAGGATAAGTTCCAGAGCTGAGGTGGCCACCACCAAGTTGGCCAGGCCCCAGTAGCCACCTGCCTTAGCTGTATAGGTGAGAACACCTGAACCAGGGTGGCAAGTGAACATCCAACTTGATGGGAGGTCCACTTGCGGGCAGCAGCAACCTCGCTCTGTCCTCCCCAGAGCAGGAACATGCTTGTTTCATCTTCTTCTGCCTTCTCTAAGGTGGACACAGCCAGTGAGATGGAAGAACTGGACATCGACAGTGTCTCCCTCATCCCGGAGCCAGAGAACCACCGGCCGGGGAAGCTCCGAGTCTTCCTGGCTCGATACAGGTAGGGTCAGCAACTGGGGAGGCCACTGGGATATTGTCTGTGTATGTGCCTTCAAGTCAAAGTTACGGCGACCCCATGAATTTCCTCAGGTTTTCTCAGGCAAGGATTACTCAGAGGTGGTTTGGCCAGTTCCTTCCCCTGAAATATAACAGGCTGCAGCTCCCGGAATTTGTTGATGGTCTCCTATCTGAGTGCTAATCAGGCTGGTTCCCTCCTTAGCTACCAAGATCAGAGGGGATCAGGTGCCTTTGGGGCATGGGAAAATTTACAGAGAGAGAGAGAGGGAGAATAATTGCTTGGATCTAAGATGCTAAGGATTAGCAGTACTAGTAACAGAATAACAACAACAACTCCTCATCTTTTTCCCAGTTTGAGACTCAGTTTGGGACTTTTCCTTAAAAAAAAAATCAGTTCTCAAATATCTGCGATAATAAGGGTTTTACCTGCTTGCAGAAAGATAGCCAGGAGTGCATCAGTCTAGCCTTTCTGGGAAGGGAATTCCAGAGCCTGGGAGCAGCCACTGAAAAGACTCTGTCCTCCATGGTTCCCACCATATTTACTTAAGGCTCATGCATGCCAAGTAAACCTTCTGGCAGGCCTTACAAGAATGGAGGGCTGCCCCTCCTGGAGACACCTTTGGGAGCTTTGAGAACTTACATTTTGGATGATGCTGCCCAGAATCCCTTAACCAGGACAGTTTGTGGATTCTGAGAGTTGCTTTCCCAAGATAGTAACTTCTCAAAGCTAGGCCTTCCACTGCCACTAGCTAGCAAGATGCTTCTGCTGTCCTGCCTGGCTTCCGATACAGAATTCTGGTGCCCTTGAGTTGCCAGCCTAGGGCCACCCTTGACTTCTCAGGTCCCAACTTTCCTCCTTGCCACCTTTTCAGCTATAACCCTTTTGATGGTCCCAATGAAAACCCTGAAGCAGAACTCCCCTTGACTGCTGGAGAATATATCTACGTTTATGGAGAAATGGATGAAGATGGCTTCTTTGAAGGTATGGGCTTACTTTCAGTCGCTGCAGGTTGAGTTCAAAAGGAGTTTGCACTTATTTAACTTATCAGGAGGGAGAAAAAAGAAGGCAATGGTATCTCGCCCTTCCCAGCAGGCTCAGGCAAAAGCAAATTGCTGCAGACTCTCCTGATTTGACTGTTGTTCCTAAGTTTTGCCATCTTGACCATGCTGTGATCTTGCTTGGCCACATCTGTTGTGGTTTTCATCCATGAAATGTTGGAGACTATGGACCAGATGTGGGGAAAGAATGGCTTCCCAGACTCTCTGGCCATTAGCCTGTTGTCTAGGGCTGCTGGGAGGTGGAGTCCACCCATGTCTGAAGGTCACAGCCACAGTGGGAGACCTGGACCTTGAGCCTGAATCTGCTCCTCCTGGGACCAAATCTAACCCTTTGGGGCTTCCGGATGGCTATGCAAGCAACAGTGGGGGCAGTAGGGGCTGGCAGCTCCCATGTCAGAGGGGCTGTGAATTCATTCCAGGTTTTGGCTAGCTTTAAAGGAGCTCTCCAAGGTGCTGAATGCCACTTGAGAATAAGTATTGCATTGTGACTAACGTTCACAGAGCTATCCATGGTTCTGAAGCTGCTTAGAGTAAGTGTAGGTTTCAGTATCTTGGAGAACTCTTTTAGGTTAACACTTGGAGTGGATTCAACCTCCCACTGACATGGGAGCCACCAGCCACTGCGAGAAGGAGGGTCTTGTCGATTCAGTTTCTTGCCTGTGGAATTCCTGAGTTGACCTGGCTAGAGTCTGTGGGAAACAGCCTTGGTTTGTGTGAAGCCACCTCGGGTCCCAATTCTGGGAGAAAGGTAACTTACAAATACAATAAATAATAAATATAAATAATAAATAAACAGGATGCAGGGCTAAACCTTTAATTCCTGCTCGAGTGAAGCTTTCCCAAGGCCAGCTCTATCATGAAGCAGACTGCAGGGGTTGCCTCAGGTGGCATAAGCTGGGAGGTGGCAACTGTGAAGAGAGAGATCTCTTGGCCTTGCAACTTGTCTACAAAGCTTGCTGTAGAGGACATTGTTCCCTCACTGGTGTCAAAGGAAGATTCAAATCTAGTCCAGTCAACTTCTCTGGGTGGAAAATCCCCTTCTTTGATTGCAGGTGCCCTTGTGGCTCAAAGGAAGTCAAATCAGTGACCCGTGTTCTACTTCATTGCTTTTTTTATTGTGATGTCCATAAAACATTTATTGAATCTTCCTTAATTGAATTTCCAGACATTCCAGTTCTTTTTATGTGTCTTTTATTCTCTCTGATGAAAATGCATCTATTACTTTTAATGTCACTAAGTTTTGCGCTGCTCCATGTACAATTTGACAAGCCTGTCAGTGAGTAATTCCATCACTCTTCCCCACTTCGAAGAGCAATTGGTTTTGTTCCTTTTCTTGGCCATTCATTTTAATTATTTTTGTTCCATACTCTTTCTTCTATGGTACCAATCCTAGGCTGCAATAAAGATTGACTGATTGGCTGTGCAATTGGTGGTGCTTTGATGGGTTCCATGTCAGGGAGGCAGTGAATGAACTCCAGGTTTTTTCAACCAGATATTGAGAAGCTCTCTAAGATGTTGAATGCTATTGATAAAGGAGTTCTCCAAGGTACTGAACTGGGTTTTCAAAGGAGTTCTCCAAAGTGCCAAGTCTTTTTTCCTAGATAGGTTCAGCACCCTGGACAGCTGCCTTAAAGACAACCAAAACCTGTAATGGACTCCCTACCCCACTGACATGGGAGTACCCAGCCACCACTGTGTGAAGTAGAGACAAAGGAGCTCTCCATCCTTCAACTCAGGTGACCAAATGTCTCAGCTCAACCTGGCATTCTTCTTGTACTTTTATGTTCTTCCATTCAGGGGAGCTGATGGATGGCCGCAGAGGCCTGGTCCCTTCCAACTTTGTGGAGCGTGTTTCGGATGATGACCTCGTGACCTTCTTGCCCGGCGAGCTCAACGACCTCTCCCAAAGCTCACCTCTTGACCGGAGTTTCCTCAGCACCAGCCTCAGTAGTGGGGAGAGGAGTGACCTCTCGGCTGATGAACCCAGCACGACCAGCACCGTCCCATCAAGACTGGAAGGGGATCTGAGGGAAGGGGGTGTTCTGATCTCAGCAGTGCCTTACCCCAGGAAGGTGACTCTTATCAGAGAATTTGGCTCCGGTTTGGTGGTGGGTTGGGACCCTCCCTTCCTGACCGCCGGCTGCCCCGAGGTCCAAAGCTACCACGTCTACGTGGATGCCGACCTCCGTCAGAATGTGAAGGCTGGCTCCCAGACAAAAGCTGTTCTGGAGAAGCTGGACTTGAAATCGAAAGCCTACCGCATCTCAGTCCAAAGTGTTTCAGAGAAAGGGGCGTCCGATAGCCTTTGTTGCACCTTCTTGGTTGGGCGGGACTTTGCCTTAGTGCCCAGCCAGCTCACGGTGCGGAGCGTCGAGGCCACCTCAGCTGAGATCTCCTGGATGCCAAGCAACAGTAACTTCCCCCACACCGTGTACCTCAACGGGGAGGAGCATGGTGTAGCCAAACCTGGGGTCTACTGGTACTCTTTTCATTACTTGAACCCAAACACATCCTACGTTGCCACGGTGGAAGTCCAGCCCCAGTGGACATTCTGGGAGTTCTGCCCAGAGAAACAGGAGCAGCCTTTGTCCTCCGAAATCCACTTCACAACAGCTCTAGCGGGTAAGTGTGGAATTATGTAGAGTGAGATGCAGCCACCAAGACCATCTAGTCCAACCCTAGAGGCCTGGAGGAGAATCTTGACCACCTCCCACTCTTGTAAAAATCATGTAACTCCTTGGGTGGTGCAGCTTCCTGGTTTTTAGTGGGTGGGTTTTACAGGTGCAGATAGGCAGAAGAGTCACAGTTACAGCATCACTCTGGGCAATATATTCTGTATCTTGCTTTGGCAAATTAATGTGCATTATGCACTACTGTTTTTGCAAATCCTTCCCCTCCCACCTTCTCAGGGTCTCCAGACGCTCCTCTAGATGTCCGAGTGGAACCTGGCCCCAGTCCTGGGATTCTGGTCATCAGCTGGTTACCAGTCACTATTGATGCTGAAGGGTCGTCCAATGGGGTGCGAGTCACCGGCTATGCTGTGTATGCTGATGGACAGAAGGTATTAAGGTTTCATCGGGCACAGAAAAAACTGGGAAGTGTTTATGGGGGAGTTTTGAACCAAGATTTTAAAAACCAGCATTAAACAGGGTGGACAGAAGGCCCAAAGTGTTGTGATTTCTCCTCCTAATTCCAGCTACAGGCTTCTCCCACTTATCTGACAGGTTAGGGACCAGAGCACAGAATTTATCATACTGTACTACATGGTAAAGTGTTAGGTGGAATTAACTATTGGGCCTGGTGGCTCTCATGTCCATGGCACAATGAATCCGTGCCAAGTGTTTGTGGGAGAATTTATGAAAGCTCTCGAAGGTGCTGAACTCTATTCCTAGGGAGGTTCAGCACCTTGGAGAGCTCCTTTTGAGCTAGAGAAAACCTGAATGGATTCACTGCCTCACTAACATGGGAGCCACTCACTGCCACTGGTGGGCAGCCCCGATTTTATCAGTTTTTGCCAGGAACTCATGTTTGGTTTCTCTTCTTCCTCTTACAGGTGATGGAAGTTACCTCCCCAACAGCTGGCAGCGTTTTGGCTGATGTTTCCCAGCTGCAGATCCTCCAGGCCTCTCGAGAAGTGTCTGTGAGAACAGTGTCTCTTTACGGAGAGTCTTTGGATTCGGTGCCAGCTCAGATCCCCTTGGCCTTGTTGGAAGACTCCGGTGGTCCTTCACAATCAGAACTGAGCTGCCTCCCCTCTTGTCTTTCACGTGGGGATGGACGGGCTTTCCTCCCCACCTGGCCTCCTCAGAAGGGGTGTGGAGGACATCCTGTTGCTCTCACCAACAATCCAGTTGCCAAATTCACCTCCCAGCCTAGCAATAGTGATAGCGAGAAATCTGGGACCTCTTCATTTGAGGCATCCCAGAATGAGATGGCCTCTCTGGTCAGGGTTCCCTCGACTTATGGAGGGCAGGTGATGACACCAGAATTGAGTCCTCTGCCCCAAGGAGAGGGGGACTGCCTTGTACCATCTCCAGGTTGCACGATGACCAAAGAGCCAGGTGAGCTCCAAGAGGTGGCCCAGAAGGAAACTGAAGAAGACAACGAGGTAAGCATGATGGATATTACAATGCTTTTTGGAGGAAGGAGAGAGCTG
Source organism: Ctenosaura bakeri (assembly GCA_948474755.1). Lineage (NCBI taxonomy): Eukaryota > Metazoa > Chordata > Lepidosauria > Squamata > Iguanidae > Ctenosaura > Ctenosaura bakeri. Next base: position 330,134 of record CAOLHI010001915.1, read on the forward strand.
GGGAGAAATGGAAGAATCAAAGAATGCAGGAGGGATCTATTTAGGGCAACAGTAAGGTGTTGGAGCCTGATGCTAGATTTTGAACAGGGGGAGCTGGGTTTGAATTTTCCCATAGAAGCAACAGTTTTCCTTTAGGATTTTTTCAAATGCACATTTCATGAGATGTGTGTGAAACCGTTGTCAGCTTCATGGATAACAATTCCTTGGAGCCAAATTACATGTACCGTTAAGCTCATAATTTGCAGTTATTTGGTTGGCTGAGGTTTGCTTTATAAAAAATAAAATAGGAGCAGTAGAGTTGTTGGTGGATGTTGGGTCCCATGTCAGTGCGATGGTGAATCCAGGGCTTAATCTAGACTTTAAAGGAACTCTCCAAGGTGCTGGGAATGGGTTTCAGAACCTTGGAGACCTCATTTAAAACCGAATAAAACCCTTCATGGCCTCACATGTGAACCAACGGCACCACTGGTTGTGGTATGAGGACTGGGAAGACCTGGGTTCTAGTCTCCCATTGAGTCATGGGTGATGTAATGTTCTGTCCCAATCTGACTCAATAACCAGGTTTCATGGATGACTCCAGAAAGCTTTTATTAAAGATTAGATGTAGTACAGAGCCACCACTTTTGCCAGAACTGAAGATGCAGTGGAGGTTTCGATTTTAAGAACTCCCTGCTCCTTCTCCCAGCAGTTTGTATTCTTCCCCACACAGTGCATCACCGGGATGTACAAGTTAATCTTGGTTCCCAGGATCATGAAGATCAAACCCACAAATGTGGAGGGAAGCCTGTATAGGAAAAGAGATTCCATCTAAACATTAGGAAGAAATTCCTCATGGCAAGAGCAGTTTGACAGTGGAATATGCTGTCGCCTGAATGGAGTGTGGTGGAGTCTCCTCCTTCTTTGGAGGTTTTTAAACAGAGGCTGGATGGCCGTCTGTCAGGAATGCTTTGATGATGTCTTTCAGAAAGGGGTTGGACTGGATAGCCCTTGGGGTCTCTTCTAAGTCTGTGATTCTATGATGACTCCTTTAAAGCCATCCAGAATCTGGACTCATTGCTCCATTGAGATGAGAAGCCACTGGCCACCAATGATCTCACTGAAGAATACTGGGGATATTCTTTACCTCTAAACAAGCCCATAATTGTGAATTATATACTTAACATCACAGATAATTCGTGCTAATTCTGGCTTTTTCTTCCCAGGTGCCTCTCCCTGCCATCAGAGAAACAGAGTCAGAGAGCTGCAGGAACAACTCGAAAATGGATCTCAACTGTCCTGTAGAACAAGAGTCAAAAGAGCCATCATCAGAAAGAGGGGATGGTGATGCACAAAACTGTCCAGCAGATAAGATGCTGTCCCCTACCAGAGCTTCCACACAAGACGAGAACATCTCTGGAGATCTGGCCAAAAGTGAGAGGCGGACCCCAGATCCCGTGGCTGCTGGGCCTTCAGGGAGAGTGAAGCTACTGAAAGAAATCCCCAGGGATGACTCCACTGTCTTGGTTACCAGGACCAGGCGAGAGGTGAGTCTTCTGTGTCCAAAAGGCAAAGAGGTTTCATTGCATTTCTAGGGTGGAAGATAGTTCTTTTGCCAGTGGGGGCAGGGAGTCCACACCTGGTTTTTGGAGTTGCACAGGTGGGGAGTAACTACCAAAAAGGTCCTGTGTCCTCATCAAATGTGGCTTTAAGCAGGGTGAGGGCTATGACCATTTCCACACTAGCCTGTTATAGTGCTATTATTCCATTTTCAACATCCTATGGAATCCTGAGGTTTCCCTAAACTGCAAACCCCAGGATTCCATAGGATGTTGAAAGTGGAATAATAGCACTATAACAGGCTAGTGTGGAAATGGCCTAAGACAAAGTCCTCCTCTGACTCAAAACTCAAGCAGGTTTATATGGTTAGTATACCATTTAGTCCTTTTGAATTCTCTCTAGCAGAGCGAGAAAAGGTCTGATCCGGGAAACCGCCCATTGAACCTGCTGACTGATCATTCCCGCAATTCAGACCTCTCCGATATTATGGAGGAGGAAGAAGAGGAGGAGGAGGAGGAGGAAGAGGAGGAAGACCATGCCAGCTCACGTGGGCAGGCAGCGACACCAAAATGGAAATCAAGTGAATACCACAGTCGAGAAAACGGAGAAAAGGTAGGTTCATTGCTACCTTTAGCAATGGTGAATTCATCTCCCTTTTTAAAAAAAAAAAAACCAGGGGCCATCATTACATCTTGGTAGCACAATTGCAACCCGTGGCTCCTATGTTGGTAGGGCAGGGAATCCAATCTGGGGTTTACTCTGAACTTTGAAGTTGCTGAGCAAGGTGTCCAGAATACTGAAGTGGAAGCTGCCAGCCACTTCAAGGCAGTCAGTTAAGCAACATGTCTGGAGGTATTCCCAGATTTTGGGAAGGTTTCTTTCTTGGACTACAGCTTCCAGCATCCCCCGTCATGAGGGATGCTGGAGGTTGCACTCCAAATAAGAAGGCTTCCTGTTAAGGCCTCCCTACCTTGACTTGTAGCATTATGTTCGGAGAAGGTAAATGTCTGTCTGCTTCATTCCTGAGATTGTAATCCTGTTGTCTTGTTTTCAAACCTAGCAAATCCACCCACCACCCCTCAAACTCTCAGGGCATCCACTGTTATTGTCCTTCCCCCTTTCTTATCATCTCTACCATATCCTTTTTTTGAAAAGAGAAGACAAGAAACAAAACGCAGCAACAGGTACCATATGCTATATTCTAAACTTCAGGGCTGCACCATTTTATGAAACAGCAAACTTTTACATCATGCCTCTTTCTTTATTAAAAACACGAGTATCTTTTTCCAAGAAGAGAAGCAGCTTGGGAGACCCTTTCTGCACGCTCCACGTCCTGTTTTTGCCCTTTCTGGGATCTAAAATGGGCCCAAAGTTCAGTTCCTAAGGCCAAGTTGGATGCTATGATCCGAAATCGCTTCTCTCCACTCCAAATGTTTCTCGACTGGTCGCCACGTTGGCCCAACTTCTCCGTTCTGCTTGTAGAAGCCCATTCTTCATCAAGATCTCCCTTCATCTTCATGCAACCTCCAGAGAAGTTCAAAGGATGGAGAGCTCCAGTTGATCAAACCAAGCTGATGAAGTTGTTCCACCAGAGAAGATTTGCTCGCAACCAGAAGGTCCTGCGGGAAGGTCACAGAGGAAGTCTCACCTCAAAGGATTTGAGCCTGCCTCTCCTTCAACTTCTCAACTTCTTCTGATATTTTGTCCTGGACTTTCTATCTCTTAGCAAATGGACTTCCTTTGATTCTTCCAACAGCCTTTCCCCAACATTGGGGCCAAAAGAATTTTCCTGCCCAGAATTCTTTTCTTTTTTTCCCTAATGAAATTATATTTACCTATGTTTTTATGTTACAGGTTTGGAAGTTGATTATCATCTCATTACAAAACAGATACAACACAGATCAGACATTTAAAAAAATACAAAAATAATAACTCATGGCACTGTGGCAGACTCAAAAGAGCATAGTTTGTTTGTTTCCATTGGTTATTTTGTGGCACAGAGATCTAAAGTGGGGGGAAGTCAGGCCAGCCTTGTGGAAAGAGCCCGAGAGACAGGCTAAATCAGTTAAATTTATTTTAACATAGACGACCCTTAGAAGAGCCAGTGTGGTGGTTTGAGCATTGGGCTGTGATCTTGGAAACCAGGGTTTGATTCCCCACTTGGCCATGGAAACCACTGGGTGAACTTGGGCAAGTCACACACTCTCAGCTTCAGAGGAAGGCAAAGGCAACCCCCTCTGAACTAGTCTTGCCCATAGAATCCCAGGATAGGTTGGCATAGAGTTGCCATAAATCAGAAATGGGCTTCATCCCATGTCTGTAAGATGTTTTAAGCAGAAATGAAATGACCAAAACCACCAGGGTTACACCACCTTTTAAGTGAGGCTAAAATGGCTGCCACCCTGATATTTAACCCATCATTAAAGGCTGTTCCCAATCCAGTTCAGAGTGAACAGGGAGCACTTTAGCAGAGAAGTTCCTTTCTTCTTGATCTTCCAGCATTCACCACACCTCTTTCTCTACAGCCACTGATATACCAAGCCCCTGCCTCCCCCCAACCATGAACTTGCTTGGGCCTCTTTTTGTAGGAAAACACAGATTATTTCTAGTAGCAGGCTACAGCAGTCTAGCAAGGAGCTTGTGTCTGTTGAACAAAAATAAATACTCTGGGAGCTGATTTTTTTTAAAAAAAAAAACCTTACATTTATTTCTGCCAAAAAATTGAGATATTTCAGAAAAGGAATCCTAACTTAGTTTACAGAAGCCCCTAAAACCTGAGTTGGTGTACAAAAGTCCTAAGAGCTGGGTTAGTATTACAGAAGTTCCTAAAATCTGACTTAGTGTACAGAAGCCCCTAAAAGTTGGGTTAGTGTACGGAAGCCCCTAAGAGCTGGCTTGGTTTAGAGAAGCCCCTAAGAGTTGGCTTAGTGTACCAAAGCCCCTAAGAGCTCATTTGAACAAAAGGCCATAAGAGCTGGTTTGGTGTGCAGAAGCCCCTAAGAGCTGGCTTATTTTAGAGGAGCCCCTAAGAGTTGGCTTAGTTTACCGAAGCCCCAGAGAGGTGGATTTCTTGAGAGCAGGTATGCTGTTGGAAGTCATTATGGAGATAGATGGCAGCCTCATCCAAAGAAAAGATAACAATTAACCTTTCTGAGAAGAAGCAGGAAGGAAGCAAAGGTTAAGAATTGCCAGCCACCTCTCAACAAATAGAAAGACAAAAGGGTCAGGGAAGACACCTGTGCCTACCTGGCTGTTGCCCCCTACTGGTTGATGTGACTTGTTACAAGCATTGCTGCTCAACATCAAACACATTTAATGTCCTCTACGGGAGAAACGGTAGGTGCCATTCCCCCTTTTAATGCCTATTTCCTCTCTCTTTCTCTGTTTTCTTCTTGCTGGCCTGGTCTTTGGGGCTGGGCCCCACAGTTCGACTCTGGCGATGTTGATAGTGATGAAGAAATCTTGGAACGGATACTGGAGATGCCCTTGCAGAAAAAATGCAGCAAAACACTCTTTAGCATCCCAGAAGTCACTGAAGAAGAGGAGGAGGAGGATTGGGAGCAGGTCCCACACAGAGCCACTTCAAACCTCCCAGAAAAGATAGCCACGGAGGGCTTCTCAGATCAACCTCCACACCATCACAGGAGGACAGATATGATGTCGGCGCCTCTGAAAGCTCAGTCAAAGAGACATCCGAGTCTTTCTGAACATATCCTGGCTGAAAGAGGCCTCCAGCAGAAGTTCAGGAGAGAGGGTGGCAATGAAACAAGAACCTGCCCTGGAAGCTGGGAATGGGATTGCCAAGAGGAGCAAATCAGGTCTGCCCTGGAATGGAAGCGATCCAGCTGTGGCAAGGAGAAATGGCAAGGAAAACAGAAGCAGAAAATGGATGCATTTGTCCCGGATCGAAGCCATTCTGGAACAGGCAACTCCCTGCAGACTGGAGGAGGAGGCCTTTACAGGGCACGGAGCCTGAAGGAGAATTTGGATGTGATCACTAACCTTGGGGTGGGGGACAAGTCCGAACTGTGCAGCTGGGTGAGGCCAAGGTCTGGCCAAGCGTCCCGTAGGAGGACGATGCCCCAGGAGCCAAGAAGCGAAGCCATCCGAGGCCTCCCCCTGTGTCTGAGCCCAGAGAGTTTGGAGATTGATGTAGAATATGACTCAGATGAGGACCTGACCATCACGTCCACCCCGGCAAGCCAGCTGAGCTCGGACGGCAGAGCTGAGGGGTCTCCCACCGACTGTGAGGAGGGCTGGAGCGACTCCTCTCCCTCCAGCCCGTCGGGGTCGATGAGATCCAGTGGGCCAAGGGAACTGAAACGATGCAGCAGTTGGGAGGAAGAGAGGGGAGAGTGGAGCGGGTCTCCCAGCCGCTCGCCCCGGCGTCTGTGCTGGCGGAAGAGGATGGCAGGGGGCTCGGCCTTGGCAGAGCGGAGCAGAAGTCTGGAGCGGAGTCCCTCTCTCTGGAGAGCTGTGCCCGGGCAGCCCTGCCAGGAGGACCCCTCGAGATGGGTCCGTGAGATGTTTTCTCTTTGCGGGTGTGGTCGGGGCTTGCCACGATCCTGGCTGTGCTTTTTCCTCCCTCGCTGCTCTCGAGCTGGTTTGCATTCTGCTTATTGTGTCGAGTTCGTGACAAAACAGAGACATTTCTCTCTCGCTTTGTTTCATTTGAAAAAAAGAAAAGTCATAATGATGATTGTTGGAGTCTGTGGCACGTTTTGTGGTGCTCTCCATGGCTTCTCTCATGCTTTGCGCCAGAATCAGCGACCGGCCGGGCATCATGCACTGAGCGTTCCCAAATGCAGTATTCCTCTTTTCCAAAGGATTGCAAAATGAATTGCTCCCAGTTGCCAACTGAGGGTGATATTTACCTGTCTCCTGCCTTCCTCCCAAAACTGGGACCCGAGGCAGTTTGCAATATAAAAAAATACAGCCCAAAACAGGGCAAAAACTAAACATTAAAATGGAATTTAAGTGTTCACAGTTCAAAACAATTTAAAACTACACTTAAAAAAGCAATTTCAAAAATGAAATGCATTGAAAAACAGCTCCATTTAAAGCAATACAGCAGCCTCAGGCTGTTCTTTAAAACTTTTCTGTTTTAAAGGCCTGTAAGAATAAAAAGGGGGTTGCCAGCTGAGGGACGAAAAGCAAAGAGGGGTCTGTCCTGGCTTCTGTGGGAAGGGACCACCAAAGTCCAGGGGCAGCAACCAAGGAGGCCCTGTCTCCTCCAACCATGCTTGCAACGGTGGTGGGGCTGAGAGAAGAGCTTCTCCTAATGATCTCAGAGCCAGGGCTAGCTTATGCAGGAAGATACTGTCTGCCAAATAGCCCAAACCTGAACCATATAGGGCTTTATAGATCATAACCAGCACTTTGAATTCAGCCCAAAGCTCTTTCAATAGGGGCACCATGAGGTCTCCACAACCTGCCCTAGTTGAGATTCTAGAACAAGGATTGTTCTACACCTTACAACAAGTGTGGGTAAAGTCCAGCCTATGGACCACATATGGCCCATGGTTCCCAATTTTGTGGCCCCTGGAGCACCCCGTAAGTCTCTTAAGCCCTACAATTCTAAAATAATTGGTGTAAATTTGGGGGCTATTATTGCCCCAAGCCATGCACAAACTCCCCCAAATGTATGAAAACATGCACACACACAAAAACTCATCTTTACAAACATCCCTGAATGCCACACTAACTCCAAGCACTTCTGTTTCCTGTGACCATTTTGAGAGGGACTAGAGAGGAAAATGGAGGTTTTCTTTGGGGGGGGGGTGCTGTTGCAGAGGGTGAGAAACCCATAATGCTTTCTGGGGGGAAATTGGTCTCACAGTGTTGCCCACCCCTGCTTTACTGGAACAAAGAGGGGAACAATCGTTCACCCAGAGAGCCCATGCAATTCCAACAGAGAGATTTTGGGGTTTGCAAACGGGCCAAAGCCAAAAAGGGAGGGGCCAAAATGCCAGCATATTTTAGCTTAAATCTTTTATTCCGTTGGGAGAAAGAGGAAGTCTCGAAGCAGTATCTGAACTTCCTGGGACAAAGGGAAAACTGTACATTATCTAAGCAATTACCAAAGGATATTGTGATATTGCATAGAAGAGAGACACATGGTTATAGGGGGACCTGCAAAACATGTCATTATAATTTGATGAATATTCCAGTAGTCTCTGAAAGCATTGGTTGGAGTTCCACCAGCTTCTAGAAAGAAGAGAAATACTGCATTCTAGTGCTTTGCTTTTTGTGTTCTTCTTGCTGTGTCTGCAGCCAAGTGTCAGGTAGTGGCGGCCATGTCGGTGGGTAGTGAATCCATTCCACATTTTAAGGAGCTCTACAAGATGTGGATGCTGTGTAGGGATACAGTTCGGTACCTTGGAGAGCTCCTTTAGTGCCTGAATTAAAGCATGGAGTGGATTCATCAACCCTGCTGACATGGGAGCCACCAGCTGCCACAGCTGTATCCAAAATTTCAATGGAAATAAAGACTTGGGGAGAAGATTGCCATTAATTCAGCTGGTGTTTCTCTTTCAGGCAACAGGGAAGGTTGAAACAGAGCCGTTGAATTCAACATCCTGGCGGGCCCCAACAAGAAGAGGCAGGAAGCTCAGGAGGAAAAGTCGAGAAGGAGCGGCACCTCCCCGCACCAATTCTGGTGAGCAATTCTGGTTTCTGGAAGTTGGCTTTGTGTAGTGCAAGGGACAGGAACTCAGTTGCACTGGCAGAGGGGCAGAAAATACACCCTGGACTGAGTGTGCCCACTTCTCCATCTCTGCCAGGTACTTGGAGGAGCCCTTCTCCTGAAACGATGGATGAGGAGGACCCCCCACGACTCTTCGTGGCCCTCTTTGACTACGACCCCATCTCAATGTCCCCGAACTCTGATGCTGCAGAAGAGGAGCTCCCCTTTCAGGAAGGCCAAATCCTGAAGGTAAGAACGGGGACTCGGAAGAGCGACAGGTCCTGAATTCTAAAATGGCTGCTGGGCAACATCTTTATGGGGATCTACCCAGATGCTACAAAGAAGAGGGCAAGATTTCAGAACACTTTGTCAGGCTATGTCTGGGGTGAGCAATTTGCAGATTTCTAGATGTGTGTCTATGCCTTCAAGTCACCTGTTGTCTTATGGTGACCCCATAAATTCTATTGAGTCTTCTAAGGCAAGAAATACACAGAGGTGGTTTTCACCAGTTCCTTCCTCTGAAATACAGCCTCCAGCACCTGGTATTCATTGGTGGTGTCCCATTGAAATGCTAACCAGGGCTGAGTAAGAGCCACAGCTTTTCCAGCCCACTTTCAGTTCTGTCATCAACAGTGTCACTAGACAGCTTTTATGTCAGTAGGGCAATGAATCCACTCCAGGTTTTAACCCAGGCTTTAGAAGAGCTCTCCAGGGTGCTGAGCCTTCTCCCCGAATGCATTCAGCACCTTGCAAGAGTTCCTTCCAAACCTGGAATGGAGTCACCTCAGTGACATGGGAGCAACCAGTGCCAAAGCTCATTGGTGACTACGCCTCTCTCCTTCTCCCATAGGTCTATGGCCACAAGGATGCGGACGGCTTCTACAGGGGGGAGTGCGCAGGCAGAACCGGGTACATCCCGTGCAACATGGTCTCTGAGGTCCAGGTGGACAGTGAGAGTGCAAGGAAGCAGCTCTTACAAGAAGGTCGCATCTCTACCGTCATGCTGGTGGAAAGCCTAGGTGCCCAATTTGGCTGAATCCCCCCTCCCCACATTGCCTGATTAGATCTTGCTCAGGAATGGCCAGGAAATGGCTCAAACCCAGTGGTTTATCTTTCTCAAGGGTCCAATAATTGTATAAATGCAGAGCTGGGCAACACAAGCAGTCTTCCCCACCCAGCCACGTTGCTCCAAAAGAGACTTTCTCAACCAAATCTGAGGAAAGAAGGGGAGAGAAATCAGTGGGGGGGGGGGTTTCAATGTTAGAACAATCCCAATGCATTTCAGCCTATTTGTATATTTCAGTGGCCTTCTTCAGGGGTGACAACAGAACAAATATGAATAGAAATGTCAAATCAGAAATCAGAATGAGAACATGTAATACTTACATAGAACACCATAATACTGTATGTACTTATGTCTAAACATTTTAATCAAAAATTGACCCAAAATCGACATATGCACTGGTCAGTGTAAGCACTGTACCATAACTCCTGTCCAGACAAGAAGCATCCCCTTCTCTGTGTTAAGTGGGAAAAGGCAAGAGCTTAATCCATCCCAGAAGAACCTGGGAGAAGCACTCATGACTTCCAAAGAGAGTTCAGGTTTGATTCATTTGTCTTTTTAGCAATCCAAGATATTCATAGAACATTTCTCCAGCACCACATTTCAAATGAGTTGGTTTTCTTTCTATCAGCTTTCTTCACTCTCCGGCTTTTACAAGCATGAACACAGAAATCGACACTACGATGGCATGGACAATCTTAACTTCAGTACTCAATGAGATATCTAAAGATCTTCAAGATCTTGTCTAGTTCCTTCATAGCTGCCCTTCCAAGTCCTGGTGGTCTTCTGATTTCTTGACTGCAGTCTCCATTCTGATTAATGACTGAGCCAAGGCATGGAAGATCTTGAGCTATCCAGTGTCTTCATCATCTGTTTTGACAATATGTAATTCATCTGTGGTCCTTATTTTTGCTTTCTGAAGGTTCAGCTGTAAACCTGCCTTTGCACTTTCTGCCTTGGCTTTCGTCAGTAATCGTTCGCCTTAAGGTTGCCGTAAATCAAAACTTGAAAGCACGCAGCAAGAACAATAATCCACAGAAAAGTCCATTAACTTTTTTTAAAAAAATGCAACAGATTGGTTTGTAGAGCTTGTTCTTTGTTTTGTTACCTTTTTGACTGTACTGTTTGTTAATATGCTGGGTTTGGGTTTTTCCTTCACGTAGACAATGGGACATTTTCTCCACCTCACCGGCAACCGGGAATCCACCCTCCGAAGCCTCGGCGGTCCAAAAAAGGTCTGTATTTCATCCAGGCTGTTGCCACCTCTGAATCCTTTTCATTCCCTACGTTTCATCCCTGCTTTAAAAACACAACCATTGTGAATATCTCCATGATTGTAAGCCTCTCAGTGTTCCTTTCTAAGAGGAATCTGTCTTCTATGAGCAAGCAAAGAAAATCGTTTCCCTTACAATATCTTACAATATCTTTTGTTTCTGCAGTGGAACGGAAGAAGCAGGAAGCTGAGGTTCCAGGTCTTGGTGAGTGTCCTTTTTGACTAAAAAAAAAGTTTGTTTGTTTTTCAATGAAGGAGAATATCTGAGATACATTTAAAAAGTGAGGCGAGACATGTGGACTGCCATCCATTCATTTACCACCTCTGAGCTGACAGTTCCCATGTCAGTGGGTTGATGAATCCGTTCCACATTTTCATTAGCTTTAAAAGAGATTTCCAAGGTGCTGAAGTTATTAAGGAATATTGTTCAGCATCTTGGAGAGTGCCTTTAAAGCCTGGATGAAACCTTGGTGTGGATTCACTGCCCCTCAGACATGGCAGGCCTCCCTATTAGACCAAAGATTCCCAACAACAATAATCTTACCAAAATAATTTAGGCAACCTCCTTTAAAACTTTCAGAATAAAAGAACTTGTGTGAGTTTGTTCCATTTGCAAACTTCACACTAGGTATTAGTGCCCATTTCCCCCCCCCCTTGGTTAAAGATTAGGATGAGTCATGTTGGGAAGAATGGCAGTGAGGACATGGTGAGATTGAATGTAAATGGGGTGGAAATAATATTTGAAAATTTTTGGAACATTGTTGAGAAACATGTTTCTCTAGTGTCAGTAAACTGTGATGAGGTGGATCCTGGAGTAACGAGCATCTTCACAGTTTCTACATGTGAATTTTGCACAGAATAAGTCCTGGATAGTCTTTGAAAACTGGTTGCTTCCTTTGAAATGAAATCAGCTAGAAAGTTATTTGGAATCCATACGTGTCCTTATTGCGATGACTTCCTACTTGACCTATGAACCAGTTCTTTCCTTCAGGGACTCAGCCTCCCCCTTTCTCTCTCAGGGACACATGGAATTCAGGACCTTAGCTCTGAGGAAGACACCCCCCCAAGGACAATGGTCGCCATCTTTGACTACAACCCCCAGGAGAACTCTCCCAACCTGGACGCCGAGGTGAGTGCTCACCTCGTCTTTGCTGCTCTAGGAAGATGGAGAATGTTTGTTGGTCTGGGCACAGATGAGCTCCGCAGAACATTTGGGGACACTCCTGCCAAGCTTGGAGAAGTTACTTCTTTTGGATTTCTAAGATGCTGTCCTCTATCAGGAGTGCTTTAGTGGTGTATTCCTTCGTGGCAAGGTTTTGCTTAAATGACCTTCGGGGTCCCTTTTATGATTTTAGGATTCTAACCCCCAGAATTCCTTAGCTACAATGGTTGGGGGATACAATGGTCTGAGAATTCTAATCTTTTTTTAATTTTGGAGTCCAGTTCCCATCATCCCATCCAATGGTGATGGATGATGAGAATTACAGTTCAGCGATAACCCTAACTCTGAACTGCACGTTGCCAGAAGCGATTTCTTCGGGAGACAATTGCCACCCCAGCATCAGTGGCGCAACAGTTGTTTTCAGTATTGGGTTCCATGTTATCAGGGCAGAGAACCCACTCTGGGTCTCAGTCCAGCTTTTTCAGCCCAAGGTGCTTAACCCCATTGCTCCCCACAGAAATTGGCACTTGGGACAGCGTTTTTTCATTTGGGCCAAAACTTGGAGTGGATTCGCTGCCCCACTGACCTGCAGCCAATCACTCCCACTGCCCAAAGTATCCCTTAGCCTCCTTCCCAATCCCCTGTTTTTAAGGGGACTCTCCACCAATTTGAACCCCAGTGTTGGTGTTTCCTTCTAGGCTGAGCTCAGATTTTCTGCAGGGGACATTGTGACTGTCCTTGGTTCTATGGACGATGATGGCTTCTATTACGTACGTACCAAACCTTCCCTCTGACCCATATTCTTTAACCATGTATCTCAGGGTGGTGGGGACAATGTGAGTTGTGGGTCACATGTAGCCCTCTGGCTCTTACTGTGGCTCACACACTTCCCTTCACTCATTCACCACCTCTTTCCCCCAAAATCTGGGGGGCTTAGACATTTCTTTGTCCCAATAGCACACCTAGATTTTGAGAGCTCCATCCATAGGGTCCCAGCTGTCGAGTTCCTTCCCTCCCCTTTCCGCAGGCGGAAATAAATGGGCAGAAGGGCCTGGTTCCATCGAACTTCCTGGAGTCCATGGTGTCAGATGGAGCACTGCCGGACAGGCTGAGCCTCGGGAGGCAGGTAAGGGTCTGCTGGATCGGGACCCCGGTGTGAAAAACGAGTGCCAATATCATGCATGGGAGATGCAGCTGAGATGATGTAGCTACGGCTAGTTGCCCAATCTGGCTCCTTAAAACCCACCTTAAAAGCCAGGCGGCTACATGGAATAAAGGAGTTCCGTGGCCCTGGGAAGCAAGGGGCTAAAGGACGATGCATTCAGCTCTATCCTGCCCCTGAGCCACAGTGCACTGACCAAAGGTGGGGTCCCTGGGGCATCCTGCCACGACACCTCATTGACCGCACCTTGCTGGTGGGAAAAGGCTGAATGCATCAATGCTCTGCTAGCTAGGGTGGACTTTGGCTTTTGGTGCTAAGGACGAAAACACTCTTTTTTATTTCCTTTTTTTTTTTTTAATTAAGTTAAGCTGGCCTCTCCCTAAACTGCAAACTCCAAGATTCCGTAGGATGTTGAGAGTGGAATAACAGCGCTATAACAGTCTAGTGCGGAAATGTCCTAATGGTTTCTAAAGAAATATCTAATTTCTTGTGGCTTTGCCTGCTTTTCTCCCTTCCTGTGGGTCCCTCAGCAAATGCGGAAGAGAAGAGACCAGTGACACGAGTGAGCCAGACAGCGAGAGACCGAACGACAGAGAGAAATCACGTGAGTCTCCCACACCCAGACTTCCTAGAGGGATTTCCATCCCGGGTCAGTTGATTAATGATTGTTAATTGCAAACATAGCTTGACCAGAGGAAGGGCTGGCCCTGTCATGAGGCAGATGGACCTAGGATATAAGTGATCTGAGTAGTATTTTGAATTTAAAAAAATACATATGTAAGTTGGACTAGACTGTCTAGTGGTTTGGACTTTGGACAATATCCCTGGAGACCAGGCACCCCAAAATGGCTTTGGGACCATGTAGGGCCCCTCAGCCCCACTTTCTCTGGCCCTTGCATTGAGGATAAGTCTATAATATTCAAAATGGCATTGCTGCCCTTTCCACTTGTTGATACTGTGTGCCTCCAAGTAATTTCTGACTCACGGCAAACCTAAGGCAAACCCACCACAGGGATGTCCTGGCAAGATTTGTTTAGAGAGGGTTTGCCTTTGCCTTCCTCTCAGGCAACCTCCCCAATGGGTTTCCTTGGCTAAGCATGGATACTTGCTCTGGTCTCTCAAGACTCTTTCCTCGTCCCCACCAAAATATAGTGACCTGAATACTGTTGTTAGTCTCATCTGGAATAGACGCATTGAATCAATGGGGTTTATCCATGTGTTGATTCACCTTTCAGCAGTGGGTGCAACGGGGTTTACTCGAGCTGAGGCTAACCAAGACCCCCTTGTCTTCCTCTTCTTGGTTTCCACTCATCTACATTTTCTCTGTCTTTCTACAGCGGCTTTCATAAGATCATGAGGTGCAGCTTCCATCTTTGCTTGGGCAGCTGTCAAGTATCGCTGCCTCCTGCCATTTCTACCGGGGGAGGGCCATTGTCCCGGGGGGGATCTCCATCAACCCTGAGATGTGACACCCAGCATCCCTCAACCCCTAAGGAGAAGAGACCCCGCTTTCCAAAGAGCAAAGAACTGGGGTCTAAGAACCAGATGAACTGTGCTGAGACAATGCTACACTGAGCCAAACAGAGAGTATTGGAATAAAGGAGAGGTGAGGCCTGTTTACCAGAAAGTTTAACCATGCTGGCATTCTGCTTCTGGGGAACTTGCAGGATGCTTTATTCAGTCTGTGAGGAAGCCACAGAAAGAGATTTCTGCAAAAGCGTGTCTCTCATGGTACCTTTCCTCCAACATGTGCGTGGTTTTGGCTGTGGTGTCATTCCGTGGATGTTCCTCAACCTCTGTTCACCCATCTCCATTCCTTGGAGCTCCTCTTCCCTCTTGACGTGAATTCTGATCTTGCTGCTTCCCACCAAACTCTTCCTGTTGGATTTTTCAGGGTGCTTCCTTGGCAATTCATGTCCTCCAAAAGTTTCTGTTGAGTGTTGCTGAGATGGAACTTGCCTCATCAGGAAACTGGGTGAACCATTTCCACACAGCATCCAGATTTCCAGAACTTCCATTCCTTTGAGGATTTTAGACATGGCATCTTCTCTCTACTGGGGGTTTCTGGGTAATTTAAGTCATACTAAAACTGGGTGTTTGGGGAAAAGGGACTCCTGTTTTCACAACCCGTGTCATCCTCCTGCACCTGAAAACAGAAATCTGGAGACCACAGAGAGGTGTGGTAAGATTCTCGTTCCCTCTTAGCAGACATCCAAGGACCAGTACAGGGTTGGTGGTGGACCTCAGTACCTTACCCTTCAGGACATGACTATCTGTCAGGGATGATGGGTGGAGATCCTTGCCACCTGATCTGAGGAGTGCTGTTGTCTCTTCTTTTAAAAAGAAGAAAACTTCTCTTGGAATTCGGCTGGTG
Source organism: Ctenosaura bakeri (assembly GCA_948474755.1). Lineage (NCBI taxonomy): Eukaryota > Metazoa > Chordata > Lepidosauria > Squamata > Iguanidae > Ctenosaura > Ctenosaura bakeri. Next base: position 345,389 of record CAOLHI010001915.1, read on the forward strand.
TTTCCCTCAAGTGGAGTTTGGAGTGTCTGCATGGGGGAAAAAATGCTACAAAATTTCAGCCACCTGGAAAAAAAATTTGATGGGAACTTCAAAATCTTTGAAAAGTTTTACTGGCTCATTTACTGCCTATAACTAGCCCTGGAAGTCTGATATACCCTCAGTGTCTAGGGCTGAGAGAGAGCTCCTCCACCAGACCTGGGGACTGTTGGTATATGGACACCCAACAGATTTCTGAGTGCCCACCCAAAGGAAAAGCTTCTTAGATCCATCAAGATGAACTTTCTGTTCTGCACACCTCCGAGTGGTGGTGACTCCACAGCAGTGGGGCAAAGAATCCATGCCAGGTTTTAATATGAGCTTTGAAGTCACTCTCCAAAGTGCTGAACACATCTGGCCTCAATCGGTTCAGCACTTTGGAGAGCTCCTTCAAAGCTTTGCCAATGAGTGCCACTGTTTTTCTGCCAGATGCTTCTAAGAAGCCCTTAGATGTTCAGAAAGGTCGTTTTTGGGGAACTAAAACTCCCAGAATCCTCCAGCCAATTTGTCAAGGCACAAAACAACAAACTTCCTATGCAGCTGTTATTGTTGTTGTTGTGTGCCTTCAAGTCTTTTCTGACTTATGATAACCCTAAGATGAACCTAGCATGGGGTTTTCTGAGGCTGAGAGTGTGTGACACGCCCAAGATTGCCCAATATGTTTCCATGGCCGTAGCCCAAGGCTGAAACCACTATACACCAGCTGGCTTTTAAAAATATTTCCACATCTGAGAATTTTGACAAGGTTGAGGGCATTGCCTGTCATGGGCCTGGATTGGAGGCACACAGAAAGGCCACTGCGCTGTGGACCTCATTGTCGGCCATCTTGAGTCTCCTGAACCAAGGAAGGCATCTTCTTCCAGTTGAGGGCTAAGAAGCAGGCTCAAATTGGATACGGAATTTCCTCCAAAGCGAGACAGTGGGGTGTGTTTCCTTCCAGCCAGAAACCCCAAAGAGATTTCCAAGGGAAGCCAGGAAGAGAGATGACAATCCAGATAGTTCTCGAATTATTCCAGGGGAGGCCAGGAACCTTTGACCGTCGTTACTGCCGTGCCAAACAAACAGGGCAGCCCAAAACTTTTGCCTCAGGCTGTGGCAGCTAAGGGTTTCCACCTCAGTCCCTTCCTCTTTTGGTGGATCCGTTCCGGATTTTGGCCTGAGCCCATTGTCGGGATCGCAGGAGGTCCAGCCCTCTCTTTAAAGTTCAGGCTAAAACCCAGAGTGGATTCGCCAGTCCTCACTGACGTGGAAGCCACCAACTGTCCCAAAGTCTTAGGTCTGCCTTACGTGAGATTTCTAGCTGCCAAGCACTTATGTCGGAGTGGGAAGGGGAGACGGCCGCAGCTCTGGCGTGACTTGCCATGCCTGAGGAGGGGGCGATGGCACATAAGGGCTCCTACCACAAGGAGGGCCCACTGTCATGGCCAAGAGAGGCGTGTGTGTACGTGTGCGTGTTGTCTTTTTTTAAAAAAAAGAACTATATGGTGTGTCTCCCATTCGTGCTGCCAACATCGTTCCTTGCATGTTTGTGAGGGAGGGGTGCCATTTCGTCTTGCCATTCGCTCCGAACCATCAAGTGGGAAGGGGGCCGTGGGGGGGGGGAGTGGTTCGGACGAACTCTGTTTTTATTTAAACAAAAAACTAATTTATTACATTAAAGTCTATTTTCACAAAAAGCAAGGGTGAGCAATCCGAAGTTCATTTCTTCTTCCTCAAGATTTAGAAAGAGTTGCCGCTTCCCTCACCCCACCCTAGTAGTCCCATTTCTCCCCAAAAGGAGGGCCCACAAATTCTCTCTTCGTTTGCCAGGGCTGTGTTGGAGAGAGCCGAAACAGAATGGTAACTCCCACAGGGATACAATGGGGGCCCTCCTCCTCTTTCAGTTTGCGTTAGGAGACTTTGGATTTGCAGAAAATTTCTTGCACCCCACAGGACTGAGAATTCTTTGCAGCCTTGGGCTTTCTGGAATTAGCAAGGCCATTTTTTAAAAAGCATTAATAATGGTATGGGTGGGGAGAAATTAAAAAGCTCAGAAACCTGTAATATGTTTTCCGATAACACTTTTATGAGCTCCTCAAGAGGAAGCTGCATTGCAGCATTTTCTAACTGAAGCCGCCCTTTCTCAAGAGCCCCAGTGAATTGTGGTTTTCTGAGGAAAAAGTGTTGCAACGACTCCAAACCGTGATGGTTTTTTCACCTCGGTTGATTCAGCACTGCTTGCAAACTCGCACACCTTGCAAAGCCCAGTGAGATCTCTCAGGTTTCAGGAATTGTCCCTCCCAAATCAGGACTGTTGGAAAGTACAATGCACTCTGTCCTAGACAGTCAGGTTCAAGATCCATCCCTCTCTACAAAATATTAGCAAAATAATACATTATTCCTTCCTCAGTTCAATGCAGGCCACAATGCATATATTTAAACCTGTGCATCAATGCACATGGACATTTGGCAGCATAGGCATGACAGTATTTTATGCTTTGTTGGCTGTGTGTGTGTGTGTGTGTGTGTGTGTGCACATTTCTAACATGTGCATAACAATTTTAAAAAGGTTGTACAAAGAAAGTATGGGGTTACTCACTTTTTTAAAAACATCACCTGTAAGGGAAGAGATCGGAACAATTTTTTGGATGTGCAAAGCCAGTTTTCGAAAGGATTCCAGAGAGCTGCAAAGTCACAACTGGGTAAAGGACCTGAATCTTTTAAAATTGCAGGGGATGGAGGTCCCAAAGGCCATCTAGTCCAACCTCTCTGCCAGGGCAGGAATCTACAATTACAGCAGCTCTGGGAGGGACTCTGTACCTGCTTTACTCTCAGAACAACCCTGTGAGGTAGGCCAGGTTGAGAGAGAGAGCCACCAGCCCAAGGATGCTACGGCATTTCCAGGCTTGGTGGAGGGAGGGGGATTTAACCTGGATTCTCCACACCCTCAAGTTCAAGGCCAGTTGGTTTTTTCCCCCCAATTATTTATTTATTACTTTTAATATGAACATTCTAATTCACAAACTAATACACATTTGAGCAAAGAAAAAGGAACAGCAGAAAGAAGGAAAGAAAAGTTCAACACAATACTTACACGCTAAACTAAATCATTGAATGCTAACCAACAAAAACACTGTACACTAACTTACTGAGCAACAAAAGGACTTTCACCCCCCAGACAAACAGCAAAGAAAGAAAAAAAAGAGAAAAGATATTATTCTACAAATAAACAATCACCTAAGTATTCTTACCAGAATTACTAGTAACCATATCTTCACGTTGTTGTATTGTTAGATACCTTATTGCTCAGGAAGAAAAAAAAAATCCACAAATGGTTTCCAATCTTTAAAAAAAATAGCCCAGTGTTCTAACCACTAGCCCATTACTGCCTGCCTGGGCACCACAGTTCAGGAGAGATGTTGACAAGCTGGAAGATGTCCAGAGGAGGGCAACCAAAATGGCCTGGAAACCACGAAGCCCTCGGAGGAGAGTCTGAGGGAGCTGGATGTGTTTAGCTTGGAGAAGAGAAGGTCAAGAGGGGACATGAGAGCCATGTTTAAATATTTGAAAGGATGCCATATGGAGGATGGAGCAAACCTGTTTTCTACTTCTCCAGAGACCAGGACATGGAGCAATGGCTTCAACTTCAGGAAAAGAGATTCCACCTAAACATCAGGAAGAACTTCCTGAGGGTAAGAGCAGTGGGATATGGTGCTGCCTCGATGGAGTGTATTGAAGTCTCTTTCTTTGGAGATTTTTAAACAGAGGCCAGATGGCCATCTGTTGGAAATGCTTTGATGGTGTGTTCCTGGACTGCAGAATGGATTTGGGCTGCATGGCCCTTGGGGTCCCTTCCAACTCTAGGATTCTAGGATTCTACAAAAGTAGGACCACCTTAGTACTCTTTGTCAGTAACATTTTCCCTCCCTGCTGATCTCTCAGCTCTTTAGGAAACTCGATAAGGAAACAGTGTAAGATGGTGATGAAAATGCATCAACCTGGGCTTGCAAAAATTTCCCCACATCAACGAAATTTCAGTGCAGTTGACTATTTTGCAAGGCATTGCAGTATGTTATTAACTCCAGGGAAATCCTTTTAGTTCCTGCCACAGATGCTTCATGCAACACCGGCAGAACTCAACCCACTTTTAGGACACTGCTGGGACGAATTGGGAGTTGCAAAGTGTAGAGCACAACCCTGCAGTGTGGGCACAGACAAACGTGAGTCGGACAGGAAGCTCTGCAGTGCCAGGTACTGGCTATCTAGGCCCAGCTCTATGGAGTCTCTCTATGTATGCTCAGGATTGATGTGGCGTCCCTAGAAAGGGAAACACACTCTGCATACTCTCAGAGGCAGGCTGTTTTCTGGGACAATCAGCTCGGCTGAGCTATGACAAATCTCAGCAAAATGCATGAGAAAGGGAACTTTGGGGGGCTACAATACCTATCATCCCCCAGGCAATTTGACAGTGCAGAGCATAGGATTCAGAACCAGAATACATGACTGTTGTTGTTGTGGCCCTTCAAGTGTTTTTTTGACTTACGGCAATCCTTAGGCAGGGTTTTCTTGGCAAGATTTCTTCAGAGAGGAGTTTGCCTTTGTCTTCTTCTGAGGCTGAGAGAGTGTGACTTGCCCAAGGTCACCCAGTGGGTTTCCACAGCCTCAGTGCAATGCTCAAATCACTACACAATGCTGTCACAACGCACAACCACAGTGCAAAATATTGGATGCACAAACACAGTGCAACGTGTAGGATTCACAATAAGGAATGCACAATGCTCAGCTTGGAAAGATGAGGCACAGAGGGGAACATTTGGCCGTGCAGCGCCACTTCTGCCACTATTGGAAGAATGTGCCAGTTGCCCCATAGTGGCTTTTGGCCCTGCATGCGTAGCATGACTTATGCAGGCACATGCCCCATGTGTTTCTCCACAAAAGATCTGATGTGCAACATTTTGAGATGTCTGAAATACCAAGAATACCACAAAAGTCCAACAGCTATAAATATTATTCCAGATGGTATTTTCCAACAGTTAGGAATCACATTTTCTCTACCCAAAAATGAATACTTGCAAATATTGTTTGCACACCTAGTGTGCACTAAGCCAAGGCCTCCGTTCTCATTTCAAGAAGTGCCTTGCATCAAACAGGACACAAATACTTATTTCATTTCCACAGGCAAGACAGAATCCTTGCAACCATCTTCTTCCCACTACACAAGATGAGGGGTGGTTCAGAACAATTTTCAGCCAAGGGTTGCAATTCAGGACTTTCAAATCTGGAAATATTTCTTTGCACCGAAAACACGAGATTTTTGTGCACATAAGAATCATGTTCTGTTGAAAAGGCCCCATTGGTTTTGCACAGGAAACAACGGGGGTTTATTGCCCCAAATACCCCATTTCCTACACAAAACTGTTTGGATACAATTTCTTATACAAGTTTAACACTTTATGAGGAATGTTGTTTTCTGTAACAAGTTACCTTTTGGAAGTTAGAAAGACATAACAAAGTCATGTTTGCAGAGCAACAAAGAAAGGGGGAAGTTACTTCCCCAGCCTAACAGTTTCTAGTTACTTTCCAAAGTTACTTGTCATGGACATCTTAAGGCATTTGAATGGGCATTTGTTCAAGTTCTCTGAAGACGCCCTACCCCAAAAGAAGCACAAAAAATGAATGAGTGATGGAACAAGTTATTTTCTCAGTTGTTGTAATGGGTAATGGAATGAATTGCTTTTGAAACATTTGTTACCTTGATTTCTGGGGTCCTGTGAGGGATACCTCAATGTGCTCCAATATTGGGGAATGGGAATTATCAAGAGTACAAGCTATAGCAATGCAAGAGGCAGGGCAACCTAGCGACATCTTGGACCCAATGTTTACAGGGTCAGGCCGAGTCAATAATCAAGCAGAAGTAAATAATAATTGTTTTTCTTTATTTTGAAACACAGTCGATACGTATGTATGCAATCATTCACACAGACCTAGTGAAAGAAAGGTAGGAGTTTGATAGGAGATTTTAAGAAGGATTTTGCAGGGGAAATACTACACCTGATCCTGAAGCCCGGGTGGTCAGAAGAAAAGTCAGTTGGAGCGGAGATTCTCCACACATGGAGGCTGAGGGGGAGGCTCAGCGAACGGGGCGGCAGCAAGGCAGGATGGAAGCCAGGAGCGATTCCAAGAAGCGCTCAAAATCAGAGGGTCTTATAAGGGAAAATGTGCCCATAGGCTAGTACATTCCCAGGGAAAACAATGGGTTTCGGGCTGGAGACAAAGCCTCCGAAAAGTCAGTGCTTTAGATGATTGAATTATGACAGAGTTGTCAACGGCATGGACAGTATGCAAACGAGGAGTGCTTGACGGTTGGCTATTTGGCTCATCAAATTGCCTGCTTGGGGCAGGGAGTCTTTTGTACGCTGCATGCATACATAATATGATTTTAAAGTGTACTTGCCTGGAGGTCTCCTGAAACTGCAATCCGGCAATTACTGGCCTGCCTGGGTTTGTTTTGTATTGTTCAGCTATTTTCGGCCGTGCCCTTGTCCATGCTTGTCCGGGGCCTCGCAAGCACGTGGAGAGGAATGTCTGGGATGGCCAAATTCTTGATATCAAATGATATCTAATATACCACAGGCCCGGACTAGAAACTACAGTAACACATTCTAACAACAAATAGGAACATTATTTTTTTTAACAAAAAAGGGTAATTTTTAAGACTCAGGAGAGAGAGAGGAAGTTGGCGTGGCCTTTTCTCCACCAATCAGCTTCCTGACGAAAGAGGGTGTCGCCGGATAGAAAAGGGTGCTTTGTCGAGTCATCTGGAGTCAGTGCTTGGAAGACTGCAGGTGAGCAAACCAGTATTTCCCCTCCTTTAAAATAATGCTTCCCAATCATAGTTTCCTTTTGGGGTTTTCTCCTCAGCTGAAGACTTTACTTCAATTTTCCACAGCCTGATGTCTCCGGAATGGATTGGAACTACCACTCCATCATCCCCACCCAGCATAGCCTTTTAAGGGAGGCAGGGTGGGAAGAGGAAGGTTCTGTTTCATGGGTAGCAGAAGCCACAGAGATTGTGATTTGAACAACCGCAGCTTTAAAAAGAGAGGGAAATCTTGTCTCTCCCACTTAGGGTCTTTCCACACTTCCTGTTAGGGTGATATTATTCCACTTTCAACCTCCTGTGGAATTCTGGGGTTTACAGTTTTCTGAGGCCAAAGAACTCTCTGGCTGAGAATTCTAAATTCCCCTCCTAAACTGCAAACCCCAGGATTCCACAGGATGCTGAAAGTGGAATAATAGTACTATAAAAATCCAGTGCGGAAAGGCCCTTAGTGTGGTGAGAATTGCAATCGTTTGAGTTTCATGGAATTCTCCCTCGGGAAGGAAAGAAGCAAAGCATAACTTTCTGACCATAGCTAAAGCATGAAGCCCAATATCCACAAAATTTTGGGGTAAAATTAGTGGGCTAATTGCATTTATGAAAGTATGGTGTTCTGTGCATTGCCTATGAAACTCTTTTGTTCATTTCATGCCGACCATCTGCAAAACTGGATAAAATTTATTCAGGCCAAAGGCTCTAAGCGAAAAAAAATGTTTTGACTGCGCTCCTAAATGATAGCAGTGTTGGCACCAACCAACTTCATTATAGTTGACTAATTAATCATAATTTATATCCTGTCTTTTTTCCAACGAGAAATCTAAGTTAGCTCTTGATACAGATTGAAGGAAAATGCTCTGGTCAAAATACTTTCCTGTTGAACTGTTTCAAAGGACTTTGCAAGGTGCCACAGATATTTTGGAGACAGGTTTCAAGTTCACCTTGGCAAGGCTTCTTCTAAATTCAGACTAAATCACGGAGTGGATCTGCACCTCAAAAGTGGCTTTTCACAAAACTCCTGTTGATAGCAGAAACTTCTTACATTCAGGAAGGATTTCTGTTCTAAGTGGGCTCATCTTTCTCTCTCTCTCTTTGGAAAAATGATTTGCAAATAACCTCAGCCATTTTTGTGCTTTCCTCCTAGCCATGAAGCTGTACTTGCTTGCCCTTTTTTTTGGAGTCCTGGGGGCCATGGTGGAGTCCCGACACAGTGGCTATCTACGCGGTAACGTTCTGTATCTCTTGCCTTGCAAGGGGCTCTTAAAAAGCATTTACAACAGGCTTTGAGGCATGGCTTTCTCTCAGTGTGTTTAAAACTCTTCAAGTTGCTTTTGACCTATGGCTACCCTAAGATGAACCCATCACAGTTTTTTTCTGGGGCTGAGAGAGTGTGACATGCCCTGCTCAGCATTGGAAACCCACTGGATGACCTTGGGCAAGTCACACTCTCTCAACCTCAGAGGAAGGCAAGGACAAACCCCCTCTGAACAGACCTTGCCAAGAAAACCCCATGATAGATTTGCTTTCAGGTCACCACAACTTGGAAATGACATGGAGACACACTATGAACACAAAAGTATTGAGAGATGGCCTTTGCAGTGGGTCCAAGGGCTGCTTTTCTGCCCCTGGGACTTCTGAGGCTTCACAGCCTGCCAAAAAAGAGAAGAAAAACTCTCAAAAAGGGGAAGTGGATGGGAGTCCTAATTTTACAAAATTGATGGAGAGGTATGGTGGGAACTGTAACCTTTTTAAAGGGTGAATTCCTGCTCTTCAAAGAGCTTTCTGATATAATTTTATTGAGTTACTGAATGGCAAAAGGAGGAGTGCTGCTCCCCATGTCAGCAGGATGACAAATCCATTCCAGGTTTTAAACCAGGCTTTCAGGAGCTCTCCAAGGTGCTGAACTCTGGTCCTAACTAGACACAGCACCTTGGAGAGCTCCTTTGAAGCTGGACAAAACCTGGAATGGATTCGCTGCCCCTCTGACATGGGAGCCTCCAGCTGCCATTGAAAAAAGGGGTGTTACTTCCCAACTGGCTTCAGTCTCTCTCAACTTGATGCCCTTCCCAAATTCTAAGTTTTTGAACTCCTTTCCCCAGGAGGTCTTGTTGGTTGCCTCCCTGCTATCTTTTCTCTGGGAGGTAAAGACCTTTTTATTTAGGGAAGCCTTTGTTTTTTAATATGGTGTAGCAGATGAAGCTTTTAACAGGGGTTTGTGTTTCTTTTTTATGATACTTTAACTAGTGTAAAAAAATAGAACTCAGATTTACTTGTGCTTTGATTTTTGTATTTTTTTTTCTCAGTTGTACTGTGTTTTTAAATGGCTGTAAACCAACTTGAATCCTATTCTGACCAAAAAGCTCTGTGTGTGTGTGTGTGTGTGTGTGTGTGTGTGTATTCCTGGCCATTGGTCAAGCTGGATGGAGTTTCTGGCTTCCAAAGTCCAAAACATCTGGAGAGAACCAGTTGGGAGAAAGGCTCACTTGAGAGATTTTTCTAAGCCAGCAGTGAGGAGGACCCTGTTTTCCAGATGTTTAGACTAGACTGGACCGATGGGAGTTATGGTCCAAAACATCTGGTCCATGGAGTCTGACAGGAGCTGAAATTCAAGACACCATCGGTTGTCCAGACTTAATTTTGTTTTGCGTCCAGCTGATGGAGTTTCTCATTCTTGGCACAAGAGTATTCAGGAGGCAGGATCTGAACTCTAAAATCTAAGCTGTCCTAAGGACTGCTGTGTGTTTCTAGCCCTTTCAAAGAAGTTGAGGACCTCATATCTTCTGGAGGCCGTGGAGGAAGCCATGGAGCTGGTTGACACTGCCTACGAACGCACTCAAGAACGGTGAGGAATGACCCCTTCGCGCAAACATCCGCCATCTGTCTGAGAGATGATGGGGTGTCCATGGTGAGACTGTTCCACTGAAGCTCAGGAGGTCACGTTTCTAGTCCTCACTGAGCCACAAAAATCACTGGGCCAGGCACTCTCTCTGTCTTTCTAGCAATCTCCAGCCTGAGCTGGCTCACGGGGTTACTGTGTTTAACCGAGCCCTAACCCTGGCAGATAAGGTCAGCACCTTGGGTAGTCCCTTGAAAGTTCTCACTGAAACCCAAAGCAGACTCACTTGTGGACAGTTGCACCAACAGATGCCATTTGTAGGAGAATTTGCATTGATCCCATATGAACAGGTAGGGTATGATGCCTGAACAAAGGAACTTTTCTTGCTGCAGAGTTTATTCAATTATTTTTTATCTTGCAGCTTAAGGGAGAAGCTCAGGAAGGAGACGGTCACCCCGGCCGACATCCTGGTGTCTTTCAAGCAGCCGGTGGGGAATACCAGAATGGCGGTCAAAGCTGCCGATTATCTGCATGTCACCCTGGAGCTCTTGAAAGAGTGGCTGCACCAAGCTGGAGCGAGGAATTTCAATATCACAGGTAGGTGCAGAAGACAGCAGTAGTGGCTGGTGACTCCATGTCACTGGGGCAGTGAATCCACTCCAGGCTTTACTCTAGGCTAAAGATATAATTCTTTGCCAAATTTCTTCTTGAAGAAAGCAAGAAATACATTTTTTTTCCAACTGTAGAAAGAAAAGTCTTACAAAAACACGCATTTTTCAAAGCCTATTTGCAATTCAGGACTTATTCCATGCAAAATCCTCACATAATTGCTGAGTGCAGAAGATAGCATTATCTGCACAGAGTGCAATATTTCTACGCAGAAATATTATTTCCTGCACAGAAAATGTTGTTTTCTTTGCAAGTGTGGCTCTCAGTGGAAATCAACCACATGAGAAGTGAAAACTTTTAGAAACTGAAGGTCTTTCAGTGATGTCTTAAGCTGTTTTGTGGTCTGCATAGCCTTTGAAAGAAGTTTCACATTTTTCATGTTTTAAGCCTTAACTTTATAAATTGTACAAAAATAAAAGCTATAGTTATAAAAAGTTAAACAATTTATAAAGTTAAGACCTTAAACATTTAAAGCACTAAAGCTTCTTTCAAAGACTATGCAAAGTTTTTGTATAGTTCTTAATCTGTTTAATTTTTAAATATGTTCTGAGCTGCCTTGAGTCTCATTATAAGGAGAAAGAATATAAAAGGAACTCTCCTGGGTGCTGAATCCTCACCTCGAATACATTCAGCACCTCGGAGAGCTCATTTAAAGCAAGCCAAAAAGTGGACTGGATTCACCGCTCCACTGACATGGAAGCCACTGAAACCTTCCCTTCACCGTCCAGATTTGGAAGGGACACCACTTACACACTTAACTTCTGATGAAGAAAGAAAATACTTTGAAACTGCTCTAGTAGAGATACAAATCTTTGCTTATTTCAAGGAAGAGAGAATCATTTCCTTTTTTTTCTTTCTCCACATCAGTCTCGTGAGAGGTTCTTGTCAATGTCATTTTTGAGGATCCTTCACACTTGTCAACGTTTTTTGCAAGGAAAAAAATCATCTGCAGAGGAAAAGAAATGATTCGGGGGCATAAGACAACACTCTAATGCAAACGACAGTGTGTTTTCCGCAAAATAGACAATTTACTATGCAAAAATTGTTCTAGGAATGATTTTTTTAAACTCAAAAGCTGTAGCTTTTTTCATGCACATGTGTGTATTTGCAAAGAAAATAAGTCTTGCGATATGAACAAGCTCATGGGGATTGACTATTTTCAGGGTCAGGACATTTGTAAGTATCATTTCCCTCTCTACTGCAACCTGTAAATGTTTACTTTTTTAAAATGACCCTCTATCCAGTTTTTTTAGCATCTATGCAACTGCTCCACAATTTTCTCAGCAGTCATCTTCCAAACAAACCTCTGCAGTCTTTCAAAAAGAAAAGGCAAACTCTATTTCGCTCACTAAAAAAAAAAAAAAAAAGGAGGAAAGTAACCCCCAGCCAATTCAGGAGAAAAATAAAAGACTTACCAGCTTTGGGCTACCATTTCTCATTTTGGGCTACCATTTCTTTCCTGCAGATGTCCTCACCCCGGGCCAGATGCGAACCATCTACAAGGCAACTGGATGTTGCAAACAAGAGACCAGCACGACCCAGTGTTACTTCCAGAGTCCTTACCGGACGATTACAGGCGAATGCAATAACAGGTCTGGCTCTGGACGAAGGGGGTGGGCAGCCTGGGGGGGCCCACATTCAATTTCAGAGAATAACAACAGAAGTATTTCTTTCTTACCTGCTTTTCCCTGTGGATCAAGACAGAGAACAACAGCAAAAAATGAAACCTATCACCAGTTAAAAAAGCATCCAAAACCAGGACGTGTTAAAAATCCATCCATAAATATTTTAAAAACCATGATTTAAAATACCAATGGTGGGCTGAGCCAAGACAAATGAGCTGGGGCAAAAATACAAGAACATTTTTATCTGAATATGGCCAGAAAACAAAGCCAGATATCATCGGATTGCAATGGTGAGGAATGCTGGGAATTAGAGTCCAACAATGTCCAGAGGGTAGCACACTTCCCAGTCCTGAACAAAGGCTTTAAGTATATTTTTTATTTTGCTTTTTAAATTTAAATCTTAAAAAATTAAAAATCTAACATGAAATTTAAAAATTGAAAAAAATTTAAAAATATTAAAAATATTAAAAATATTTAAAAATTTAAAATTAAATTTAAAATTAATTTAATTGTAGTTTTAATTGTATTTGTGCTTTTAATGATGATATATTTTAATTAGGATATATTTGTACTTTAAATGGTTTTGTGTTTTAAGGTATTTTGGGTGTAATTTGTTTCTAATTGTATCTATGTTATACTCCACTTTGAGCCTGGGGAGAGATGGGTAATAAATATTACTGTTATTATTATTATTATTATTATTATTATTATTATTATTATTATTTCAAACCTTTTAAGAAAGTGCTTCACAAAAGCTGGTAAAGCACTCAATAGGAGTGTGATGGGAAGAACAATCTTTTGGGAAGGTCTAGGGGGCTGAATTGGGACCCCAGGAATGCCATAATAATTCCTTGAAGTTCTCCCCTGCTTCTTGAGGTCATGATTGGTTAAAGGACTGAGCTCTGAGCCAGAAAAAGTCCTCCCTTCAACAATAACCCCACTCAGATGCTTGAAGACACTGCAGGGCTGGCGCAAAAGAAGGCAAAGCGGCGTTGTATGCATATTGCCCTACTATACCTCCCATCATCCCCCGACACTGCTGACTAAGGCTGCTGGGAAATGCAATCCAACAGCTTCTGGTGGGCTGCATGGTCCCCCTTGGGCTGGAGGGAGAAAAGGTTCTGGTGTCATTTGAGGTGAATTCCTTGTATTCAGGACTTTATTGCTGAAAAAGAGACACAACAAAGATCTGAGATCCAGCACAGTTTCCAAAGCTTGATTTTAATCTGCTGTGAGCATAATGGACTGGTAAGGAAGTAATTTTTCCTGAACTCTGAGCTCATAACCCAGGATAATTTCTTACCATAGCAGCCAGTAAGGTCATTTCTGCACTACACCCTTATAGCGCAATGATTCCCCTATCAACATCCTATGGAATCCTGGGGTTTGCAGTTTCAGGAGGGGCCTCAAAGGCCCTTGTTAATGAATTTGAGTTTCAAATACTGACTTTGAGGCCCAAACCCCAGGATTCCATAGGATGTTGAAAGGGGAATCATCGCGCTATAAAGGTGTAGTGTGGAAATGGCCCAAGAGTCTGCTAAGAAGCTCACACACATCATGTCTACTGCCTTTGCACAAGGAGGTTCTATCTCGCCATTATAAACAAATCCTCCAAGAACCAACAGCCAAGGTTCCTGGAGGAGGGGATTATGGGAGCTGCAGTCCAAAAAAGTAACCTTTCCGAGTTCAGGTCTGGCTCAGCACAGTCTGTCTAACCCCGTCGTAGCCCCTCCCAAGGGCAGAGGCTTTGCAAGTTATTTCCCCCAGCAAATTTCTTCTTCCATCTTTTCCTTTTGCTCTCCCCCCCCCCGCTTGGAATAACTTTTCTGGCTTTTTTGGGACATGGCAGAAGAATCCCCACCTTGGGGGCTCAGAACCGGCCCTATGCTCGGTGGCTTCCACAAGAGTACGAGGACGGCGTTTCTCTCCCTCGTGGCTGGACCGGAACGAAGCTGTATTCTGGATTTCTTCTGCCTAATGTAAGAATCTGGTTGCTGTTTGTTTGCTTATATGTTTAAAATGGGGATTTTTGTATCGCTGTGATGTATGGCTACAGAACACATCAGCTCAGGATTAAAGCAAAACTGAGACCCTTTGACAATCTCATTCATTCATTCATTCATTCATTCGCCTTTCTGCATGAACAGGATCCAAGGCAATTTATAAGCATTTTAAAAAAACAGGGTACAGTTTACACAAGTGTAAAATCCTAACAGGATTCTGGCCCCTGTGTCCACGTGGGAGATATATACATACAGTAGTATAACTTTTTTGATTATCAGTTGGCCATATCAAAGCAAATAGCATCAAACATTATGAAATAGAATCAAATGGGACAGGTAAAATACAGTAAAACAAGATTAAATAGGCTAAAAGAAGATAAGGTATGACAAAATGCAATAGGAAAAGAAAGTAAAAATAAAAGAGTAATGTAGAAGACCATTAGACAATACCAAAACTTATAATAATAGTGTAGATGATCTTATCTTGTGATAAGATGAAAAATAATAAAATACAAAAACAGTGTGTATGGAGGTGACTTCGTCGTCTTTGCATGCAACCTCGCTATGGTCTATAAATTGTTTTCTCGGCAGAGTAGCCCTCACTTTAAACTTAGCAGTTCTGGTGACTGCATATGTGCTCGTGCCCTGAAGGAGGGAAGATCATCGTTTGTAATCAGTGTACAGTTCTGTCAAACAATGTCTGGAGGTACTGGGCGCATGATTGACAGTTAAATAGGAGAGGTGCCATGTCTTCCGTTTCAGATGTTCCACAAATACATCTTCTCTCAAAATATGGCACTTGGTGGAATCGCCCATATTTAAGCATAGACTCCAGCTGCTTGAATCTTGCTCTAGTAAGAGCTATCCTATGGTACTGAGTCATTGCCAAGTATTTTTCTATTTGTAAAGACACTTTATTTTTTGGCCAGCCGTTTCAACAACCTGATGTTTGCAAGGGACTCAGTATCGCTTTGGGCACCCACATCTATGGCCCTTTGTTTGAATATTCCTGTGACCTGATATCCAGTTGAAAATAGATATTGGAGAAGCTGATTAATCTATAAGGTGGGTTGCGGGTTTTATAACCGTCTTTTCTTTGGATCTTCCCCAGGTCCGAGAGGTCTCCAACAGCATTGTCCGCTTCCCCAACGAGCAGCTCACGGAAGACAAACACCGTTCCGTTATGTTCATGCAATGGGGGCAATTCCTCGACCACGATATGGACTTCGGGCCCAGCACCACGGCCACCCTCACCTTCATGAAGGGAGTGGATTGTGACAAAGACTGCACCAAAGCGCCGCCGTGCTTCCCCATCCCGGTAGGTGGGACCCCAGGGAGTGCTTCTCACAGTCCCAGAAAAACAGTAGAACCTCGGTGAAAGTAAAGCCAGGCAGTGATGTAATGGACCAAAGCTTGCAGGATCAGAATTTGAGGATTAAATTTTTTTCCAAGGATTTAGTGTTTCTGAATTCCTAAGCAATTCTAAAGAATCAATTCTGTCTTCTTGCAAGAGCTGTGTCAAAAGTCAACAAGATAACTGACCGAGAATCTGCATTTGTTCTCAAAATGTCAGAATGATCTGTTTTCTGTTTCCCTTGTTTTTGATAAGCAACTTGGGTACCTTTTCTCTTCCTTTGGAGGTTCTGTAAAGATCCTGAGCTTTGTCCCTCGGATCAGGCTACTGCTGCAGTGAAGCTGTCAGTAAAAGTGTTCCCCTTGGCCAAGAGTAATTGTGTGTGTGAATCCTTCCCAACCTGATTCAGGGCCCAATCTCAGCTCCGTATTTTTATTCCTGGGAGACAAGGGTGGGCTGATATTTCTGTCACTTCCAACCCTTCTAACATTCAGTCGGGAGTTTTTGATTGACAGACTTTGCTGGGAGATTTGGAAGGAAGTGGGTTTGCACATTTAGCATCACAATACCCTTCTTGGGGTTTTTTCTGGATTTCAGAATTTCAATTCCATATATCCCCTTTTCCTGGCAGATCCCTCTCAACGACCCCACGAAACGACAGAATGACTGCATCCCTTTCACCCGGGGAGCTCCGGCCTGCAACGGCGGCTACGCCATCCGAAACCAGATCAATGCCCTCACAGCCTTCATCGATGCCAGCATGGTGTATGCCAGCGAAGTGAAATGGGCACGCCAGTTGAGAAACCTAACCAATAACCTAGGGCTGATGGCCATCAACCAGAATTACATGGATCGAGGACTGGCTTATCTCCCTTTCGGCACCCCCGAAGGCTTCCCAAATCCGTGCCCTAGAACCAATCCCACATTCAACATCTCCTGTTTTTTTGCAGGTATGTTGTTCAAGGAGACGTGGTCTCCAGATTTTGGAGAAAGAGGGCAGTATGTCCTAAGAAGTTGTCCCTTAGCAGCAGGAGGGACGGGACAACCTCCTTGAGTCCTAGTTTTATAATGAAGATCAAAAGCAGTAGTTTACTCAAGGAAGAGTTTGCAACTGTCCTCTCTTCTATTTACATCCTCGCACAATAACACTGTGAGGTAGGTTGAAGAGACTTGAAGGGAGCAACATGAAAGCATGCAACAACTACTACTACTCAAGCCTACCCAGTTTGCTAAGTCATTCCTCACAAGGCTTGGTTTCCAGCCTTTTTACCACCATAGTTATCTTCCACTGAGCACCTTCCAGTTTGTCCTTATCCTTTGTGAATTGTGGTGCCCAGAAATGAACACAGGATTCCTCCAGGGGAGGTTGGACCAAAGCATTACAACTTCCGTCGATCGGGATGCCCAGCTCCTGATGATGCAGCCCAGAGTTGCAGAACTGAAAATATAGCATCGTCCAAACTTGAAATTGGCTGTCCAAGGTGCTGAATCGTATCTTTGAAATAGGAGCAGTACCTGGGATATAGCTCTTCTAAAGTCTGGACTAAAACCCAAAGCAGAGTCACCACCTCAGTGGCAGGGGAGCCCCTGCCACTCCCCAGGCACTGCTGAAATGGAGTGATGGGAATCAGCACCTTTTTCAAAATAGGAAAACCGGAGTAATTGAAGAGCCTTGTGTCAAGTTTGGTGGGTCAGACACAATTGTGTTAATGCAATATTTCTCCCATTTCTTGGGTCTTTTTTTAAAGGGGACAACCGGGTCAGTGAGATGCCGGAATTGGTGGTGATGCACACGCTTTTTGTCCGCGAGCACAACCGCCTGGCCACTGAGCTGAAGCGGCTGAATCCGCAAAAGAGTGGTGACTACCTCTACGAGGAGGCACGGAAAATCGTAGGCGCCATGATCCAGGTACTAGGGGAGCCACTATTCCCACTGTGAAGAAGGCAGAGGGCAGACAGAGCTCGGCAACATTGGCCACACTGGTTGGAGGATGATGGGAGTTGGAGCCCAAGGCCCAAACCTCCAGAGCTGAGGTCATGTTATGATGCTAGTGGAGAGGGACAGACCTTGGGAAAGCTGGCCACACTGAGTGGGGGATGATGGGAGTCAAGAGTCCAAGGCTTAAAGTTTCCATGTCTAGGCTCATATTATGATGACAATGGAGGGGCTTGGGAAGGGGTGAGGCCAGGAGAAGTTACTTAGTTAAGCTGATCCAGAATACTGGCCTGGTTCCCTTTGTAGGCCACACTTTCATGTGAATCTATCCGAGCTTTTTTCTAACTCTCCCCTCTTTGTTTCCAGAAAATCACCTACTCCGAGTTCATACCCCTCATTCTGGGCAACTCAATCTCACATTCTGGGCGAAATGCCTGGAGCAAGTATCGGGGCTACAACGAGTCCGTGGACCCTCGGATTGCCAGCGTCTTCACCAACGCTTTCCGTTTTGGACACACCATCGTCCGTAACGTCGTCTTCCGCTTGGACAGCCGGTATCGGGTTCAAAGCCAGACCCCTCTGCGTGACGAGTTCTTTGCTACATGGAGAATCATCAGACAAGGTCTGTTCACTTTTTAGTGTAAGAGGAATGAGATGAGGAAGGCAAACAGGGCAGGTTCAGGGTAAATTCAGGATCTGAAGATGTGATAAATTTGATTAAGGTTATATCCCATATCTCTCAAAAGACTTCTTGTCAGCCATTTAGGGGGTGGGGTAGCGGACAGATTGAGAAAGCAATTGTTAAACAATTGTTTTCCTTGTAATAACATTTTAATATAGTATATATCAATGTACATTAAGTACATGATTCATAATAAAAGAAGGGAAACCATTTAAAAAGAATGTGATGGTGGCAACTGGTGGCTCCCATGTCAGTGGGGCGTGAATCCCCTGCAGGTTTTAATCGAGGTGCTAAAGGAGCTCTCCGAGGTGCTGAAGCTAATCCTACATTGTTTCAGCACCATGGAGAGTTCCTTTAAAGCTATAAAAAAGCCTGGTGTGGATTCATTGCTTCACTGACATGGGAAGCAATGACTGCCACTAGGAAAGAGAGTGAAGTATAGTGGATAGAGTGCTGGGATTTCTCATGCAAAACTAGGTCACTCACCTAAGCTGTGGAGGTCCCATAATCCCAATTTTTATCCTTCCAGGAGGCATTGATCCCATTTTACGAGGGCTGATTGCAAAGCCAGCCAAGCTGAACAGGCAAGACCAAATGGTGGTGGAGGGTCTCCGAGACCAGCTGTTTCAACAAGTCATGAGGATTGGGCTGGATTTACCCTCACTAAACATGCAACGAGGCCGGGATCACGGCTTGCCAGGTAACGAGTATGGATCATGCTCTCCCAATTCTTGACAAATGTGCAAATGCATAATTTGTTGCTACGTAGTTGCAAACAATGTGCTCCTCCAATCTATACAGATCCAAAATCATTACCATTATGGGCAGAGGTTGGAAATGTTTTGAAGGTGCAAGTTGGTGAATTCTTGGAACCATATTCCCAAAAAAAGATTATTTCTAGAATCTGATGTTAGGACTTGGGAGCAAATCCCACTTTGTTCTATGAGAGGAAAGAATATTCCCAAATATTTTTATCCATGCTTGGAAGGCGATCTCAACAGGGTTCTGTTGTGGAGCAAACCTTCTTCAATATTTTTATCAATGACGTAGACGATGGGTTAGAGGAAATCCTTACCAAGTTTGCAAATGATACAAAACTGGGAGAGGTGGCTAATGCATTGGAAGACAGGAAAATTCAAAATAAGCTTGATACACTGGAAAATTGGGCTGAAATTAATCAAATTAAATTGAAGAGAGATGAATGCAAAATTCCACACAACCCAAATGCACAGGTAGAGGAAGGGGGGATAAAAAATAAAAATACTACACATATACAATGTACATATTAAATTGAGACTAAAACTGAGCTAAATGAATCTAAGTTAAAACTAAGCCACAATATAAAACACATTACTTGAGCACTAATCTATTACCATAAACACAATGTTAACAGCACTAACTAAATACGAAAGAACTCCGACCCCCCAGACATGAACTGCAATGAAAAAGAAAAACCAATTCACAGAAAATACCATTACAGATCTGAGTAAAATTCAACTCGCTGAAATTACTAACAACCATAGTCACAGATTGTTTCATTGTTAGATTTCTTGTTGCTCAAAAAATCCATTGATGGTTTCTGGTCTTTCAGAAAATCTTCATTTGGTTTGTCTTTCAAAATCTATATTTGATTTGGCAACTTCGGCCGTTGGGCCAAGAACATGCATTTCTTGAGAAAGCAAAAATCTTTGTGACCTCTCCCTCTCGCCACCCCACAGGTTACAACGCCTGGAGACGGTTTTGTGGTCTCTCTCAACCTCGCAACGAGGCCGAGCTGGCCGCAGTCCTGAAGAATCCTGCCCTGGCCAAAAAGTTCATCCGACTCTACAGGACGCCCGACAACATTGACCTCTGGGTTGGAGGGGTGGCTGAGCCCCTCGTCCCCAACGGCAGGGTCGGGCCGCTCTTGGCCTGCATCCTTCGCATTCAGTTCGAGAAACTCCGTGATGGGGACAGGTGAGCAGGGGCAGGGAGGGATGGGGAGAGAAAGAAGGTCTCGGGGCTCTTGGATTTTTAATCTGAAGATCTGATCCTCAAATTGGTTTTGGTGACAATTGCTCAGACCGCCTGTCTCGACACCCAGTAGCAGCCGGTGGCTCCTGTGTCCACCGGGGTAGTGAATCCATGCCAGCTTTTAGTATGAATTTTAAGAACTGTCCATGGTCCTGAAGCTAGTTTGGAAATAATGGTGTGTTTTAGGCCCACGGCACCGTACACTTACTTATTGTTGCAGAATCATACACAGCAAGACTTACAATGTAGGATCTTGTGGCAGCATTACATGAATGGTGACATGTGACTGGAGGAAGGAAAACTGGGATATTTCAAGAAGAGTTTTGGGTCCAAGCGGAGGATATGTAGAGATCAAAGCAAAACAAAAAAGGACTGGAAACTCTCGATACTCCAAGAAACTTTTTTTCCCCCTCTTCTGGAGAAACCCAAAAACTCTTGCAGGCTGTTGGATTCCCATGGGCCATTTTTCTGTTTCTCTTCCAGGTTCTGGTGGCAGAATCCAGCGTGTTCACCCGGGAGCAGATCAGAGCCCTCAGCCAAGTCACACTGTCTCGCATCATCTGCGACAACACACACATCCGTGAGGTCCCTCGCTTCGTGTTCCGGGCGAACAAATACCCCCGGGATTTCGTCAACTGCAACGCCATTCCCAGGCTGAGCCTCTTCCCTTGGAAGGCAAAGAGGTGTACATCTGCAGATTAGAAGGAGAGGCAGAGAGTTCCATAGACCTCAACTGCCACCAGACACACTGGAAGTTATTCAGAGCTTGGGAATTTACTTTAAAAATATTCCCATCACTTGTGCAATCATATTTTTAAAAAGCTGTTTCAGTTATTTGTTGAGAAAGTAAATTGTTTAAATTTTTATTTACATTTTTCCCATTACAAATGTTCCTGAACCTATAGATTTATTAAAACATATATTATTTCATAGTATATAAAACATATATCATTTAATTTCTTCTTCCTCTTCCTTTCCTCTTTCTCCCTTCCAACCACTCCCAAATCTTAATTAATAAGCCAAGTATTAATCACTATCGCCATAAAATCTAACTCATCTTAAAAGTACTGACAAATAGTTTGTACATTTAGCATTCAAAATCCACTTTTCCAGAAAAAAAATGTTTGATTAGATTGATGGGTGAAATCCAGACATCACAAGACTAATCTAAGTAATCGAGGACTTCCAAATTTTTCCAAATTTATCCTCTTTTGATTTCTCCTCTGCTAATCTCATTTTATGTGTCAGATTTTGCAGTAGAGATAGATAGATACTTTATGCACTGAAAAATCCTCCAACACTTCCCACAATTTCACTAATATTCCCAGGAGAGTAACTCTTTATTTGGCAGTCTGTCCTTCTCATTTTCAATTATAAAAGTTAACAATAATGTTTCTCTAAAACATACTCTTTGACTCAACATTTTCTGTTGGGATGCTCTCCATATTATAGTAATGGGATATGTAGTAGGTTTTAAGTTAGCTGCCTGCTTGTAGCAAAAGTATGGGAACCAGAGACCCTTAGATCCACAAAAGCTAGGAATGTGCTGATAAGCACTGCCAGGCTCTCACCGCTTCAAGGTCTCTTGTTAGAGGGAGGGGAACGTCTTGAGATTTATGCTTTCGAATTTGCTAATTGCCTTTAGTCCTCTCACTGAAGTCCTGCACGATGTATCGCACCCCAAATAAATAGTGTTTCTGCACTGGACTATTTGTGTGTGTGAATTCAGTTTCTGACAGAGTGAGAGGAATGAAAGTTCAAATTCTAAGACATGTACCAAAAAACTGAAGAAGAAGCCCTGGAAGAGCCACCAAAAACCCAGGTGGTGAACAAGCCGAATCCAACGAACAGGAACCTAGCCGGGCCCCAGATGCATGAGCCAAAGCAAGACCCTCACTCCCTTTAACTACTCCAATAACAGGCCAAACTTAGAATCATAGAAATGTAGAGTTGGAGAGACCCCAGGGGACATCCAGTCCAACCCCCTGCCATGCAGGAACACCCTCAAAGCACTCCTGACAGATGGTCATCAAGCCTCTGCTTAAAAACCTCCAAGGAAGGAGACTCCACTACACTCCATGGAGGCAGCAGATTCCACTGCCGGACAGCCCTGACTGTCAGGAAGTTCTTCCTGAGGTTCAGGTGGAATCTCCTTTCCTGCGACTCAAATCCATTGCTCCTTGTCCTGGTCTCTGGAGCAGCAGAAAACAAGCCCTCTCCCTCCTCTACGTGGCATCCCTTCCAATATTTAAACGTGGCTATCATGTCCCCTCTTAACCTTCTCTTCTGCAGACTAAACATACCCAGCTCTCTAAGTCTATCCTCATAGGCCATGGCTTCCGCCAGATGTTTTCCCCGATGACTTGGGCCTGAGGAGAGTGACCTGACACAGTTCAAAGGCAACGCTGACAAGCCACAAGATGGGATACTTCTATCAGTGAGACAAACCTGACGGAGCAGCTTCTAGCCAGAGAAGAAGAAGTGGAAAGATAACTAGAAGAGATATCCAGACTGAGAGCCCAGCTAGCCGACTGGAGCACCCGGATGCCCCAGCTCGGGCGGGCTCTACAGCAAATGCCCGTAGCAGCTCCAGCACCCCCTGGAATACAGGCTCCTCAAACGGGACCCAGACCCTTTCAAAAGATGAAGGCTACTTATGATGGAGATAGGGCAACCCTCCAAGCTGCAAGGGGAAAAAAGAGGTCCATTCTGCCAATGATCAGAGCATGGATGGATGACGTTTCCATTGGGTTGGGGAGGCAAAGCAAGAAGAAGTCTAAGGATTCCAGACGATGCTTTAATTTCTGGCTTAGATTTGGACAAACTTGCCCCGTCCTCAGCAGCATTTCTGCTTCCCTTTGCTCACAACACAGAACTGGACTTATTTACTTTTGTTCAGTTTATTTTTTTAGTAATTAAAAATCTCACATCTAAAAATTTCAAAGGGCCCAACGATTCAACAATAAAAGATGTAATATGCGATGACTCACAAAATCAAACATGGCATCTACGTGATTTGTACACAAGTAAAATATTTGATGGGACTGAATTGCATTTTTTTTTAAATCCCAAAGTGTTAAAAAAATCAAAAATGTACAACTCTCTGGCTCTCACTTAGCAGGAAGAAAATTTTTGCTGTTCCTTTTGCTCATTGCTTCCTACATCCACTTTGTACATGCTCAGAGTCCCAATGGCCTTGCTGGTCCAACATTATGTTCTCATGGTGGGCAATGGTGGCCTATAAGAAGCCCACCCATAGAACATGAAGGCAACTGTAACATCCCCCCATCTCACATTCTCAGCAAAGTGAGCTCTGGTTCTGGAGGTGACCTATAGCCATCTTGACTTGTAGCCGCTTGATGGCCCCATCCTCCATGAGTTTATCCAATTCCCTGTTTCAAGCCACCAAAGTTGGTGGCCAACACAACATCTTGAGGCAGTCAGTTCCAAGTTTCATTACACACTGTGTGTCCATGAATAAAGGAAGTACCCCACATCCCATCTTTCCCTCCCTCCCTCCCTCCCTCTCTGCTTTTCGCTCTACTCTTTCCAAGATGACAAGTCAAGTCCTTGGACTTCACGGCAGTTGACAAAATCGCTGGGGTAGTGGTTTCTCTTGAAGATGTTCCTGGGCACCTCTCGGATGCCGGTGTTGTCACAAATGATGCGGGAAAAGGAATCGCGGCTCAGAGCCCGGCGTTGCTTGGGGGTGAAGATCCCCTCCTTCTCCCACCAGAATCTGCAAGGAAGGACGAGAACGGGTGACTGTCAAACCAACTGACAACAACCCCATTTGCATGTCACACTAAACCAGAGTTTATGTTAGCTCCTTGCAGCAGACAGCATTGAAACCCATCAGCTAAGTGCCTGAGATGTTTTCCTCTGCTAAAAAATACTTGCTGCTTCCATTTACCACCAATAAAAGTTATTTTGCAGCAATGCTGGTGTGATGCAAGGCTGGCCCCACAGTTCCACCCCTGGGTTCCTGTTGTTCGCTTTGCTCCTCCCCCCCCTTTATTTCTTCCTGGATTTTGTACTTGGACCTCAAGGTGACCCTCTTTTGTGGACAAGTGACTGTGTTGTTTCGTTGTAGCCTGATTTTTTTATAAAGGCTTGGTAGAGACAGCCAACAGTTTAAACAAAGGATAACAAGGGAAGTTTTTTAAAGACTCATAAAACAACACATTAACCCTTTTAAAGCTTCTCAACTATTCCTAGCTCCCCAAAACCATAATCAGTCCTTTCCTCTTTTCCATCATTTTCTATCTCTCTGAAATCTGTTCCCTCTCTCTGGGCCAGCCTTTCCCCATTTGCCCCTGAAAAAATCTTTTATAATATTTCTTCTCCGCAGGCCCTGCCTTATGCATTTCCTGAGCTATGATTGGCTGCCTTCAGCCAGGCTCGCCAGGCTCCTCCCTTTACAACTGGTGCTCATTTTCAATCCCCGATGAGACCTGGAATTCCACCTCCAGCTCAGAACACCCACCTGTCTCCATCCCGGAGTTTTCGGAACTGGGTCCCGATGAGGCACGCCAAGAGAGGGCCGACCCTCCCATAGGGGACAAAGGGTTCCGCCAGGCCCCCGATCCAGATGTCGATATTTTCTGGCGTCCCATAGAGGTCTATGAATTTCTTGGCCAGCTTGGGGTTGCGCATCACAACAGCGAGCTCGGCTTCATTGCTCGGTGCGGAGAGGCCACAGAAACGCCTCCAGGCATTGTACCCTAATGAGGAGTAAAGGGTGAGAATGCAAAAAGATCATGAGAGCTGCTCCTCTTTGGGCACCAGTTGGTTTCAATTAAGATTGTGAGTGCCTTCAGTTGCCAAGTTATAGCAACCCCATGAATTTTTCCTAGGGTTTTCTTAGGCAACGAATCCTCAGAAGGGGGTTTTGCCAGTTCCTTCCCCTGAAATATAGCCTACAGCCTCTGGTAGTTGTTAGTGGTCTCCCATCCAAGCATTAACCAGGGCTGACCCCGCTTAGCTTCCAAGATCAGGCAGGATCTGGTGCCTTTGGGGTTTTAGGACTTTGCTGCTATGTTGTTGTGTTCTTTAAAGTCATTTCCAACTTATGGTGACCCTAAAGTGAATCTATCATGGGTTTTTTGGTGGCTGAGAGGGTGTGATGTTCCTGAGAGGGTGTGATGTTCCATGGCCAAGCAGAAAATTGAACTCTGGTCTCCAGGGCCATAGTTAAAGGCTGAAAGCACGACACCATGCCTGCTCTCACACTGAGGACTAGGACCCTTGATTTCTCAATTTCCATTTTGGAACTCTAGCCACTACACAGTGCTGCCACTGTTGGCAGTGAGTTCCACAGGAAGCCACCCCCTTCCTTTTGACCTGCCCTGCATCTCCCATCCTTCAGCCTCAGTGCATGATATAAAAAAAAGTAAGGGTGGAAATACTGCTGGCAAACGATGACGATAGGCACACCTACCTGGCAGACCGTGGTCCCTCCCACGCTGCAGGTTGAGAGAGGCCAGGTCGAGGCCAATCACTTCCACTTGCTCAAAGAGCCGGTCCTGGAGCTCCTCCACCATCATCTGGCTTTGCATCATCAGCTTGGAGTGGTCAGCCAGGAGACCGCGGAGAAGTGGATCGAATGCCACCTATGGAAGAGAAAGATGTTCAAGGGAGGGTCTCTCCTCTTTTCCAGGGCTTCACGGGGTGGTTATGGTGGGTCTGGGTGGGTGAGTTTTGTTGGAAAATCCTGGCATTCTCTCCCCCTACCTTGTTCTAGGGCAAATGGGGCTTAGCTAGCTTAGAGTTCTTTTTTCCTTTGCATATCAAAGCCTTCTGCCTTCTCATGTAAAGCCTCACTCTTGCTCTCTGTTATTTAAAGGCATGGCTATGGTAACCAGGTGACCAGCCCATGTAACCCAGGATAGATCCTGGTCATTAGCCTTACACAAAAGACCACACTTCTCAGACCTCTCTCTCTTTGCCTCTTTGCCTTTTTGCTTCTACTTCCTTCCCTCTGACCATGCTTCGCCTTTCCACCAAGAAGTTGGTGACTTAAGAACGAAGCTACTATCTTACCTAATCTTTTTGTTACATAGTTAGGATCTAGGCTGTCCAACGCATATGTAATCGTAAAATTCATTAGTAAACTTTTCATAGGTTTGTAACCAGAAACTGCCTACCTTGTTTTGCTTTCTAAGTCAGTCTCAGTTCAGGGAAGCCACACAGAGATTGGGACATGCTTTTTCTGCTCCTCTGCTAAAGGAAGGCTGATTCCTAACAGTTTTAGCTTTTGGGAAACTCTAACTCCCAACAGGTTTCACATTGATGGCTACCTGTGAGTGGGAGGTGGAATTCTTCTCCTGCAAGGCAAGTGCCACTACAGACTGTGACAATCAGATGTAGGACCCCCTTTTGCAATTTCTCACTCGCTACTGACAAAGAAAAAAAGCCCAACAAGGGGGACTCTGTTTACCTTCCATTATGACTCTCCACGAGGCACAGAAGGTGAGGTGAAGAGGGGCGTAGAAGTATGGGGCCAAGGGCTTGAAGTCCTCATCCAGGCGGGGCACCAAGGGCGGGACGGAACCGTGTCCGAATCGGAAGGCCAGGGAGAACACGTTCGCCACCGTGGGGTCCTCTGATTCATTGTAGCCTTTATACAGCGGCAACTGCTTGTTTGTCTCGCCGCCCAACACGAGGGGCAGGTAGTCTCGGAAGGTGATGATCTGCAACAAGAGAAGGCAAACCTCAGTGCTATATAATCTGATATTTATTGATTTTAGTACAAATTGATTCATATCAACAGAAAACACAGAATCAAAGAAAAAAGAACAGACTATTCATAAACAATATTTATGCGTGAACTAAAATTAAAACTAAACTACAGCGGCCCTCTACATTTACTGGGGTTAGAGGCACAGGACTGCCACAAAAGTGGGAAAATTGCACATATCAAAATGTGTGCCTGTGGGAAGGGGGCCGAGACACGGTAGGGGGAGCGAGCACCCAAGGTCCAAAGCTAGTCAGGGAAAGGAAAGGGAAAGAGGGGGCATGGTAGCCCTAGATTTCCTCTCTCTTGCCCATCTCCTTCCTTGGCTGTGTGGGGGGCATCAGGAGAACGTTTCTGGTACTGAGAAATTGGGCTGCAATCCATCCTTAGCTGGTCAGACAGCGACTGGTGGAAGAGAAAGAGGACTAGGGGTAGGTTTTTTAAGAGCTGCATGGCCTGATTGGAGCCACCAAGAGGGAAGGTTCTCCCAGAAAGAAGCATCTGAATTGGGGCGGTCAGGGGTTGGAGAAACTTGCAAATAATCAAATCTATGAAAATTAAACCTTGGCACAGCTGCAGGGAGATTTAACCAAACTGAGTGAAATGCTGTCCACTATCTGTCTCCCAGGAACCTGGTAATCCGTAAAAACTGTGACTGCTGAATGTTAAAGGAATTATTCCTCTAAATTAGGGATGGTGGAACCTTTGACTCTTCAGACATTTTGCTCCAAACACCCCCAATTCCACAGCAAAGCTGATGTGTGCTGTAGGCCAAATCCAAAGGTTCTCTTTCCCAATGCATTTACACAAAACCAGAGTGAAGCTCTTTCTTTGCACCCCTTTGCCCCAAAGAGACAGCCTGCTACCTGATTCTGTGCACCAACAATCTTCCGGGTTTCTTGGTACAGCTTCTCCCCATCCCAATGCGGATTCAGCTTCTTCAGTTCAGTGGCCAACCGGTTATGCTCCCGGAGAAAAACGGTGTGGATGGCTGTTAGCCCCAGGTTTTCGGTGGCTCGTTTATCCCCTGAAAAATAGAAATTCTGGCTCTCTCCTTGCATCCAACAAAGTGAATTGTACATCTATGCACAAAAGCTAACATATGTGTTAGTTTGCAGCAGGGATGGACATTCTGCAACTGTCAGGATGCGATTGGACTGCAACTCCCAGCATTCTTCACCATGCTGGGATCTCTAGTCCAATAACAGATAGATGGCTGCAAAATCCCCATTCCAGCCTTCAACACGGCTGAGGAAAATTAGACAGTCCAGATGTTTAGGCTTTGAAGAAGTGGTTGCATGGCAGAATGGGGTTTGATTGGGATTCTCATAGAACTCTAGGATTCTACGAACAGCCCTGCCCAAAGATGTACCTCCTCTGAAACACGGGATGTTGGCAGTTCTATTTGTGTACAAGCAGAGGCTCCGAGAGTTGTTCTCGAAGGGCAAGAGGCCGCGGCCCTCGTCCGTGAAGTTCTGGTTGAGTGCCATCAGGCCCAGGTTGTTGCTGTTGTTCCGCAGGTTCCGGGCCAGAGTGTCCTCGCTCCCGTAGACCATGCTGGCGTCCAGGTAGGAGGTGATGGCGTTGAGCTGCTCGCGGACATAGGTTGTGGGGTTGCAGGCTGGGGCCGTCCGGATGAAGGGCATGCAGACGCCGGACTTGATCCTGGGGTCTCCCGGGGGAACCTAGGAGGGGGACCAAAAAGCAGACCCTGAATCACGGGATCCTGGACCACGGGAACCAATTGGGACGCAAAGAACATTCAAGAAATGGTTGTAAAATTGCTAACAGGAAACCCTAGGTGGGTAAGAATCATTTCTGCTTATTATCATGTTGGTTTATATCCTGCTTTTTCCCAAATGACGCTCAAAGCCGTTTACAATATAAATTCGCGACTGACCAAACATGAAAATGGCAGGTTACACAGAAGATTTTTCAGGGGGGGGGGGATTTCTTGAAACTAAAGCTGTAGTTTCTGCTCGGAAAATAACATTTTTGTGCAGAAAATACCAGAGATGGTTGTGCTGATGATGACAATGATGCCGAATGACTTTGATAACTTCTATAACTTCTTCCAAATGGAAGTCAAAGTGGTTTACAATATAAGCTCAGGACTGATTCAACATGCAAACGGCATTGAGAAGATTTACATGGAAAATGCTATTTTTCTGCACAACAACCAAGTTTCCTATTTTTTTTCTTTTTTTCTTTGCGAAGTGTACTTTGAATCTTATTAGTTTTACCATTGCAAGAAGTACAGTTTGATTTTAGTTTATGCTTTAGTTATTGTGCATAATAGTTATTTGAACAGAAGAAGAATGGTTTGTTAATTAATAGTGTAACTGCATTTATTAAAGAGTGTAAGTATATATTTTTAAAAATTAAGCTAGAATTATTATTTAATTACTTGAAATTATTAAATATTAATTATTATGGTAGATTTAAAGTTATGACAAAAATAAACAGTAAGCGGCAAGTTTAATCTTTTTATTACTTTGTGGTTAAATCGTTCGGGATTACTGTTAGATTATCATCTGCTACTGGCAGCAGAAGCAGGAACCATTTTTACTTAGGTGTGGTTAGTTTAGTAGTTTCCTCGTGTGTCGTTCATTCCAATTTTTTTTTGTAGTTCTTAGTTTGTTTGATGTTCTGTGCGTGCGTACGTTCTTTTGTACTTTTGTCTTTTTTAAACTGTTCAATAAAAATCAATTTAAAAAAAAAGAAAAATTGATGCTTTTTTGCACCAAAAAACCCCAGTATTTTCTGCTTGGAAAATAACATTTTTGTGCACAAAGTACCAGAAATGATTCTGTTGTTGTTATGATGATGATGATGATTTTGGGAGAAAAAAGTCCTAAACTGCAACATCAGCAAAGCCACAGCTGCAGGACACTTTGCAAGACCTGAGCAGGGCTGTTGAGCACAGGCTGTCTGGAAGTTCTCTCATTCATAGGCTCAACATAAGTCAAAGTCAACCGGACAGCAATTGACACCAACCATTTCTTTTTATCCTGAGAGGGAACAGAAGGTTGGATCAGGCAAGCCTTTGGCCCAACCCAACATGCTCACTCTTGTGTTCCTATGAGATGCCGTTCTTAACATAACGGGAGTTTTCTGCTCCAAGTTCCGGAGTCCCTAAAGTGGAATCCTCCGTTACCTTAATTGGGAAGCAAGGAGGGGCGTAATTGCAGTCCGTGTCACAGTGGACTTCTTTGTTCTCGATGCTGGTTTCGGTCATGGGGGCTAAGTCCATGTCATGGTCCATCCACTGCCCCCAGTGCATGAAGGCCAGAGAGCGCTCCTGGTCCTCGGTGATGTCCTCGTTGGAGGTGGCGATGATGTCATTGGAAACGCTCCGCACCTGCAAGGAAGAGCCAAGGGACCCTACTCTAGAAATCCCAAAATACCAATGCAAACAAGGAAAGGAGACCAGTGCCTCCCATTCACTCACAACAGCTCTGTGACAAGTCTACAGTCCTGCACCTCACAAGGGTCCACTCAGTTTGCATCTTTAGGTTAATCCAAATCTGGCTGCTAACTCAAGTGGAGTGGGCGCAATGCATCAATGGGATTTGACTTACCCTTCATTGCCTTTCATTGAATTGTTGATTCAATGAGTCTCTTCTAATTGGCACAGGTTTAGCTCTTGATGCAAAGAGCCAGCTCTATCTGGGACTAATATTACTCAGGCACACACCCTAAAGGCTCCAGATCCCATCTGATCTTGGAGGTTAAGCAGGGTCAGCCCTGGTTAGTACTTGGATAGGAGACCACCAGTGAATAGCAGGGCCTGTAGGCTATATTTCAGAGGAAGGAATTGGCAAACTATTTCAGAGTGTCCCTTGCTTAAAAAAAACCCTAGGAAAATTGAGGGGGTTGCCATAATTCCAACACCTGCCCTCCTGATGATACTGCACTGAAACTCATAGCCTTCCTCACCCTTGACTGTGTTGGCAGCTGCCAGCAGCAGTCTATCAAAACCTGGAGGGCCCCAAATGGCCCACCACTGCTTTAGAATCGACACCAGGGCCCACAGGGTCTTACCAGCGGGAGGGGATGCCCATTATAAAGTTGGCCCTGGATGAGACCCCTTGGAAGGGAGATGCCATCTTCATACTCCGCCGGGAGCCAGCGGGCATAGCCACGGTTGGACGCTCCATAGTGAGGGTGCTTCCTAGAAGAGGAAGAGAAGGATGTAGGTCTGGGATCTCCCCTCCAGTATGGGTGGAAGCCCTCCCACCACAAAGAAATGCAAGAAGCTCCAGTCCAAACAATCTGCTCACGAAAATCTTGATCTAGCATGACCTCCGTTCCACTCTTCTTGGGTAAAAATGCATATTAGAACTAAGCTGAATTCCAGATTACACATTTCTTTGAAGACTGCTGTTTGCTTATGGATTTAACTGATTGCAATTGTTTCCTTTTCATCCCACGTTTCTGTTACAGAATATATTTTTCTCCTCTTACCTCCCCATCCCTTTTTCCTTTTATGGCACCTCCTTTTTGCATTATCAGCTTGCAAGTAGCAACTGTCACATTTTTATGTATATAATCTGTTCTGGAAGCCTTTGGATCTCTGACAGTGTACCGCTCCACTGTAACTGCAGGGCAGGGGGGCTTAAAATTACAGCTATATTTCATATTGTCCCTTATTGAGTTACAACGGTAACTAACTTAGGCCATTTCCACGCTACACTGCTATAGTGCTATTATTCCACTTTCAACACCCTATGGACTCCTGGGGTTTGCAGTTTAGGGAGGGGTCTTTAGAATTCTCAGCCAGAGAGTGAGTCCCTGGACCTCAGTAAATTACAAACCCCAGAATCACACAGGATGTTGAAAGTGGAATAATAGCACTGTAACAGTGGCCATTTCCGCACTAGAGTTTTATAGCACTATGATTCCACTTTCAACATCCTACGGAATCCGAGGGTTTGCAGTTTTGGGAGGGCCCAGCCAGTTGAAAGTGGAATGTTGGAAAGTGCAATCATAGTGCTATGAAACTCTAGTGCAGAAATGGCTTTAGTTATACATGGAAAACACCCAGACTGTAAACATGATCTGTTGGTCTGTCTTTCCACATCATGGCAAGTTCATGATGAACCTTAATTAGTTTGCTTTGTCCAGTTAAGAACTGCAGTTCTTTTTGTCACGAATTAGCTTGCTTTGTCCAGCTGATGGCCTCTAGGGCTAGTGAAGTGGAAGTCTGCAAATTCCCAAATCTGGATCCAACAATGTTGAGCTTGCTACCCAAACCTTTTCCTTGCCAGATCAAAGTAGACCTGCACCCATGTTTGGGGTTTTTTGGGGGAGGCACATGGGTGGCCCTCTGTCCAGCTGAGCAGTTGGACTTATGAGCCTTCCTCTCCACACACCTTTATGGCCAGCAATCGCATTCATGGATTGCAATCCCTACCGGTTGTTGCATTCCCCGGTGATGGTCCGGTATGGGCTGTTTTCTGGGCAGGTGATGGGGCGGATCAGGTAGTCACAGCCAGTCACCCTGGAGATGGTTTCCTTTTGCTTGCTGGTGAGGACATCTAAATGAGACATCAGTGCAAAACAAATATTGGGTGTTTCCCAATTGCTCTACTTTTGGGGAGGTGCAACGTTTAAGGAGAGGAGAAGGAGGAAGAATCTAGAACAGGCCGTCTGGCTCGACTTCCGAGGCATTGTGGATTTTAGCCTTTGGCCAAGAAAAAAGAAACCAAGGAGAAATCGCCCCCTCAGGCTCACATATGGATAGGTATATGAGAGAGCCGCGTGATGGTCTGAACACTGGATTCTAGCCCTGGAGACCAGGGTTTGATTCCCTGCTGAGCCCTGCAAACCCACTGGGTCACACACTCTCAGCCCCAGAAAAACCCATGATAGGTTCACCTTAAGGTCGCCATAAGACATAATTGACTTGAAGGCACACCACAACAAAAATATGTATATGTGGGGGTGTGGGTGTGCTTTCTCAGCACTTAAACCCCATAAATTCTCCTTCTTGAGTCCAAGTTTTGGGGAGAAGGTGCTATATAAAGATTGCTGTTGGTGTTATTATTACCAAAAGAAGAGTAAGCAACTATCCTCTCTTCCACTGACAACCTCACACCAGAACCCTGTGAGGTAGGCTGAAGAGGCTGAGAGGTGGCAATTGGCCCCTGGTCACCAACTGAGTGTGGTTGTAGGCAAATGGAGGATTTGAACTCGTGTCTCCCCACATCTCGTCCAATACTCAAACTGTGACACCGCACTGGTCTGAAGGTGGCCTCCTCAGTGTTCCACAGAAGAAATTTAGTTGGAGAAGTATGGCTCTTGCTATTAATATTAATATCCTTGTATGAATACTATTACTATTAATACATTGTAGTTTATACTTCAAATGACTGGTAGCAACAGGAGGCTTCCATGTCAATAGTGTGGTGAATCTGTTCCGAGTTCTAGTCAGAACTTTAAAGGAGCTGTCTGTGACTTTGAACCCCTACATGAGAACAATTTAGATTCATCGCCTCAGGCATCTCCTTTGAAATTCTGACTATAGCCAGGAACTTCCACGAAAACCACCAGCCACCCCAGCCATTCAAGTTCTGACTAGATGAGTCGTTGGGTTACCCGTGATGTTGAACGGCCTCTGCCATTTTTTTTGCAGCTTCTTCTTCAGGAGGTCCAGCGAGGTGTCCAAATAACTGGCGGCTCGGAGGGCACTCCGGGTGGTGGCCACCGGCTCCTTTAAGTGTTTCAGGAAATCCGAAGGGGTGACGCGGGTCTTGTTGAGGTTCGCTTTGGCTCTGGAAAAAGAAGGGCAGAGGAATGGAGGATGGTGAGGGGGGGGCAAGTGATATTTAGGGAGAGTCCATGAAAGTCCACATTCAAAGGCAGTCCCCCTCAGCCTCCCTTGTACGTGACAGTGTGCCTCCTGGAGAGGCCTTCCCTTCTTCCCCACCAGTTATCTCCAGTCCCAGAGATGCAGCTTAGAAGTTTGCAAAAGCTTCATTCAGGAACAGTAGCGTAACAGCAGCACATTCTGGCCATTGCCAAGACTAAAGACTATTGAATTTGCACTGCCTTTTAAGCAGGAAGATTACAAATTTGCACATGCAAGGTCCCAAATTAAAACATCTCTTTCCCTCTTGTGTCCGTGTTTGTTCTCTTTCTTACCGGGTTCAATATAATAACATTCCTTCATTCCCAAAATACTATTTTCTCCACCCCAAGACAGGTTTGCCTTTGGGTCACCAGAAATCAGAAATGACTCGAAGGCACACAACAACAACATTGTTGGCTTGAACTCTTTCATTTATGGGCCATTTCTCCTTTTTTTCTAGATTGTATATTTATTAGTTTTAAAACAAGCAATCAAATTGACAGACAAGGTGTAAGTCACAGTCAAAGAAATATGCATTTGGAAAGAAAAGAAAGAACAAAAATGGAATCCTAACACATTAAGTTAAAACACTGAGCACTAACTAACCAAAACTCTAATTTGGTAAACTACAAAGAGGCTTTAACTAACCAAAACTCTAACTTGGTAAAGTACAAGTAGGCTTTGACCCTGCAGCCAAACTGTAATTAAAAAAAAAAGAGAGAGAAAAGAGATATAACTAATTATTCCTGCTAGAAATACTCATAATCCTAGCCACAAATGATTGCTACGGGCTTATTTCTCATTGTGACATTGCTGTTGCTTTACTTGGTCTCCTCTGTCTCTCTGCAGATAAAGGATTTGGAGTCTGTGGTGGTTTAAAGGCAGCTGGGATAGAAAGAAAGATCATAGAAGGGTCTCCTAAGGGTCATCAAGTCCAACCCCAACTGGCCAATCCACAGGTTGAGGAAAGAAGGTTCCTGCATCATGCAAAAGAAGCTCACCTCTCCCGGGATAACTTATATGCCTCATCCACCAGCTTCTTGGCTTCGTTAATGCTGTTTAGAAGTTCAGGGCCAGTCAGTTGTTCAGAGTCATCTGCTTCTAAAGAAAGAGACACAAGAGTGGAAGGAGGTCTGTGGTGGGTTGCACTGAAGTTCTGGTGAGCCCAGTCTCCAGTTTCCATCCATGGCCAGCCAAATTCCCAAGGGGAAGAAGGAAAACTTGGTTCCCACAGTCACCTCCCTAGTAGTTGGCATTCCCAGATACACTACTCTTATCTTAAAAGGCTTTCTTTAGCTGCCGCAGCAATATATCAAATAGCAATTTGCTAGATGAACAGCAATTTGCTAGCCCTCTTGGAAGGGAAATTACTTTTTTTTTTTAACTGCTGTTTGTAGAATCCTACAGCCAACATGGCCAGTTCTGAGAGTTGTGGTCCAAAAAGCTAGCTTTTCCAAGTTCAGAGTGTCTCCTCCTGCATGAATTTGACTCTTTTAAACCCATCTGAGCTATCCCCATCAATACACTCTCCAGAATAATTCTGCAGAGAAATCCATATTTATTATCCTCCTGTGATTTTATATTATGGGCTTATCTGACAGGTTAGAGACCGGAGCATTGTCAGAAAATGGAATTGTTTGAAAAGCAGAACCCATAGACTGTACTTTGGGGAGCATGAAGGACTTATGGAAGTTTGCTTGGGACTGACCACACATGCATTGCTTGCAAAGTCTCCCAGCAAACTTAGTGCCTTTTCCCTCCTCTCAGCTCATTTTGCAAGCAGTACATGTGCAAGTGGTCCCAAGTGAGCCTCCGTAGGCAAGAAGAACTGATGAAAGAGCAGAATCCCCCTACAAATTAATTGAACTTTTCCTTAATTTGGAAGTGCTGGAAAAATGAATCAACAGATAACAGAGTGTCGAAAGGTAGGGGCTTCCTGTATTCAGGGTTTTACTAGCCCAGTTCCCTGCACACACTTGGGTCCAAACATTTATGACACACTAGAAACTGGTAAGGAATTAGCTCTGTCCCAGAGGACAAATAACATGAAGCCCTCCTTTGGTCACCTGGATAGTATTCTTAAATGCCCATAGGTGACTACGTGCCATTGACAACTGAGACATGGCACGTCTCATCCATCAGGTTTCCGTAAGTCAAAGCTGACTTGATTGCAATCAACAACAAGTGGAATAGAAATTGGATCCATGGTGTTACCCTCGGAGGAAGACTCGGATGCCGTCTGCCGTGCAAAAGCCACCAAGAGGCTCAACACCACAAAGGTTGCTTTCATCTCTGCAAAGGAAAAAAATAAAGGTGAGGGGAATGGTTGGACAAAATTGCAAAGCATTTCTTGCAGGGAGCGAAATGAGAAACAACATCCCAAGCCTTGCCAAAGCAGTTTTCCGAAAGCCAAAGATGACTTGTCATTTGTAATAAAGACCCTGGTCTCTTCGTCAGTTCTGGAGGGCAAGCCTTTCTGGCTTTCTTTGTCTTAAGTCTCTTGAACAAAGCACAATGTGATAGGCAATTAAGTAAACTTTGCAAGACCTGAGCTTCCTTGCACCAGAACATCCAGCAAAGCTTCTGACTGAGACTCTGTGTTGCAAGTTTGTGTTAGTCTATTCAGCCAGTGGTTTTTTGTTTTTGTTTTGTTTTTTTTGCAAAAATATACTGATTTTTATGCAAATGTCTCAACATTTTGCATAAATTTTTTTTACATCCAACAATGAATTGAATTGCTAGGGGGAAAAAGATCTCTCCTGTCATCATGGGAGAGACAAATATTCTTGTCAAGGGCTAGAAAAATTGCAAGTACTCTTACCAAGGACAGCAATATCCCCTTGTGTCCACACAACAGAAGCCAAGGGCTCCAAATATATCAAGAGGAACCTCACCTTTGCTGATCCGCTCTGCCACTTTCGTGAAGTTTGGCCCATGGCAAGGGCTTTTATAGCCTCAGCAATCAGCAAACATGGGCAGGCGATTCACAGGACAAGGATGGGACAGAACGGTTTAAAATCAGGAAACACAAGACACAACTCTCAAGCTGGCCTGAGCCAAGAGGAAATATTTGCTGGCATCTTCCTTGCTTGAATAGAAGATGCTCACTTCCTCGTTTCTTGGGGCCGAAAGATCGCTTTTGTGACAGGTGGGGAGGCAAAGTTCTGTCCTTCTTAAGTAACCCATTGCATGGGGAAGAGAGCTTGGAAAACTTCCTTTTCTTGGGACTACAACACCCAGAATCCATCAACTGGCCCATTGTTGTGTGACTTCAAGCCATTTACAACTGATGGAGACCCTAAGAGAAACCTATCAGAGGGTGTTCTTGGCACAATTTATTCCTAGGAGGTTTGCCATTGCTTTCTTCTGAGGCTAAGAGAGCTCGACCTGCCAAAGTCACCCAGTGGGTTACTGTAGCTGAGCAGGGATATGAAATTTGTGTCTTCCTGCATAACAGAAAGGGGTTGGACTGGACAGCCTTTGGGGGTCTCTTCTAGCGCTATGATGCCATGATTTTACAAAATCTGGCATCTTGGGGTCTGAGTTCAACACTCAAACAGCGGGACTACCCTGGGTCCAATTTCTTTCTCTCCTCTCTCTCTCTCTCTCTCCTAAGGTTCTCTTGGCAAGATCTCTTCTGAGGGGATTTGCTGTTGCCCTCCTCTGAGGCTGAGAGAGCGTGACTTGCCCAAGACACACTCAGTGGGTTTGCATGGCTGCACAGAGATTTGAACTCTGCTCTCCTAGAGTCCTGGCTGAACACTCAAACTAATAGGCCACACTTTGTGGTTGCTGTTGTTCTTTGCCACAAGAAAGAGAGACGCCCAAGATCATCCACTGCCCTGCCTGGCTCTTGCAAATTCAGGGCAAATGTAGCTTCCCCAGTGGAATCAATGTCCAGTTCTGGGCACCTCAATTCAAGAAGGATGTCGACAAGCTGGAACGTATCCAGAGGAGGGCGAACAAAATGGTGAAGAGTCTGGAAACCATGAAACCCTATGAGGAGTGGCTCAGGGAGCTGGGGATATGTTTAGTCTGCAGAAGAGGGGACATGAGAGCCGTGTTTAAATATTTAAAGGGATGTCATGTTGAGGAGGGAGTGGGCTTGTTTTCTGCTGCTCCAGAGACCAGGACAAGGAGCAATGAATTCAAGCTGCAGGGAAAAGGAGTCTATCTAAACAATAGGAAGAACTTCCTGATTGTCAGAGCTGTCTGGCAGTGGAATCTGCTGCTTGGGAGTGTGATGGATTCTCCTTCTCTGGAGGTTTTTAAGCAGAGGCTGGATGGCCATCTGTTGGGAATGCTTTGATGGGTGTTTCTGCATGGCAGGGGGTTGGACTGGATGACCCCTGGGGTCTCTTCCAACTCTACATTTCTATGATTCTATGAATACACCTGTAGTGTAATCTCTCTTTTTTCTCCACTTCCTTCTACTTTACCAAACATTATCAATTATTTTTTCCAGAAAGTCACATTGTTTCTAAGTACAACAGCGTAGAATACTGGCTTGGCATAGCGGTTTGAACATTGGGCTATGACTGTGGGTTCAAATCCCACCCCCTTCAGACATAGAAACCCACTGAGTGACCTTGGGCCAGTCACATTCTCTCAGCCTCAGAAGGCGGACAAGACAAATTCCCTTCCAAACAAAAAAATCTTAGGGTTGCCATAAGTCGGAAACGACTTGAAGGCACACAAGAACAATGAGCAAACTGGAGCAATGTGATTTAACCAGCGCAATAAGTAATGGTTTCTGGTCATTTTCAAAAGTTACTTTCAAGGAAATTCTAGGAGACATGTTTGACCAAACTTTGTCAAGTTTTTATGCCATAGTCTTTGGATTTTCACCACAAAACTAATAGGAGAGCCAGCATGGTGTCATGGACACTGAGAGACTGGGATTCAAATCCTCCCATCCAGACATAAAAACCCACTGGGTGGCCTTGGGCAAACTCACACTGTCTCAGCCTCAGAGGAAGGTAGAGACAAACTCTCCTCTGAAGAGAAAACCTTGAGGTCACCATAAGACGGAAATGACTTGAAGGCATGCAATGACCCCGTAGGACTTGCGCATCATGCCTTTGCTGACATGTGGCCTGGGCCACATGACCCAGTTTTGGGCAAGGAGGCAAGTTTAAAAGTGCCTCGGTTTTGCCTTTAGCATCCCAGTTACATAATAAGTCTCTTGTTATTGTGTGCCTTCAAGTCATTCCCAACTTATAGCGACACTAAGGCAAAGCTATCATGGGGTTTTCTGGGGCTGAGAGTACGTTGCACGCCCAAGCTCACCCGGTGGGTTTCCATAGCTGAGCAAAGAATTGAACTCTGGTCTCCGGGGTGATAGTACAACATTCAAACCGCAAAGTTTCCACCCCGCTTCCAAACCCTCAGCTAACGATCTTTCCGAGAAGCGGCCCCTCGGTGACCGTGACCGTTCCCCGGCCATAAGGAAGCTTTTCATCACATTAAGCCCGAGGTCAATGAAAGAAGACATTCTCATCTTGATTCTGTTACCTTTATTGGGGTGACTAAGACAAAGTAAATAACGAGGGGAAAACAAAATCAAAGGCAGGGAAGAAAGCCACGGTAGGTTAATATTTGGTTAAACCTAAGCAAATACCCATAAAAGACTCCAATCAATGTCAAAGTATGCAATTCTTATATTGTCATGGTTGTCACTGCAGTGTTCTTCCAGTTTACAGAAGTGGGGTGAAGGGGAAGATTCACACCTGAATTGTTGCTCGCAAAAGAACTGAGTCAATATACCCGCTTGGCTCTTGGAAACGAACCTTCCCAACAAATAGACTTTACATAACTCACAGAACAAAGCTGCTACAGATGTTATTGAACCCAGAAGAGTTATGTCTAATAGAAGGTTCTCTCAGGAACTCCCTTCCCTCATTCTGCGGTTAAACTACAATTGGGTAAGGGCAGGCCAGATCAGGCCCTGGGGCCATTTATGGTCTTCCCAGTGGGCCGTATTTGGCCTACTGGGCTTCCGCAGAGGACACACCCACAGTGTGATGCAGCAGCCAAGAAAGCCAACACAATTCTTGTTTGCATCAATAGGAGTATGGTGTCTAGATCAAGGGAGGTAATGGTGCTACTCGATTCTGCTTTGGTGAGACTTCATCTGGAATCCTGTGTCCAGTTCTGGGCACCAAGATTCAAGAAGGAAATGGACAAGCTGGAACATGTCCAGAAGAGGGCGACCAAAATGGGGAAGGGTCTGGAAACCATGAAGCCCTCTGAGGAGCGGCTTAGGAATCCAGGGATGTTTAGCCTGGAGAAGAAAAGGTTAAGAGGGGACATGATAGCCATGTTTAAATATTTGAAGGGATGTCATGTTGAAGATGGAGCAAGCCTGTCTTCTGCAGCTCCAGAGACTAGGACACTGTGGAGCAATGGATTCAAACTACAGGAAAAGTGATTCCATCTAAACGTCAGGAAGAACTTCCTGAATGCAAGAGCAGTTTGACGGAGGAGTGTGGTGGAGTCTCCTTCTTTGGAAATTTTTAAAAAGAGGCTGGATGGCTGTTTGCTGGGAGTGCTTTGATGTGTATTCCTGTATGGCAAGAGGGGGTTGGACTCAATGGCCATTGTGGTCTCTTCCGACTCTGTGATTGAAATGCATTTTCTAAGACTTTGTTACTAATGTGGAAAATATTAAGTGCAAAATATGCTGGTTTTATGGACTCCATCCCCTTTTAAGGCTATAAAAATGATGAATTTAGTTTAGTAGGACCACATCCATATTTTATTCTAGTTTTTGGATTTCGCTTGAGTTTTGGCAATGTTTTGTATCCCCCTCTTTGACAGAGAGTACGAATTGCCTCTCCTGATAGCATTTTCCAAACCAGGCACTCATTTTGTGAATATTTTGTTTTTATTTTTTGACCTGCGTGGCCTCCCCAGATTCACGACACTCACTCACCTATGCTTTAAAACACGCAAGCCTCAGTCCAACATCCCTTTAGTGTAGTCTAAATATCCTCAGGTGGGCACATGCCACAAGGCCACCAGGCAACACCCTACAGAACAGCAATGATTGGGTGCCACTGCATACGCAACAATACACACTGCACAATGACAATGCAAAACATAGAATTCCTAACTGCCATGCAAAGCACAGGACGCACAACCACAAAGTAAATAAGCAACCACAATGTGCAATCACATCGCAAAGTGTAGGACGCGCAATCACAATGTAAAGTTTAGGACACACACCCGCAATGCGTGGTGCGCAACTGCAACATACAACGCACAATGAACAACTTGCCGAGACAGGGCATAGAGGAATATGCTGTCTGCACAATCTGGCTATCAACAAAATACGTTTGTTGAGCACTGGTGGTATTCTGGCCTCATATGCACAGTGTTACTTAAGTGTGTGTACATCCCTAAGAGATCTCTGGCCATGAAAGAGGGTAGTTATATTTTACAAAACTCTCATTTCTGGCGTTTCCTGTCAGTCCAGCCCTCTAATGACAGTTGCAAGCAATCATAAAATATGATAAGACAATAAAATTTACACAACAGCACTAGGATTATTTTTTTAAAAAAAAAGATGAACCAACAAAAGGACCATAAATGTTAAGTAAACTCGTGGGAGAAATGTTGATGTTGTTGTTAACTGATATCAAGTCGACTTTGACTTATGGCAACCCCATGGAGAAGAGATTTCCAAGTCCCCTTACCTGCAACCACCCTGCTTCCAAGACAAAATGAAGGGGTCTCGGAGCAAATCATGCCTGAACCCTCCCTAGAAGCCAAGATGACTAAATTGAGGCTGTCCTTTGGCCATATCGTGAGAAGACAGGGCTCCCTGGAAAAGACCATAATGCTTGGGAAGGTGGAAGGCAGTAGGAAAAGAGGAAGACGCCGCATTGCAAATGGATAGACTCAATCTAGGA
The DNA here is from genome assembly GCA_948474755.1 of Ctenosaura bakeri. Taxonomy (NCBI): domain Eukaryota; kingdom Metazoa; phylum Chordata; class Lepidosauria; order Squamata; family Iguanidae; genus Ctenosaura; species Ctenosaura bakeri. The sequence goes on from CAOLHI010001915.1 coordinate 386,901, forward strand.
AGCCACATCCCTGAATCTGCAAGACCTGAACAGGGACGTTTGAGGACAGGGTAACCCGGAGATCGCTCCTCCATACGGTCGCCATAAGTCGAAGTGATGCGGCAGCTAAAAAAGTCAATGTGATTCTGGGCTGCCTCAATAGGAGAGTAGAGTCTAGGTAAGTGATGGCCCCTCTCTACTCTGCTGTGCCAGTTCTCAAGTTAAATAGCCTCCTGGATGAAATTAATTAGGCCATAGGCTTCAATAAAAAGTCAGATTTTAGCCTGGCACCTAAACAAAGTGAGTGTTGGTGCCAGTCAGGAATCCAGGGGGACGATTTTCCACAGTTGGGGTGCCACAGCTTAGAAAGCCCTGCTCCTATGTCCTAACACGGTGGGCCTTTCCGCACCGCACTGTGATAGTGCTATTATTCCACTTTCCACCTCCTGTGGAATTCTGGGGTTTGTAGTTTTTACTGAGGCCAAAGAGCAATCTGGCTAAGAATTCTAAATGCTCTTCCCTAAACTGCAAGCCCCAGCAGTCCACAGGATGCTGAAAGCGGAATAATAGCACTATAACAGTGTAGGGCAGAAATGGCTGCTGTCTTCAATCTTGGCAAAGGACAACTAAATTACCTACCAAATGACCATATATTATTTACCAAAGCCAGATGTAAAGCTTTCCCTTTGGAATTGCATTATGACAGGGGTGTCCTTCTCTTTGAGCCTTTCTTCTTGTGGTTCCTAGGAGGCTGAAACTATGTCGCACAATTTTTTAAGACAATTTTGCCTTGTGGTTTTTATAACCAGGCTCACCAACAGTTCATTAATCCATCACTAAAGAAATGTACCAGCTCAATCGGGATAAGTCTTATGTTCAAGTTCCATTAAAGGACAGATGCTCTATTGGTTGTTGGTGAACTTGTTGGTTGCCAAGTTTCTGAGATAAGAGAGAAGGCAACTCCTTCGTATCAAGAATGCTCACAACTGATATGACTATTCTTGTGTTTATGTTCTGCTAAATTTCCCACTATTTCTTTTATTTAATAAGGCAAAATTTTGTTCTGATTGTCCTATTGGGTGTATGGGCTGCAATAAACTAGGGCCTTTCCATACCACACAACTATTGCACTATGATTCCACTTGAACTACCATGGCTGCCACCTAAGGAATCCTGGGATTTGTAATCTTGGGAGGTACTGGAGCAATCTGGCTGAAGATTCTAAATATCCCGCCCTAAACTGCAGATTCCATGATTCCATAAAACAGATTGTGTCAGTTAAAGTGGAATCATAGTGCAATAGTAGTGTAGTGAGGAAAGGCCCCTAAACCTGATCTCATCCAACGTTCCCGGCCGGGCAAAAATCTGGCCTTTAAAGCTTTCCGGAGAGGTGGCCAACCGAGCTACGCTTTAAAACCATCCAGTTTGCAGAACTTCTCTGACTGTTACTATTTCTGTTAATTTCTAAAAGAAGGAAACTGAATTTGGATTATCCGCTGGGGGTTTTATCTTTGCTGGGGTTTTTTAATTTCCTTATATGATGATATCACTTTGGCACGTTGCATAGATAAATTCTTTCCCCTTATCACGGAGAGGAAGGAACAAATGGCATTATTAGACACTAGACGGGGCCTGATTCTTTCTGACCGAAAGGACACGCCTGTGTCAATAACTGTGTTTCAGGAAGTGTGTGGTAGAAAATTAAAAAATAATTGTGCTCAAATAATGATAAGGCTAAAGCGATTGCCTTTAATCACAAATTTCACAATCAACTTTTACCATTCTCGGGAACCAGAACAAGGAAAGAAACAATATTGCTCTGTTTTTTTGCAGCTTTTAATGTTTTAGTTCCTGGTTTTATTTTTTTATGTTTGGGAATCATACTCCAAGCAACACAAGGCTTCTATGCTGGGACCAATGAATCTGCTCTGGGTTTCAATCCAAACTTCAATGGCAATATCCAAGAACCTGAATCCTGCCCTTGGTATAGTTACATATAAATTTCAGATAGCTAGATAATTACAGATATTAATGCCACTTCTTTGGAAGCACTTCAGAGGGGGTTTTATGGTCATTTCTGGCCCGAAAAAAGGGATGTTTGGGGAATCTGGAAGGGGCCATGGGCCAAAAGAGAGAGAGAGAGAGATTTTAGGAGACCCACCTCTGATTTGCCTGGTGGCAGTTTTATGCTGCTGAAGCTCTTAGGAAGATTGGCTGGGATGGTAGAATTTCCATGTGGGGAAAAAAATATCTACCTGAAGATCAAATGCTTCAAGCCAAAGGCAATTCAAACCAATTCAAGTCAAAGGCATTTAAACTTAGAAAAGCCACTTCTTTGTGCCACAATGCACAGACTTTGCAAAACACCCACTCCTTTTTTTGGCCAGGAAAATGGTCTTGATTGTGGGCACGGAAACTGGGATTTGCAACACCCGTAGAATTCTACATCTCTCCCTAGACTAACCCCCCCTAGCAAAGCTGACATTTCAAGCGCTTTAGTCTGGGGAGAGACGTAGAATTCTCTCATGCATTCCTCTGTACTTGAGTACTAGAGCTCTCATGCATAGTATTCTAAGTACCTCCCCAAACTACAAATCGCCTCTACTGGAAGGAACCATGGCAGTTGCAATAGTGTCACAGTACAGAGAAAAACAACGGTGTGGCAAACAAGAGAAATCTTTCTTGTTGACTATTTGGGACTGGAGCAAGACTTTCATGGAAAGAACAGGGTGGGGAGAGAAACCGTTGAGAGTGAACCGTAACAAGTCCAAGAAAGACAAAAGGCGAAGGACAGCTTCTTCTTCCAATCCTGCAAGAGGAAGTATTTTGGCACCTTTGCCAGGGGCCAAGAGGGCAGTGAGCCAACCTGGTATTAGAAGGGGATTAGGCCACAGGAATTAGCCCCGCAGGCCTGGGTTATTCTTAGCCATGGCACAGAAAGGCCAAGAGGGAGCGGATAGCCTTCGGCAGGCCCAGTTTGGGGGTTTATTAGAGGAGTTTTGCCTTGCCACAGTTGCAAACAGAATGCCAAAGGCCATGAGGAGCCCAGTAAAGTGTGGGAAATTTCAGGAACAGGGCACTGAATCTGGCCACCCAAGATGAGAAATCTGGCCCAGGGGGAGCTATATCCTGGCTGCATAGCTGACATATCCAGTCCACCCAGACTTCCCCCAAAAACCACACACACACCCTTCCCATGATACCATTACTGGGGTGTCTCAAAATGTGGTGTGGTTTCTCCCTCCATTTGAAATGGTAGACATGCCTCTCCAAGGGCTCAGCTCTTGGTTTTAAGCTGAACTATGGCTGGGCTTTTGGTCCCTACTGCTTCCGTCTTTGGGGCAAATTGGGGCGAGGGCAAAAAGAGATACAGAAAGGACCAACCACCAGATACATTAAAGGCACAAAGAAACAAACAGAAAGAAATTGGGGCAGGGGAATTCTACACTCCACACATGCTCAGAAGTTTATCATGGCTTCCAGTCTTCCAGAGTGGAGCTTGCTGCTCTATCTGCCAAAGGACAAGCTGAAAGAACAAAATAACCTGAGAACCAGAGTTAGCCAAGAAAAAAATTATTCTCAAAATACAGGTTTCCCCCAATTACAGACCAGAGCACTGTCAGAAAGCAGAAATGGTCAAAATAGGGAGCTAGGAATGTTTAGCCTGACGAAAAGAAGGTGACATGATAGCCATGTTCATATATTTGAAGGGGTGTCATGATAAGATGAAGTAAGCTCGTTTTCTGCTGCTCCAGAGACTAGGACATGGAGCAACGGATTCAAACTTCAGGAACAGAGATTCCACGTAAACCCGAGGAAGAACTTCCTGAGGGTAAGAGTGGTTTGACAGTGGAATACGCTGCTGTCCGGGAATACGATGAAATCCCCTTCTTTGGAGGTGTTTAAACAGAAGCTGGACAACCATTTGCTGGGGGTGCATTGACTGTGTCTTCCTGCCTGGCAGAATGGAGCTTGACTGGATGGCCCTTGGGGTCTCTTCCAACCCTATGATTCTATGAAAATATGGAATGCATCTACTGTAGGGAACGTGAAGGACCTTGAGAGGCTTGCTTGGGACTGATGGACTGCGTATGCTGCTCGCAAAGTCTCAGCTGGCTTGGCTTCCTTTTTATCTCTCCGAGCTCACTTTGCAAGCAGTGCATGCGCGGTCCCAAGTGAGCCTCTGTAGGCAAGAACAACTGATGGGAGCCCACTGTTTCCCACAATACAGACAAGTTCCATTAATTTGAGCAGGGGATATGCTCTTTCCGTAGGCTTGACTTGGTGGGAACGCACGCACAAGCCGTCCTCTGTAGGGAAGAGGAAATGACAAAAAAGCAGACCCCACACTGAATTAATGGATCTTGTCCTTCATTTTGGAAACACTGAAAGCATGAATCATCAGATAAGGGGGAGTCAAAGGGTGGGGGGTTCCTATAACCTTGTGAGGATGCTCTGATCCTGCCATATGTAAGCACCGGCATGTGTTAGAGTACAAATGCAGAAGAATCAATAGGACAGGGTCTGCCGAGCGCTAATACATATCCATTGCTAATTATGACCTGCAACAATTTATCTGGCTGCAACATTTAAAGTATCGCTTTATGGGAACACTTAGACAGGAGATATGGATTTGGCTAGGCTCCCGTGATGAAAGATATGTCAATATTGAGAGCCTGGGAAAATCCTGGCACTGGCGGGGAGATGTGAGATGTAAATCTTTCAACCAATTTTTGATATGCAGGCCAAAATTTGTACAGAAGGTATAAAATCTGTAATCAGCCCCAATGCTGTAGTCTCAGCAACATTTTATTAAAGTCGCTTGCTTGGCTGAATAAATGCTTCTGTTTTCAAACTCTGAGCAAAGGGCTTGAGAACAAGTGAGCCAGGACACATCAATCCAGCAGAACCCTGTTTCTCCCTCCAGCAAAAGCCAGTTGATGCTCAGAGTGAAACCCATGCCATCAAGAGCTTCAGGATTCGAACAGAGAGCCTGACTTTGAATAGGTATCCTTTGGTCCTCATCTCAGTTCCCAGCTGCATGCGAAACCCCGCGTTCCTTGTTCCTTGTCATTTTCTAGGTTTCACAATCCCGTGGGAACGATGAAGTCCCCAGGCGACACGAGAGGAACCAGATTATCTTTCTCCCCCTCCTTCTGCAATAAATAATCCAACTTTGTGTTTTAGTAGCCAACGGATGGGAGAGGAAGGCACCTTGGAGACAATGGAGACTCTCATCGGGATGAGTCATGGAGGTAAACCAGGAAATGGGGACAGAAAACTCCCCCCAAAATTGATCTATTTAGGGCAACCCTCCCTAGACTTTGAATTAGGGCAGCCTTTACCTGATTTATGGAACTCGTTTGACCAGAAATGGCCGGCTTGTTTTTAGAAAAAGAAGAAAATAATAATTAAAATGCCCATTTAAAGCTACAAAAATGTGTAGCTCCAAGGCCAGCTCTACCATGAGTTAACAGCCTCGGGTAGCAGATTCTGGAGGGAGGAAACTGTCTTTTCTATTCCTCTTGCACCCCTGGACTTTCTCCTCTTTTGGGGATGCTACCTGGCTTGTGCTGTACCCTCTTATGAGGTCTGGCAGGGCTCAAATACAGCCAACATGAACCGCTTCCAGAAGGGTTCCCATACAAGAAGCAGGAAACTCCAGGCAGAGAACCAAACGGAGAGTGCCTGGCCTCTCAACTAAAGCCGGAATGAGAAGCTCTGAGACTAACCCACGAGTGGATGAGGAATTATCGCACATCTTGGTTTTTCAATACAATATCTATTTTTGGTTAGGGCTATTCAACTGAGAAGATGTTTTATTGAGGGTCGCATGTAAAGCTGATGAACTTATCTAAACATATGCTGGTTCTGTATTTTATTACCTTTTAGTCTATTATAAGACAATAACTTATTACTATTAATTTAATTAATATAATATATGTCATTCTATTTTGTCTAACTTATCTTGTCCCATGACATTTTATACATTATGCATCCTATGTATTGTGTTTTTTTACATTTTATCATGTTTGATATGTTCAATTGACCAGTCAATAAACTTTTAAGTAACTAACTCTTATGAGGTCTGACACCCTTGGATGTGAGGGAGTTGATTCCTTTACCAAAACTTTCAACCACTATCCCAGTGGGCTTCTGGATGTGGAACAGGGCCAATGGCCACTATCTTGCCCTTTGCCTCAGGTAGCCAAATGACTTGGGCTAGCCCTTTTCAGGGTATCAATAGGATTGTTATTTTCAGCAGGAGCTGGTAGAGCTTGGGAAAGTTCCGTTATTAGAATACAACTCCCAGAATCCCCTAACCATCTCTGTCAGTTGGTGGGGCAAAGATGCCTTCCAATTCCACTGGACGGCAAGTTTTCTCCTCTGTGCGGCTATTGAGGTATTGAGAGTTCTAGAACTGGAGGGTTGGTTGGCACAGAACGCTGGGTGTTGCAGTTTGGCAAGATGGAGAGGGGCACAAAGGAACAGACCAACCCTAGCTGGGAAAATTCAACAGGGGATGAGAAACCTAGATCCCTCCAGACGTCAAATGAAGTAAAACTCCAGTCATCTCTCACTACCGTCTCATCTGACGACAGCTGATGGGAGTTGTGATCCCAGCAGCACATCAAGGTCCATATCCTGGAATTTCCTCATCTTTGCACTTTAAGGCTTTTCCTATGTTGTGACCAAGGCAGTAGTGGCCGGCTGCTCCCGTGTCAATGGGACATGGAAGCCACTCCAGGTTTTACATCGCTTTGAAGAACACTCCAAAGTGCTGAACCTAATTAGAAATAGGTCAGCTTTGCTCTCCTTGGTGTGTAATGCTGTTCAATGTTTGCAAATGGGCTTTACTGTGTTGTATAGGGGGATGTTGTGGGGGGTCAGGTGAGAAACAGTGTGTTGGGAACAAGGGAACACTATTTTAATGATCTTTGATCAGGACGAACAGACACAGCTGCAAGGTCATACCATTGGCAGGTGGGATGAGAATCTGGGAAAATAACTGTTTTAATTAGCTCGAAATAGAAGGCTAGAGTGTGCTAATTTGTAATGTTACAGCTTAGAAGGTACTGCAAATCCAATAGTTCTTTAGTCCTGGCAATTGCCAAAATGCACTACTGTTTCTTCGCTGTTCTGAATAAAGCTTTTGAGCCCTCTAAGCCTGTTCTCTGAACTCAAAGCTAGCCAGTACACGATAGTTCAGCACCCTGGAGAATTCCCTTTAGCCTGCGTTAACCCGGGGTGGCTATTGGAGCCAGGTCAGTGGAACAGTGAATCCACTCCAGGATTTAATTTAGGCTTTAAAGTAGTTTTCCAAGGTCTTCCTAAATCACTTCAGCACCATGGAGAGCTCTTTTTAAATCCTGCAATGGAATGGATTCACTGCCCCGCTGACATGGGAGCTCCTGACCATCCCTGGTCCAAGTCTGTGTGCATGTTTCATATGGGCAAGTTACAGATCAATCCTTTGCTGATTTTCTGTCCGCCATCCTCTGCAAAGGGTCCAGTAATTGTTCTCTCCGTTCCAGCTGTGCTCCAAGAAATGCCCATTTTATATTCTTACACTTTGATCTTTTTCTTCTGCTGGCTCAAACAACCCAAATTTGTTTTTTTCCTCATAAAAAGCGTCTCTAACTGCCACCTGTGCAAATATGACAATTCCCAGCATTGTTTTTTCCTTGCACTTTGTTAATAATTGACAAAGATACATAAAATGAAGGAGAAGAAAGCAAAGGGTTGTTTCTTGAGCACATTGTCTCCCCCCCGAAAAAAAAAACTTTTAAGCCTAGAAATAGAGGGGGAGGTCTTCCTAAAAACCACTCTCCCCAACCGTCAAACTAGAGGTTAGGTGAAGACCTCAAAGACTTTTAAAGTTGTATAACAGAAATATAAGGAGATATTATTGTCTACCTCCAGGTTGTTTCTGACTTAGGACAACCCTAAGGTGAACCTATCATGGGGTTTTCTAGGGCTGAGTGTGTGTGTTGCACCCAAGGTCACATAGTGGTGACCTTGGGTGCATCACACACTCAGCCAGTGGGTTTCTGTGGCCAAGCAGGGAATCAAACCCTGGTCTCCAAGTTTGGAATCCAACACTTATATCATTACACCAGACTGGTTCTTCCACATGACATCCCCTCAAATATTTAAACATGGCTCTCATGTTGTCTCTTAAACTTTCCTTCTCCAGGCTAAACATCCACAGCTCCCTAAGAAACTCCTCAAAGGGCTTTATGGTTTCTGATTTTGGTTGTCATCCTCCGGACACCTTCCAACTTGCAAACACCTTTCCTGAACTGTGGTGCCCAGAACTGGACACAGGATTATTCCAGATGACCAAAGCAAAATAGAGAGGGACCATCAATCCCCTTGATCTGGGCATTAGACTCCTATTGATGCAGCCTAGATGAATGCATAACACTTAACAATATGCCCAGTGGGCACCCCGATATCTCTGGCTTTGGCCCAAGAAATCTCAGAACCCGGGAAGCTTCTAAATTGGCAACTCAATTTAAGAAAGAAGAGTCCAGTCTCATCCGGAGCTTTTCAAAGTTAGTGTTTTCTTTTGATCACAGAAGCTTATTCCATTGCACAGATAGAAAAGAAGTTTTTTAAAAAAGGCATTTAAAACACACACACAGAAAAAGAGAGAGACGCAAATACAGACAGACAAGCAGCATCCCAATACTCCCGGGTTAATGCTGCTGAAAGGAATCAACGGCCCAGCTGGTCCGAGTCCACCGCAACCTGGCTGCACGCCTCTGGAGATTCAGACGGGAGAGGCCCCCAGATCGGCGTTGCGCCTCCCGCATGTTCCGTGCCATGGCGTCGTAGTAGTTGAAGATCGCCTGGTCCCTGCAATAAAGAAGCATAAGAGTATTACCGGAAAGGAAGCTGATATATACTGCATCAGCCTTGCCCAGCACAGGCTCATTCAGAAGTGCTGGACTACAGTTCCCACCATCCCCCAGCCAATACAAAAACAGAAATCTGGGGAAGGAGGCATAATGGCGTCATTCCTCAGTCAGCCTTCCATCAGGCACAGGCGTTCCAGAACTGGTTACGAAGCCTCTGGGGGTTTCCTTTTTCCAGTTTGCTGTTTTTTATTTGTGCTTTCAAGTTGTTTCCAACTAACACGACAACCCTAAGGCAAACTTATCACAGGGTTTTCTTGGCCAGATTTCTTCAGAGGGTTTGCCTTTCTCTGGGGCTGTGAGAGTGTGACCTGGCGGCAGTGGGCTGGAGCATTCCTAGCAGAGGAGAGCTCATTTAAAGTTCAGACAAAATCCCGGAACAGATTCACCCACCGCATTTGACGTGGGAGCCGCCAGCGGCCACTGGCTGGGTCTCACCTTCTCTTTAAAAAGGGACTAGCTGGAAAAAATGAGAAAGAGCAGTCATTTCCTAAATGTGTGCTTCACAAGCCCTGCCATTGGCTGAATTGCTATGATGTCACAGCATGAAAGTCCAATTGGATTAACCGGGAGGTGTCAGCAATCGAAACCCAAAAAGCCATTCAAGATTTCAACATTTTGCACAGGCAAAATCCAAGCCAAAGAGAGTCAAGAGGCTGTTTTTGGAAGGGAAGCAGATTGTGGAGGCAAGGAAAACTGGAGACTCCATGAACCAAGGTGTGGCACCAAGGACCAATTTTTAATGGTTGACGTCCATTTCTACTTTTTGAAAAATTATTAAACAATGCAATGGCTCTACAACCTATTTAAAAAGTGGAGTCTTGCTTCTGGAGGCTTCCACAAGAGAGAAACTAAGCTGCCACCAAGGGGAAAAAAGCAGCAGTCCAGGACATCTGGAGGGATCGAGGGTGACAAAAACCAGGGTTGGTGGGCACATGTGGCCCCTGTGCCCCGGCTGGGCGACCCGTCTGTACCGAAACAGACGGACTGGTTGGAAAGCAGCCCAATTTCTGGGTGCCTTTTCCTTGTCAAAGACCCCATCCTCATCTTCCCCTTCCCCCAAGAATTTCAAGCATTTTTCATGGATTTTTAGTTTCACAGAGCATTTATTCATGCAAAAACACTGCCGCAGAAAAAGACAATCGGGAGCAGTAAGGGAAGACAGTCGATGCTGTGCTACAAAACTTCCGTTAATCCAGGCACTGGGCAGGGATGCTGTTAGTGAATATGTAAAAACTGGGGTTGCAAAATAGCTTTTCTTTAAGCCAGGGCTGAGAAAAGGTCCTTTTGCAGGGAGGAGATTCCAAGTCCCAGAATCCTGTGCTGGCTGGGAGAATTCTGGGAATTGAGGTCCACCAGATGGAGTCCTTTTCCCTTCAAGCACTTACCTGACTCTCCAAGGGCTGATGGATTCCAACTCCCCTTACTCCTGCAATGTAAGGGGATGGTGGGAGCTGCAGTCCACCACCATCCGGAGGACTGTGGGTTCGGCACCAGCACCACCCACCCAGCTTTATTCCCAGGTCTCAATCCAATAGAGCATTACTCCTGACAGAGGGGCTAGGTGGAATTATATCTCACTGAAAGATAAATTCCTTCCAATGCAGGAAATTCTTTCCCCAAAACTGGAGAATTTGCACCCACATCTTCCCTCAAAAACGAGAGGCCCCGAGATCTGGCTGCTCTAGTAGGATCTTGGACATTGGGTCCAACTTCAGCAGGGTCCAGAAAACGTCAGTGGGCATACAGATATTAATTTCCGTAACGGTCATCACAGAAAACCAGGAGAGCGAGGGGTAAAAAGGTTTGAGTTTCACATGCACGTCATCCTGGTTAAATAGCTGTGGGGACGATGGGGTCTTTTTTTTCCCATGCAGGTAGTGTGTGTGTTAGAGTATTTCCAAGCAGTTAAAGCCAAGAGAGAGAGAGAAAGAGAGCAAACACTTTATTTGTTTGTTACCTGGAGGGCTTTTTAATCTTCAGTTACGAATGAGAGAAACTTTCATGTCGCTGGCAGACGAAGGAGAACGTTGGGAGTCAATGTTTTATGAGATGAAACGGCAACAAGATTTTGAAACAGGTTTTTTAAAATGTAAATGAAAAATTGATGGTTGAAGGAAGGCTGCTTAAGCCCGGCTCGCTCGAATCAAGGATGGGAGTCGTGCAGCCTTCCAGATGTTGGTGGGCTACAACTCCCATCATCCTCACCATTGACCATACTGGCTGATGGGAAATTTGGTCCCCGTTGCTGATTTAAAGACAGAGCATTGCGGTGGTCTCAGTCCTATTTGTTAGTCCAGACTGAAGCAGACCCATTAAATCGGGGAGGGAAGCTGTGAAAATCTAGGGGCTACAATAGCACCGCATGAGACTTTCGGGGGGTGCACACACCTGTGCTGCAAAAAAGGTTTTGAAAGAATTGACCCCAAATGCTCTCCAGGAAGCATTTTCTTTGTGCTTTGATACCCCCCCCGGGCCATTTGAGGTCAAAAAGGAGAGTTTTTTCATGGCAGGAAGTGAGTGGGAGTCCCTTCCTGTTCCAAAAAAGGCTTCTCCTGGGCCTGAATTGGCCTTGGGGCCAAAAACATTGTGAAAACATCTCTGTGGCTCCTAGAGGGCATTTGGGGCAAAAAAAAAAAAAGAAATTTTTTGGACCCCTGGGGATCACAAAAACAGCCCCATGAGCTACCCTTTGCCAACACTGCATGAAATCATCTGTTGCTTGGTGGGTCAAAGAGGATGTAAAACCCTGTGATTCAATGGGTCTACTCTAGTAACAAATAGAATTTGTTGTGTGCCTTCAAGTTGTTTCCAACTTAAGGTGACCCTATCATGGGGTTTTGGGGGGCTGAGAGAGTGTGATGTGCCCAAGGTCACCCAGTGGATTTCCATGGCTGAGCAGGAAATTAAACTCTGGTCTCCAGTCTTGTAGGCCAGTGCTCTAACCACTACGCAACACTGCCAAATACAAGCCCCAGTTCCCCACTTGATAGTGTCTTTTATATAGTCTGTGGGGCCAGGAATTCTTCAGGCCTTGTTGGTCCTGTACTTGTGGGTTCCTTGATATGCCTTCCACAGACTCCCATATTTTCTCCTGCCTCATCTTACCTGCAAAGCAATTTGGCAGAATCTCTAAAACTAATTCAGGAGTCCACAACTTTGGCAAATGCAGAGGCTTTGAGACCTTGTTGGAGTGCAGCTCCTAGTGATCCTCACCACTGGCCAGGCTGACCACGGCAGATGGGATCTGCAGTCCGAGCCCACCTGAAAGGCCACTTTGGCTCTGGAGAATTGCTGCTCCTTGGAGGCATTTTGGAGGAACACCCTTCTCCTTTTACTAAGAAATCGTTTTTACCTCTTAAGCAGGCGTGGGATGTTTGGGTGTTTCAAAAATAGGCATAGAGGATCATGGTGTGGCCCAGGTTTTACCCTTTTGCAATTGGCAACTGCCTTTATCCAGACAGGACTTAGTTGCCTTCCACAACAATGGCATTATGACTCCACTTTAACTGCCAGGGAAGCCTGGGATTTGTAGTTTGGCGAGGTTATTTTGAATTCTCAGCCAGAGGCCCCCCCAAATTAGAAATCCCAGATTCATCCACAGGATGCAGCCATGGCATTTAAAGCTGAATCACAGAACTCTTGTTGTGTAGGGCAAAAGGGGAGCTCTCTCTGCAACAGTTTTCAAGAATGGTACCCAAACCCAGAACCAAGGTGTTTGGAGAGCCCTACAAACACACACAGAGCCAAACCTTCTAAACTCACCTCTCCTCTCGGACGATGATGTCGTTAAAGGCCTGAGAGAGACGCTTGAGCCGGCGAATGCCGCTGGAGACCCTCTCCAAATCGCAATCGAACTGTCTGCTACGGGGAAAGAAGGAAGGAAGCCGCTAGAGAACCGGGATACAGATGGACAGATGAGGATTTGGGGGAGAAACTGAAGAATTTAGGTGGAATCTCCCTGGTGAGGAGTGTATCTGCACTGTAGAATTATAGCAGTTTGATAGAAGAAGTTCAAATGTTGTAGCTCCATCGCATGGGATCACAGAGTCTGGAGAGGTAGTGAGCCTGCGAAAAAGCTCTACAGCCTCACCAAATTATAGATCTCAGGATTCTGTAAGATGGAGCCAAAACAATTAAAGCAGTGTCAGACTGCTATAATTCTGTAGTATGGATAGCCCTATTTGTTTACCCAAGTGGGGACTTTTTGTCTGTTTTTTCAGATCTTGCAATACATTTTTTCTGGAATAGCTCACGTCTCGTTCGTCCACTACTTGTTATGTATCAGACATGAGGATGGAGAGAGAGACCAAGGACTGGGGAAATAGTGCAACTCCACACTTCCTGCCACTGCACAGACCCTCAGCCTCTCTCTTTCTCCTTGGATCTGAAGAACAAAAAAGCAAGAGTTCTGCAGTCAACGCCTCCAAGACAGAACCAGGCATCTGGTGGCCAAAAGTTTCAGTTTTTGGAAGTTTTCAGATTTTGGCTTTCCAGATAAGGGAGGCTCAACCTACATATGGTTTTAAACTTCTAGCTTTTAAACCTCTTATCTTCTTTAATATTATTTTTTAATCTTGTTCCAATTATTTACAGTTTTGATCTGGAAATGTTTTAAATCTGTTCATATTGTATCATCTATCTATCTTATCCTATACACACACACACACACACACACACACATATGATTATATTATATATACATATATGTGTGTGTGTGTGCGCGTATACACACATACATATTGATACACACACACACACATATATATATATACGTGTGTGTGTGTATATACATGTATCCATATATATACACACATACAGACATGTATATGATATATAATATGTCATATATATTAATGGGTATATGGATAATGGATATGTAAATATTATTAGACATATGTGACTATTGGATATATGGGATATTGATTGTATGAAACAGAATAATACATAAAAATCAATAAAAATTATGATAAAAAAATAAATCTGTTCATACTGTAAGCCGCCCTGAGCTCCCCTGATAAAGGTCTGGATACAAATATTCTAATTGACCAATTAATTAAACAGAGAGAGCATTTAGTGCTACCCACGTTCTTTGGTTGATGGAAACGGGAGAACTGTACGGGCTTCTCAGGGCCGCCGTCCTCACGGACCTTCGAAGCGGGAGGAGGTCTTTCCGAATCCCACAGGAGCCCAGGCGAAAGGGAGACCCCTCACCAGTGGGGGACACCATCCGGGTGCACGAGGCCGGGGTGGAGACAGCAGCAAGCCTCCCACTCTTCCGGCGAGGGGTCCGTGGTGCCACGGTGCGCGTTTTGGCCAAACCTTGTACGCTGCCGGATGGGAGTTTGGCCAAAGAAGTTACCAAAGTGCGAGCCGGGCCGTGACAAGTGTCCTGGATTTTCTGAAATGTAGAAACAAGCCCATCTTTAAGACCCAGATATATACCTCAAACCCATTTTCTGCATTTTTAGGGCCACATTCCCCTAATGCAAAATTTAAGATTTGCTTTCAAAAATGCAAGCAAAAACACATATGCCCGCCTCTTGCTTTGCAAGAGAATGATCACTTCTAAAGGTTTTCTTTAGCTGGATTTTTTTTTTCCAGGGGGAAAAAGGAGATTCCAGGAGCTCAAGTTGGTAAGAGTCACGTCCCTTACCTGTGACACTGTTCCAAAAACGTTTTTGGCCGTCCGCTTGAGTGTCCGCAGGTTCTGCCTTCTCTCCTTGGCTTCCAGGCTCTCCCAGGATGGATTCTCATCAATGTTTATTTCAACATCCCTCAGAGGCATCCGTTTTCGGAGGGACCGTCTCAGGTTGAGAGAAGATTTCTTCCGGAACCGGTCCGGTATGGGACTCTCATCCAAGTTCGAAAGGATCTGATGCTGACGCCAGCTGATGGCCGACTCCACACTCCGGAGCACGGATGCCATACCGTTCCGTTGCCTTTTTCAAAAAGGAAAATTATCTGAAGCTCATTTGGGTTTCTAGTCCAGAAGATCACAAGATGGACAAACCAGGTTTTTGTTTGGGGACATCACAAGACAGCCTGTTCTAGTCCGTGGGAGAGAGACAGCTTCCAAACCAGTGCAGGTGACAAATGCACTCTGGGTTTTAGTCTGAACTTTAAAGGCACTCTCCACAGTGCTGAAGGCTAGTCCTAAATTGGTTCAGTTCTTTGGAGAGCAGCTTCAAGGGCAGTCAGATCCTGGAATGGGTTTGTCACCACACTCTCAAAGTCATTAATAGTGCCACAATTCGGGGCATTAATTAATTTTACCTTTTCTGCATTATTGTTGGTTCTGATTGCATATGTTTTAAAATGAACTGTTAATCAACATACAAAAGCAACAATATAGTTTTACCGCACACACAAATGGTTAGCATTCAAAAGCAGCAATATAATTTTAACACCCAAACACACAGTCAACATACAAAAGCAACAATATAATTTTAACACACACACACAGAGCTGGCAAACAGAATACACAAGTATACACACACACCCCAGATCTCAGAAGGATAACATAAAATTGAAACAGATTTTAAGACACATGCGAAATAAAATCATGAAATGTTAATTTCACTATCATGGCAGCTTCCTATGTATAATGTATGATTTATAAATAAATAATTTATAATATGTACATCAAACACTTGCAAAAAATGTGCATATATATGTCTTGCATATATGCATGTTTTATATACAACGATTTTGTTTTTGTTTTGCAACAAATATACCACCCAGGACGCACAACATGAAGAAAAGAAACAAGATTAAAAACAACAGAGAACAATGGAATTCAAGAGGCCCAGATAGGAAGACTGGAGAATTTTCTCTCCCCATTGGGAAGCAAACCGACCTAATTCGACTCCCACCCAAACACAGTGGGAAATTCCTTCCAGCGGGACTGCGATTCCCATCATCCCCCAGCTGGCTTAGGATGGGATTTATTGTCCAACATAACTAGGAGCGAGGGAAAGCAGTCCCCCCGCCCCAATCAAGAAAACAGAGAAAGAGAAATATCAGGAACGCTTAAGTTGAACGGGAGCAAACCATTTCCATTAAACTCGGTTAAGGCAAGAAACAGAGTTTGGGAAAGTTCCTTTTTTTGGACCCACTTTTCCAGCATCCCCCAACTAGCCGGGAGGAACTTTTCCAAACTCTGCTGTTAACTAGGGGCTCGATCTTGCATGCAATTAGGGTATCATAATTGCAATTAGAAGAAACCCACCTAAAAGCAAATTACTCACCTCTGGGGGTCTTGGAGTTTTTGCAAAAATGTTTTTTTTGCGCCCACCCTTCTCTTTGCAAAATTTCAAATTGGGTCCCGCCTCTCCCTTTCCTTTTCCTGATTGGCTGCTCTCAGATGCCCCGCCCCCTCTTTCAGCTGATGCTAGAAGGCAAGGGCGGAGGGGGGAGGAAACAGGGGATGCGCTCTGCCCATGCTCAGAGGCACTCGCGCCCCCAGGCCAACGCCCATTCATTCAGGCCATGGCAACAAGGAAAGTAACTCCTGCCGCATTTAGGGGCTATGGGTAATTGGCACTCGGCACAAGAGAAGCTTGTTTTGAAACGCTGGTCCCAAACCGTGCATATTGCTAGTTTTTCACGAAAAAATTATTGCTGAAGCACTTTTCGGAGTTAACGAATATAGCTGGAATGGGAGATGTGTGGGGCTTCCATCGTGGCCCCTGCAGATATTGCTGGACTGCATCTCCCAGCACCCTGAGCCCAAGTAGTGAAGGACCATGGGCATTGCAATGCTCTCATGGCAACATCTTACGGTATAGATTTGGCCTTGCTGGACGTAATTCATAGAATCCTAGAGCTGGAAGGGCCACCCAGTCCAACTTCATTCTGCCATGCAGGAAGACACCATCAAAGCCCTCCCTTTGACAGATGGCCATCCAACCTCCAAAGGAGGACACGCAAGCACACTCCAAGGCAGCAGTGTATTTCATCGTCAAACGGCAATTACCATCAGGACGTTTCTCCTAATGTTTAGGTGGAATCTTTTTTTTCCTGAAGTTTGAATCCATTGCTCCATGTCCTAGTCTCTGGAGCAGCAGAAAACAGGCTAGCTCCATCCTCCACATGACATATGGCTGGATAGCTGGATAGCAGTAAGTGCGAAAGGGATCTAGGAGTCTTCATAGACCACAAGCTGAACATGAGTCAGCAGTGTGATGCAGCAGCCAAGAAAGCCAATGCAATTCTCGGCTGCATCAATAGCAGTGTGGTGTCTAGATCGAGGGAGGTACTGGTCCCACTCTACTCTGCTTTGGTTAGGCCTCATCTTGAATACTGTGTCCAGTTCTGGGCACCCCAGTTCAAGGACATGGTCAAGCTGGAGCAAGTCCAGAGGAGGGCGACCAAAATGGTGAGGGGCCTGGAAGCCATGACGTCCTTTGAGGATAGACTGAGAGAGCCGGGTATGTTTAGTCTGCAGAAGAGAAGGTTGAGAGGGGACATGATAGCCATGTTTAAATATCTGAAGGGATGCCACGTAGAGGAAGGAGAGGGCTTGTTTTCTGCTGCTCCAGAGACCAGGACAAGGAGTAATGGATTCAGGCTGCAGCAAAGGAGATTCCACCTGAACCTCAGGAAGAACTTCCTGACAGTCAGGGCTGTCCGGCAGTGGAATCTGCTGCTACCTCAATAGAGTGTGATGGAGTCCCCTTCCTTGGAGGTTTTTAAGCAGAGGCTGGATGGCCATCTGTCAGGAGTGCTTTGAGGGTCTTCCTGCATAGGAGGGGGTTGGACTGGATGGCCCCTGGGGTCTCTTCCAACTCCACATTTCTATGATTCTATATCCCTTCAAATATTTAAGCATGGCCTTCATCTCCCCTCTTAGTCTTCTTTTCTCCAGGCTAAACCTACTCAGCAATCTAAGCTGTTTCTCATAGGGCTTCACAGTTTCCAGGTCTTCTACCATTACAGTCACCTCCTTTCAAAAGAAGGCCATCTAATTCTTAGGCAATTCTACCCAGAAGGAGCAGAACTCAGAAATACTCTACAACTCCCAAGTGTGACCAGTGGGAGCTGTAGAACATAAAAGTAACTTTTCTACACTAAAGAGAAGGAATCCCCATTGACTTCAAGAAAGGGTACTATGAGCTTACAGGGGGGAAAATTGTCTTCTTTGCAATCCAGAAGAAAAGTGAAGAGAATGGTACTATACCTGAAGTGTGCAGAGATTTGGAGCTATCACTCCTCCTACAGCTGACTTTTCCTCTGTCAAAATTTGGATTGTAAACCCTCTGGGGCAGAGACTCTTCTTCTCTTGGTTATACCCACCCTCTCGTGCACCAAAACGTTATAAATATTACCCATTACTATGTAAAATAATTTAGCGGATATTCACACCATCAGGATTTGACGTTCACTTCTTGTATCCTTTTGATCCTTTTTTTTTTTATTTCTATATTGCAGAGTGTGTGTTGCGTTTTGGAGCTGTGGGGTTTTTTGGGAGGGGCGGGTTAAAAAAAACAGTCCCACAAATATTAAACAGGAGAGGTTCTTGAAGGTAAAATGATTACCTGTATTTGAAAACTGAAAAGCCAATTTAAAAAGGGGGGGGGTAGAATACAATTAAACTAGATTTCAGGCCAGGAAATCAACACCACATTCTTGGGTTTCCAGAGGAATATTAAAACCTTAAAAATACAGAGGTGGGCCACGATCCTAGACCAACATACACAAAGCACGAGGAAAAAATATCCACACACCTTGCAGCTGGCATTGATGTCAGCGATCTATTCCTGACCTCCGAAGAGAATTATCCAAGGTCCTGAAACTTTGGGGATCTCCTTTAAAGTTCAGACTGAAAGCTGGAGTGGTTCCCTGCCCCCAACAGTGACACAGACTCCCCTCCCCGCAGCTGAAATGGGATGCAGCCAGGGGAGCCTTTGGACCACAGTCCAGGCCTAAAGGAAACCTACGAATCTCCAGATGTTTGGCATTTCAAGCCCCAGAAGACCCCAACTGGTATGGCTCAAAGGTAAAGGATTATGGGAGCCACGTGATGGGAGAGCCAAAGGCTTCTCTACTCTCGCTGTTGCCAACCAACAGCCAGAACACGTAGACCGCTCCTAAGTCTGGCTTTGGCCACCTACAAGGGGTCACCTGTAGCCACAGGTATTCACGCCATCAAAGAATGGATGCCGAAGAAAGAAACGCGGAATCAGCCATCCTAGTTTTGCTTGGCTGGCAAAACAAACCCGACAGGCAGCATTTTTCTCTCTAAGGAGCCTGAAAGCACGAGCCTGTGTTCATAGGGAAATTCCCAAATCCATCACATATCCCCAAGGTCTCTGGCATCACACACCTTGAACAGCATGGCAAAAGTTTACACACCTTAAAAGCGTTGGGACTTGAGGAACTTCCACTCAAGGTGTGAAGGGTTTGTCCAAAGCAGGAATGTGTACCTAACGGCACCATGGCTCCCAGAAACGGGAAGCTGGTAACTGCAAGTTCCCCTCACTCCCAATAGTAGAACTTGGTGACTGTTTTGTTCCCGTGGCTCCCAAAAATGGGAGCCTAGTAACTTCAAGTTTCCACGACTCCTCTAAACGGGAACCTGGAAATTGCAAAATGTCCCTCTTGGCTCAGAAAAGAAGAACAGCTCCCAGATTTCTGGAGAATGGGGTGAAAGTTAAGATATATGTGTTGGAGTGAGGACAAATCAAACATCCCATAGCAGTTGAGCCATACCGAGCCCAACATAAATCAGTTTAAGGGCAACAGGTCCTTGTTAAGATGACAATATCCTAACATTTTCAGGTCAACTCGTTACCCTCTAATGAAGGCAGGCCAGGCTATCAAAAGAACCAAAAGTGGAGCAATCCCCCTTTATCCGTGAAGGAGACGTTGCAAGACCCCTTGCGGATACCTGAAAGAAGTGAAGAAGTGGTGCTTTTCCAGACAGCGTGAGAGGCACAAAGGTTTCAGCTATTTCGCCCTAAGCACAACAAATCTGCAACACCTGCTTTTTAAAACAGTGCTTTACCTACCACTTGTTTTGCTGCACTAGAATAAAATCTTCTCTCACCTGAACACAAACAACTCTCCTACTGCACCTCCCCGCCAAAAAAAACATAACTGGCCTGAGAGGAAAAACGCTTGACTTTGTTCTACAGTGAGCAAACATCTTATGTGAGTTTTGCACACAGAGATCTGAATTTCCCTAGAATTTATCTATAACAGCTTCAGAGATAGTGGGGCCATTCCCACATCGCCATAGGCCATGCTGTTGCTCCCCTTCTGAGATTTGGCTGAAATACAGCCTTTTTTTTGTTTTTCCAAGGCTGCAGGAGGGCAGGAAGACCTAAACCAACATGTTTTCATGGAATTTGGGGTGGGAATTTTTGGTGCTAAATTTTTTTAATGTTTTTGGGAAGGTCTGGAGGTTTCAGAGGTCACAAATGCGATTCCGGGGTGGGGTGGGGGGCAAATGGGGCCCACATTTTCCCCACCCTGATCTGAGGGCAGTCCATAGTCCTCAACTTTAAGTCCTTCCCAATGTTTTGGGTTTGCATCTCTCGGAATCCGCCCCAGCCAACAGCCAGGGAGGTTCTCTGTGTCCCCAAAAATAACTGTCAGCACCCTGAGATGTCCTTCGTTTTGTTCTTCCGTTGAAATCTCGTGTCTGTCGGGTCAAAGCCCCGTTCCACAGCCCCAAAAAGAGCCCACGGGGGAGTCGGGGCCACGTAGTCGGCTGAGGTGAATGTCTCGGCTCCCCCGCTCCGTTCATATTTGCAGACCAGCTCTTGGAAGCGATTGTAGTTGATCCACGTGTGCCAGGCTCCATTAATCTTGAACTGAAAAAAACAGGAAACAAGGCACATGAAAGGATTAAAAAGAAAAGAACAGGGGACGAGATGCAGAATGAGGAAAAACAAAGCCGTTCCGGTTAATTGTATACCATCATAAGCAGCCAAGGTTTCAAGATCAATCTTGAAAATAAATTTCCCCACACGACCAGAATGCTACCGGTTGAATATCGTCGAAATGATAGAAGACTATGTTGGGAAACGAAACAGAACAAAATTCTGTTGTATATGATAACTAAAGCAAGACAGTTTAGAAAAATTAAAACGTTTCCAGATAAAAACTCACATCAGTTAAAAGCATTGTTGTTTCTGTGTGCGTTTGAGTTGTTTCGGACTTATGGGGACTCTAAGGCAAATCCATCACAGTGTTTTCTGAGGCCGAGAGTGTGTGACTTGCCAAAGGTTGCCCAATAGGTTTGAGCAGGGAATCCAACCCTGGTCTCCCGGCTGTAAATCCAAACCACTACACCACGCTGGCTCTCTAGTTAAAACCATACAAAACTTTAAAAATACAACAGCTACACTTTGAAAAAATAATCCTGTTTCCTGTATCCTGGACATGAAGACTACAAAAACCTCAAAACGTTGATCAATTAAACATGAGATAACTTATAGGGAAATAAGAAAGGCTTAGAATACCTACCTGAAGAGTCAGTCAAAACAAAAATGACATTAAGACAAATAAAGGGACTCTACAAGGCAAAATTAGTTGCCATTAACTTGAGTTCGCATTTTTGCTCATAAGGCAGCAACAGATATTCTAAAAGTATTTTTGTTTTAATATACAAGAAAAAGAAACATGTATGTATTGATATGTATACAGATATATAGATATAGGTGTATGTGTGTATCCGTATTTCTTGGATACACACTTGGATACACACTATTATCTATGGATATGATAATAATAAATATAATTTAAAAAACACTCATTTTAGCTTCTTTCAAAGCTGCTGGCGATAATTTCTCAACAGAGCTTGCAAAAGTTCCTGCAGCTCCCAGCCGACACAGCCCGCTATAAACTGATCATAAACCGTAAAGACTAGAAAGTTGGAAAGCGACACATATAACTCTGTCAAGATTTTGGGTAGGATCTGCCGACCTTCTTGTGGGCGATCAAGAGGCAGTTGGAGTGCTCGTGTTCGCAGGCAATTTCGTAATCCGGGAGGAGGTCTGCCAATTCCTGGACAAAGCGCGTGACCTCTTCGTGCCACGGGACGTTCGCCATGGTGAGGTTGCTGGCCGAGCTCTCCCCGCAGTATGTTACGCCCTGCCGAAGGGACATGGAAACATTTCAAAAGGCCCCCAGGGGCTCTCGTCGCAAAATCAAGAGCAGCGGAAAACAGACTTGCTCCATCCTTCATAGGAGAGCCCTTCAAATATTTAAACATAGTTAGCATGCTCCCTCTTAACCTTCCTTTCTCCAGGCTAAGCATACCCCTAAGCCTCTCCTCATAGGGTTTCCAGGCCTTGAACCACTCTGGTCGTCCTTCTCTGGACATGCTCCAGCTTGTCCACATCCTTCCTGAACTGTGGTGCCCAGAACTGGAAGCAGTCCTCCGGCTGGGGTCTCAGCAAAGCAGAATAAAGGAATACCATCACTTCCCTAGGCAACAGACTCCTATTGTTGCGGTCAGAATCATATTGGCCTTTTTAGTTGCAGCATCACACTGTTGACTCATGTTTAGCTTGTGGCCTACTGAGATTCCTAGATCCCTTTCACGTGCACTGTGGTCAAGCCAGGAGTCACCCATCTTATATCTGTGCATTTCATTTTTTCTGCCTAAGTGTAGTACCTTACATTTTTCTCTATGTAATTTCAAAGAAGGAGGGATGAAACAGACAGCAGGAGTATCAGCTGCCAAAAATAAATTTAAAAAAAATGCTGGATGCAGGCCTGTCCTTCCTTAATGTCTTATAAAGCCATGACTCAATTATATGTCCAATGTTTTACTCTACGGTGTCTTGGTGTGTTCTGAAAGGAGGAATTCAACATGAATAACCAGCAACCCACCTTGACCTCAATAAAATCTGGCTTGCCCAGAGACACCAACTCAGCATACGCCTTGAGTTCATCCACATTCCATGCTTTCACCAGTGTTAGCCTATATACTGTGCGTTGCTTCTGGAATAAAAAAAAAAAAGGAAAAAAACCAAGAGAAATCCAAATTAAATTCATTAAAAATGAGCAAACAGTTATGATCAGAGACACTTTCTCATTTAAAAATCTTTTATTTTACACACAGAACCTAGAATTCAAGGTTTCTCAGTACAAAACTCCAATCCCAAAGATTTAAATAAAACGAAATAAATAGCATGCTGTTCATTTTCTCCCACTACTTTTTGCCCTTTCCAATACCTTTTCAGCCAAAGCTTGTAGGCTGTCCAAGAACCTCTGCCAGAAGTCTTTGAAGAGCGGTCGGTCAATTTTCTTCAGGCTCTCCTTGGTGCTTGCATCCACGCTTACGTACAACTGCGTTACCGGCTCAAGGTTCCTTTTAGGAAGGGGAGGAAGGAAAACCCATCAGAACCAGACAAGACTTCCCTTGTTGCAACAGGTCTGCTGGCTGTCAGATTATTTCTGGGATCAATTCAAAGTGCTGTACCAAGTCCTATATAGCTTAGGTACAAGTTATCTGAAGGAGGGCATTTTGCCATAACCCCTGCCTGTGTTTTGAGATCTGTTGGGAGGCTCTTTGCTCCATCCTACCACCCTGACAATTACATCTGTTGGGAAAGTGAGAGAGGGGCCTTCTTGGTGGTTGCCTTCTATTTTCAGGGTTGAGGGGTAGCAGGTAGAAAGGAGAACCAATGTGCCAAGATTTGGGTCAGTCTGGAGGCCAAAGAATTTTTTTTTTAAACTGGGGAAACTTGGGGACTGCTGTTGGTGGACCTGGGCTGCACCTTCCCCATCTCTGAGATCAAGGAGAGAAATTTCTTCCAGGTGCTCACCGAATTTCCTCCGGGAACTGGGCATTTGTAACGAGAAAGCTTGAAATCTTGTGCTGATGCAGGAGCCTTAAGAACGAGTTGATCTGGGGGTACATAATCGGCTCCCCAACCAGAGAGAGGGCACAATGCCTGGCCTGCAGCCCTTCTTCGAAGCGGTCGCCTCTGACTCCGGGGACCCCTGCCAAACCAAAGCGGAAGGAGGTCAGCTAGGAGAAAGGGCTGGTCATCAGCCATCCCCAAAGAGGAGAAAGTAGCCCTGCAGAAACCCTTGCAAAGTTACTTGGGAGTAAGTTCTGCTGATGCCACACGCTGAAGTTGCAGCCATCTGTTGACAGGTGAACTGGTGCTCTCCCATGGCGAGTAGTGGTAGTGTCTGTCTCAAATGGCAGTCACTACTGGGACTCAGGGACTCCAGGAGGTCTTACACCTTTTTCCAGACAGAAAACAACCCTCAAGCTGCTCTCTGGCAATACCTTTAAACTGTCTGATTAAGTTCTGATGGTTTTCTATGGCCTCCTGCAAGATCATTTCAGGCTGGTCCATCTTCCATCGCCACTCGGTGCCCACGGGATTTGTGTGGTGCCTGCAAAGAAAATAAGTAAGGTTGATGCTATGTGGTTATTAACAGACACATGCCATTGACGCCTGTCTCCAAGAATTCAGAGCACCCCCTTCACCTGCTTATAAATCAGACCAACATTCCAATTTGACCATCATTCTGTCCCCATTAGGACAATTAGCCAATTCAGATGCCCCTCTCTTGTAAAACTTGGGTGACCCAATTTTGGGGGACATGGAATCATCCCAGAATCTCCTCCGAGGGTCTTCTGCTCCCTCCCACATCCCATCTTTCTCCCATAACTCAATCGTGGGGGAAAGTATGGCCCTTCCGATGTTCTGGACTGCAAATCCCATCATCCCGAGTTTAGAAAATGCAGCTCTTCCCATCCGCCCCAGTTGTCTACCTCCAACAGAAGACACATTTATTGGCACAAGCCAAGCTAGGGGTGGTCTCCATACAGCGGTGACTTTCGATGCCGTAAAAGGTGTGTTTGTAGCAGCCCCCTCTTCCGCGAAGCATCGACTGGCATCGGACAAAGAGGAAAGAAACACAGGGGAAGCAAATCAGCATTTTATAATATTTTAAGTCTCAACACAACACAGTTGGAAGACCAGATTTTTTCCTGCCCCCCCTTATTTCCAAAACCTCTCTTCCTTTTTAGTAATCCACACTCTTTTCAAAAACAGGGCAAAAAGCCTCTCCTGGGCTTACACTGGCCCAGAGGGCTCCAAATTGAGGTGGAAATGATACAACATTGTTTTTCAACCCTGGAGGAGGCCTCCAAAGGTGGTGGAAAAGCCCACTACTCCCCCTTAGAGGGCTTCTGGGAGCATTCTGGAGCAAAGTAAAATTCAGCTCTTGGAGCCTCTGGAAGCCTGAGGGGCACATTTTTAAATCAAGGTTGGGCAAAGTGTGGCTCACAGGAAATAAATAATTTTAAAAAATAAATAAAGTGAAAGGAAAAATTAATAAATACATTGAGCTTAATTAAGTAATTAGAAGAAACACATACCTTCGTCCACCGACACAGCTTCACTCCAGAGTGGCTCCCAATCAACCTGTAACCTGCATCAAAAGAGAGATGGTTTGAGTTTGAGGGGACCCGGCAGAAACCCAGGACCAGAAGGAACCCACTGATATTTACCCAAAGCGCCCGATCCAAGGAAGGAACATAAAATTACCAAGCTCTGAGGTCACCCTAAAGGTCCTACAGCCTGACCTCGGCTCAGTGCTGGATGCACCGTGCAAGAGACAGCTGCAAGGGACGGCTCTTCTTGACTAACTCCAGTAAAACAGAACCTGCCATGCTCCTGAGGCTGATAAAATGACTCCCACTATCTGGAAGTTTCTTCTCCTATTCAGCTCATCTCCTTTCCACCCTCTGGAGCAACTAATGTAGCGTATATCTGTACTGTTGCTCTTGTGTGTCTTCAAATCATTTCTGACTTATGGAGACCCTAAGGTGAATTGCAGGGTTTTCTGGGGCTGAGAATGTGTGATGTGCCCAAGGTCACCCAGTGGGTCACACACTCGCAGACCCAGAAAACCCCATGACAGGTTTGCCTTAAGGTTCCCACAAGTCGGAAACAACAAATGACCACAACAACAGGATGGTCATTTTTGGGAGAGTTTACTTGTGTATTTCCGCACGGCAGGATGCCTTTGCGGTTCCTTCCAACTTGATGATTCTGATTCCACAAAAAGCCATTTCAAAATGACTTCAAAGGATACCTGCTTGAAAGAAACAAAACTGAGAACAAAGGCAGCCTATTCCTCCAAGCCCTGTCCGTTCCTGCTGCTCTCACCTTGCTTGGTGAGGGCTTCCCGGAGAGCCGGCGTGATCATCTCTCTCCTCCCATCCTCTCCTCCCTGCTGGGATCCGGCCCTCCTGGCTGCCTCTTCCTCCAGCTCACGCTCTCTCTGCAGGGAGGAAAGAAGGGTGAAGTCTAGGGTTAGCATGTTTGGAAATACAAAGAAAGAGATATGTTTACCAACTGGCTACTTTAAGCTTACTAGGAGAATGCTCACTTCAAATGCCCCTATAAGCACCATGCAGCTGTTAAGAGGAGTCACCGTTCCTCAGGCGAGTCAGCCCAAGATGAGACAGACCTTCCGTCACCACCTTGAATATGGTGGCAGGATGCCTCGTCCTCTCCGTCTTCCTCTCTGATGAGCCCATCCTTTAGAACAGAGGACTGGGGAGGCCCCAGGGACAACAAAGGTGGTGGTGACTTCAACACAAGTCAACACCGGAATTTCACTCTGTAATTTCCCATAGGGCTGAGGCTGGCTGCCTGGGGTGCTAGAGAGTATAGTTTACAAATTAATTAAATAAATGTCTTCTTTTTCAGAGCTAAAACTTCTGTCTAGGACACTGTCAAAAAACAGAACTGGTTGAAAAGCAGAATCCATATACTGTACTGCAGAGAGGATGAACGATTTACAGAGGCTCAACTGGGACCAACCGCACACGCACTGATTGCAAAGTCTTTCAGTTGGCTTAGCACCTTTTCCTTGCTCTCAGCTCACTTTGCAAGCAGCAAACTTTGCAAGCAGCGCGCGTGTGCGAGCAGTTCCAAGGGAGCCTCCAGAGGCAAGAAGAACTGGCGAAAGAGCAGAACCCCCACTGAGTTAATGGAACTTGGAAGTGACAAAAAAATCGAGTGGTCAGATAATGGGATGTCAAAAGGTGAAAGAAAGAAAGAAAGAAAGAAAGAAAGAAAGAAAGAAAGAAAGAAAGAAAGAAAGAAAGATAAGTAAGTAAGTAAGTAAGTAGTGGGACAGGTTAGGAAGCCATTACAGGTCTCAATCCACAGAGAGGAAATGCGCCAGTTGGAGCCCAGTTGCAGCTTCCACAGCAGGAGACCCTCACCTGGGCTTTCTTCATGTGCCCCATCACTTTGCCCAAATCCTCAACATCCACCACGTGGTTTGCGGCCCTCTCTCCCTCCTCGCTGCCAGACTCTTCCTCGCTTGTGGTTTCAAAGAGTTCTTCTTCCTCTCCCTGCAGACCAAAATAAGACGACCGCTTCTGATAGACCAATCAGAGGTCACTCTGTAGGTCACATAACTGCTCCCCCATACCTGCTAGTATTTGAAACCCACATTTGCAGGTACCCCTGACCTCAGAGAATGGCTCCATTCCTTGACTCACCTCCTTCTCCCCACATTTTGGGGTCCCCTCATGCTGCTCCTCCTCCTCTTTTTCCTCAGTTGCGGCCGCCTCTCGATTTGCCTTCCACTTGGATCCGCATCGCCCCTTCTTGCACGTCCCACGGCAGGCCTTCCGTTCCCCTTTCCGGAGGGCCTGAAGCCTGGCAAGGAACTTGGCCTTCCAAGCCTCAAAGTCACCCTCGATGCTGCCGTGCTTGCTCCTCACCACGTCCGCATCTCCCCGACCGAAGGACAGGACCCGTCGAGCACCCAACATCCACAGCCACTTGTCAACATTCCTGCCCACCTGCAGCCGAGACAGGAAACAGGGGCAGCTTGGAGTTTGTTTTCAGAAGGGCAAGCAACACCCCCGCCGTGCAGGTTCAGTGATTCTAGGGGGCTGTCATTCTGCCTTGTGAAGGACATATCAGGCAGATCTGGCTGAGGGAAGCCAGTGGCTGTGATGCTTACAAGGTGAGGCTTTTGGGGGGGGGGCACTTTGGTCATTGTGTGGCTGGTGCAGAATTTTGATCTAATGCAATGATCCTAGAAATGATCTGCAATGGCATTAAGTCCAACTTTTGTTATTGTTTTGGTGTGCCTTCAAGTCGTTTCCAACTTATGGCAGCCCTAAGGCAAACCTATCATGAGGTTTTCTGGGGCTGAGAGTGTGTGACACATCCAAGGTCAACTCACTCGTAGAACTCCAGCCCTAGTTTGCATGCAAAACACCACACTTTGGTCCAAGCTAATCTTCTGCACTTATTTCTGGCACAAACCCCACTGTTTTTCACAAATGATTTTTTTTCAAAAGTCTCAGAGCAGGAGAAAAAAAATCTCTCCCAAAAGCGCAAAAATTCACTTCACCATGCCCAATGGGGAAAACACTTTGGAAATCCTTTGTTCTTCCTTGGGAGAACAAAATAAGCAAAGATTGACACCCTTTGTTTTTAATAGTGATCACAAGTTCAGCAAGGAGAACAAGAACCAAAAAGGGACTCACGGTGTTGTAGTGATCGACGTATGAGGAATTTCCCAAGCCAAAGACGGCATACCGCAATCCTCTCAGGTGCGTCTTGCTGACCCGGAAATCGTTGGCTGCCTCTTCCAACCATTTGCAGAACCACGCTGCGTTCTCTGTTGGCTTCCCATCGGTGTAAGTGGCAACCATGAACACGCAAATACTCCGGCTGTTCGCCTTCCAATAGGACAGACAGACATTTCCTATATGCTGTTGCGAGCTGATAAACCCAGCCAAGTTAAATAGAACAAAAGCCCTCTTTGGGTACTACCCAAGCTCAGAAAAGTAACTTTTCTGGCTGGCATTTCAGCCAGTAAATTGATCTTCATGCATCTTCAGGACTAGTAACTTGAAGACAAGATAGAAAGATGATAAAGAAAAAGAGATTCACCCTTAAGCGGAAATATGGAGACACCAGGATTGCAACTTCACGTATTTAGCGTCAATATAAAAGGTTACTGAAAATTATACTAATTAGTTTGCATGTTATGGGTCATGAAGCCAAAGGACAAGAAAACAGGAAGAACTTCTTCACACTGTAAGCACTATAAGTGTGTAGTTGTGTATTCCTGTCTGGCAGGGGGTTGAACTAGATGGCCTTTGGGGTCTTTTCCAATTCTAACATTCCACAAATCCATGCGTAATGGCATGTTACAGTCATTGGTAGGTACCCATAAAAAGAGCTATCAGAAATCCACTCCCTGTTTTGAAAAAAAAATTTTTTTAAAATACTAAACAATACTGAGAGGTCTGAAGCCTATTTTAAATGGTGGTTGGTTTGTTGTTTTTTTCTGGAAAGTTAATTCATTCTTTTAGGATGCCAGAAAAACTGGGGAGTGTGGAAGAGCCAAGGGCCACCAAGACAACCTTGTGAGCCACATATGGCCCTCGGCCACCCCCATCTCAGTCTCTGACATACACAAATGTACAAAAATATATCTGGGATATGGATTAAATTTACATAAACTCTTGTTCTAATCTGTCCAGAGATGTGTGAATGAGCTCTTAAGGCCCCCAACTCCTTTCCTAAGAGAAGTGCTTTGGTCCCACATGCTCCCTGAGGGAGAGAAATCCCACAGGTCTTGGATGAAAGCTCACTGCCTCTTTTCAACAATTGAAGTCCTTTTCAGGACAAAGCACATCTCAGGGGTCTCTTCCCTCCCTGCTGTGCTGCTAGGACTACCAGAGGTGCCTCAGTCAGGGAGGAAGTTGGCAACCCTCCTCACATGCCTGGGGAAAAAAAACCCCGACCAACCTCGTCAACCAGAGAGTCATCTGGGTCGTAGTCTTTCATGTCAATGACTTCTGCCGGGAGATCCGAGGAGGCAACGTCTTCCACAAGTCTCAATGCAAACCTCTGGAAGGAAGGAAGGGAAGAGATTAGTGAAAGACTGCTTAAGAACACACATATTCTTGGGCCATGAACTAGAAACAAGAAATTATTTCCTCTTTATTTCCTTCCTATGACTTGGAATGTTTTCCTGCCTCTGTGAAATTTAATGTTAAAATGGAGTCTTTTCAAATATTCACCGTCATTTTGATTTTTTTTTTCATTCCAAAGGAATGCAATGGAAATCCATTACCCATGCAAAAGCATGAATTGTCAGCAAAATTTTCTGTGTACTTGTTTCTGTGTATTCTTCACCTGTTCCTTAATGGGGCTCATGACCTGAACAAGGTTCAGAACCACTGGTTTAATAGATCTTTCCGAAACCCAGGGTCCTTTTACACTATACAATTACACATTTGCAGGGGTTAGGGGCACAGGACTGCTGAAAAAGTGGAAAAAACCACAAATATCTATAGGTCCCCCCAAACCATTTAAAAGTACAATCCACAGCTTTAACCCACAGCAGGTTGCACTCACCAGTAAACTGTTTAAATCCTATACACAACACCTGACCATTTGGACCTGCAGTGGGGAGTACGTCAGCCATCCCATTCTGCTTTTGAGGTGACAGGGTCCCTTCACAAGGCAGAAGCAGGCAGCTGGTGGGCTCGCTGCTGCCTTACACCATTTTAGAAAGGGACTTACCAGCCTTGTCTTGCATTTGCAGTCTCTTGGTCTCACGAGACTTGCAGAGAAACTGAGAACACAAGGAGAGACTTGTAAGTCCCTATTAAAAATAGCACGGAGTAGCAGCAGAGGTGGCAGCAAATAACCCACGAATAATCAAATCTGTGAAAGTTAAACCCATGGATGTGCTATGATTCCACTCTAATTGCCCTGACTTTGTCCTATGGAATCCTGGAGTTTAAAGTTTGGCAAGGGATTAAAGTTCTCTGGTTGAGAATTCTAAATCACCCTCCCTAAACTGCAAATCCCAGGATTCCATAGGATGCAGCCATGGCAGTGGAATCATAATGCCATACATGTGTGGTGTGAAAAGAACCCTTGGGTCTTCCAGACATCTCTGACTAAAAATCTCATAGCCTATAGCCACAATGATCAGGAGCCATGGGACTTACAGTCCATAAAACACAGAAGGAAATCTGGTACAAGGGAAGCTCAGAATCACCACAGCAACCCACAGGAAAAAAAACAAAAAAACATCTTCACTAACAAGATCACCATGGTTGGAGGCCACCCAGCAAAAACTGATTAGCAGCCATGTTCTAGTTGGGAGGAAAGGACACAACAGTTCAGCCAATTCCAAATTAGCTTGTGGAACCCAATGCCACAAGATTATCTTGGGTGCCTTGTCCCCTTCAAATCAGCCCTCCACCCTAGCTTGCGGACATGCAGGGCTTAAGTTAGGCAGGATTCTCCAAAGCCTAGAACCAAAGGATGTAACTCTGGAGAGATGAATTATGAAGAGAGTCTCTGAGCACAAACAACGCCACTGAATAAAAAGATACTGCCACACTCACCAGCTTCACTGCAACACTTACCTTTGCCGTTCCAGTCTGGGAACCATAGAAAACCTTCACACCGGTGACATGCACTTTGAGAACTGAGATTTCCTTCTGTTTTCTTTCACCAGCAGGGCCCTTAGGTAGGCCTGGCTTTTCAAGTGGATTCCCATCCTTCAATTTTAAAAACAACAACAAGAAGAAGAACAATAGATTAATTCATTTTATTTCTATCCCGCTTTAGCCCCAAAATTAAGATTCAGGGCAGCTTACAATTTAAAACAAGTCTGGTAAAGCTAAAAACATATAAAGATCAACATCAAGTTAAAATCAAACTATTCATGATATTAAAACAACTCAAAACAGGATGAAGAGCAATTTAAAAACAGTTCAATGAAAACAATACAGTACCCTCTTAAACTTCAAAAATCAGGTCTTTGCCTGCCAACAGAAAGACAGCAAAAAAGGGGCCATTCTGGCCTCGCTGGGAAGGACGTTCCAGAGTTCGGGGCAGCCACCAAAAAGGCCCTGTCTATTCCTTCCCTATCAGCTCTGCATGTCAAGGTGGTGGAACTGAGAGAAGGGCTTTGCCTGGGGATCTCAGAGCCCGAACAGATTCATATGGCGAGAAATGAGCTTTCAGACAGCCTGGACTTAAGGTGGATAGGGCCCCCTCGGTCACCACCAGCATTTTGAACTGTGCCTGGAAACAAACTGGTCCAGAAGGAGAGGAAAGGCCTTCCCTCCATCCCAGCTGCCCCTGCCCTGGCCTCGGAGGGAGAGAAGAGGCAATTTCTGCCAGACTTAATCTCATGCCCCCCCCGCCGTCTCCTTTCCTTGTGTGTTCCGTCTTTAGATCGTAAGCCTGATGGTAAGGCTGTTCTTTTTTTGTGAAGTACCATATACAGTGATGGTGCTATAAGGAAATGATGGTGATCTTGACAACAATAATAATGAAAAAGGCAACCCCATGATCACCACCACCTTTCCAGCTGGGAGGACCCAAAGTTCAACAGGGAAGGCGAGACAGGATGGAACCGAACAGTTACCTGCTTTTTGGATTTACTGAGAACTTGGATGCAGATCCAAAGGCTGATGCCCAAGGCAGCGCAGGAGTAGAGGTAAAACCGGTTCAGCCACAAGAAGGTCAGGTGAGCGCAGAGACCGTCCCAGGTCTCCATGGGCAGCTCTGAAAGGAAGGAGAACCACGGCCGTCACGTTCATCTTAGGGGACTACAGGTCCCACATTCCCCATTCTGTCTGTCTGGGGCACTGTGGCAGTTGGGAGTCCAAGAAGAGAACTTCTGTTTCTTGAGAAGGCTGCGGGCTGGAAGATTCTGGGAGTGGCAGTAACTTCTCCCAAGCTCTGATCTGAATCCAGTTAGCAATTCAGTTACAAAGAGCCAGATCTTGAAAGCACCGGACTTAGCAGACATGGCACCCGAATTCCCACCTGAGTCTCCCCAGGACCAACTGCCTCTCCTGCCTCACAGGGTTCTTGTGAAGGGAAACAGAATAATCACCGGGGCACCTTCATACCACATAATTATAGCCCTATGATTCCAATTTAACATTGCATGTGGAATCCTGGGGTGTCTGAAGCACTACAGCTCTCCAGCACAGAATTCTAAGTCCCTTCTGGAAGCTACAAATCCCAGGATCCAAGAAGTTGCTGCCATGGAAACTAAAGTGGAATTACAGCACAAAAATTGAGTAGTTTGAAATGGTTGCTGAGTTTAATGAAATAAATTGAGGGCATTTTTTTTAGAGGCACAAATATGAATTCTATACTATGAGATGAAACAGCTAACAAACACATCCTGATTTATTATTGTAAAGCCAGTGGTCAGGACTGGTTTAATATACAGAATTCTCAGATCTTATCGGTGCTGAAAAAAGGAGAAAGCAAAGATCCAGGAGTTACAGAAGAGACAAGGGCTGTTATAGATTAACCCATACTAGCTATAAATCTTATTTTACATTTATAATTCTATATGTTATAGTCAGAAATGTTTGTAACCATAATTAGATATTAGAATGGACTGCAAATTAATCTCCCCAACATCTGTTTCATGGCCTCCATCAAAACTGCCTTTTAACTTGGTCTAATGTGTTTCTTGTATTTTTTACTGTAGCTCTAACCTGTTTGGAAATTGTCTGAGTGATTTACAAATATGCACTAGACTGTTTTTCCTCCTTGTGCTACATTTTAACCACAACTTTCAAAAGTATATTTTACCCATAACTTTTTGTGTATTTAGAGATCTTGCAGCACTTTTGAGACTAACTTGTATATTCTTAGTGGTTTTTTTCATGGGTAGCTGTTTTAATTTTTGCAATCTGCCTCCAACCCCAGTTCTGACCAAAAGTTATTTCTGTAATTTTAAATTATATGTAAATAACAGTAATAATGAATTACAATAGGTGCTAATATTTTTCTTAAGCCTGTTTAGAAGCCCTTCTGTCCGGCAAGAACTGTTGTCAGCAGTAAGTTGTAATACAATTGCTAAACACAACCACAAACAGGAATTATATGAGGTGTGCTTGAGGGAAAAAGCAAACTACCAAAAAACAAAACAAAACAAAAAAAACCACAGCCCAGAGAAGTTACCCTTTGAAACTACAACTTCCAGCCTGCCCACCAACCTGAGAGGGGAATTCTAGGAGTTTCAGCAAAAAATCAGATAGAATTTCCCAGCAAATTTAGGAAATTGCAATCCTACAAAGAACAGAGTGAGAATTCTAAAGGAAGGTCTCACTGCATTCTCTAGCACTTCCTTACTTCGGAGTAACTGCACCGAATTCCGCAGCTCTTACCTCTGAGTAAATGCACCCTTGCATACCCACTGGGCTAGAATTGGGCTGCCTTGAATCAAAGTGGGGGGGGATAACCCCCTTCCCATTCAGTGGGGGTTAGTTCAGGATTATGACTCATAATGGGTTTTCTTGCGTGTAAACACCCTCCAACCTCGGGATGCAGCTGCTCCTCTGCCATTTTCTGCCCCCTTCTCTTTCGGGAGTAAATCCCTCCCAACCACGCTCTGGTCTTCGGATCGGGGCCTTTTGCAGCCCATGCATACAGTTGCAAGCCTTTGCTCCGTATCTGCCTACCCAGGAACAAGCGTGCAACGTTTAAGGGGACTTTCTCTCCCAGCTTTTGCAACCTTCCTCGAGAGTAAGTCCTACTAGCAAAGGGGGAGGCTTGCTTCGGTCCCGGAATCTATTGCATTTTCACTTTTTTTTCAGTTGGATAAAGGCGTTACTCCCGAGTAGACATAGCGAAGGGCTCGGCTTTTCTTACCCATGTTTTCTTTGCAAAAAAACCCCAGGACTAGCAGGATTTTCCAGCCCAGTACTAGTTCAGTGGCCAGGAAATGAGGGGCGTTACTCCCGAGGAGACCTCCGAAACCCTCCTCGCGATCTCCTGGAAGGAGCCATCTTTGTGTGTGTGTTGTGTGTGTGTGTCACATACTTTTTGCAGGCATGCTGGGAAGGCTACGTTACCCTTTTCTTTCCCCTTTGTATTAACCCTATCTGGACTGCTAAATGAAGGCTCCAGAATTTTCAAAAGTCCTTTTTTTTTAAATTTTCCTCTGATTGCATGCATGCAATAAATAAATAAACAATTTTCAAAAGTCTCTTTTTAAATTTTCCTCTGATTGCATGCATGCATGCAATAAATAAATAATTTTCAAAAGTCTTTTTAAAATTTTCCTCTGATTGCATGCATGCAATAAATAAATAAACAAAGAAACACCTGTATGCCAATTTTTAAAAAATCCCTGACCAAGAGGCACCAAAACAGTTGCGGAATCGAGACCTTTGGTGAATCCAGCAGAGAAAAAATTAAATCTTGCAGATAAACAAGAAAATCCGAATTGAATATTGAGAGCTTCGTGTTTTGTTTTGGGGTTTTTTTTTTTTTATTTTTTAGTAAAATCAAATATTTTTAAATACAGAAGTGGGACTCTGCAGCTCCCAGAATCCTTCATTAGCCAAGTACGGGAAGGATTGGCAGCAATTTATACCAGAGCCTGGACAGTTGGATGTTTGCTCTGCTGATCTGGCCAAAACTTGAAACCTAGAGGTGACAGATAATCCAAAACCTCATGCCTCAAAACTGAGAAAAATATATATTTTCCACAAAATTTTGAAGGCGGTGCTCTCGCCCTGAGATTCCTCCCCCTAAGAAAACCAGAGAAGAGGGTCCAGGCCTGGAGACTCAGGGCCAAGGCCTGAAATCCAGGAACATTAATTTGGGCTGGCAACAACACCCTGTGAGGTAGGCTAGGCTGAGAAAGAGTGCCTTGCTTGAGCCCACCCAGGGAGCCAAGTGACAAGTAGGGACTCAAAGAGTCCCCCTCGGCCTTTCCAGCCTTGAGAGCACTGCTCCTAACCACTACACCATACTGCCCATCAATTCCTTAAAACCTTTGGGAAAGAAATACATTTCTTGGCATTCCTTATGAGCAAGACTTTCCACACCTACAAACCTGGCAGAAAAAGTTTGCCAAGGCTTGTTTACTCGGAAGTAATGCCTACAGGGCCGCAGAATTTTCTCCTATTTCTAAATCTCTATATAAGAAACTGGGAATTTATTTGTTCCGGAACTAAAAGTTCTCGTCCGCCATTTTCCAGCCGGACGTAACTGACGAAAGGACCCTTTCTTGCTGCAGGAGTTCCCGTTTCTCGCGAGATTCTCTGGCGTCACAACGCGGAGGCGGAAGCCGCCTTCGGATTGGCCTGGAGTCGCGCCGCGGGGCGGAGCTCGCGGCGCAGGGATGGCCGGTGCGCAGGCGCAGAGAAGACGGGCCCGGCTGTCAACAACACCGCGACCATCATGTCGATTTTCACGCCGACCAACCAGATCCGCCTCACCAACGTGGCCGTGGTGCGGACCAAGCGGGCCGGGAAGCGCTTCGAGATCGCCTGCTACCGGAACAAGGTCCTGGGATGGCGGAGCGGCGCGTGAGTGGGGCCGGAGGGGCGGGCGACGCCTGGAGGGAGGGCGGGCCTCTGAGCATACGCAGAGTGCAGAGCGGGCGCCTTTTACGAGGCAGGCAGGAAGAGAGACAAGCAAACGGAGTGGCCACTCTGAGTCCGTGGATATAATTGGAGAGGAAAGAAAGGCCTTCTCCGCATGACACTCTTGTAGCGCGATTATTCCACTTTCAACCTCCTATGGAATCCTGGGATTTGCAGTTTAGGGAGGGGCCTTTAGAATTCTCAGCCAGAGAGCTCTTTGGCTTCAGGAAACTACAAACCCCAGAATTCCACAGCATGTTGAAGGTGGAATAATAGCACTATAACAATGTAGTGCAGAAATGGCCAAAGAAGGCAGCGTCCCTGAGCACATGCAGATACCTTCGGAAAGGAAGAAGGAAGAGCGCCTCTGAGCCTAGGCAGAGAGCAGGGGTGGCGCATTTCAGCCAAAACGGAAAAAACGAGGAGTATTTTTGTATAGAGGGGAGGTATTTAAAAGGTAAGGGGAAAAGAAGTGTCTCTGAGCCTATGCAGAGTGCAGGGCTGGCGCATTTCAAGAGGTAAGGGGGAGGCAGAGTCTCTGAGTCTATGCAGAGTAGATATATTAGGAAAGGAGCAAATGTCGTGTCTCTGAGCCTTTGCAAAGTGAAGGGCTTGTGCATTTCAAGAGGGAGACAGACAAAGAAGCAGAGTGTCCCTCAGCCTACACACAGTGGTTATATTTTGAAAGGAAAAGAAAAAGGCGGAGTGCATCTATTATAAAAGAAAGGAGCAAAGGTAGTGTCTCTGAGCCTATGCAGAGTGAAGGGCGGGGTTTTTTTTTAAAAAAAAAGTGAGGGAGAAAGGCAGGCCATTTCTAAGCCTTTGCAAGGTGCGGGGAAGTGAGAAAGATAGAATGTTCCTGAACTTACACAAAGTGCAGAGTGGGTATATTTTAAAGTTTGGTGCCAGGCAATGTTTTTCAGCCTAAGCAGAGTATAGGGCGGCAATATTTTACAAGTGGGTTATAAAGGGAAAGTATTTCTGAGCCAGTACAGAGGGCATGCCTGATAAATTACAAAAGAAAGGGGTAAAGTGTTTTTGAGCTTACACACAGGAAGCCGGGTCTTTGCAGAAAGAATTTCTGAGCTTATGCAGAGATTTTTAAAAGTGAGGAATAAAGGCAGAGGGCTTCTACACTTAATAGAGTGCAGACTTTGATCAACAATGCATCTGAGTCTAGGAAGGCGGCAGAGTTATCTTTTAAGCACAGGACAAAGGGAGAACAGGTCTGAGACTACCGAAAGCACAGGACTAATATATTTCAAAACAAGCAGCAGAGCGTATGCAGAGTGCAATGTTTTCTTAAAGGCTAGTGTTAAACCAGTTGGTGCCCTAGCAGTGGAGTCTGAGAAACCCAGTCACTGGGATTCCCCCCCCCCTTGCTACTGGCAGTGAGCTGTCTGTGCCTAGTTTTCCACAGGTACTCCAAGAGTTTTGAACCAAAGATTTTCCACATCTTTATTTCATCTTGAGACGTTTCATCAAGCAAATCCATAAAGCCTTACAATAAAAACAACACTATGATATCAGTTATCTTGAATCCAGAGGTGTGATTTTGCTTCTGTCTGGTGTTGCTTTCTTTAACAGTTGATGCCATCAGTATGCTGTTATTTATATAGGATTGCAGAGTTGGAAGGGACCTCATCAGTCAGCTAATCTAACCCTTGTCAGTGCAGAAATCCATAGGTGGGCATCTAAGCTCTGTTTTAAAAAATTGCCAAAGGCAAGGAGAATCCACCACTTTCTGTGTAGTCCATTCCACTGTTGAACTGTTTCCTAGTTCTCTGTTTTTTTAAATTTAAGACACATCTGAGTTACAAAATATGACCCTTGTACATTTCATACTGGCTGTTCTGAAAGAAGCCTGCAATTGTTCACCTTCCATCTTTGCCAGCGTAGGGCTAAACTGGATGCTTGCTTCAGTGGGTTGAATCTGTGGCCTTTTCTCCACTGTTTCCTGCAGCATTTTTGTGACCCTGCCAGGAAGTGTTTTAATCACAGTGAAAATTATTTTCTAGAGAAAAGGACCTCGATGAGGTTTTGCAGACGCACACAGTGTTTGTGAACGTCTCCAAAGGACAAGTGGCAAAGAAGGAGGATCTTGTCAAAGCTTTTGGGACAGACGACCAGACAGAAATCTGCAAACAGGTAGGCTCTTAACTATTCAGGGAAGATGCATGAAATTCATTATTCCTCACATTAAATTGTCCTTGCTTTTAAATGCCACGTGTGTAGGATGTTTGCATGAATAGACAGTGGAGACTAATTTCTCCATCTCTTTGAAGCCAGCTTTGAACAAACTTTTAGGATAGTTATGACTAATGAGAGATCCAGCTAGGACAAAACACTTGTAGATATTCAGAAGAAAAGAAAAGATTTTTTTCCCCCAGCTCTGGAGCTGACACATTTTAGCCATCTCCCGAGGATTCTAGGGGGCTGACTCAGATTCCTGTGGCTTTCATAATCCAGGTGGTCTGAATCGCGGAAAGATGAACAGCACTGCTTTTCTCACTTTCAGATCCTAGCCAAAGGGGAATTGCAGGTGTCAGACAAGGAGCGCCACACACAGCTGGAGCAGATGTTCCGTGACATTGCAACGATTGTGGCAGAGAAGTGTGTCAACCCAGAAACAAAGAGACCCTACACTGTCAGCCTGATCGAAAAAGCCATGAAGGATATCCACTATTCCGTCAAACCTGGGAAGAGCACCAAACAGCAGGTAAAGATCCTCTGCGGGAGAGCTCTTTATGTCTCATAGGTTGAGATCCTGTAAGCAGAACAGAGCTTAATAGTTCCACATGAAGAACTGTGCTGCATCTCTCCACTCAACACCCCCTAGACTCACTGTTCAACCACTGCAGGACCACGCCCCTCAACAGCCATTCAGTGGCTGGTGGAGAGTCGAGGGAAATTGGAGACGCATCCCTGTAGCCAGATGCAGAATTATTGCATCATCTGCTGAGATCCTCTAGCATCCCCCAGAGGTCTCCACAAATAATGCCAGTGGTTTTTGTCTGGCTGCAGGAACATAGTCACATGCTGCTCCATTTCCATCCACCAACCATGGTGCAGCTGCAGCAGCTAAGCGATAACTCCCAGATGAGGCATTAGTCATTACAGAGGGTTAGTATCACTCTCCACAGTGACACCAAAAGACACAGGTGGATTAAGGTGGACCTCTGCCTCTGTGTGTCACAGGATGCCAGCCAAGGTGTGCCAAGGCCATGAGCCATCCCAGATCTGTGGCAAAGATCCTACAGTGTACATCAGGATCCAGTATGGCAGAATTGAGGTTTTCCTTCCTTCCCATTGCAGCACATGGTGATTCCCAAAGGCTTCTCTAGAGCTAGAGAAGGTTTCTCAGAGCTAGAGAAGATTTTTGGGGTGGGTGAGGGGCTGCAGAAGTGGTCCTCATTCTGGTGGAAGCAGCAAGGTCCAGCTAGAGTAACACCATTAGATCTTGGGTATGTTTTTATTATCAGAATTATTTATTTCATCTGCTCAATTAGGATGAGTTACGACTGGCTCCAGGTGACCAAGGAAGAGCACTTGACAATATTTTTCTTTCTTTCTTGTGGATGGCAAGGGTCTGACCAAGGCAGGGTGGGAATCACTTGGCTCTCCAAATATTGTTGAACTGCAGGTCCCAGCATTCCTCATTACTTGTTGTGCTGGCTATGGCAGACTTGCACTCCAGCAACCTCTGGAGGGTTGCTTAATTCTTCCCTTGACTAGGGGAATCTGAAAGGCTAGCAAATGTGATCATGGGCTAGTACAGTTTGCCAAGTTCTTTGAAAAGCTGCCTTCTGTTAAAATACAGGAGAAATCATCTCACAGAAAATGAGAATAGCATTTAATGAATTCTAACGCCACTATTATTGATGCTTCAGAAAAAACTGAAATCTCTTCCAAGCAAGACCTTGGCCTACTTAGAAGTAAGTACCATTAGCCAGAGGGAAGCTTTCTTCCAAATAAAGAATTCTAGGATTGCACTGAAAAGCAAACATCCTGTAGAATTCTACACTTTGTGGCAAAAAATTCTTGTGAGTGACAACTTTCATCCTCAGATGGCAGCTCTCAGACAAATTTCTGAACGAGCAAAAATCATTCCCCTTAGTCCATTTAAAACCAATGGTGCTTTGTCTTTCTGGATGCTCTTGGATCGGAATTCCTGTGAATTCTTTGGCTGTGGTGGTGAGGACACGTGGGTCTTGTAGCCCCACAACACTGTCCCTGTTTTCAGAGAATACAACAAGACCCTGTTGCTATTTTGGGGTTCGGAAGGGTGAGCAGAGTTGACTGATTTAAAACAAAGCCCTGCAGTGCAGCATTGAAGAGTACAAGGCTCTGGAGACCTGGATTCAGACCCTGCTCAGACAAGAAATTCACGGGGTGACTAAGAACCATTTGCTCTCCAAGCCAGAGTTGTTGAAAGGAGGAGCTGGGGGAAAGGGAGCTTCAGAGTTCCTGACCGCTCCCTTCCTTGCCAGGCCTTGGAAGTCATCAAGCAGCTGAAGGAGACCATGCAGATCGAGCGGGCGCACATGCGGCTGCGCTTCATCATCCCCCGGAAAGAGGGCAAGAAACTAAAGGAGAAGCTGAAGCCCCTCATCAAGGTGATCGAGAGCGAGGATTTCGATGAGCAGCTGGAAATTGTAAGTGGTCCCCTCTTTCCTTTTTTGCACTGGAACCATGAGAGGTGGATGCTCCCAGACTCTGGGACTTCCTCCCTGGGGAGACTGGCCTGGCTCCTTCCTTGCTCTCCTTCTGCTGTTCTATTTTGGGAACTGACTGTTTAGAAGAAAATGTTTTTTTTCGTCAGTGTGTGTTCTGTGATTCTGATATTTCAAATGGTTTTAATTGTAGGAGCAAGCCAAGTGGCCAGGCTAGGTGGATCCACAGTGAAAAGACACACTGTTTGTTTGTTTGTTTGTTTTCCAGTCCTAAATTGTGTGTTGATCCCATAGGTGTGCCTCGTGGATCCAGGCTGTTTTCGGGAAATCGATGAGCTGATCCGGTGTGAGACAAAAGGCAAAGGGACCCTCGAGGTGCTCAGCTTGAAAGATGTGGAAGAAGGGGATGAGCACCTGGAGTAACCAGAACTCCGCATTAAAGGGAGGACTCCCCAAGTGCCTACCTGGTGGGGTGGACCTTTGCTATGGCCTGGTTTGGTGTGAAGTTTTATTTGGGTGTTGCCTCTTTCCCCCTCCATTCCCACTCTGGTGGGCAACTGCACCTTAGAGGACAGGCCTCACTCCTTGCTTTACTCTAGAGTGGAAGAGAAGCCCTCTGCTACACAATTTCTGTTGGGTTGGGTTCTTTTCTTTTTGTGGTGGAGAGGTTTGAAGTATCCATAAAGTGCCAAAAGACCATACTGGAGGGCCCACGGGAAAGGGCTGGGCCAGGCTCTGTATATCAGATAAGAAAGCAGACCTTAAAATTCCACAGCAAATCCACCTGTAACCCTGGGGAGTAGGAACAAGCTTATCATAGCCTGCTCCATCCCACTGGAGGCCTTGCGGAACTTTCCTGAGAACCATGGGAGACGCATTTGCATATAAGCATTGCCATGTCTGCATGTGGAGCTCCACGCACACCTCACAACACTGGACTGTGACTTAGATTGCCACAGAGAGGGGCTTGATTAGCCATCCTCCCATAGCCCAGAAATTTGGGCCACAACCTCAGAGTTTCTTACTCCTGTGCTCTGAATGAAACAAATTGCTATTTAGCTAATTTGGGTAAGGGAGGGGGATATTTACACTAACCTGGTCTAGAAATTATTACTTATTACAACAGCAACCTTTGCTTTTTAGCTGAAGAGTCATCCACAGTTCCTGTAAGAAACCTGCTGTTATACAGATGGTTGATCTTTTCTTTGTATTGATATGTAGTTTGAGAATAAACCAAAGGAAGGAGTTCTACATGGTTGCTGAGCAGAAAAGTCTGGGCAGGCTTGAATTTCCTATGCACAGAAGAGAGTGGTTTGGGTTTTTATGCTGCTCTTAAGCGTCAGAGATCTGTAGTTCTCTCCTATACCTCAGAGCACAGCGGGCAGCCATACAGCCTCAAACCTTCTTGAATATTGGATGTTAAGGCAGCAAAATTATATATATTTATTTTCCCCTGCCAGTTTTGTACTGATGAGATGTCATTGAATTTAAGAGGGAGTTGATGCGCATTGACACTTTTCTTTGAATTAGTATATATAACTACAGGGTATAGTCACGATTTTCTTCCAAGGTTCTTGGATAATAAAAGGATGCTCCTTTGAGATATGTTGTCATCATGTGCCTTCAAGTCATTTCCAACCTATGGTGAACCTATTGCTGGGCTTTCTTGGCAAAATTTGTTCAGAGGAGGGAGGTTGCTTTTCTCTGAGGCTGAGAGAGTGTGACTTGTCCGTGGTCACCCAGCAGGTTTCCATGGCCGAGTAGGGTTTTGACCTGTGGTCTCCTTGAGTGGTAGTTCAGGGCACAAACTTCTACACCCCGGGTCCTAGATACTGAAGTGATAGAATTACAACCCCAAAATGCCAGAAAACATGCAGAGTGCTGCTCCTGTCTTCAGGCTGAGGGAATACCCATCCTGAGTGAGTTTCTCCTGATTTACTTTTTTAAAAAAGGATATTTGATATGGAGTACCAGCATGGTGTAGTGGTTGGAGCATTGCACTCTGGGAGACCAGAATTCTAATCCTCTTTCAGGCTCAAAGCAAGGCAACGGCAAGAAAACTCTAAGACAGAGTGACTGTAAGTTAGAGTCGAGTAGAAAGCACCCGAGAGAGAGAACATGATTTTTAGAACCAACGTCATGTGGTCATTGAGTGTTGGGTTGGGGTTGTGGGAGACCAGTGTGTGAGTCCTTGTTCGGCCATGGAAGCCCCTGAGCGACCTTGGCCAAATCACACACTCTGGACTTTAGAGGAAGGCTATGGTGGCCAGCCTCATCTGACCTCATTTGCACAAAGTTCCAACCTCATTTGCACAAAGTTACTTTACAATATCTCAGACCATTCAAACGTTATGAAAACAACTATTTGATAGCAAAAGATGTACTCAGTACTTGCTACTTCTACGGCTCAGAGAAAGCACATGAACTAACTTGCTTCCACACATACAGCCAAAAGCCACCTTCCTAAAAGGAGAGTGTGCATTTACTTGTTTCTCCCTTCTCTCCCAATGTGAGGATCCTGGATGACCAACTTTAAATAAACATTTGATGCCCTTTAGGGTTTTAAATCTTGAGTTAAGTCTTGGTAGTCTCTGGCAACAAAATATATTTAAACGGGTCCATGGTAAAGAAAGGGTTAAGAACTGCTGCCTTAGGGTGTTCAAAGTAGCTTGGAAAACCCAGTCTAGCCCCAGGGTGCTAATTCAGTGAATGCCTTTGCTGGGCCAGGACAAGCAGCTGTGAACTTAAGGGCCCAGTCAGATTATGTTCCAAATGCCCCTCTTCCAAAATCCTCTGCAGTTTGCCTACTGAGAACTTTTCTTCCTGAGTTCATTGACACTAGAGTCACAG
This sequence comes from Ctenosaura bakeri, assembly GCA_948474755.1. NCBI lineage: Eukaryota > Metazoa > Chordata > Lepidosauria > Squamata > Iguanidae > Ctenosaura > Ctenosaura bakeri. Next base: position 430,721 of record CAOLHI010001915.1, read on the forward strand.
GATTCCATAGAATGTTGCAAGTGGAATAATAGCGCTATAACAGTCTAGTGCAGAAATGGCCACAGTCCTGAATGCCATCTTAGTCCTCAGATCTGAAAGGTGGAAGGGACCAAAACAGCCATCTAGCCCAACCCCTGAGAGATGGCCATCCAACCTCTCTTGAAAAACCTCAGATGAAGGAGAATTTGCCTCTACTCTTAAGTAAATATTTTTCAGCTCAAGTCACAAGGCAGCCAGGAAATATTTCTGGGGTCATCTTGAAGGGCATCACAGGTTTGAGGATACATGCAAACAATTTCAACTTTTGGGGTTAACTAGTTGATTTTGACATGTTTTGTTCATTAATCCACGCTTCTAATGTCCATCTTTTATTTATTTTTTTTCTAAAAAAAAGATTTGTGAAAGCTGCAGAATTCTTTAAACATCAATCTCAACATGTACAAACATAAACATCCACTTTTACACAGATCCCTACCTATACAGAACCTGGATTCGGTTAAGTCCTTATAAGTACAATTATTTCATGGATTTCCAAAAAGCACCACCCCTGTTCTTTGTATGCCTGCTCAGAAGTAAGCGCCACTGTCTCCTGTGGGGTTTACTCTCACGTAACTTAATTGCTGGGTCAAGGCCACGTCTTAACTGTTTGTATCCCTTAGTAAGATTCTTTGGCCACTCCAAGAGAGAATCCTCAGTTAACACAGAAACAACATTTTAGAATACCTCTGCTCTTTGGGTCAGCCAGGATCTGCTACACAATGGAAGAAGCACCATGTGGAAATCAAAGAAAAACACTCCATCTCGCACAGGCATTCACATCAGTCTTTTCAAGATCTCAGAGTAGCTTTGAGAGTTTACCAAAGCAATGGCAAGCAAATATTTTAGATTCAGATGTAGATGACGTCCGTCTTGTGTTGCTGGACCTGAGGAGAAAAGGCACAAACAGAGAGAGAGAAAATTATTTCATCTCAAGAAGATGGCAGCTGAAAGCCCACAAGCCAAAGTTGATGGGGGATAGGTGTCTTTGAGCCTCCTGACACAGCAAATAACCCCAGAGGGCAGGATCAGGATTCAAAATGACCCACACAGGTTGGAGGGCTGGAATAGAACTAACAGAATGAATCTGAACAAGGATAAATAGAAACTCCTAGAGGGAAAAAATGAAAGGCACAGATATTGGACGAGGGGCACCTCGCTTGAAAGCAGTACAAGTGAAAAGGACCACAGGTAAACATGAGCCAACAGTGTGATTGCAGCGGACAAAAAAGCCAATGCAATCCTGGACTGCACCAACAGGAGTATAGGCTGGCATCCTACCATAAACTAAACTTACTGCCTCATAAATTTTGGCATCCACATTTACAAACGTGGAATTGTTGCCATGATTGATCGCAGGTGACCCCAATAATCACCTTAAAAGCCAGGCAGCCATACCTGAATGCCCCAAAGGAGGCAGGAAAAAGTCATGGCTTTGTTGTATTATCAGAGAGATTTGGACAGACATTTCTCACAGGTGTCAGCTTAGTGACATATCAGTTCTCAAACCCTGTTACCTTAATGTGCTTCTTGGCACCAGTTCCCACGTGACTGGCAACGACAGAGTCTGTCTGAAACGGGAGGTCTGCAACCAGCGTGCTGGGCAAGGGGTCGTCGGTCACACAGAGCGGAGTCTCAAAGAAAGGCCGTTGCAGACTCTCCAGGAAGTCTGCCTCTAGGGCTTTCATCCACAAAGGAACCTGAAATGAACACAGGCTCCACTAATCAGGGCTGGATGCTCCACCAGGATCCGTCAGCATCTGGGTCAGGTTATTACAGACATGGTGGGCCTCTCTGGATGTCATTAGACTGCAATAGGTTCTACACCACTGAAATGCCACAGCTTCATTGTACAGAATCCTGGGATCTGTAGTTTGCAGAGGGCTTCAGAATTCTCTGCTCAAGAGTTCTGGCACAGGGGTTCATGACAGTAGACGAGAGCTGTGAGGCAGAGCTTTCCAAGCCCTATGACAAACTACAAGTCCAAGATTCTCACAATGCCCTAAAAGCAAGAGTTTTTCACAGTACACAATTACTGCACCCAGGGTGAAGCCCTAAACTCTCTATAAATCCCAGGGTTCCATAAGACGCAACTTCACAGCTCAGGGCCTCACTGGAGCACAAGCTCCAGGGTTAGACAGGATGCAGACGTGGCAGTTGAAGTGGGATTATGGAGTGTGACAGGGGCTAGCTATTTGGTAGATCAGAAGTTACCCATCCCTGGTTTCATGGAACTGCAACAGTAGCCCTCACTCCAGCAGGGACATGTTTTTGGCTCATAGTGGCCCCAGGGGAAAAAATATATATAAACCCAGCAAAGCAGTCCAAAGTATCTTTATTTTTATAGGATCCCCTTTCAGAGAAGACAATTCAGGGGGAGAACAAGGCACAGGAGAGGTTGGCTGGGAACCAACACCAAAGAGAGGCCATTGCTTCCATTCTAGTGGCAGTAGCTGGCTCCATGTCAGTGGCAGCAGCAAATCCACTCCAGGCTTTAATAGAACTATTCATGGTGCTGAACTCTATTCCTAAATAAGTTCAGCACCTTGGAGAGTCTTATTGCATTTTTAAAGGGAGTTCCCCAAGGTGCTGAACTCCATTCCTCAGCACATTCAGAACCTTGGAGAGCTCCTGTCAAGATAACTAAGACCTGGAATGAATTCACTGCTCCACTGACATGGCAGGCACCATACACGACTGCTACCGGGCTGTCCCAGGTGCATTATAAAATAAAATATATGACATGAAATGCAAAACTGCGCACAGACCTTGCACAGGTTCACTGAAGAGCGGTCCAAAGCGCCCAGGACTTTGTTCCAATGTGAGAGGAAGCCAGCCTGTTTCTCCTCAAGTTTCAAAGTTTGGATTTCGGATTTGAGTTCTTTCAGCCGATCTTCAAACTTTCGACTCTTGTCTAGGTAATCCAACCTGCGGATCCGCACACCCATACAATGAAAAAGGGGAAAAATTGAAGAATTATAAGGATTAGAGCCATGTGGAGTCTGAGCCACTCCTACCCCAGAAACTGGTGCCTGAGGAAGAGCACAACAGCCTCAAAATCCTGTTTTTCATTTCAATTACGTGCATGCTAACATCCCATTTAATGGCTAAGCATACCCACTACACATACCCAGGCTATTTCATCCCCCTCCCATTTTCTCATTCAGCTTGCCAACAATTCAACCTTGTACCACACCCATCTGCGAGCACTTACGCTCCTATACAGTTCATTATTATAACATTTTCCTGTTCCCAGCAGACTGTTTCCCAGCTGATCCCATCATCTCCTCACAGCACAGTAAAATCCAATAAAGCATCAAAGCAAGACAGCCACCCAAAAGCATGGCAGGGAGAGGAACGCCAACCAGACGCTCTCCTTCAGGCAGAAGAATTATTGTAGGTCACCAGAGGCTTTGTGATGGATCTCAACATGAGTCACTGGTGTAGACATTTTTAGGGGTTCTTTTGGAAAACCAACTGTGCTTCTTTGAAGGCCAGGGTCTTGCAGGAAGGGCAGGTACAGGGAAAAGTGCCAGTTAATTACCCAGGTTTTGTTATTTTTAAAAGAAAAATCAAGTTTCTAGCCCTTGTGGTGCATAAAACACTCAAGACAAGAAGCACAGGTCCTCTTAAAATGGCAGAAAACAGGGAGGCAGCTTGCTGCATTTACATTTCCAATGCTTTGAAGGCAGAGCTTGGATAAATTCCTTCTTAAGGGGATTCTAGACCCCAGACAGCAGTCAAAAAAGTTGTTTTCCAAGCTCTAGTATATGTGGAAATAGCAGTGGTGGATTCAATGGCCATCACAGCCGCTCTCCTGTCCAGCCAAGGAATAAATTATGCAAAGAAAGGATCAGTTCTACTCAATAGGTGTTCAATTTTCTTTGCAAGTATTGACACTAAATTCTGCTCTGTGCTTCCCAGTTTGCTTTCTGAGTATCTCCGCCTGTTTAGCTGTAAGAAAAGAAAGATAGTTATTACCTTTCTCTCTCTATCTCCAAAGAGAGCCTCTTCAAATCGATGTCCCGTAAATCTAGCTTTATGGACCCTTTGTCGGCATCCACAGTTAAGGCCGGGGGAAATTTGGGAGAGTGCTGTGAGAAGAGGCAAACCCGTTTAGGAAGCCCTTTAACATAATGTCCATTCAATCGTTTCTCTGACTGGCAAAATTCATTTATAGCTTGCCTTTCCTCAGGCAAGCTGAAGGCAGCAGCCATGAGCTTTCCACCTCCCACCTTCACAAGAACAACCACCCTGTGAGGTAGACCACACTGGACTTGGCCCAAGATCACACCCAGCAAATTTCACAACTCAAGAGCACGTGTACATGTATGTGTGCCAAGGGCACAGGACCTGGATCAGCTGGCTCCTTATAGGGGTGGTGAATCCACTCTGGTTTCTAGTGTGAATTTTAGAGGAGCTATCTAAGGCTCCAAATCTCTTTGTGGCAGCTAGAGGGCACAGCACTTCAAGGAGCCACTTTGAAATTCACATTAAAACCCAAGTGGATTCGCCAACAAACACACTGCTGATATGGAAACCATACCTCCCTGGATTGAGCTAGCTAGCATTTCCTTCCTTCCTTCCTTCCTTCCTTCCTTCCTTCCTCCCTCCCTCCCTCCCTCCCTTCCTTCTTTTAAGAATAAAAAAAGAGTGTGCCGGAGTGAGGAAAAGTTACCTCTGAACAATATAAGACAAACAGAGGCTTACAAGAGAAGTTAAAATGCAATTAATTTCTTTGATAGTTTAACATTTTAACTTCTAAATCTGGTATATTTTTTGGCTATGTTTCTTTTAACCACTGCAAGCCATTTTGAATCCCAGATTGGGAAAAAGATGGGATGACGTGACCTTGGGCACATCACACTCTCTCTCAGCCCCAGAAAACCCCGTTATAGGTTTGCCTTAGGATGGCCATAACTTGAAAACGACTTAAGGAGCACAACAACAAGAATACGTCTGTGTCTGTATATATGTATGTGTGTGTATGTGTTTGTGTACACACTCACAATAACAATACTATTAATAGAACAAAGGTTAAAGATAATCAATTCAAACATAACATTAACTTAGAATAATTAAACACACATTAAATAGGTATCACATGTTTTAGAAAAAAGATTGGCACCCGTGGTGCGTCCTTCTGCTCCTGCCAGTTTGAATAGAAAGGCCTTTGCCTGCTGGCCAAAGGAGAGCAGAGAGGGGACCTGCTGGGTCTCCCACGGGAGGGTTTCTATAGCCTTGGGGCCGCTACCAAGAAGGCTCTCCCAAGTCCCCACCCAGTGCCCCCACTATCTGCCACATCTATTCGGGGAAAAGGGACTTACCAGTGCGATGGGGTGATTCTTGCTCACCTCCTGGAGCTTCTGTTTGGCTTTCTCCTCCGCCTCGCGAGCCTCCTGCAAGTCCTGCTTCAAATATTCGGCTTCCTTGGCCCTGGGAGAACCAAACCAACATCCCGTGACCCCAAAGACCCTGGTTTTGTGGGGGAGAGGAATTCTGGGAGTCCCTTTCCCAGTTCTGCGGGGCATCTCTCAAAGGGCCCCCGGGGGTCTCGCCTCTCACCTCCGGTCCGACTCCTTCACCAGCTTCATGGCGATCAGCTCGGCCTCGCGCATCTTGTGCTCCATCAGCCGCTTTTCCTCCTTGGTCTTCAGGGCGGCCAGCTCCAGCCGCTGGCGCTGCTGCTCCGCCTCGGCCGCGTTCTGGGCCAGGAGCTTGGCCTCCTCCTCCGCAATCTGGGCCTTCTCGGCCAGCAGCTCTGCCGTGGCCTCCGAACGGCGCTGGGAGAGGGAGAGGGAGAGAAAGAGAGATTTCACTCAATGGGGAGTCAATGGGGACAGAGAGCAGGGCCAAAACATAGGGGGAAATTTCTCCTTATGCCCCCTAGGCAGTGTTGGGGAGCATCTGAAGGGGGAAAAATTCAGTATTTTAGAGGAATATGACCCTCTAAGTTTCCCTAGCCATCCACAGTTCCTCAATCTTGATATACAGGCTGCTGGAAGCAGTGGATCTGCTTTGGGTTTTAATCTCAGCTTGAAAGGAGCCTATCCAAGGCAGTGATCTTTTTCAGGAAACAGGTTCAGCATTTTGGACAGGTTCCTTTAGAACTGGGACTAAAACCCAGGGCACTTCCACCAACAGCCACCCCTGGGGGCATCCCTTAAGACTACCTGCAGCCAGGCCCTATGGCCAGGAGGTGGAAAAGTTAATTCTTATAAGCAATTCATTCTCATTGCTATTATGTACCATGCCGTCAAGAGGGAAGAAGCTGTCACGCTGCGTGCTGATTTCCTATTATTTTCCATTATTATTTTATTTGGAGAGAAAAAGAACCCTTGAAATTTATGAGAACTGGCATAAAACTTGGGAAGAAATATCCTTTGGGAATGCCTCTCGAAATGCCCTTTGAAGGTACCTTAAGAAAGTAACTGAGTTACTAAAAGTTACTTATTACATCTGTAATCAATGTAACAGTAAGCAAGTTGCTTTGATTCAATGGGTCTACTCTGGCTGCACTTAACAGTAGGACTCAAGCTGATACACACAGAAATAAACTTAAAAGCTGCCAGTTACCAGGAAGACTTTATGGCTTGGGGCACCCCCAACCTCCAATTTTTACCTAAGAGTTTAAAGGCACTGTCCAAGGTGCTGGAAAATTTCAGAGTAAAACCCAGAACAGGCCCCCTCCCCAACTTGATGTTGAATCTGCCAGTCACCAACTGATCCATTACACAAGTTGCATCTTGCTTGCTTCCTGCTTTTGAAACGTGACTTCAATCCACTTCGAGAAAGTAAATGCTTAGAGGCGATTAGGTAAACCCTTCCTCCCCGGGGAAGCTCACCAGCGCCTCGTTGGCCTGGCGGGCCTCATCCTGCACCTCAAAGAGCCGCCGCTCCAGCTCTTCCTTGGCGCGCTCAGCCTCCTCTCTCAGCTGCTTCTCTCTGGCCAGGCACTGGTGCTCCATCTGGGAAGGAAACCCAGAAGTTCGGAAACAGCTAGCAGAGAGTCACAAGCCCCCTTGCAGCTCCAGCAGTGGCAAGGGGATTCTGGGAGCTGCAGTCCAAAACAAAAGGAACCCTCCCAAGTACTAGCAACGTTATACACCTCTGAGCTCTGCCCTACTGCAACAGCGAAGTGGGGTCCTAAGTGGGGATGGGGGATTCCCCAAGACTGGCAACACTGGACCATCAACACTGCTGTTTTTGTTGTTACTATTAGTAAATCAATAATATTAATATAATATTTTATTCATTCAGATCCCATCTATTCTCCAACAATGGGACTCAAAGTGGTTTTCAAGTTATTAAACCAATTACCAATTTAAAACAAAACATCAGAAAAATATGTGAAGTTGGCTCTCCACATTTGCTCGGGTTAAGGGGCAGGACCCCTGCAAAAGCGGGAAAATTGCAGATATAAAAGTATCTGTGTATCTGTGCAAAGGGGGTCGATGCACAGTGGTGAGAGCGGGCACCCAGGGTCCAAACCAGGTCAGGGAAAGAAAATGGGGGAGCTGGCATGGCAGCCCCAGACTGCTTCTCTCTCACCCATCTCCTTCTTGGGGACGTTGGGAGAGGGTTTGTGGTGCTGAGAAATCAGGCTGTGAGCCGGACTTACCCAGCCAGGCAGCAGCTGGAGGAGGAGGAGAGGAGGAATAGATGCTGGCTTTTAAAGGGCTTTGTGGCCTGATCGAAGTCACCGAGAGGGAAGATTCCCCCAGAAAAGAAGTGCCTGAGGTTGGGAGGCAGGGCTTAGAGAAACTCACCGATAATTAAACCCTTGAAAGTCAAACCTGCAAATGTGAAGAGCTGACTGTATATATTACAACCTGCCTGCCAGTGTTGGCCCCTACAACCTTAAAAACAGTTCTAAGATCAAACTTTGTACTGGTCAAAAATATTAAGTAATTTAAAAACCCGCACAAAAGTGGGTCATTTGTGGTTTGGCAGGTGACAGCAAGCCTGCTACCTCCATGTTCCTCACTGATGGCTGTATCGCCCTGTCCAGCAACATCCGGAGGGCCACAAACAGCCCACTTTCTGGTTGGGCCACATTTTCACCCACCTTCTTCCGAGCTTTTTCCTCCCTGGCTTGAGCTTTCAGTTGCTGGATCTCGATGGGATCCACTCTCCGCCTCCTCATGAATAAGTCGTGGTTTCCGATGAACAGCTGCATGATCTGGAGGAAAAAGACATACCAGTTGGACCCATGAATCCAGAACACTCTGTTCCAACAGTACAGAACTTGGATATCGTACAGTTCTAGAAATTGCTGACATAATTGTGATGGCGTTGGATCATTTGGTTACTTATGGAGGGACCATGCTTTGGTGAACAGGTTCTAGTTACAAGTATTTAAACAGATTAGAGAGAGCCAGTGGTTTAAGAATTGGACTATGACTCCAGGGACCAGGGTTCGATTCCCCACTTGGCCATGAAAACCCACTGGGTGACTTTGGGGGCATCACACACAGCCCCAGAAAACCCCGATAGGGTTGTCCTAAGGTTGGCATAAATCAGAAATGGCTTGAAGACACACAGAAACAACAACAGATGTTAAATCTCAATTTTTCTGATTCCCAACAGATGTTGAGCACAATGACACAGTTTTCTTCATCTTGTAGCTTTGGGACACAAAGGAATTCTTTTTTAATGCAGTGACAGGAGACTGCATAGCTTTTCTACAAAAGCTGCACAGCTTACCCAGAAAATTGTAGTTTTCCGGAAACCATGCAGCTTTTCTTACACAAAGAAACTATGCAAAATTCAGATTGGCTTAGGCTGCAGCTTCAGTTGGCTTGAGTTTCTTTCCTAAAGGTTGTACCGTGGCTGTTGTTCTGTACCGAGTTTCTTTTCTTGCCACACTGCTTTAATTTCTCCCACAAAAAGACTGTGAGTGTAGGTTTTTACAGCAAAGCTGCACACAGTTTCTCAAGCAGTTTACAAAAAATAAGTGCTGGCAAGTTGCAGGAACCTTCAATGTACATTTTTCTTACTGCACAAGTTTCTTGAGGGGTTTGGGACTCTCAGTTCAACCCCAATCTTTTGGAAATAAAAGAATTCAAAAAGCTGTAAGCTTTCCCCAACCTACTGGTAAAGACTAAATTATTAATCTGATGAAAAAGGTGTGAAAATTGCACAGTCCTCCTGAAATCCCGGCATCTACCAGTTTTAGCCCTACTGGCATTGACTAAAGAAAAACGTGGAAAGCCAATGAGTTCCCATCCCTGTATTAAAATAACAACTGCATTTGAAAGCAGCTAATCAACAGTTTATAAACATAAACACTCCGGATCCAGGAGCCTAAAAACAGAAAACCTAACGTTTACTTCTGGTTTTGAAAAACAAGGTATTTTCAAGGGAAGGGCACTGCAAGCTATTGAGAAGATGAGTTGCCCTTCCTGGAAGCTTTCAGGAGAGGTAATTGATGCTTTGGGGGCCAGAAAAAGGGGTAGGAAGGAACCGAGGGCCAAAAAGACAACTTTGAGGGCCACAGCTGGCTCAGCTCCCCACCATGGCATGAGAGAAAAGCCCCCTCAGGGAGAGAACAAGAAGACCACCCTCTCACCAGTTTGTTGACTTTGGGCTGCGAGGAGAAGAATTTGAAGATCTCAGCCTTCTTGTCGATGGGCTTAATGGTGAGCTGGAGGGAAAGAGAGAGAAAGGGAGACACGCGCAACCCTTGCAACAACACATAAACACATGCGCACTGACACATGTCTTCCCCACCAAAGGCTGGTCGTTCAAGGCCCCGATCTCCCCTCATATGCTGATAAGAGGAAAGGAAAGGAAAGGATCTACCTGGCCATGTTTACTCGGGAGTCAGTGTATATCTGCCCATTGCACAGTTATCTCCATTTGGGACAGGGGTTGGTATCAGAGAAAGGGGTAGGTTCCTATTCTCCCATACCCCTGAAAATTATCCAAAAATGAAAAGGAAATTAACATCTACTTTCTCTTTCTGGCAGCCAATGTTTGCACTGGGGGATTGGGATGGGCTTGTTTGCAGGTTCTTGTCACTTCTAGGTGCCTCCAGGAAGGGCAGCCATTTGGGGCATGTGAGGAGGTCACAGCAGCTTTGACAGGTTGGGGGCCATAAATAAGCTTGCAGGGGCCTCCTTCAGCCATGGACTGCCGTTTCTTTACCCTTGTTTGGGACTTAAGAGATCCGGGTCCAAACTCCAGCCAGGACATAAAGTTCACTTTGGATGACTTCACTATGTTGGACATGAATAAGAACAAGGACAAGGAATACAGTGGGGGCTTCTTAGAACTCCTTGGAGTAAAACCAGGATATAAATGAACAAATATATAAGGAAATAAATACTGTATATAATTCTACAGACAGTTTAATATTATTTTCATCTTATTTTTTTTCAGACACATGTGGTTTTACTTGTCTTTGGTTTTTGTCCTGTAAGCCACCTTGATTCCCAGTCTTGGAGGGAAAAGTGGAGTACAAACAAAGGGATGGATGGATGGATGGATGGATGGATGGATGGATGAATGAATGAGTTAATAAACACACAAGCCCATCTGGATGGGGTCTCTCTCTCTTATTCTGCCAAAAAGAATAGTTCAAAAGCTCCACACCTTCACTTTCCTTCAGAGTAGGTTCCTTTGACGGAAATCCCTTCCTACCTCTTTTTCAGTATAGGAGATGTTCCGGATGCTGCTCCATTCAAAAGATTTGTTTGGGGAAAAGCGGTTGTTGATGCTGTAGACATGGACTCCTTTTGCATCGACACCAAGCAAGAATTCAGTGTGGTTCTTCTTTTGCTGCATGGAAGAAGAAGAGGAGGGAAGTCCAGGATGTCAACCTTGCGGTTAGCTTCTCTGAACAGTTCCAGCACCACAGAGAGCTCCATTAAAGATAGCCAAAATGTGGAACGGATGCATCCCCCCACTGACATAGGAACCATCCACCACCCCTGTGTCTTCTCCATTGTCACTTTTTCCTGGGGAGACTGATAGATCCCATGTCAGTGAGACAGTGGATCCATTTTAATACACTGCCTGGAAGTGTGGTGGAATCTCCTTCTTTGGAGATTTTCAAATAGAGTCTGGACAACCATCTTTCAGGAATGCTTTGATGGTGAATTCCTGCATGGTAGAACAGGGTTGGACTGGATGGCCCTTTGGGTCTCTTCCAGCTCTGTGATTCTATGATTCTATCCTAGGTTTTAATGTAAGCTTTCAAGGAGTTGTCCAAAGTGCTGAACTCTAAACCCAAAATATATTCAGTACCTTGGAAAGCTCATTTAAAGCTAGTCCCAACCTGGAATGGATTCACATTTCCCCACCGAGATGGGAGCCACACACTGCTGGAAACAAAGACACCAAGAAATTTCCCAGATATGGAGGAGAAAGGATATGGCTTCCTCTTGCAGTGGAGCCAAGACAGGTTTAGTGGAACCAGAGCTCAAATTACTCAGACTTTTTAATGATTCAGGAGAATGACTTTATCTGCCAATCCCCCCAAACTTCCTAGTTTCCTTCTTTGCTTAGTACTGTGAGCAAGGAAGATTGATTTTCCAGGCTACAAGATATTGTTGGGAGCTTTCCTTGGTGCAGTGCAAAGTCATTTGGGGAACTACTTTGCCTCAAACAAGAAATTAAGAGCCATTGGCTCTACAAAGGACCTCCTCTCTGACAGAGAGGAAAATGGCTAGAAGCATTTTGCTGACTTCAAAATTAAGCGTATCGATTCCTAGAAAATGAACTCTCTTTAGGAGAGACTGTCACAAACGACCGCATTTCACAATTTATACTCCCCCAATGGCAACCAATTTATTGCTGATGGTGATGTTGTTATATTTCTTTATATCCTGCCTTTCTATCCCCAAAAGTACGACTAAGGCAGTTTAAAAAATATTAAATGTATTTTTAAGATATTTAAATACAAAAACAGATGCAGATAGGGAAACATCATACAAAAGTTACAGTTAAAATACAATTAAACTGTCTATGGAATTAATTTAAAATTTGTCCATTGAGAAAGAATAAACTACTCATTCTCCCAAGTGGGATCTCTTTCACCCCACCACATACTTACAGCTATGGGAAAATAATTTACTCCATACATTTCCAAGTCTTGTGCAATTTTGAGATAGTTCATCTCTGCTTCATACCTGGAGGAAAGGAAAGGAAACGCCTGTGGAAATGTAGAAGTGGCTGAGCAAGGGGATTTGTGTTCTTCTCCACCTATGCCTCACCAAAAAAGTCAATTTTTAAAAGTTTTTATTTATTTAATTTTGTAGTTTTGTAGTAGTTTCAATAATAGATTAGAATGTAGGGAGTTGTCTTTATCTTTTTGTTTTTCTTTTTACTTTTCTTTGTAGGGTATTGTATTATTTTATTTCCTCTTTTTTATATAGCTTTTACTGTATTCAATTTGATAAAAAATAAATTAGTATTAAAAACAAAAGAACATTCCTCCTCCACTTTTCAGAGAGGCCATACTTCCATGACAACCCAAACAGAACTCTGAGAAGTTTTGGACTCCCAACTCTTAAAATCCCCCAGCTATAGCATGGCCAACCTCTCCAAACTCTGGAGAAGAAACAGGGTCTTTCCAGTTGTGGCACACCAGTATTTGGATTGCAGAGTCCAAAAAAAAAAACACACACAGAGAAAGTGTCTGAGCTCTGGCTCTGATTTATAGGCCAGTTTGCTCTAGTACCTGGCTATCCCCCGATGACCAGCGTACCAGGCTGTGATCCTCTCTTCCCACATGTCCGGGGTCATCTGGTACTGACGGAGGACCTGAAAGGGACGAAGGCAAGAAAAGATAGAGAGACTATTTCTTTCCCCAAATCCTCTGTCTATCTGTCTGTCTGTCTGTCCGTCCATCTATCTATCTACCTATGTACCTATCTACCGATCTATCCATCCACCTATCTACCTGTCCATCCATCTACCTATCTCTACCTACCTATCCATCCATCCATCTACCGATCCATCTGCCCATCCATCTACCTATCTATCTGCTGATAAGAGTTGAAATAAAAATTATTATTGTGTGCCTTCAAGTTGTTTCTGACTTATGGTGACCCTAAAGTGACCCTATCGTGGGGTTTTCTGGGGCTGAGAGTATGTGACACACCCAAGGTCACCCAGTGGGTTTCCATGGCTGAGCAAAAGGGAATCGAATCCTGGTCTCCAGAAGCTGTAGTCTAATGCTCAAACCATTACAACACACAAAATACCAATTGAAAATTCTGGATCACATCATGGAACCTTCAAACATTGCATCATTTCTGCATATTCTGGACGTAAAAGAACAAGCACAGACAAAATCTATCAGATTCAGCAAATCACAACTTGCCATGCCATCCTTCTCAGGTACGTGTGAGTATCTAAGAGATTCAGGTTCAAATCCCTGCTTAGTCCTGGAAATGTACAGGGCGACCTCTTAATCCAAGAGCCCTGGTGGTGCAGTGGTTAAATGCCAGTACTGCAAGCCACAAGGTTGTGAGTTCGATCCTGCCGGGCTCCAAGGTTGACTCAGCCTTCCATCCTTCTGCAGGTCGGTAAAATGAGTGCCCAGCTTGTTGGGGGCATGTATAGAGAAATGTATCAAAATACATGCTATTTGTAAGTTGTTCGCCGCCTCGATCCATATGGAGAGGCAGATAAAATAAATAATAAATAAAAATAAATAAATAAAAAATAGAGACGAAGGCAAAGACAAACCTCTTGTGTGTTCATCTGGTGTAGAAAATCCTATTTTTAGACCCAGTATGGGGTAAATGCTTTGAGAGTTGGACTAGGATTCCAGGAGACCAAGTTTCGAATTCCTACTTGGCCACGAAAACTCCTTTGGTGGCCCCCACCCAGTCCCACTGTCTCAACCTCAGAGGGAAGGCAAGGACAAATCCCCTTTGAACAAATCTTGCAGAGGAAAGCTAAAGAGAGGGTTGCTGTTAGAATCAACTTGAAAGCACATAACAACTATAATATTCTATAGTTATGTCCCTCCTCTATATCACACACCCTCAGGATGACACGCAATAAAATTAGTTTAACCAATTTAAACAATATACTAGAGTAAAAAATTGTTTAAACAGCCCGGACTCCAGAAAGCTTGAAGACCTGTTATGAATTCCAAAATAATTTGCCATCTGGTCTTGGGAAATCAAGATTTTAATCTTCCTTACTCATCCATGGAACAAAACTGGGTGACCATTAGCCAGTCAATCCCTCTCTCTCTCTCTCTCTCTCTCTCACACACACACACACACAGAGCCTGACTTATCTCACAGGGATGCTTGAGCTCATGGAAGGAAAAGGAAAACTTGAACGTAATTAACAATGAATCCCATCCTGACCAAACAATGGATTCTGCACAAGGTTAGGAGAGGTTGGCTTTGCTGTATTTAGAAAAGCAAACTGGGAATCTTTACTCTCTTTGGTAGAAGTTCTTCTGGAATGAGGAAGCCCGGCTTGTGCAGGTCTGGGTCATAGTCTCCGTACTGCCATTAAAAGGAACAAAGAGGTTAGAAAGTGTTGAAGCCTTTTCAAAGGAGCAGTCGGCATGGATAAAACCAGTTCCGTAACAGCAAATCTGGGCCAGTAACATGGGCCCATTTTCACCTCCATATCTTCCCCCTCCTGGGAAGGCCACATGGATGCATTTTGGCTAACCACTTCTTATGGTTCTAGTATCCCTTCTTAGCCAAGCTAGCTTGGGGATTCTGGGAACTGCAGCCCAAAAAAGGAATGTTTTCAACGCTGTTGGGGGGAATTCAAGTCCTGTGCTCCCAATACTTCCCCAAAGCCTGCTTTAGCAGCGTGGCTGCCAGGTCAGTGGGGAAGGGAATCCACTCAAGGTTTTCATCCAGCATCAAAGGAGTTCTCCAAGGTGCTAAAACATATTCCTCAGTAAGTTCAGCACCTTGGAGAGTTTCTTGAAAACCCTTTTTTTTAAAAGTAGATGGGAGCATATAAAATGCCCTGGAGGGTTCAGCATTTCCACATCTTTCATAACAAGATCTTGGCTGGGAATGAACACTAAAGAGAGTCCATTGCCTTCCTGTTCTTCCAGTGGCAGCTGTTGGCTTCATCAATCCAATTCAGGATTTAATGGACCTCTCCACAGTGCTGAACCCTGTTTCCAAATTCACTTAGCACCATGGTGAGCACTTTTAAACCCAGTCAAAACATGGAATGGATTCACTGCCCAACTGACATGGCAGCCACCAGCTGCCACTGCGCTCCAGTTAAAATAGCAGCTCCTCTGAAGTTGGTGGCTTAAAGGGGAAGAATAGAGCCATGAAATCATACCACATCTCTTTAATGTTAGCCCTGAAATCCCCTACAATTGTCAAACAGGTTAGGCTTTTATATACATTTTAAGAATGGGGAAAAAAACCCAGCCAAACAGGAAGAAAATCTTGTTCCAAAAATCCCAATTCCCTTCTCTTTGCTTGCATAGCACCATTCCCACTTTTAATGAGCCTTCTTCGTGCGTTAACAAATGCCACGCTTTTATGAAAAGGTGAGGTTTTTTGAAAAAAGAAAACAAACAGTGGTTTTAAAAAAGCCAGCAGTTTTAAAATCTCACCTTGGCTTGAACAGCATAGGAAGCCAACAAAACTGTAACCTCCGGAGAACAGTAGATTTCTTCATCCAGTATTTGTTTCTTAACCTAAGGCACAGAAGAAGATGAAGAAGAAGAAGAGAAAGAGGAAGAAGACAGAAATCAAAGAAAAGAAAATACTGAACCTGAAAACAAAACAAAACACGCCCAGGCTTGGCACCTGAAATCTAACCGTTAGCTGAGTTATTGAGGGAAATATCAAAGCAGAAATCCTGGCAGAGGAAAAAGTTTGTGGTCAAAACACAAGAGCGGTTAAGGAGGACCCATACGCTCTGAATACCCACCCTGCAGAGTCAAAAAAAGAGGGGCTGAAGAATCCTTAAATGCATTTACTTGTACATGAGAGTGGAATTCATAAATTTTGGAACTGAGTACTAAGCCAAATCACAGCCACCACAAAGGAAAAAGTGCATTATTGTAAGGAACTCTTCCTGCTTTCTCTTTTTCTGGCCAAAATGCACTCCTAGGTCACAAGGGCAACACCATGGTTTTTTCTTTTCGTGTGGTTGCCTGCAAAATAATTAATTTAGGAGGAAAGAGGCATTAAAATTGGAAGACGGAACATCAACAATTTAAGACAGCACACAAGCAGCAGAAAAAAGCAAAAACTTGGAATGATTACTGAAGAAAGTCAAGGAAGAAAGTACAAACATTGGTCGTCAAGTTTTTTCTGACTTATGGCAACCCTAAGGAGAGCCTATCACAGGGTTTTCTGGAGCTGAGAGTGTGTGACGTGCCCAAGGTCACCCAGTAGGTCTCCATGGCTGAGGTGGGAATCGAACCCTGGTCTCTAGCGTCGTCATCCAACGCTCAAACCCCTACACCATGCTGGCTGTTCAAGGTGGGTTACAGCTGAACATTAAGCCAATAAAAATAATGACCACAGATGATTTACAAGACTTTAAAGTTGATGAAGAACAGACTCAATAGACAAAGACCTCTTACACCCTAATCAATACCTCATTAATAAAAATGGAGACTGCAGTCAAGAAATCAGAAGACTAGGACTCAAAAGGGCAGCGATGGAGGAACTAGACAAAATCCTCAAATGTCAAGATAAATCACTGAATACCAAACTCATTGAAATACTTCTCCATACTTTGGTTCAGTTGTTCATCAGAATGGAGGCTGCAGTCAAGAAATCAGAAGGAGACTAGGATTTGGAAGGAAAGCTATGGAGGAACTAGCCAAGAGCCTCAAGGGTCAAGACAGATCATTGAATACTAATGCCAATGTATTTCCAGTTTCTATGTGTGGTTGTAGAAGCTGGACAATGAAGAAAGCTGATAGGAAGAAAATCAACTCCTGGAGGAGGGTTCTAGGGATATCCTGGACTGCTAAAAAGACCAATGAAGGGGTCCAGGAGCAAATCAAGCCTGAACTCTCCTTGGAAACCAAGACGACTCAACTGAGGCTGTTGTACTTTGGCCATATCATGAGAAGACCTGGCCCACCAAGAAAGACACTAATGCTTGGCAAGGCAGAAGGCAGCAGGAAAAAAAGGAAGATGACATTAGAGGTGGATAGAGCCAATCAAAGAAGACGCATCTCTGAATCTGCAAGACCTGAGCAGGGTGGTTGAAGATAAGGTGACCTGGAATTCTCTCATCCATATGATTGCCATAAGCCAAAGCTGACTTCAGGGCAATTCACAGCAACAACAAGAGCAACCTCTGCAAATTTCAGCACAAAATTTATCAAAAAGGAACTGAAGAGAAATTCTCAGTTGACCCTAACAGGGAGACACGGCTGTTTATTTAGTACTGGAAAACTTAAAATGCTTCGTAATTTTCCCCGACAACTGATGAAGCCTTCTTGTGCATAAAAAAGGAGTTGAGATTGAAGTATATGCTTTAACACAGGCCATTAAGCCCAAAGCTGTAAACATCTCAATGTCTGTACATGTTTCCCCTCCCACCCTGGTACCCTGCAGGCATGATCTTTGAGGCTTTGCATTTGGGGGGGAAATCTTTCAGGGCAAGCTACAAGTCGAAATGTGCTGCTTTGCCATCCCTCTTCTGTATATCTTTGGAACAGGAAAAAAAATATTTCCCCCAGAACTGCATTCCTCAGACTCAAAACAAGCCAAGGCAAGTTGCAAAGAGGAGGATAAGAGTGTTAAGTACATGAAAAGGAACCTCTCCTCTTTAGAAAACAACTCAGAACAAATAATTGTCAGGGTTATTTTGGAAACTGATAAAAAAAATGCCCCACAAAGAAATCAGATTAATCTAGCAGATTAATACAGGAATATCTCAGTTAACAAAGTCAAGGTGTTAATGGGCATGACTCCTTTAGCAGAAAAATTGGTACCAGAGGCAGAAATAATGTGGAAAGAACACAGAGAGGTTCCAGGTTGTTTCTGCGTGCCTTCATATTGTTTCTGACTTACAGCAAACCAAAGGCAAATCTATTACGGGATTTTCTGGGGCTAAGAGTACGTGATGCTCCTAAAGTCGCCCAGTGGCTTTCCATGGCCAAGCAAAAGGGGAAGCATCTCCAAGGTCAGAATCCTTAGATGCCAGCTATATAATCTCAGGGTGACATCTGATAAAATCAATTGGACCAATTAGTCATTTTTCTAAATTTTTAAAAATTCTCTCTCCCAATTGTACAATGGTAGTTCCTATATCAGCAGGGCAGCGAATCTATTCCAGGATTTAGCTGGCATTTAAGGAACTCTCCGCAGTGCTGAATATGCTAAGAAAACAGGTTCAGCACCTTGGAGAAAATAATTGAAAACCAGGAGTGGATTCACTGCTCTACTGACTTGGGAGCCTCCAGCTATGCCCTTTTCTGGAGAAAGAAAAGAACCCAAGAGGTTTCTAAAAACCCACGTGGCATCTCAGAAGAGTCAACTTGGAAAGAAAGGAAATACCTTCTGACCTGGAGGAAGAAGAGGTGTTGGGTGATCTCCTGAAGCAGTTCCTCTTCAACTTTCTCGGGGTAAAACTTGACCAGGAAATTGAAGCGAACGGGGTCATCTTTAGGGACATCCTGGTCCAAAACCTGCTTCAAAAGGAAATGGATAAGCCAGGCTGAAGATGGCAGAGGGGGCTATAAAAGGACAACTGGAAGATCGAGAGCAATAATGCATCCATACAGGGGGAAGGATGGGTAGTTACATAGGACGGAAGTGGGCTGTTTTCTCCTGTGCTAGAA
Organism: Ctenosaura bakeri; assembly: GCA_948474755.1. Lineage (NCBI taxonomy): Eukaryota > Metazoa > Chordata > Lepidosauria > Squamata > Iguanidae > Ctenosaura > Ctenosaura bakeri. The sequence goes on from CAOLHI010001915.1 coordinate 449,523, forward strand.
AGTTGGGAGACAGAGTGACAATTAAAGCAGAGAAGGAATGTCGTCTAAACAGTGGAAACAGGCACAAAGTGAAGTGAAAGGAGATGTCCAATTCATCTCTAAAATCAGAGCTTGGGGGTGGAATTACTAATTTTGGAATTCCCAGAATCCCCCACATAGCACAGGCAAGTCTCTGGTGTCTCCAATTTCCCACAATCCCCCAATAACAACATCAACTATAATACTGTTGTCATTAACTGCCATCAACTTTGACATACAGTGGCCCTAGGGCCACTGGCCAAATGCTTTAAGTCTCTTTACTTGCATTTTTTGGCCTCTAACTACAATTTTTGGATTACAGCTCCCCGAATCCATAAGGACACACGACCTCTGACCAAATGGCAGAACAGGAATTTTTGGATTGCAACTCCCAGAACTAATTTCCTAATTTTGTAGTCCAACATTAACAGGAAACGGACGAACTTTTGCACAGGCTCTGATTTAAAAGGACACCTGTGAGATTTTCCTTCTTCACGAGACCTTAGCTCTCTCTTTGTACACAAACTCAACTGCACTCAGATTTCTTTAGGACACCTTGGCTGCAAAGTTATGATTTCTGCAAGCTCCCATTCCCCTCCCAGACCTTCTTCTCCATCTTCAGCCAGTTGGCCATTCCTTTGACAGAGTACTGCAAGCCGAAGAACCACGATTCCCGAAGGCCCAAGGCGCGGCACACCAGGTCAAAGAGGTCTTTGCCCTTCCACTTCATCTAGGGGTACAGCAAGGCAGGAGAGACAATTCAAGGTGACTTGCTTGGTTGACAAGGGAATCAAACAGTTCGACGTGTTTCTGCAAAGTTTTCATTCAAGGCTAAACCTACGCACCCATGAAATGAAACAACCAGGTCAGACAAGCCTTCCAGAAGTACAGAAAGACCATTTTGGGTCTTCTAGGGACCATATGAAAGCTTCTTCCAAAATGGACCCAGAAATGACTTTATCTTTCATCAGCCTCCACTTTTCTTATGATTTCCATTTTGGTGGCCAAACTTACAGACCTGTGCTTTTTTAACATATTGGTGATACGTGGTTATCTGCTCTCTCTGTTTATCTCTATTTTGCTGTCTGCTCATGCTCAGTAAAAAAGTCTGGAAGGAGCTGCTGTCTACTTTGCCTGCTGCAGGCAGAAACATGTGGCTATGGGAGGACTAACAAGAGCATAACCCCATTCTTTTCCATCTCAAGTTTTGTCCCACCACTTACTGCAAACGCATTGCTCCAACCCGACATTGAAAGCCTGTTTATCTGACCTTCGTTCATCATCCTCCCAGTGCCGATGGTGCTAAAAAATGGTCCAGCTAAAACAGAGGATGAGAAGAAAAAGGAGGCTGGGCAGACATAAAAAGACTGCAAAAAAAGGAACTTCATTATCAGAGGCATTGTTAACTGCACTCTGCCTCTGTTGGACTTACACTCCCCCTTTGTCCCAAAAGTGGGACTCAAAAGTGGCAGAACTGCTCCAGAATCTAGTCTGAACTTTCAAATTGGGGAGGGGGACATGCAAGTGTTCCTTCTTTTTGAGCACTGTTGCTCAACTGCAGCCCAGAAATTCCCAGGACAAATTAAAAATGCCACATGCAAGACATGCCACATGCTAAATGCTAAAAAAAATCTTGCATCATGCTAAAAAAAAATCTTGCATTTTTTTTTAATGCCACGATGTATACCTAGCCTGTTGGCAGGTTTATACAGCAAGGCAAGTCTGCTTCCCAACTGAAAAGACTTCATTTTTATACTTGGAAGAAGTTTTACTTTGAGAATTTACAACCACTGTTTTTCTGCACATCACTGACCTGTACTCCCAAGTGGAAAGAAGCAAGCAGGAACTCGTGCAGAGAAGCAACAGGTCATCTCTTCTAAAGGAGGCAGAGTAACTCTGTTCTCTCGTTCCCTCCCTCATCCACATTCAACAATGATCCCACAGCAGACACTACCCGCCCCTAAGCAGAGGCTGATGGGAAGGAGATAAAACCAGAACAGTTCCTCACGCAGAGACACAGCAGTCTCCTTCTAATTGCTTACTGCACCATATGTCTATGGAACACCACCCAGTTAGTAGTTCTGAATCATTCTGAATATCACCGCAGAATCCAATGAGATGATTTTCTTCCCTTTGCCTACTTTATTACATACGGTTTACATACTTTATTAATTTATTATATGCTTTATTTATTTAATAAAGTATTTACATACTTTATTACTTTATTACATACTCTCAATTCTCCACATCCGTGGATTCTGCATCTACAGATTAAACCAACTGCAGCTTGAAAATATTCCCCCCAGAAAAAAAACACCTCCAAAAAGCAAACTTTGATTTTGCCATCTTATATAAGGGATGCCATTTTACTACATCATTGCATCTAGTAGGACTTGAGCATCCACGAATTTTGGTAGGCATGGGGGGTCCTAGAACCAATTCCTAGGGGATATCAAGGGCCCACTGTACATCCCTGACCATAGCAAGCTAGATCATCACGGTAAAGTTTTCAGCTTCATCCTCTCCCTGATATGCTAGATTTCTATGTGCAAGGAGGGAGAGGTCTTTGCAGAGCACAGACAGGGAACTATCCATGCATATCCAAACCCTGCTAAAAATTGTTTTGGGTTCCATTATTGTTGTTTTTTAAAAAAGAAAATGCTCAGACATTACCTCACAGTTGAACTCCATTTCAGCATCCATTGTGGTGACTTTCACTTTAAACATTTTCGGCTGCTTCTTCTTCAGTCCTGTAATGGACATCTTCTTCTTCTTTTTTAATTGCTTTCTTTGTTGCACCTAGGACAGAACAAGAAAAGAGCGTAAACCTTTTCTGCTGCTGTTTCTGTGGACTTTTCTTTCAATAGATTTGTTTCATACAGTTTTAGTTCTAAAGATGCTGTATTTTAACCATAATGTTAATATGTTTTATACATACATCTCTGCGGGGAAAAGGCAGAATGCAAATAGATTTTTAAAAGAGTAACAGTAAAGAGGAGGAGAAAGAGAAATTATGGTGATGATTGGTGGCAGAGAATGAGATGGGTTCCACAATAACACAAGTAGGAAGCTGTAGCCTTCCAGATGTTTTTGCAGTGCCCTACCCGGATCAGAGAAATGTCTGGCTGTGTCCCCATATTCAGACGCAAAGCGATGATGTCCTCCATTGGGATCCTCTGACGCTCTCAGCTGATGATTCAGTTATTCCACATTTGACTGCAAGGATAGAGCCAGACACTCCTCTCATCCCCTCTCCCTTTTCACCAGGAATGAAACAGCTCTCATGGGGGGCTTTAGCAGCTCTGCAATACATCCAAGGGGGCTTGGGTTGCTGTGGAGGGAGGGAGGAAATATTCCCCTCTGCACTGACTAAATAGGCAGCCAGAGTGTTATGGTGGTTTGATCATTTGACTACAAATCTGGAGACAAGGGCTTGATTTCCCATTTGGCCCTGGAAACCCACCGGGAGACCTTGGGTGCATCACACACTCCCAGCCCCGGAAAACCCCATGATAGGTTCACTTTACGGTCACTGTAAGTCAGAAACAACTTGAAGCCACATCACTACAACAACAATAAATGTTCAAGTCAAAGTGAGACTGATTCAGGGCCACAAATTTGCCCATCCTGGAACTAATCTGATATCAAATGACATTGCCCTAATTCATGTCAAAAGAAAAATGCTGCCTCTATTCCATGGTCCATTCTATGAAGCAACAGAATAAAGAGGACACTGGTTTTCAAAACATTTGCAAAAAAAAAAAATGTAATTTCTTTTGCCCCTTGGTCAAGGGGGAAAAAAAATCACACATCAGCCCAGAGCTCTCTGCAATCCTGTCTCTTCTGCAAAATAAAATAAAATTTCTAAAAACCTGAAGGGGAAAGCAAGAATTATGGGCTAGATCTCTCAAGGGAACAATTTGGCAGCAGACTCCGACAGGTCAGCTGCAGCCCTTCCCGCAACCAGTGCGAACACGCCCCACTCCAACAAAACAGTCAATGGCACAAAAAGATAAAAGCACAGGGGAGGCTGCGCTGACAAAGACTTGCACAATGGAATAGATCTAGATCGCAAATCCTTTTTTAAAAATCTGTTCTCCTTTTCCTCATTCAATCCCCTGCCTCCGACACTGTTGCTCAACTGCAGCCCAGAAATTCCCAGGACAAATTAAAAATGCCACATGCGAGACGTGCCACATGCTAAATGCACCCACTCTGATTTGTATCATTGTGGGTTGTTTTTTTCATCTCCTTTAATTCCACCTCCCTGCCTGTGCATGGATGCATGAAATCACAGGGCAAGTGAGCAAGGCAGAATGAGGGTCCTGAGTCGATGGCTCTCCTTACCTCTGCCGTTCCACAGCTGGAGTCAAAGGGGCTTCCTTTCTCTCCGAAGAAGGAGGCTAAAAGAAATCAGGCACTGAAATCCTAAAGCTGGCATTTTTTATGTCCTGTGATGATCTGATCTAGTGGCTGTTGTTCTCCTTCCTTTGTTCCGAACTGGAGCATGTCAGCCCAGCTGCCTTTCCAGAAATCGAAGAATGCACTTTCCCAGGTGATAGGAGGATGGGCGAGCTGTTTCCTGATGCCTGGGCGCTTTGAAAACTCCTCCCTTCAATGATGCCATCCCCGTGGATTTTAAAACAGCAGGCGCTGCAAAGGAAAGGGGAGGAAAAGATTAAACACAACAGCTCCAGCTTTTAGTGTCGGGTCTTCCCTCCAGTTGTGGAAGGAAAAAGATCCACGCAACTTCAGCCAAAAGCTGCCACGACAGACGTGGCATTCTCTCTTTCCCGATGCAAAAAATCTAGCTCAGACAATCAAGCCAATGTGCTCCTGGGCACGATTTCTTTAATGCAAAATTTGGTACCAGTGACAGGGAAAGGACAGAGAAAGAAAGATTCCTACACCACCAAAAAAAGAAAATAAAAAAAGGGGGGGGGAAATGGTTCAAACATGTTTCAGCAAACTTGTTACTCAGAACTAAAAATATACACATGTGAAATGAAACAAATTGGCTCAGTTGAGCCTTCCATAAATAAACATAAAAGAGTTTGAACCTCCAGAGACCACTTGAAGGCTTGAAATGTGTCCAGGGATGACTTTTTCCTTTCATCAGCTTCCATATTTCTTACGATTTCCATTTTGCTGGCCAAACTTTACAGCTAAGCTTCCAAAACCTGCTGAGTGTAGCCGGTGGGGATGGCTTATCCATTCTCCCTGTTTTCCCTTGTTTTGCTTGCTTACACATGTTCAGTAAGGGATTCCTTCCAGAGGCAGCAGCTCTTTCCCCTGCTTGTGGTCGGCAGGCACACACCACCACAATAGGATCCATGAGAGCAGAATCCCACCCTTTCCCGGCTCAAGCTTGGTTTATTGCGCTGTTTACCGCAGACCGCTGCTGCAACCCAGCGCAGAAGGTGTGTCTTTCCCTAGCTCTCTTTCGCCATACTCCCAATGCTAATGCAGCTTGAAAATGCATTTCCAGCTAGATGGAGGATGAGAAAGAAAGAAGGGCTGGGCTAACATAAAAAAAAAAAAACTTTGTGAAAATTAGCATCATTTGTCTGAGGCTTTGGGAATCGAGGTACCCTTGCATTATCTCTATTTAATGTATACAGGTTGAATATCCCTTATTACTGAGGCCAAAGAGCTCTCCGGCTAAATGCCCCTCCCGGAGCTGCAAACCCCAGGATTCCAGGGGATGCTGGAAGCGGAATAATGGCACTATCACTGCGCAGTGCGGAAAGGGCCTGAGTGTTAAAGTAGGACCTGTTGGGCGTGCGTTCCTCGCCAGCCGAGATGCGAGACGTACGCACAGCGCGTCTCCGGGGTGGAAGCGGGGGGGCAAAGGAGGCCTTTACCCAAACGGGCGCGTTCTCGGGCACAGCCGCTTCGCGCGTCCCTCGTCGGCAATACTTCTGTGTCGCCAGTTTCCCGACAGGGATGCTCGCCGGGAGTCTCCTTCAACTACTGCGCTCAAGGGGTCCAGCAAGATGCTTACGGAGCCCCGCGCGGCGCTGGAGACAGGCTGGGCCCGCGCCTGGAACCCGGCAGTCCTTACAAGGCCATCCGACAAAGGCGAACTGGCGCCTCAGGCACCGCCGAATCTTCTCCGCTGTTTTCCGGCTCGGGCGCCACACGTGCCCCGCCTGCTTTCCCACCCACGCGTCTTTCGGTCGAGCAATTCACCCTCTGCACCGGGCGCCGCCCGGGAGGAGGAAACCCTGAAATTGGGAACTGTGGCAGGAGAGAACGGGGCCACTTGGAAAGGGAGGAATCGGGGGGGGGGAGGGGCTTGCCCCTTCCTTCTCTAACTCTGGCAGACCGCAAAACGGGCAGCGACACGCGGAAAGCCTCCCTCCCACTGGGCACATTCAGCAAAGGTTCGCCTTCTTGGCTTCACCTTGGCCCCAGCTGCCGGGGGGCAAAAAGATAAGGCTGTGTCGCTCCAAATTATGAAGCAATAAGACACAACGGGCGTCCTCCTGAACTAAGACATCCTAGTAAATTCCCCCCACCCACCGGACCACCCCGCCCTCGAACCCGCGGCCTCCGGCTTCCTACTGCGGCGCCTTTGCCCGCTGAGCCACGCGGGCAAGTTTCAGGGGGAGCCTTCGAGGCGGCGCCGGCCTCATTCCTAGAGGGGCCACGGTGGAACCAGCCGGTCCTTCCGGCCCCGGCTCCGCCCTTTCCGGCCCCGGCTCCGCCCTCCCGGCTTCCAGGTTGGAGACCGAGACCAGGTAAGGAAACGGTTGGTGGGGTTTATAAGAAAAAGGGGTCCAAGTGGGGTCGGAGCGGAGAAGTTTTTTTTTCTGTTCTCTACGGGCAGAGGCCTGATGGGGGACAAAATGGAAGCCAAGCAAGCTGGATAGCCGTGGCCCTGCCCCAGGGGTTGGTGAGGCAACTCCCATCATCCTTCGACTGCCACTCCCATCACCCTCTTCCTGGCCAGGGATGATGGGAACTGCAGTCTGACAACCTCTGGAGGGGAACCCGCTCCCTCCTCCCGTCTTTTTCCTCCTGGTTTTCAAGGCCTTTTAAATTCGCCTCAGTGTTTTACCTTTTTCCCTAAAAATTTTGGACTGTAATTCCCATCAGGTCTGCCTACGTGGCCTGGCCAAAAGTAAGCGAAGATAGGCTGGGAGTGACCTACCCCTGTTGTAGTCAATTTTGAGGGCCACGCTCTCCTGGGACTCCCCTTTACATTTCCAGTTTGAGGTAAACTCAACCCTGTTACTTTTACTGTTACATATTTACATTTAATTTAATGCACATTTTGTTTTTTTTATTCATCAGCATGTTTGAATGTTGGGACTTAAAATGGGAGCCAGAGAGTGACTTGTGAAACTTCTGTTACCGAGAGGACAGTTATGTAGACTCTTACATCTTGGTAGGCTAATTTCAATAGTCTGTTTTAGGCTGCACTGTTGTGCAGGGGTGGGAATCTTGCAGCCCTCCAGATGTTGACTACAACTCCCAGCAGTCTCAGCCAAGATGGACCAGGGTGAGAAATGCTGAAGTTGCCCCTCAACACCATCTGGAGAGCTGTGCTCTTCTTGCCCCGGCTTTAGTGCAATAAGAAAACATTGTATTTGGAAATTCTTTGGGACTGAGTATCTGTTGACATTTGCAAGAGAACAAGCAGCCATGGTGTCTCTTTTTGAATTTTTCTTCATTACTGGTCATAACCTTGTTTGAAGAGGAGGGAATCTGGGAAGTGATAACTCTGTCAAATTGATATGAAAAAGAAGACTGTCCTAAGTGGTTTACATCCAGAGAATACAAGAACCACAAGTACCACAGGCCATTTTCACCACCAGCATATCACTCACCCCCATCTGGTCACAAATATTATGAACGATGGTATATAAATGCTGTAAATCAAGGAATAATGCAGACATTGTTGGATTGCTACTCCCAGCATTCTTCACCTTTGGCTTTGCTGGCTATGGCAGCTGGGAGCTGCAGTTCAGCAATATCTGGAGGGTTACACAATCCACATCCCACCTTAAATATATATATTTTTAAAGGTTGGATCAACTTCTTAATTGCTATGTTGCTTGTGACAGACTGAATCTGATGCAACAACACTTCCTCTCTTTGGTGCCAGGCAAAACAGGTTTCAGTTTCTTAGTAGGCACCTGTAATTTTGTTAATGAGTGCCAGCCATTCAAATTTCTCTAGGTTTAATCTAGTCACCCCCAGCCTACTTGCCCTAGACATGGTTTGGACTTCAGTGCCTATCAACCCCTGCTAGCCTAGCTAGTGGCCAGGAAGTCTGGGAACTGGAGTCTTTCACATCAAGTTGTGAAAACTGGTCTGATTCCCTACATTTATCGCTTATCCTAAAATACATTTAGGATCCAGTATTTAGTCATTTTCTCTGGGTTCATTTCCATGTAAAGGTCGGCTGGATTTTAGCCTGATAATATTGCTGTAACCCAGAAACGATACCAAGTATTTTGGCTCTTTCTTTAAATATGTGGACTAAGGATTATGCTGTTGGCATTGTAGATGAAACAAGAGCTTGAAAAATTACTTTGTTGGACTATTGTTCTCTGAGAGCTAGAGACCAAAGGTTAACTTTTCCAAGCTATGAATGAGGCTAGATGTGTTGTTTCTAGAACTGGACCACTGATTCTCTTTTTAGTGGAAAAAAAATTAAATTATGTAACGCTCTTTAGAGAAAGAATAAGACTTGGCTCATTCTTCTGTCATACTGTTGTTGTCTATACAGTGGTCAAGGAGAGCGAGTTCTTCAGGTTTAAATCTGAAATTCTTGTGTGACTCATCCACCAGGGTAGAAGAGGTATCTTTTGTTCCAGCAAGGCATTGTTCTTTGGGCCTGGGAACACACAGAAACACACAAGCACACTGAACTGCTAAAAAGGGACAAAAATGGTCAGCTCTTAGGAATGTATTTCATGCTTGAAAAGCAAAACAAAAATTGTTAAAGGTTGTTGTCACATGAAAGTGAATGTGTCTCATTTGTAGTGATGAAATGAATAGGAATTTAGAAGATTAATTTATTGCAGCCATCCTAGCACAGGCCATGCTTACTAGGCACAATGGAAATTGTAATCCAACCAGTCTCAAAACCACCAGATGGAGAAAGACTGACCTATTCCCATAAAGCAGGGTTGGCAATCCAGATGTTGGGCTACAAGTCTTAGCAGTCCCATAAGCCAGCATGGCCAAGAGTGAGGAAGGGAGGGATCGGTTGCTGTGCATACGTGCAGCCTTTGCTACACATTTTCTCCTTTGTCCAGCATCTTCCTTTCATTTGCTTCCCTTCACACCCCTCTCTGTGTCCTTCAGTCACTCCGTCCATGACATGGTAGAATAGTATTCAAAGTGATGTACTCTGTTAAAAAGAGAAAATATATATATCAATTTTAATACAAAATAACAAACACCTACTGACATTTTTAACATAAACTAAAATTAAAGCACAGTACTAAGGAAACTAAAAACCCTAAGCACTAACTCACTAGACCATTAACTTACTAACTAAACATTAACTAACACGTCAGGGGGCTCTGATCCCACAAACCAAACTGTAACGAGAAATAAAAAACAAGAAAAAACAAAGATGCAGTATTCTACCTTTACAGATCCACCCAAGCTAACTTACTAGTAACCATATGTACAGATTATTGCATTGTTTGATTTATTTCTCAAAAAGTCTATGAACAGTCTCCAGTCTTTAAAAAAAAATTCAGTCAGCTCATCCTTCAGATGTGCTCTGTTATTATTATTTGTGTTTTTTATTATTTTTGATTGTGCTTTAAATGTATTTTAAAACTCCTTTTAATGATGCATTTTAAATAGTATTGATGCTCATGGTTATTTTTTAATTTTTGTGATAGTGTGTTCCTGGTAAACAGGTAGTTTAAGCCCCCTTGGGTTGCTTGGCAGGGCAAAGGCAGGAAATTCATTGAAAAAATGAATATTTGTGTTTGCTTGGCAGGGTCCTGGTCAGGCATCGAACAGCACCATGTCAGCCTTGCGTGGAGCTGTGCATGCGAAATGGATCATCGGGAAAGTTATTGGGACCAAAATGCAAAAAACAGCCAAAGTGAGAGTAACGCGACTGGTGCTGGATCCCTACTTGCTCAAGGTAGTAAAAGCTTCCTCTAGAATTGGCAAACCCAGACGGAAAAGCAACTATAGCTGTGAGCCCAAGGTTGACAAATGGTTTCTGGGCTGTGGTTTCAGCAACCCTCTTAGGTCAGGATTGTGGTTCTCTTAAAAAGCTTGCAGAAGTTACTTTTTTTGGACCTGAACTCCCAACATACCTGTTGGCCCCATCTGAATGTCTATGTGGACTTGTAATCTCCTTTGCCACAGTCTCTTGTATGTATGTTTTTCAGTCAAAATGTTGCTTTATTTCTGAAGTGACATCCTTATCACCAGATACCTGTTTGTAGCTTGTAGCTGTTTGTATTCATCTAAGATGAGGTCGGCATATTGTGGCCTACAGGCTGCATGTTGACCCCCGGGGCCATTTTTTGTGACCTATAAAGGTTAAAATGCCCCAAAATAGCCTCTAAGAGCCATTTGGGAACATTTTCTCCATGTTTTTCAGCTCACTGGACCATTTTATGCCTAGGAGAAGCCTTTTTAAAAAAGCAAGAAGTGAACAAGATGTGACTTTTGGGTCACTTCCTGCTATAAAAGGGCCTCTCTTGCATCTAAGATGGCCCATTGGCCAAAACTTGGGAGACTATGCCCCCAAAGTGGGCAAAAAAAACCCCAAACAAACATGCTTTTTGAGTGTGGGGTTCTTCAAGGTTCCCAGAGAGACTAACATGACCCCTGTTTTCTGACAGTTTTCCACCCCTGATCTAAGTTCCCATGTTAGTTTCCTATTTGAACCACTGTAGAAATTGCTTCTTAATTCTGAATGCTCTTCTGCCAACACACACCAATTTCCATGGAGGAAAAGCAAAACTGAAATGTATTAGGAATAGCAGAACAAAACTTTTAAGCACTTCCCTGAAATGTTTTAGTGAGAGTATTTTTATTCACTCTGAATTTTGTTATTCCCTAAAAAAAAAATTAAAAAAATACCCTAATTAAAAGCACTCTTAAGACACTCTAGACAGTCTTTAAGCCATCTGACTCCTGAATGTCAGTTTTTGTAGCCATTGTTTGTCTGGATCTTCTCGGAATAACCAGCCTCAGAGGATTATTGTTATTTTTTCTCCTCTCCTCCTGCAGTTCTATAACAAACGGAAAACGTACTTTGCTCACGATCCCCAGCAGCAGTGCACCGAGGGAGATATTGTTCTCCTGAAAGCTTTGCCTGAACGGAGGAGTAAGCATGTGAAACACGAACTGGCGGAGATCGTATACAAGGTTGGGAGAGTCATAGATCCTGTGACGGGGAAGCCCTGTGCGGGCCAAAGGCTCCTGGAGAGCATCACAGACTCAGAAAATCTGACAGACAGAGATACCAGCTACCTTAGTGAAAAACTCCAAGAGCTAACAGTTTCTTCTCAGGATAAATGAAGGGCTGGAATGGCAGAAAAACCTGGGACATTTCCACGTATTTTAGTGAGGGGGCCGTACATGACTCAGTATGTATGCGGCCTTTTCTAAAACAGTTGTGATTAATAATAAACTGAAGTTAATTTGTGCACACAGTAACATTTGATTTATTTAAAAATAATGCAAGTAGCAGAGAATATGAGCACATTATAATATTGGTAAGTCACCACTCTGCCTGAAGGTCACCAACATTTTCCTTTTGTGTTCTGAAGCCAGTTAATCACCAAAGGCCATTAAAGCCCCGGATAATAATTTTAAAAACCCAGAAGATTAATAGCCAGGGTTGTAGCAAGTATTTGGAGATATTTACACCCCTGCTTCAGTTTAGGTAGGGGATATTTTTCACACATTTGTGAAATGGATTGTGCAAGTGTAGTTCACAGTTAGCTGTGGCCTTTTACTATGAAATTGCTAAAAACATAATGGATGTTTGTTCTAGGAAAATGGAGAAAACGAGACAATATGTTTCATGTTTGGAGCCAAGTTATATTAGGCATGTGGCATGTCAGGTTTTACTTTGCCTTTCTTTTTTAATTTGGATATTCAGCACAAATAAAATCAGGGGGTTGTGGAGAGATGTGTCACAACCAGTTTGTGAGCTTTCTCCGTCATACCTGCTGGTTTCTAGTTTCAAAATGGTGGCTGTTACAGGGAGCAGACATTAGGTGGTACATGACACGTATGTGCTGTCAGCTTGCTTGAAGACCCAAGCCTCTTTTTAATCCTCATCCCTCCTGTAATCTGAATAAATTTGCATAAATCACTATTCTGGAACTTGGTACCTGGAAAACTTGGGACTGAAATTTGAAGACTGTCTGATGCATCTAAGTGCTTCTAAGATGTTGAAAGAGAGGGTGTAAGAGGGAAAATAGCTAAAGCAACTGGCTGGAAGGCTTTGCTTATCTACTAGGAAGTATATTGTCGGTGGAAACTTATTTTTGATTGCAATTCCTTATGTGCCACCTTTCAGGAGACAAAAGGTTTCCCATGTCACTTTCAAGTAGCATTGAAATAATAAAACCAAAGTCATATTTTAAATTTAAAAAAATTATTAGCAACTGAGAGCTTGTTCTTAGATGCTTTCCAGAGGGCAGTTGATAGTAGATGGGCCCATAGGAAAGAAACATCTAAAGGCAAAAATCATTTATATTTCTTAAGCCATTGTTTCCACATGAAGCTTTTGGGTTGTCCTTTTAATAAGGAGAAAGCACAGAAGCTATTCTTTGACTGTGTATCCTTGGCCTATGAGAATTATGAACACATGGACACATTTCCCCACAGTCAAGATTTCAGAGGTCTCCTAAATCAGTCAGACAGATTTATAAGGCTGAGCATTTTTTTCCCATGTGCTCAAACAAAAAAACACCTCTATGTAGAAAGGCTACCATCAGATTGATTTCTGGGTAACGTCATAAATCTCTGAGCCGACAGCCACAGTAGATACAAACGCTTTGGTTTCCCAAGATCCCCCCTAAAAAGTACACTATTTAGGAAAAAAGCTTATGCAGGAAATGGACAAATAGTGCCTTCAGGACAAAATTGCAGACTTGCTGACCGGCATGACTATATTTCAGAAGTATGTGGACCCTGGATATGTTTGTTGTAATGTATTGTTGAGTTTAGGGAGGCTTTTGTCCTGGTAAAACCCGGGCTTTTCATTGGATTTCGTGGGACTGAATTCTGAGAATGCCTAACTGGACTTTAGTGTTTACTTTTTTTTTTTTTAATCAGTTTGCAAATTATTGAGCCAAGGGATCAGCTGGGAAGAAAGTTTGGGTGGTAATTTTGATAAAAGCACATCATTATATTTATTTATCAAATAGTTGTTAGCTGTCTCAAACTTTTCCGATCAAAATTTCACTATCACAGTTCACTAACAGAACACTGGAAAGTAAAAGCTAGAAAAATTTATTTATTTCTGTAATGTCCTGCCTTCTGCACTGCACGGAACCCAAAGGCATCTTTCTCTCCCCCAAAAGTTACCTGTTACCTGCATTAAAAAAAAAAAAATCAGGTGATCTGCAGAAATTGGGAAATTTTTTTCAAGGGAAAAAATGATAGCATGTTAGCAAACATGCACAGGGTACAGACTGTTTATTTCAGGGTTTTTTTATTTTTAAATGCCTCACACAGGTGTAGATATATGAAAGAGGCTCTACTTTGAAATTTTCCCCAGCTGCAGAAAGAGGTGCATGCTTACAATTATATACAACAGGTTAAAAAAAAAAGAAATTTACGACTTCAGACCTTCCTAACAATAGTTAATCATTTTACTTTGTAAAATAACTAAAACACACTATTGAGGCACTGAGCTTAACCGAACCGACTCAATGTTTGTTTATTTGTTTGCTTTCTGCTACTGGTCTTTTGCCTGTTTCCTTTTTTGCTAGTATTGAAAACTTCCTAAATAAACAATAACATACTTTTCCCCTCCTCCCTGTTACTTTTTGCTTTTTCAATTTCCCTTTTTGCTTGTGTCAAAATAATAACAGTAATGATAGATGCATTTTTCTTTGTTCCTTCTTTTTGTCTTGCTTGTACTGAAAACTTTATTATCACATACCTTCCCCCCTCCCTGTTACTCCTTTTTGTTTTTGCCTGTTTCCTTTTTTGCTGCTATTGAAAACTTCCCAAGTAAGGGGTGACATGCTTTCCTTTGACTTCTCTTCTTTGCTTTTCCTGTTTTTTATTAAAAAGTTGCTAAATAAATACAAATAATGAATAAACAAACAAACATAATAATAGCCGTAACGTGCCACAGGTGAGGGGGATGGGCGCCTGGGGGCCGCCTGGGGGCCACATGGGGGCCCCCTTTTCCTGAGGAAAAATCCCCCCAAATTGCCACCCTACGGGGCGCCCCCTTTCCTTCCCCCTCAAAAATCCCGGCCCCGAGGCGAGGCGAGGCGGGGTCCCCCTAGCGGCGGCGGAGCGTCCCTGCGCCCCCCTCCCTCTCTCGCTCTCCCCCGCCCGCGCCGGCCGAGGAGGCGGCGGCGGCGGCGGCGCTCAAAATGGCGGCCGGGGCGCTGCTGCAGCTGGTGCGGCGGGGGCGCGGCGGGGCGCGCCTCGGACCCTTCCCCGCGCAGCCTCCCCAGGGGGCCCCTCCCCGCCTTTTTCTCCTCAGGTGAGCAGAGCGGCCGGGGGAGGGAAGAGCGGAGCGGGGACCGAGGTGGGAGGGGGCGAGTTGGCGGGAAGGGCGGCCGGGCGGCGGCGGGGGGGGTGCAGAGTAAAGGAGGAGGGAAAGAAAACGCCGCTGGGTAGAGCTGGCGCGCTACGGCGTCGCCTGCCTCTCTGCGCCTGCGCGTCCGCTCAAGGTCACCGGCTGCTCACGTGGTCCCTCCTCGCGCCCCCTCCCTTTCAAGGTTAAAGCATGGGGGCGCTGTCCTATATTGCACGTATGGTCCGCATAGAGGCAGACGTGTGGATCTATCAGTCTGTTTATCTGTCTGTCTATCTCTTGGGTTGTTGGGTGGCTGCAAGCCGTTGCCGAGTTATGGCGACCCTACGGCCGACCCCTGTCCTGGGGCTTTCATTGCAGAATGCCTCCCTCTGAGGCTGAGAGAGTGTGACCTGCCCCAGGGACTCCAGCCCCGATCTGCACTGCACCGCACTGCTCTTCGTTTTTATATATCTGTACATATATATCTGTGTGTGTGTGTGTACACACACACACACACACACACACATATCCATACATATGAGCTTGTATGTCCCTTTACACATGTACATATGGCCATTTGTTAGCTCCCTACCACGCCCCAGAGCCCCACTTTATCACAGCTCTGGTCATCATCATCATCATTTTATGAATGCACATAATGCACATGAATGCATTTGATGAATGTACATCTAGAGAACCTCACATGATCTCGCCTGTCACCTTCTATAGATACACCAATGCACTTAGATAAAAAAATGGGGAGCCTCGGATTAACACAGGCCTATTAATATTATAATTTTATGAACATCAGAGGAGAGGCTCATACTATCACATAGATGTATAAATGCATGTACAAATATATATATATATGCAGAGCCTGGCCTTACCACAGCCCCGTTATCATAATTTTGAATCATGAATTTTTAAGAATGCCCATCTGGGGAGAGTCTGACACTATTGCAGCTTCCTTCTCCTTGTCTGTATATAGATTTACAAATGCATGTGCACATAGGGAGAGCCTTGCATTATTTCAGCCTTCTGCTTGTTACTGTTATGCCATTGCACCAAACAAAAATAAAATTAAGACAAAAAGCCCTGGGAAGAAGGTGCAATCTCAAACATCTTGATGAGCCCCACAAACAGAGGTCCATTTCATGTCCCTCCCGTGTCCAGCATGCAAAGAGGGATGTGGTATCCGAGGTATGAATATAAGTGTGTGATTCCCCTACAGTACAGTGCAGTATTTTAACCTCCCTTCAGCAGGGGTCACTGTGTGGACCCTTCTCTCCCCACACACACACAGTCGAAGAGGCAACAAAGTTGGTTGCTGGTGTTAATGGGTTAATTCCCCCTCTTGAACACCTTTTTTAAATGGGCAGCAGGTTGCCCTTTGAATTTCCTGACTGGAGGGTGGAACACAGCAAGAAAGGGTTGCAAGGGGAAACGTGGAGGGACGGCATTTCTACCTCTTAATTGCTGCTCTGTAAGACAGCATTGTGGTCTGCTTTGGGTGTCCTGTTGGGATCAAGACAGACATAAAATGAAATGAAATAATATTTATTAATGGCTCATGGTAGGGGTACAGAGTTTATGGGCCTCTAGAGCCAGCGTGGGAGCGTGACTTGAACATTGGACTGTGACCCCAGAGACCAGGGTTCTGTTCCACCTTGGGTGCATCACACATTCTCAGCCCCCAGAAAGCCCCGTGATACGTTCATCTTTGTGTCATCATAAGCGAGAAACAACTTGAAGCCACACAACACCAAGATGTTATGACCAACAACTTATTTATTTATTATTTATTGAATTTATATGCTGCCTTTTCTCCCAAGGTGGGACCCAAGGCAGCTTCCAAAAGATTAAAAAACATTAAAAGGCATATAAAATGATAAAAGTAACAATAGACTTTTTAAAAGCAATAAATAAAAGGTTTCCAGCTCACCTGTTAAATGCCTGCTTAAAAAGAAATGTCTTTGCTTGTCTATGAAAGGAAAGCTTGCCATCACCCCTGCTGCTGCCCTCCCTAATTTTTAATAGGGACTTCCAAGCCTCACCTTGTGTTCGTAGCCTTGCGAGGCTTGCAGGGAGACTGCCCTACTAAAAATGATGAAGGGAAGCGGCACAGACAGCAGCAAATAGTTCACAGATAATCAAACCCACAAAAATTAAACCTGCAAATGTGGGGGGGGGGTGACTGTATAAGCAAATATTTCAGATTTCTGTAAGCAAAGTCAGATGATTTGGTTTGGAAAATGTATGCACATTCTTCAGTACATCCTGTTTTCAAAGCTGCCTGGGATTTTTCCACTCTGCGGTGAGGTTATGCCGATGTGAAAATAAGGACATGAGCTTGCACTTTTACCATCAGCGAAACATGCAAACATCACATAATCTTCCCTAGCCTTCATGGATGATAAGGATCTATGCTCTGTGGGTCATGGAGTGTGGGAAATTAGACAGAGCTGCTTCCTCGAGATAATAAGATAATTTGTGCTTCACCTTTGCTTTTTAGACCTCTTGCATCACCTGTATTGCAGCACAGCTTAGCTTGAGATTGCCGTGGGTCCTACCTCAGTTATAAGTAGGATTGAAAGCTTTAACCTACTGTGTGCCGATCTAACATCCCACCTCCATCCCACATTAATCAGGCAAGGAAGGACAGACTCTTGAACTGAACTGTACATGTTCTGGTGCATATCCTTAAGTGAGTCTTTCTTCACTGGCAGGGGCCTTGTCTCGTCGACTAATCGATCCGGGGAAGACAGCTGGCTGAAGTCACTGTTTGTCCGCAAAGTTGATCCCAGAAAAGATGCTCACTCCAATCTCTTAGCCAAAAAGGAGACCAGCAGTCTTTATAAACTGCAGTGTGAGTGGGCGTTTGCATGTGGTTTTTGTGATCATTATTATAATTATTATAACTAACTTTATTTTTACCCTGCCTTTTTCCCAAGACTGGGATTCAAGGCGGCTTACACATTAAAAAGATTGCAGTCAGCCCTCTGTATTTTCTAGGGTTAGGGGCATAGGACCCCCACAAAAGTGGAAAAATTGCAAATATCGAAATGTGTGTGGGTGTCTGTGGGACGAGGGCCGAGATTAGTGGGGGAATGGGCATCCAAGGTCTAAATCGGGTCAGAGAAAGAAAGGGGGTAGGTTGGCACCGTGGCTGTATACTTCCTCTCTCTCTCGACCACCTCCTTCCTTGGGGCATCAGGAGAGGTTTGTGGCACTGAGAAATCAGGCTGCAACCTGTCCTTGGCTAGCCAGGCAATGGCTGGTGGAAAGGAGGAAGAGAACCAGAGTTGGCCTTTTAAAGGGCTGTGCAGCCTGACTGGAGCTGCCAAGAGGGAAAATTCCCCCAGAAAATGAGTGCCTGCGGTGGGGAGGCAGGGGTTGGAGAAATTTGCAAACAAGTAAGTCCATAGAAGTCAAACCCACAAATGTGGCGGACCAACTGTACAATTAAAAGTCAACATTCAAGCAACGTTAAAACTGTTAACCAGATTAAAAACATACACCCCAATAAGATTTTAAAAGTAACCACAACACAGTTTAAATAAATGCAGTACTTACAGCTGTTTATTAAAAGCCTTCAGTTCTAAACACCTGTCTGAATTTTTTTTAAAAAAAGTGTTTGCCTCCTGCCAGAAGGATAGCAGAAAAGGGGCCATTCTGGCTTCTTCACTAGGGAGGGAGTTCCAGAGTCCAGGGGCAATCACTGAGGAGGCTCTGGTCCTGTGTTCCCACCAGGAGTACCCATCAAGGTGGTGGGATCTCACGGCCCAGCCAGGCTCATCTTTCTTTTTCCTCACTGTTTTTACATTTTTTGATTTGCCTTTTAACACTGGCTTTTGCTGTTTCAGTTCACAATGTCAAACCAGAATGCCTAGAAGCCTACAACCAGCTGTGGTGAGTCCAACTGCCCCTAGGGAAGGCTTGGCGGGGGGATTTTAAATGTGTAAACTTGGTGGTAGTTAATAACCCTAAAGACACGTGCTTTGAAACAAGTCCCACTTTGTCCAGTGGGACCTACTTCCTTTCTGATGAAATGTGTATAGGATCTGGGTGTCAGTCAAACCTAGTGCAGGAAAATAAGGCAGGACAAAAGTAGTTGGTCAGATGGACTGCATTATTCAAGCGCAGATGATGAATCACGTTTAGCAGAGCTCCGCTAGATAAATAAGTTCCCTGTAAGCAGAAAACCAGTTTGGCAGGGAGCTGGTTGAACTAGATCTAGATCTGAACTAAATGGGTTCTGATTACAAGAAGAGCGATTCCACCTAAACATTAGGAAGAACTTTTTTACTGTAAGAGCTGTCCAGCAGTGGAACCCACTTCTTCCTGTGAGTGTGGTGGAGTCGTCCTTCTTTGGGGGTTTTTAAAAAGAGGCTGGATGGCCACCTGTTGGGAATGCCTTCATGCTGTGTTCCTGCCTGGCAGAAGGGGGTTGGACTGGATGGGCTTTTGTGGGGTTTTTCCAGCTCTAAGATTCTGTTATCATAGATCCTTCTTTCCTGATATACTCGTTTTGCCACTTCAGGATTTGGCCACCAGATGCTGGCAGCTTATATAAAGGAGGACATCATGGTCTTCTTGTGAAGAAAATAGTTGACTTTGAAGTGCCCGAGTTTTGAATGCTCTTCTTAGGTCATCTGTTTCACCTTTGCTGGGATATTTGTTCACTAGAAATCTCAACCAGTTTCTTTTTTAATATTTATTGTTATTTGTGAATTCATTAACAACAAACATTACAGAATTAACAAACATAACAAATGGAACGCAATCGCATGTAACCCATTTGTTATGTTTTTTGATTGTTTAATTTTATAATCTTTGTTGTTAATGAATTTGCAAATTACAATAACAAGAGAGCCAGCATGGTGTAATGGTTTGAGCATTGGACTACAGACCCTGGAGAGCAGCGTTAGATTTCCTGTTTGGCCATGGAAACCAGCTGGATGGACCTTGGGTGTGTTGCATGCTCTCAGCCCCAGAAAACCCCATGACAGGTTTGCCTTAGGGTCTCCTTAAGTCAAAAAATGTCCTGAAGGCACACAACAAGAACGAGATGGCAAAAGTTATTAATGAGGAAGAACAGGCAAGCTAGGAAAGACTGCAGCAGTTTGCTTTTGCCTGTGCCTCCAGGGAAGGGCAAGACTCCCATTTCCTCCTCCCCGTTGGGCCCACAGATCTCAGGGTCAGCTTGAAGGCACGTAACAGCAAGACACAGGGCAGCCCATTGGGCCACTCCTTTTTCCCCTGAGCAGTCACTTTTCAAAGGATAAAAGGGTCTTCTTCACTTGCCTATGGAAGGATAGCCAGGAGGACACCAGACCAGCCTCTCTAGGAAGGGAGTCCTGGAATCGAGGAGCAGCCGCAGAAAAGGCTTCGTCTCTCACGTTCCCACCAGCCATGCTGTTGAAGGCAGAGGGACTGAGAGAAGGCTGGATAGACCTGTGAGGGTAGAGGGGCTAAAGAAGGAACTCTTCCCTGAAAATACCAAACCATATATGGGTCTACCTGTGGAGTTGCAGCCTGTCAAATAGCTTGGACCTAAACTGCACATGGGGATTTTTCTTCAAAGGATGAGCAGTATTGAAGCAGATTCCAACACCTGTGTGACCATATCTTCCTTCTCTTTTTGTTCTTTTTTTCCCCTTTTTTTAAAAGTCAAGAGGTGCTGCCAAATATCCACGAAGGGAAAGACTTTCCATGTACCTTGGTGGGAACGTGGAACACGTGGTACGGAGAGCAAGATCAGGCTGGTAGGAGAGTGTGCAACTGTGCTGGTGGTGTGTGGTTGCAGTCGTGTGTGCCCTTGTTTCTCTCAGGCTGAGATCTTTCAGAGTGGGGAGAGAGGACAAGGGCTTGGGGAATGAGGGGCAACCAGGACCGTCTCCATGGAACAAATCAGAGCCAAAGCTGAGATCTGACATAAGGCACCCAGCATAAGGAGAATTGGTACTTTATTCTCCTCCCTTTGCAACACCGTACCCCTTTTCACAGATGCAAAGTGGGGCCCATGTAGCCAAGCAACATTAAAGAGTTAGTAATGAAGAAATAGGAGAGGCAGCAGTACTTTGCTTTTGCCTGAGCCATGGTGAAGAAAAGGTTAAGAACTGCTGCATTAGGGTCTGGTCAGACACAAGCCCTGCAGCTGCTAGGAAAGCTCCCAGAGGCACTGGCCATTGATTTTATAGACAATTGTTGCTTTGGTTTGTATCTGCCACTCTCTGTTTGTTAACGGAGGTGAGGGAGTGGCCTTGTGGGGTTGGCAAGCTGAGCCAGGCTCCCTTGAAGTTGAAGTTGTCCGGGGTATAGGTACTCTCCCTTGGAGAAATTTCCATAGATTTCCCCTCAGGCCCGACTGAGTCAGCTGCCAAGAGATCTTCTGAGTGGATTATCCTGGCTCAGATTAATTACAATAAGGAGTTTTGGACTTTCTTTGTCAGAGGCCCTGTTAACCTCTTGTTAACCAGTAGAACCCTTTGGAAGCTCCCTGAATTTTTCCTGAAGGGAAAGACGATTCTTAAAACATGCTCCTTCTGATTCCAGTCCATCTCTGGCGGTATGAGGGAGGCTATCCTGCCCTGACCGAGGTCATGAGCAAGCTTCGACATGACAAGGTGAGACCAGAGGAGAAGGTAGATTCTGTCATTCTGGTCCTATCCTGTAGGGTTGTGCTTAAACTGTTTCATTCCCATAACCATGGAAATTGTGGTTTGTTGCAGCTCTTGGAACAGAGCGTCTTAAGCTGTCTTTTGTGGGGGACCAGCAGTTTTTTCCTCCAAGTGTGCCAAGGACATTGTACCCATTGGGCACAACAGTTTCTTTCTTTCCTGGAGACTCTCCAAGGATGGGCAACTGATGGATCATGGACTGGCAGTGGTCCATGGAGCAGCACTGTCCTAGAAGCATGTTCTAATAAACCGTTAAACAAGAAGCATATTGAGAGATGCATGATTTGGAAAACAGAAGGCCTGGCAGGCAGTGTACTCCCAATATTGCTTCCTTCATTTATATATCATGCTTAACCCTAGAAGCTGTGTGGGATAGGCTGATATTAAAAACACAATACTTACCGGCTGCTGTTAGGTTGAGCAATGTGGAGGTTTATGCTGATAAAAACATTAAAGAGCGATATGTAATACAATCCCTATTATGATTCAAGGTAATTAGATTACACATTATTCAAGAACTTGGTTAAAGGAGCCCCAACCTCATTGTCTTCTCTCCATCTGAGGCCAGGGCAGGGGCAGTTGGGATGGAGGGAGGGCCTTTCCACTGCCTCTTGGCCTAGGCATTACAGAACTGTGCATGCCTCTTCTTTCCCTCCACAGCTAAAGCAGTAGCAACCTTGCATGAAACAACCTTAAATTTGCCTCCCGAATTTAATAATACATATTATGAAGCTTTGTCTATTGTCAAGGCATTTCAGAGTTAGGTATCCACCAAGGTTAGACTGGGAGTCCTGATAGTTTGGACTACAGCTCTCATAGTCCCTTACCCTTAATCATGCTGGCTGAGGATTCTGGACCAGTGAAAGTTGAAAACATCTGTAGAGCCAGATGTTGCTGCTGTTTTTTGTTTTTTTTTAAGTCATTCATATCCTACTTTTTCCTCAAAATATTAAGACTTTTTCCTACTTCTGGACTAAGATATACTCTTTCCAGTAATTGGCTGGTCAGTGTCCATGCAGCAAAAACAGCATAAATTGATTTTTTTTTTTAAGAAATCTGTATCAGTGTTCTACTGTCACTAATCTCAAGGAGCACACTGGATTTTCATTTAATTTAATCTAATTTAATCATTTAATTTTAGACATTCATGGAATTTCGCAAAGCAAGGGGAAACATGCTTCTCTCCCGCAAGAACCAGCTGTTGTTGGAGTTCAGTTTTTGGAATGAACCCGTTCCCAGGTCTGGACCCAATATCTATGAACTGAGGTCTTATCAACTTCGTGTAAGTGCCTTTTTCTGTTTGTAGAATGTGTCTTTAAAAAAGAAGAAATGTACTTCCCTTCATTTACCCTCAGAAAACAGTACAGAAGGTCTCCTGTATCCATGGGGGATAAGTTCCCGGACTTACCATGGGTAATGAAAAATGTGAATAACAAAACACTTGTGATGTGATTAACAGTGTTGGTATTGAGATGAGTATGCAGCTTGGAGAGGAGGCCCCAAAACTGGCAGAACTTTAGAATTTAAGAGAAAGAAGGCTTTGAAGGCATTATTTGCTGTCCATAGCCAGTGCATAACTGATTAAAAACATAAAAATTAATAACAGTGTGTGGTCCGAAAAGGGATAGGAACAAAATGTTTTTGGATAAGTGAAGCCATAGATACCACTCACGTGGATACAGGGGACCTACTGTATTATCAAAGCAACAGATAGTCAAAGGACCCTTTCGCACTGTACAGTTATAGCACTATGATTCCATTTAATTAGCATGGTTACATTCTGTGGCGTTGTGAGATTTGGAGTTTGGTGAGACACTTCAGCTCCCTTACTGAGAATTCTAAATGCCATTCTTGAAACTGCAGATCCCAGAATTCCATAGGGTGGAATCAGGGCAGTAAAAATGAAGCCAAAGTGCTATATTTGTGTAGTGAGAAGGGGCTGCCAAAGTCAGTTTTGGTTTAGTAGTCTGCATTTTCTGCAATACATGGCGCTCAAAGCAGTTCACAGATCAGGACTTAAATCACAAATCAGATACTTGCAAATTATGGCTTAAGAGGATGACTTAATGCAAGATTGATGTAAGACTGCCCTTGAAGTTGTTTAGAGAACGCAGCTGGCAAAGAAGGTGCCAAGCAGGTTCCTGCCAGAAGTGGAACAACCAGCACTTCGGCGTCTTAGTAGCTTCCTCTTGAAAGTTCTGCCTTTCTTCTTGGAAGCAAAAAGCACATTAGGAAGTCATCTTTCTGACTGAAGCAAATATGCGCCTAACAATTCCAGTTACAATTTATATGAATTAGTCCACAGATTATATCCAAAACTATTAAATTAACATTTGGGGAAAAAATGCATTCTTATGAACTAGCAACCACAATCCAAGCCAGGGAGCAAGGCACATCTAGAAAAATAAATGTGGGTGTTATCTGAGATATCTGAGAAGATTCAGACTTAAACTTGCTTGTCTTCCTTTGTTTCTTGGGCGGGTTGCTCTTTATATCTTCAGTAGAATCCAGAAGAGTATTTGCAGGGTCAGACCTCATCTGTTTCTTTACTGGGGTGGAAAGCAGGAAAACTTGTATTCTTAGGAACCTAGTCATCTCTCTCTTCTCTTTCAGCCTGGAACCATGATTGAATGGGGTAACTACTGGTAAGCTCCCTCCGTGTACTGGGCATTCTTGACACAGCTGCAGAGCTGGCTTGTACGTTGGGATCCAGCAGCCGCAAAATTTCTAGGGGAAAACAGAGTATATCTGGCTTCCTGGGTCAGGCCAAAGCCCATCTTATCTATTGTTCTCTCTCCAAACAGTTTCCTCTAAAAAGCTCACAGGCAGGCCATGAACATGATCAGAATCTGCAACAGCTATGTTTTTGGATGACTACTTCCAGAATTCATCCGGCCAGTAACTTTTTTCAGGCTTCAAATGTGATAAGCATGCCATTTGTCCTTAACATCTGGCAAAATCAGAGGAAGACTGTTTCTGGACATGGAGCTTTCACTAAGCTGTTGTGACAAATAGCTGTGGATCAGCCTGTTCTCTGTGAACATGTCTCATCCTTTTCTGAAACCATCAAAGCCAAAGGCTGTCACCACATCCTTCTAGATGTGGCTGTATCTATTTACTAGTAAGCTAGTATGCTAAGCAGGCATAGAAATGCTTTTTGAATTGGTCCTTTTGCTGCTGCCACACACATGTTGAAGAAAGGAACAGAGTTGGCTGGTTTTCTCTGTTTCTAGTTCTTTTTCAAATAATCTCTAACACAGCACAGTCATGGTTGTAGCATTGGACTACAACCCTGGAAACCAGGGTTTGATTCCTTGTTCAGGCATGGAAACTCATTGGGTGACCTTGGGTATGTCACATACTCTCAGCCCCAGAAAACCTTGTGATAGGATCCCCTCAAGGTCACCGTAAGTCAGAAATGACTTGAAGGCACACAGCAGCAGCAACAACAACACATTTGTTCAGGGAGCATATTATGTGAGGCTAGTTTGTTTCTCTCTCACGGAGTGATTTTCTTCTTATTCCAGAGGTTCTCTCTCGACCCCATTATTGCTTTATCTCTGAGATGGCTGCATCTATTGTCAGGCCCTGTATTTTTCCATCCATTCTGGGAGGCGATTTCCACACATGCAGTCATGCTCGGCCTTTATTTGCCCTGAATGCTTGCAAGGGGCTAGGATCACCTCCCCTGTTTCTTTGCAGACCAGTGTTTGCTGTAAGTGAGCACATGCTGTGAGAAGAACATCACCGGTCAGTTTGTTTAAGACTGTGACTTTTAAAAGAACAGCAGTTTCCACATTTTCCTTTCCTCCCATGGTGTTGTGCCCCCACTCTCTTTCAGAAAGAAAACAGATGAACCTACCAATGATTTCCTCTCTCTCTCTTATTCTCTCTCAATATAGATAAATAGATATAATCAGTTTTAACACAGTATAACATAAACACCACTTGACATTTTTAGCATAAACATAAGCCAATATTAAAACATAGTAACTGAAACAGCAAACTAAAAACCACAAAAGACTAACTCCCTAGAACACTAAGTTACTAACTGACTAAACACTAACCTACTATAATGCAGAAGGCCTCTGATCTCCTCTACAAAACTAATGAGAAATTAAAAATAAGAAAGGACAGAAGAATATTATTCTACCATTACAGCAAACATCAGGGGTTGTTGTTGTTGCTCTTGGGTGCGTTCAGAGTCGTTTCCAAAGTATTTTAGAGGCAGGTGAGTTCTTTATACGCTGGAGAATCTTCACCTATATGGCTGCATTGTTGTGTGCTTTCAAGTTGCTTCCAATTTATGGTGACCCTAAGGTGAAACTATCACGAGGTTTTCTGGGGCTGAGAGTGTGTGACACTCCCAAAGTCACTCATTGGGTTTCCATAGCTAAGTGTGGAATTGAACCTGGTTTCCATGGTCGTAGTCTGGTGCTCAAACCACTACCCCACAATGGCTCTCTTAAACCACCAGGACTACTAGTAACTATTTCTGCAGATGATTGCATTGTTTAATTTCTTATTGCTCAAAAATATCTACCAGCAACCTTAGTTCCCTTTTCAGCCTTCAGATGTGCTTCCCTCCTTTTTGTCGTCTTCTAAAGCAAAGGATGTGCCTCCATGCAGTTCAATTGAATAATTCTGTGCCTTAAAAGAGAGAAAAAACAAGGGAGGGAGGGAGGGAGAACAATCTGTAAGATGGTCTGAGCAGCAGAGAAGTGGGTTCGTGGTGCCACACATGCTGGCCAGGCAGTGCTGTGCACACCTGACTTCAACTGACAACCCACAGAACCATTTTTCCTTGAGCTTAATCCTATATCAGGGGAAGGACAATTGACCAGAATGTTGTGAAAGCAATTCCAGCATGTGGAGACTGCTCACTTCCGAAGACATGGCGTTTTCAGGGCAGATAGAAGAGGAACACCAGCCTGGGCCAATGCCCTCCAGTGCAGTGATCCCACTCCCTCCTTCTTTGATTAACTGGGTTTATTGGCGTTCCAGAAAGGGTCAGTGAGGGCAGGCAGAGACCCACCCTGCATGGGAAAAATTAACCACGAGTCGCACACTGAAGATACACGGTGTTCCAACTTTTCAGGAATAAGGGGTGAGACAGCGGTCATCAGCTGAGAGCTGAAGTCTGTGGCTCGCTTTTTATTGAAAGCATATGTATGTGTAAAATGATGATGATGTGACAAGTGTCCATTCCTCCTTTGCAAAATGAACAGGAGGGGTGGTGCAGTCAGTCACAATTTGGACAGGAGAGTGTGACTTGCCCGAGGGCACCCAGAGGGTTTCTATATCTGAGCAGAGATTCGAACCCTAGTTTCCCAGAGTCCTGGTCCAACATTGTAACCACTATACTGCAGTAGCTGTTTTAAAAAGGGGATTTTCTTGCCAAGATGTATTCAGAAGAATTTTGCCATTGCTTTCCTTTTGGGCTGCTGAGAGAGTGTGACTTACTCAGGGTCACTCAGTGGATTCCAGTGGCTGAAAGGGTATGTGAACTGTGGTTTCCTGGGGTCCTGGTCCAAGATGCAAACCCCTTATAACCCGCTGGCTTCAAATTTGTGGTTGCCTTGCATGTGCCTTCAGGTCAACCCCAGAACGCTATCCTAGGATTTTGCTGGAAAAATTTATTCTGAGGCGGTTTGTTCTTGCCCTCCTCTGAGGCTGCTCAGAGAGTCTGAGTCGCCCAGAGTTGCCTGGTGGTTTTCCAGGGCTTAGTGGGGATTCAAACTTGGTCTTCCACAGTCCTAGTTCAGTATTCAAATCCCTGCCCCACACTGGGTCCAAAGTGTTTCTCTTCCCTTTGCAATTATGAACTTTCCAGCACTTATCTCCTGTTTCTAAAGACCCATCTTCTACCTTTCAGGGCCCGGGCTATTCGTTTTCGGCAGGATGACAAAGAAGCTGTGGGTGGCTTTTTTTCACAGATTGGGCAGCTGTACATGGTCCACCACCTTTGGGGTAAGGTTGGGTCCATTGCAATGGATGCCCTTATGGCGACCCTGTGAATGAGAGACCACAGGCCTGCTCGGCTCTTGCGCATTCTGGACTGTGGCTTCCTTGACTGAGCCTATCCATCTGGAATGCAGTCTTCCTCTTTCCCTGCCTCCTTCCAACTGGGGCCCCAGTAGTAATAAGTGACTGGGAGCAATTCTAAATGGACTGATGAAACACCTGCATGAAATCACTGTATATAGGATCGCAATACGGTAGGCCCACTACATCAGCAAAGGATTGGTTTCAGGATCCTGACAGATACAAAAATTGCACATCCTCAAGTCAATATCATGTCCTGGATAACTTGCACTCCATGAACTTTACTCAGAGTTAAACAGCAGCATTTATTTTGTAGCAAAGCAATCAACTTTAATGTGAAGTTGCTGAGACCACAGCACACTGGGCGGTTACAGATTTGTCATACAGATTTAGGCATACAAGGCAGTGATTCATGAAAAATCATGAATCTCACATCATCCCACCAGTTTACACATTTTTCCACACTGTCCGTTGTTTACATATCTTTCTTCCTTGAAGCAGGAACAAATTCCTGTCATCTTATGTTGAGCACTGCCAGTTCTCATAACACCTTGCTGATACTTTTGGGTTTTCTCCCCTCTGATCTTCTCTCCCTAGCCTACTCAGATACATTATAGCAGTGAACAGTGAAGCAGTTAACCGTTTGGCACCCTGAAATATTTTAATAATCAACCGGATATATAGGTGCAACTCACAATTGGCAATGAGCACTTTGCAGTGTCTAGCAGTACCTAAGCTAGCAAATCTATTCTGATACATACTCTAAAACACAACCGTCAGATGCTTATGACATTCAGCCTCACAAGGCAAGCCTTACACAGCAACCCCTATTAAAAATGGTGCAGGACAGGCACAGAGGCAGAGGCAAGCTGTGGCTGCCAGTCACACCGCGTTCTTTGGGCTCCCTCACCTCCCTTGTCTGGGGGGCAGGAATTCTGCTATGTTCAATAAGAAGGTCTAGATGGGCACTGGGACACACCAAATCTTTTCCTTCCTTCCTTCCAGCCTACAAAGATCTCCAGACGAGAGAAGACATAAGGAATGCTGCGTGGCACAAACCAGGATGGGATGAGCTTGTGTATTATACAGGTAAGACACTAATGCTCATGTGGCTGGCGGTGGGCCTAGAAACCTGGTAGGAATTGGCTCTCTTTGTCACACCCCTTTGGGTGCTGATAACATTGCTGCACGACAATAGAAAATCAGACCCAAGTCTGAAATCCCATACCAGTCTGCACATGGAAGGATGTATTGATTGGGCTGTATAATAATTTGACAGCTACAGTATCCCATATTTAGTGTTTAATGTGTGCAACCTTGAGAAACTTTTTTTAAAAAAGAGTGAATTTTTCTTTTCTTTCTCCCTTTGCTTCTCTTCCCCTCCTTCCCTCCCTTCCAGTGCCCCTGATTCAGGAAATGGAATCCCGAATTATGATACCATTGAAGATTTCTCCTCTTCAGTAAAGCCACTGACGGGTGCCTCTGGGGAGATTTACAGTGACAGAAGTCTTTGTCTTTTTCTTTTTTTACAATTCGCTTCCCTTCCTTCTTCCGTTAATTTGATGGTTTGTGTGTGGCAGTGGCAAACGTGACTTTGAAGGTACTATATCCCAGGGCTTATGAATGAGACCCTGCAGGAACAGTTAGAAGAGCTGTAATACAGTCCTCATTTCTTTCTTCTTTTTGTTTTAAGTCTTAGCATTCAACCCCCTAACTTGGTTCTTCATGAAAACAGCCTCTTGGAAACCCAGGCAGACATTTGGAGAGCCAGCAGGCACTGAAGGAAACGCACAAGCTTTGAAAGTAGTTGCACGAGCTTTAAATTCTTGAATGATGCTGTATGTAATTTGCTCTGCACACTCCCGTGCAAACTTTATTTTTCCTTCATAGCCATCACCGCCTCTCAGTGGGATTAATCACAGTCACAAAGGGAAGGACCCTTTGCCTTCTTGCCAAGATCTGTGCCAAGCCCAAAGATCCTTCTTTCCTTTTAGTCTGCCTCATCTTGCTTTCTTTGCTTTGTCCCTAACTAGCTTTGCCTTGGCCACTGGCACAACCAAAATGGCAACACTTTTGTGGAAAGGAGGGGTTTTAACTTGAAATATTCTCCTATCAGGGAGGGAGTTATCCCCATAGGTGGAAAGCTGGCATGCCAGGGAAACAGTGCGAAGCCATTACTAGATGAAGCACTCCAGCATGCAGTCCTCCCAGCCCTGCTGTCAGAATGTATTCGTTCCAGGAGAAGCAGCTTTCTTACTTGACTCCCCTGCATGTATAAATAATCCATCTTGGAACCCGAGAAGCTCATCACTGGAATGTATACTGCAGGGAGGAAGTACTCTCAGTGAGAGCAATCAGCCCTAGCAATCTGGCTGTTTCACTGGGGTGAATCTGGGTGTATCCACTCTATAGAACTACAGCACTTCCATACCACTTCCGCTGCTGTGGCTCTGTCCTGTGGAGTCCTGGAATTTATAGTTTGGCAAGGTGCTTAAGAGTTCTCTGCTGTGGGCGATGGTGGTGCAGTAGAGTGCCGCAGGGAAAGAATCCTAAGCAGCTCAACAGACTACAGATCCCAGACTTCCATGAGCCCAGGCAGTTAAAGTACTGAAGTGCTACAGTTGGGTAGTGCGGACACAGCCCTGGTCTGCTTGCATGAACAGGTGTGGCATTACAACAGAGGCTCCTTCCCTTCCTTCTGCTTGAGCTAATATGAAGCAGAGTCCAAGCTCCCCGCCTAATGGCTCTAGGCTCCCTCCACACCTAAAAGTGGTGGGCAGGCATGGGCAGTTTGTGAGAACAGGTAGTGGTAAATGCATCCCAGGCAGAGCTTGGAAACATATCTTTTGGAAGGGACTACAAGCCCCCAGAATTCCACCACCAGCATTATCCACTGGGAGGTTTTGGAGTCCAGACAAACAAGTTTCCCTGGGTCAGTGTAAGGTCATGATGCTGAAATGGAAAAGGCACAGATGTTTGTTTTTTTCCCCTTCCTTGCTTGGGTCTGGATGGGTTGTCCCTGCAATTTGGTTTTGAGCATTTGTACTCAGAGGGAAATCCCACTCCCTTGAGTGGGACTTACTCCCAAGAAAAGCTGCATAGGGGAGTGGTCTTTGGGCAGCCAGGTTCTTCACTCCAAAATGACGCTTCCCTGGGTGCAGGGGAGAGATAAGCAGTTAAATCTTTCCACTCCAGTTGCATTTCCTGCATACTTCTTTTTTACCATAAGCCATGGCTCTGGAGCTGTGGGAGGGGGGAAATTTCAGAGAACTGAAGCACCCGATCATGGCAGACTCCCCAGAATCCTTTTCCTTCTGAAGGTGAGGTGTTGTAAGGAGTTCCCCAGCCTGCAAATTTCCCAATTTCTCCAGGAAAACCTTAAGAAGCTCCTCAGCCTCTCAGACAGCTTTGGCAGTACAGAAGAGGTGGCATCATTAACCTTTTGTAAGCAGTCGTGGATTCATGATTTTAAAACTGTTTGTGTGATTAAACTAACAGAAAGTAATCCTGTAAAGATGGTGAAAAAGACGAGGCATTATGAAATCACTGACACAAAGCGCTGTGCCTATCTCCCTCTTTTCTCTTTTTGATTTCACTTAGAATAGAGAGCGGTGTGTGTGCGTGTGTGTATGCGTGTTTAATTGTGTGTCTGTCACGTTTCAAATATTGTGTACGTTGGAGCCATATTCCTGTCAGCTCCCCAATCAGTGCAATTCACTGTATGTTCGATGGCCTAGGAAACACATACCCACTTCATACATTTCAGTGAGGTTTTTCTGGCCAAATGTGACAATTAAAAAGATCAGATTGATTTTCGCATATTTGTAGCGTCGTTTGGACTTCTTCCCCAATCATCCTGGTCTTTGAGTTTCCGCAGAGAGTCAGCAGTCAGTCCGGTCAGCTTTTATAAGACAAATGACCAGAGAGAGTGCTCCCCTTGTCTTTTGCCTCTGGCAGTAAAATAGCTTTGGTTTGTACTTTTTTTTTTCGTTGGAAATATGGTGCTGGAGGGGAGATCAGCAGATACCGTGGACTGCCAAAAGACAAGATAAATGGTCCAAGAGCAAATCAGGCTCAAACACTGAAATGCCAGAATGACCAAACTGAGACTATCGTATTTTGGCCATATCATGAGAAGACAAGGCTTGCAGGCAGTAGGGAAAGAGAAAGACCCCTATTAAAGATGGATAGACTCCATTAAGAAAGCCACAGCCCTAAATCTGCAAGACCTGAGCAGGGCGGTTGGCCAAAGCTGACTTGATGGCAATTAACAGTAGCAAGTTCTGGGAATCACACTGAACTCCATCCTTTGGTTTGCACTAAACAGAGGGGTGCCTTGCCAGGTCACTTCCAGTTAGAGCCAGCCTTGCATAGTTGTTTGAGTGGTGGGCTACCACTCTGGAGACCAGGGTCTAAACTCCCACTCAGTTGCTGGGTGATCTTGAGCAAGTCGCGCGCTCTCAGCCTCAAGGAAAGGCAAACTCCCTCTGAACCAATTGTGCTAAGATAATCCCATGATAGTTGGAAGGCACACAACAACACTGCCAGCATTCTTTTTCGGTGCATCGAGAGGAACCCACAGTATCATAACCTCTTTACTTTCTGACCAGTGAGGCTTGACAGAACAAAACTGCTTTGAAGGATGAAGTTAGCTGGACGAGGGGATGGAGGGGGGAGTCTGTGGATTGTCCTCTGTTCTACATGACTGTTCTGTTCTGCAGCTGGCTATAGTTCTTGGTTTCCCAAGCTTTGAGCATAGCATAGCAGTTTGAACGTTGGACTACGGTCCTGGAGGCCAGGGTGCGATTCCCTGCTTGGCTGTGGAAACCCACTGGATGAGCCTGGATGCATCATGCACTCAGCCCCCAGCAAACCCCATGGTAGGGTCACCGGCCAGAAACAACTTGAAGGCACATAGGAACAAGACTTCACTCCATGTTAACCACCTCCCTGCTATCAGATAAGTTGTATTGCTGGGGATGGATGAAGTTGGTGATACAGCAGAAGACGTATCTCCAGCCTTTAGCTGATGTGGTCCAAAGGTGGAACTGTGCTGCTGAACAGCTAATTCTACCCAGACTACTACCCCTGGGCAGGACTCCAGTTTTCCCATAGCTGGATATACAGGCCCCTAGGTTGAGTTGCACAGAGACCTTGGGGTGAGAGTGATGGAAGGCGGACTTCCAAAGGGCATGGACTGGAGAAGCAAACAAACTCAAAGGGGCACAAGTGTGACCCATCTACCTCATAGTTATGGGAACAGAGAAAAGGTTCACAACAGAGGAAAATTCACTCCCCTCTGTCCTCGGCCTTTGTATCTTTTCCCAGCTTCAACGAGCAAGTGGATGCCAAAAAGCATCCAACAAAAATAACTCAGACACTTTCTGAACCACTGGACAGCTGTTAACTCTCAGCTGCAGTGCTGACAAGGACTCCAAAGCCCATGTGCCCAGTGGCAGCAGCCCAACTCACCTTCTCCCTGTACTTTTCCAGCTGGGAATGAGTGAAAGCTTTGAGTTGCTTCACCTGACACAATCCCCCATGTGTGGAAGCTTTTGAAATGTGTCCAAGGCACATTCCGCCCTGGGTGCGGAGCTGGGCTGTTTGCTTTGTTGGACACGGAATTTTCCTCTGCGCCTCGGAGCTCCTCCGTCTCCAGAATCCAGTTTCGCTATCAGATCAGGTGCAGAATGGTCCAGACCCCAAAGACCAGCCCCGGTCCTCTTTGCAAAGGTTTCCCGCAAGACTTTGTGGCTGCATTTTCATTTTTGTAATCTAAGCAGCCTCCAAGGGCATCCCAGCAGTTTGGGTGGAAAGTGAGCAGAACTACACAGGGAAAAGAGCCCCCCTCGACTCTCCCTGGACGGGCTTGGAAGAATGTTTTAATCAAACAACACTGTGCCAGAAAGACCCAGTCTACTGAACCAAGGAGAGAGCCCGGCCTCTTACCGATGCCAAGGTTGCCTCTGTTTCATTTGTTTAAAAGCATCCCGAGCCCCCTGGGTCACTAGTCCTCATGATCCCCCTTCGACCCCTGCCCTCCCCTGGAGGAAAAAAACAGCCAAACCTTTTGGCTCTGTGATGACCAGGATCCAGGACCCCCTCCCTGACCCCAAACTTCCCAAGTTCAAGGTGACTCCTGGTGGACGCCCCTTTCTCCTCCTCCCGCCCCACCGCCTTCCCTCTATGCCGGCTCCTCGGGCCAATCAGAGCGGCCGAGGGGGGAGGGCTTGCCCCTCCCCCTCCCCAACCCCGAAATTGCAAAAAAAGAAAAAAAAGTTGCACCTCTTCCCCCGACTCCCTCCCTCCGCCTCAAGGAAGCGCAGCCCGCTTTGCTCCCCCCTTTTGCATCTGCAAAAAAAAAAAAAGGGGGATTGAAAGCGCTGACTCAGCAAGGCGCTCGGAAAATGTGGCTCTTCCCCACTTCTCCGGGTAGCCCGTGGAGGTGACGGACGGACTCCGGCGACGATCCTGGCGCTCGCCTCGCTGGCCCGAAGGTGCCCGGCACCGCTGCTCCGCGCCCTCCGCGCCCCGCCGGGACTGTAAGTCCGCGCCCAACCCGCCAGGACGGCGCAGGGGGGCCCCGCGGGCGGGCGGGCGGGGGGCGGGGGGGATTACCCTTGGGCTTGCGTTTTTTTGCAGACTACAACTCCCAGAATCCCCTAGCCGGCCAAGCCGGGGAAGGGGGCTGCAAACACTTTGCATTGTCTGTTTGGACTACACTCGCCCAGAATCCTCCCAGAAGCCAGCTTGCGGGAAGGGCCAAAACGTTGCCCAGCATATTTTTGGACTATATCTATATCTAAAATCTCCTTGCAACCGGCTGAAGGATCCCGTCAGATGCAGTCCAAAAGAGCAACAGGCTTGCGATCTCGAAAAAAGATGCAGCTGTGTATCAGTTTCTTGGCATCTGGAGATTATGGGAGTTGTGGTACCAAAAGAACCACATTTTTGCAGTTCCCGCGCTTCCAAAACAGCCCTGCCTAACCTTCTTGCTGACTAGCCATTCTGGGATTTTTAATCTCCTCCAGTAGTTATTTCTTTAGCTTACCCAAAAAAGCAATACATGATCCTCATGCTTGATCAGAAATTCTGGAACTTGTGGTTCAAATAAATATTTCTGTATCCCCCCTCCCCGCGACTAATTCTCCAAAATGCAATATTTCATTCTATAGTTGACTGGAGGATTCTGGGAGTCATAGTCCAAAATTGCATTCGAAAAGCCTGTCTCCCACTCCTCACTGCCACCTCCACCTTGTTCTTCCAATTTCCTTTGCAATCTTCCCTCTCTCTCTCTCTCTTTTAAATTCCCTGGATCTAAGAGCCTACAAATAGGAGAAATCCCTCTGTTCTTCTTCTCTAGGTTTTGCAGCAGGGTGCAACTCCCGGTTTGTTTAGACTGACAGGATGACTGAATGATGCAATCCCGGCCTGGGAAACCATCATAAGCAATTTTTCCTGCTAGACTGATACGTTTGGGATGGTTCCCATCCTCCCCAAACCTGTTTGGTTCTATATGTTTTTTTCTTGTCAGAAGGAGGGAGTGGGGAACAGGTCGGAAAGATTCTGCATCCAAAAATCATAAGCCAGATCAGAAAACAAAACAGCTGAATTTGATTTCCATATCAACTTGCCAGGGGAAATTTTCCCTCAAGCCATTCCTCCTTGCTTACTCATCACAGAGCATTTATACTCCGCTTTTACTGCTAGAACATGGCAGAGCAGGTTATGTGTCTTTTCTCTTTTTGAAAGCAAGATACCCCCTGCCTCCAGGCTTGCCATTTCTGTTTTTAAAAGACAGAACACAAAAGGAAAAAAAGGAGGAGGAAGGAGAAGGAAAGCAAGGAAACTCAAGGTTCATAAGGCAATGAGGCTCCTCAGCCCGGTGCAATCAGAGCTTAGGAAAAGGACTACAATTTTGGACTACAGCTTCCACCATACCCTATGCTGGTTGAGGAGATGCTGGGAGTCTTAGTCCAAAGATACCTCACTTTTCCTGCAATCTAGTTGGAAGCCCCCTGGGTAACAGCTGGCTTCCCTTCTGATTGTTTAGAGAAGGTATTTCAGATCAAGACCAAAGCAGGTCTACAACAACCATCCAATTCTTCCAGGATGTGCACACATGGTGGGCCTAAAAGTGACCCTGTCCTTTATGTCTTGTTCCCATCAGCCAGTGAGCAGAGGTAGACTGCCTCTGAATAAGGAGGTTCCACTTGCTATTATTCCAGGTCAGGGGTGGGAAGCCAACGTTTTGTAGCATCTTAAAAGTATCACATATCCTGTTTGGCATAAGATGTCATAGCCGGTAGCCCATGTGGGTCAGATGCAAGGGGTCTGGCATCTATGAAAGCTGGTAGCCTTGCCTTCTGTAATAAAACTTACCAGTTTTACGGGCTGAAGTTTTTAATTGCTGACACACTAGAAATTTGGGGAGTGCAGGAATATTTTGCTGGGGAGGGGGCAGAATTCTTATTGGGGGTGCAGGGCTGTCATTTTGTGTCACGCACACCTTCCCACGTAGCTACACCCCTGGAAAGCCATTCCAAGCATGTTGGTAAAGAAACTGAATTAATTAAATGTGAGAGGTGGAAGAGAGCATAAGGGCCATCCAGTCCAACCCCGTTCTGCCATGCAGAAATCAAATTTAAAGAAAGAAGGAGAAAACACTCCTTCCTCTCCCTGAGAAGGCATTATTATGTAAGTCTCTATTTTTTTACTGCAATCTTGTGCTTGTGTACACAGAAATGCCCCCCTCTGGCACTGGTGGAAAACACATGATGTAACTTGCTGTGGGATTGCAGCACAGCTGGGCTGCATGTGCTGATTCTCACTGCTGTGCATGTGAGTTTCAAGCCTTCCCGGCTCACTGGGGTCAGCGTCCCGGGTTCCTTCAGAGAGGGCAGGGAAAGCGGGGCTGGAAATAACCCCCGTGACCCAAAGTGTCAGACGCAGGACTCAGAACTCCATTTCAAGTTTTGGAAGCAACGTGTTAGAATTACCTTTGTTAGCTGGGACCAGTCACTTTCTGGGGTCCAAAGCGGGAAGGCAGCCAGATCTCGAAGGCAACAGAGTAGGACTGAGGGCTCTTTGTTGGTATCACGAGTAACTTCTTCTAGCTGCTTTCAAAAGTTACTTTCAAAAGGCAACTCTGCAGCTATTTCGAAAGTAATTTTTCCGTATTTCCGTTCTTTGCTCAGTCCTGTGGTATGAAAACCTGTAGGGGAAAGCAATGTGTGGCAGAAGTCACTTTTGCAACATATATTTTCTTTTTTCTTAATTACAATTTTGCTTGGGAGGATCAGAGCCTGTTTAGTAAGTTAGAATTTAGTGTTTTAGATTTCTGTTTAGCAAGTTAATATTGTGTTTCAGTTTTGGTTTGTTTTTCCTTTTCTTTGAACATGTATTTATTTGACAGTAACTCTGATTCGACCTGAGAATTTGCTTATTTGTTTCAAAACTAATAATTAAATAATCTTTCAAAAAGTATAAAAAGAAGTCAGTTTTTGAAACAAGTTACTTCCCCCCCGCCCGCCAACATTGTAACAACAGTGGCTTTTTCAAAACCACAAAGAATAAGTGCAATACATCATTTTTAAAAAGTATCATTCCAAGCTTGGCCAAAAAAAGAAAGTTTTTTTAAAATTTTAGTAAAAAACAAAGTACATAGCAAATTGTTCTGTGCTCTGCAAACTAGTTGATTAGAATCCTTTATTGTGTGTCTAGTTTTTGTTCTTAGAAAAAGTGAGGAATTTATTTTTTCATTCATTTAGGAAGAAACTCACTAAGGTTTGAATCCCTGTTCAGCCATGGAAGGCCACTGGGTGACCTTGCACAAGTCACACTCTCATCCTCAGAGGAAGGCAAAGGCAACGACCCCTTGAAGAAATCTTGCCAGAAAATCCCACAATAAGTTTACCTTGGGTCGCCATAAGTTGGAAACAATTGAAAGCACACCACAAAAACTGACACATTTTGTTGTTCTTGTGAACAAAATGACAGCATTCCAAAATCAAATTCCTTTCTCTTTGCTGCGTTTTCCTTTTATTTGCTGCAGCAAGGAATGGGGGAAAGAAGCATGTTTTAACAGTGTTCGCCATGAGTGGTTAAGGGAGATTCACATTTCGTGAGGACGGGTCTCCTCCCAATCACCACCCAAACCATACTGATGAGTGGCCACCCTGTCTGGACGCAGATGCTCCCAAAGCAGTGTACCACAATGTATGTAGCACAACCATCTCCCTCCTTGCAGACCTTACAATCTAAATTTAAGATGCAGCATGCGAGGAAGATGGGAGGAGGAGGGAGGAGAAAGGAAAAAAAAAAACAAGTTCCGAGGCGCATTCTTAGAATAAAACCTCT
The DNA here is from genome assembly GCA_948474755.1 of Ctenosaura bakeri. Classification (NCBI taxonomy): domain Eukaryota; kingdom Metazoa; phylum Chordata; class Lepidosauria; order Squamata; family Iguanidae; genus Ctenosaura; species Ctenosaura bakeri. Next base: position 487,338 of record CAOLHI010001915.1, read on the forward strand.
GGGGTAGAATCAGTTGAGGGCTGGCTGCTGAAGTCGCAAACCTAACAAGAAAACCTAGCAACACAAAGTGATGGGGAGTTGTCCTTCTGCTCATTCCGTCTTCCCCAGTGGTGTCCACTTTACGTGCTGCTTAAGGCAGGGTTCTTTCCTAGTGCTCCCTGGATATGGCAAGCATTAAATACCTACCCAGGAGCATGGCAAGCTGCCATTATCCTGAGTCAGGTCCTCTTCTAGTCCAATATTCCCAGCAGTGACCAGGCAACAACATGTCCTGGGTCGGCACTGATACCCTCCACAGCCATATATGACTCCAATGTTGCCTCTAGACTCCTGTGGAGCTTCAAGCACCCCCAGTACATCCTTGTATAGGAGACCTCTGGGCACTTCCATATTGGGCTGTGGCATCTGCCAAAGGCCAATAGGTTCATTGCTCTCCACCATGAGAATTCTGCCCACCATGAAATTTTCCTTCTGCCCCCAAAGATCTGGCCTTGCAGTCACTTTAAACTTTGGTTGAGTATTTAGAAATAGAGTTTATGGATCCAAAGAAAAGGGACCCGGGGAATATAAACCCAGGAAAATTATATCTCAAATTCTTATTGGGAGCAATAAGTTATTTTGCCCCTGCTTCCTTGCAGCTACATCCCTGAGGATGACCAAACACCAGCACTTCTCCTACAGTTCTCTAGTTTTGCCCAATGGATCTCTTCTTCTATTCCCCACCCTCCAAAACTGCACATCTGGCTGGTCCAAATGTCATCACTACCACCTTGCAACACAGGAGGCCCCTGTTGCAACCCACAGTGGGAACATTACATCATGATTTTGGGACTCAGTGACGCAGGTCCCTACCCCGGTGGAGCTTTTCCAAATTGGCATCCCTGAGAGGAAGGTCGGATCCTGCTTGGGCAGCCCACCTCCCCCAGAGCTTGGAGCAGGAGGGAAACCCAGCCAGTCTTGTGCCAGAGGCCACAGTCGCACAGGCTTGGTTGCGTTGGAGTGTGGTGTCCCTGCCCTGCCCCCAAGTCAAAGCTCCTCCACCCCCTCATTCAGCTTACCTCTTGCCCTGTCTGGTCTGGCGCTGAACAAACACACCATCCGGAAGCTGGGGGCAAGCTGGAGCTTGCTTGTGAGCAAGTGAAAAGCCTAGCTTTCTCCATCACCATCCCACAGCCAGCCTTGTGAAAACTGTTGGGCCATTTCATTCACGTGATTCCGGAGCAGCATTGCCAGATTTTTCAAAATAGCAATAAGGGACCATCGAAGTTTATGATAGGCAGGACTGACAATCAGCAAGTAGCTTTTTCATGTTCTCCCTGAGTAGCAAATGAAAGAATTGATTTCAGTTAGCCTTACCATGTGTGACTCTTGAAAATCAATGTATTTTCCACATTAATAAATTACATGATGCAAGCATTTCTGTCCCTATGAAGGGCCCACACCAAAATACAGGATTTTTTGGCATCTTGTTCTGTCTATATACAGTCAACCCTCTGCATTTGCCGGTTTCATTTTCACAGGTTTCATTATCTGCAACTTTCTACAACCCCTGTCTCCTCAAGCACTTCTTCTCTAGGAAAAACTTCCCTCTTGGCCGCTCCAATCAGGCCGCACAGTCCCTCTGGTCCTCCTCCTTCTCCCTCCAGCTGCTGCCTGGCCTGCTAAGGAGGGATTGGAGCCTGGTTTCTCAGCACAACAAGCCCTCTCCCAATGCCACCCACACACCCAAGGAAGGAGGAGAAAGGGAAGAGAGAGGAAGTATGGGGCTACCAGGCTGACCCACCCCCTTCCCCCTCTCTTTCCCAACCCAGATTGGACCCTGGGTGCCCACTCTCCCCACCATGCCTTGATCCCATTCCCACAGACAGACGGATTTTGATGTGTGTGGTTTTTCCACTTTTGCAGGGGTTCTGCGCCACTAACCCTAGTGAATGTGGAGGGCTGACTGTAAAAGGAAAAGTTTCCCAACCCTCAAATAAGGGACATCACTTATAATAAGGGACACTTAGCAATTCTACTCAGAAGTTCAAAAACCTTTTCAGGTTATGAACCCTGATACAGGTGTGTGCGTGTGTAGCATCCACTCATTGTTTTTTCTACACACAAGGGCTCCCAACAAAAGAAATTTCAAAACAATGGTTATGAGGAGATTTTAAACTACATCTTAAAGATTTAAAAGGCAACATTCTTCAAAAAAACCTTTTTTTTAAAAAAGCACACATTTAAAAACCAGTCTCATAAACTGTTTTATAAGACCAAAGGTCAGATTGTATCATCATTGTTAATATTTTAATGGACATCTTTAAAATGGATGTTAATGTTCTAGAGATGACTTAATGGCATTTTAGTGATAACCTGTTGCACGTTTTCACCTGTTTTGCATTAAAACCAATTGAATTTTTGCAAACTGCCCTGTGTCCCAACTGCAGGAGTGGGAAGGGAAAGCAAGATACTAGCTAAGATGGAGACAGCCTGACTTCTCATGTGAGCATTGTTGGTTTTCTGTGCCTTCAAGTTGTTTCCAACTTACAGTAACCCTAAGGCAACCCTATCACAAAGTTTTCTGAGAATGTGTGTCACACCCAAGGTCACCCAGTAGGGGTTTCCCTGGCTGAGCAAAGAGGAATCGAATCCTGGTCTCCGGGCTCATACTCTCCAACATTTCACAAATGAAAACCGGGACACAGGTGGCCAAGCAACCTCAGTGTATGGTCACACTGACAGAAGATATTAATGAGGAAGGATGCACAAGCCAGGAGAGGCTGCAGGAGTTTGCTTTTGCCTGAGCTAACTGGGAAGGGCAAGACTGCACCCCATCCTCTCTTCTCCTCCCAACTTTAGTTCACTGAGTGCAAACTACTTTTGCAATGTGAAGTGAATTTGCAGCAAATGAAGTAAGCTGAGGATGAAGAGGGGAAAGGGAGAAGCAGGAGAAAGAAGTTGGGACATTTTAAAATCAGCTGAGGAACTGGGAGGACAGAGGATTAACCCAGACTGATCCTACAACATCAGGACAGTTGGGGGGTATATGTGAAGGAGTCAGACAACAGAAGTCCTGCTAAAGAAAGGGGCCAGTCTCTCACATACTCACTGATCTGGCCCCCTGATGTGTTAACAGGGCTTCTGTTTTGTATTAATTGATTGAGTGATTCATTCAGATCCTTCAGGCCTTTCTGCACTACATTGTGATAGTGTTATTATTCCACTTTCAACCTCCTGTGAAATTCTGGGGTTTGTAGTTTACTGAGGCCAAAGAGATCTCTGGCTGAGAATTCGAAATGCCACTCCCTAAACTGTGAATCCTAGGATCACCACAACCAAACTGTTATGAATGAGAAAAAAATAAAAGAAGGAAAAAAATGTTATTTGGCCATTATACCTCCAACTACACAGTCTTACTAGAATTACCAGTAATCATAACCATAGATTATTGCATCACTGGTATTGTGAATGCTCAAAAACCCCATCAAAAGTTTCCAATCTTTTGAAAAATCTTCAGTTGACTTATCCTTTAAGGGTAACCAGGGTTGACTTTTGACATCAGGGAAACAACTCCAGGAAGGGTTAACTCAGCAAGCTGGCCAACCTTGACTCATTGCCCACTGTTTCACTGCCTCCTCCCAGGCCAGCAAATCAGCACTCACTTTGCTTGCCACCTCCTACCACCCACCTGGGGTTCAAAAGCAGCTGTTCTGCCGGCTGCAACTCCTTTACACTGAGCGGTAGGCTTGGGCAGCAGACCTCCTTCTCTACAATGGCCCAAACCTGGGTGCAGCAGAACGGCGACTCTCAGGGTGACTTCATTGTCCTCTCCCACAACAGGAAGGCACCCAAGAGGATGGCTTCACTGATGGAGGTGAAGGAGATCTTTCACAGTGCCGATGCCGTCTGCTTTGATGTGGACAGCACCGTCATCCGGGAAGAAGGCATCGACGAGCTGGCCAAGTTCTGTGGGGTTGGTGACGCCGTGGCAGAAATGTATGTATTCCACATCACTGGGGTCAAGCAGGGAGAGCAAATGGGGAGAGATGAGGTTGGTCCACTGGAGCTAGTTGGTCAGTTAAGTGGGCAAGATATGGCCCACAGGCTACTCACAGCCACCCTGGCTCTTTCTTCTGGTTGCCCCTGCTTCTGTTGGTGACTTTGGCTGATGGTCACACATTGCCCAAATTTGGCACTGCTGCAACTTAAAATGTATTTATTTACAACTTTTTGTCATTTAACGAAGTAGATGCTTTATTTTTATAACAGAAATTTTGGTCCCAGAAGTAGAAATAACATGGAAAGTACAGGGAGAGATTCCTTCACCACAAAAGAGAAGAGCTCAACATGTTTCAGCAAACTTTTAAGTATGTTTTAAACAGAATGTTCGCCACCTTGAGTCACATTCTCAGGAGAAAGGCAGGATATAAAGGAATAAAATAGGAATAAATTGGCAGTTCCCCTGCTGATGTCAATTTTTCTGATTTGTGATCCAGGACTCGTCGAGCGATGGGTGGTTCGGTCACGTTCAAGGCGGCGCTCACAGCCCGACTGGCCCTGATTCGCCCCTCCTGCGAGCAAGTCCAGAAACTCATCTCCGAGCATCCCCCCAGCTGACGCCAGGAATAAAGTAAGGCCCCTTCTCTGCAGGTATTTGCAAATCCCAAGATGCGGACACAATTCACGTTGTTTTCTTTCAGACTACAAAAAATTTCTTGTCTTTAAAAGAGGAATCACTGGTTGGGTTTTCTTTTAATAGGGTCACCTGCTGCATTTTCATCTGTGCTGTTATGCTTTTTAAATGATCCTGTGCTGCTTTAATTATTGGCATTTTAATATGATAGTTGATGTGACTGTATTTTTACATTAAGAAAGGATATCAGTAGAATAAATAAGCTGACCATGGTAATATATAGGAAAAACAATAAAAGCACAAAGAATTAATCTGTCTCTTAGGTTATGCTTTCAGTGGATGGCGTCTGTGTTTGATCCCTGTTTTGTTACACTGGGGCGCAGTTGTGAGAAAAAGCAGTCATTGATCTGATGCAAAGATACCTCACCTTGTGGTGAAGTTTCCCTGTTATAAACAATTGAGTCTCATTTGCAAACACTGCATCAAAAGACCTTTACTCTACCAGCTTCTCTTCACTTTATGAGCTTTCCACTACGGATCTTCCCGATGGATTGTACACCTAAGTTTCTAGTCCTTGTGGGTTCTAAGGGCAAGCACAAATACTTAGAATTGGAAAGAACCAAAAAAGGTTGCACAAGTCCAGAAACTGTTCATTCATGAGCACCTTGGGGCAAAAGGGACTCAGGAATTTGGATAGGGGGGGAATGAAGCAGTCTTCTAGGTGCTGCTGGACTACAAATCCCAGCAGTCCCTATCAGCATAGGCAAGGGGGAGGGGTGCAGGAAGATGCCACATCTGGAGCACTGCGCAATTCCCATCCCTCTCTTAGGTCCTCCTTCCCCAACCAGACACAGATTCTCAGATTTGCCAATGGGGGGGGGCACTTAAAATTCTCAGCCAGAGAGCTATAGTGCCTCACCAAACTACAGATCCCAGGATTCCACGGGATGTTGCCAAGGCGGTTAAAGTGGAATCGTCGTATTGTAATGATGTAAAATGAAAGGGCCCACCATCAGCCCCAACGGCTTATTTAGTTCCTTTTTGTTCAATATCAGATAAAATGAAGTTAATTTCCGTACATTTATAGTTAGCTTATAAATCTGTTATTAAGATGTTATCAAGTACCTAAGTGAGGACTTAATCTGTTAATGCTAACGTGATGTTTCACGAGGTGTCTTTAATTAATTTCAGCAAATTTTTAAGTTGCTCCACATATATTGAGGTAATTTTTTATGTAATGTTTTAAGTATTTTTTTAAAAACCAAAGATTTAGAAAAAAAATCACTGTGGCCATCAAGTGTGTGGCCAATCTGAAAAATGGTTCCTGTTTGGTTGCCCACACCTTAGTCCCTGTGTTGCAGCGAGCAAGAAAGAAAGAGATTCCCGTTCAGAGGACGTTACTTCCTCACCTTGCCTAGCAGGTATCTTGACGTGGCTGTACCTTTTCCTCCAGGGAGCTGGTCAACCGGCTGCACCAGCGAGGCGTCCAGGTCTTCTTGATCTCTGGAGGGTTTCAGAGCATCGTCGAACATGTTGCGGCACAGCTGAACATCCCCACATCTAATGTCTTTGCCAATCGGTTGAAGTTCTACTTTAACGGTAAGCTAGGATTCCTTTCGGGGGAACTACGACAATGATAACTTCCCTTTAAGGATTATTAAAGAGAACCAGGGTGATGTGGTGGTTTGAGCTTTGGGCTAGGAGTCTGGGAGACCAGGATTTGAATCCCTGCTCAGCCACAGAAACCCAGGGGCTGGCCATAGGCAAGTCACATTCTCTCAGCCTCCCAGGAAGGCAGTGGCAAAACCTCCTTGGAATACATTCTGGCCAAATCCTAGGTTGTTTTCAGATAGCCTGCATGAGGCAGTGGTTTGAGGGTCGGACCGGGGACTCCAGGAGGCCAGAGTTTCAAATCCCTACTCAGCCACGGGTGACCCTGGATAAGTCACACTCTCTCAGCCTCAGGGGGAGATGATGTGGCAAATCTCCTCTTGCCAAGAAACTCCTGTGGTAGGTTCACATTAGAGTTGACATTAGCCAGAAATGACTTAAAGGCACTCGATGACAACAATAAAGAGTTATTGAACAAGCCAAGAGTGTGGTGCATTCATCTCTGTTCCAGTTTTTCTGTGAGAAAAAAGAAGGAAGTCTAGGGGGAAAATTCAGCAAGGGTGTGTTGAAAGCTGGGGGTCTGTCATACAGAAAAAAAATGGGAAGATTTCTCATCAAAATGCTCATATTTAATCACATCTCCTCTCTGCCAGAATCTGTTTGAGAAAATTCTTTCCCTGTCAGACAAATCCTCCTTATTGTGTTTCAAAACACACACATAACCTGCAGGCATACCTTTGAGATATTAATTGTCAAAGTCATCATCTTTGGACCTTGATTTTTATTCTGGTCCATAGACCCTCTTGCTTTCCGTAGCTCAAAGTGAGCGCACACAAACAGGTGGGCTTTAGGAGACGAGAGAGGCGAGGGGGAGGAAGGGAGGGCTGTAGATCTCCATCCTCTCAGCCTCCCTGTAAGTTGGCAGCCTTTACCATCCACATTAGCCCCATTTCCCAGCTGCCACGTGTGATGGAAGATGCAGGTGCTGTGTTGATATTGCTGCTTCTGAGACTCTTACTGGCTTGGACACAGCCAAGGGTGTGCGGTATCCAGATCTGTCAAAATGCAATGTCACCCCTCCAGTGGAAGAGCAGAGGGGGACGTCGTTTGGGGAATGCTTCCAGAACAACCACCCCCATCCCAACTGCATTATAGTAGTCCCACTTTGACCCTCACAACAGTCTTGTTAGGTAGGGCAGGAAGAGAAAGGGGAGAGTGATCAGCCCATGAGATTCCTGGTTTATCAAGAATTAGAGCTCTGGTCCCCCAAGGCCAGTACTTTAACCACTACCCCATATTAGCTCCAGAGCTTGGAAGAGGTTTTGAACTACCTCTCCCAAAATTCCAGCCATCCAACAGAGCCATTGGGTGAGGTTATAAGTCCAAAGAAATAACTTTTCAGTGGTTTTCCAATGTGATTTATATATGAGCGTGATGAATTAAACCAGCAGCCAAAATTACATCTTGTGGCAGTGAGTTCTATAAGTTCCTTAGGTGCTGCCCAGCAGAGTCCTTCCTTTTGTCATTCCAACATTCCTCCCAGCCTGTTCCTCTCTTTCGAAGTTCTCCACGGCGTGCACAGTGTTAGAAAGCTCTATCAAACCTTCTTCCTTAGTCAGTTTGTTTTCCTAAAGCAGCCTCCTGACAGTTTCACCTTTCCTTAAAGGAAAGGACTCAAAGCTTGGAAAAGTTACTTTTTGGCACTAGAACTCTATGAAGCCTGGCTAGGGAGGGTTCTAGCAGCTGTAGTTCAAAAAAAGTTCCTTTTCCAAACTCTACAAGTAGCACTGCAGTTCAGAGAATTGCTTTCTGGAAAAAGTACCTTCCCCAATTCTAGGAAAGGTGATCCAGTTCAGGGAGTTGCCATCCAGTTCAGGGAGTTGCCATTTCATTCAACTGAAAGAAAGGCACTCCAGTTCAGAGAGCTGCAATCCAAAAGAAGTAACTTCCCCCAAGTGTAGGAAAGGTGCTTCAGTTCAGAGAATTTCTGTCCAAAATACTTAATGGTTTCCAACTCAAAATAGTGCTGCACTGCCTCATCCTTTGCATTCATAAAAAAAAGCAAGAAGAAGAACAAGTCTCGCAATCATGAATCCATTTGCCTGGAAAGTTCTAGGAAATAACAGAGAGTTCCTTGCACTGGTTAAGGTTTAACTTTCCACTCTGGTCCACAGAAGAAGTGAGCAGTGTAGTCCCTGAGATCAGCAGATTTTCCAAAGGAAAGCCCTGGGATCTCTTATAACCACTCTGTTGGCTAACACTTGATAAAAAAACCGTCAAGATTAGGAGACTTTGTCCTGCCATGGTTGGCAACACCACATTATGACCAAGCTCAGCAGGCAAGGTTGCTGGGATAAAACAGGCTCAACTCAGTTGCCCTGCATGGAAAGTGGCATGGGCAAAATTGTGCCTGGCCTGGAGATAAAAACGGATAGGCCTCTTATGAAAGGTGAAAAACTCCTTGGTGAGGATCAGAATAGGGCTGTTTGGATGTGACTTACCAGGAGGTGATCCAGAGTTTTTGCTGCCTTGAGGCCAAGGCCGAGCTAGCAGCCCCTTCCTGGTGTGTGTACACAAGCCAGTTTGACAGTTGGTTGGAATATTCTGTTTTGTCTATAAAAATATTTTAATCCCAGCCTCTGTCTAAAGATCTCAGGGTGGCATACAATCAAATCAAGCATGATCAGTTAAAAACAATGGAAAGAGGAGAGATGATTTTAAAAGGTTAAAAACATGTTAAAGAATTTAATGAGTCAAAAGAAGACAGATTAAATCACATTAAAATACTTAAAAACCATGCACATGTGTGAATCTATGTAAAACTAGATTCTAAAGACTTAAAACCCAAACCTCTACTGCTGAAAAGTTCAAGGGCTGCCACATGACCAACTGACTTTCCTCTGTGGTATCCATCTTAGGAGAATACGCTGGCTTTGACGAGACGCAGCCGACGGCAGAGTCTGGTGGCAAAGGACGAGTGATTAGCTACCTGAAAGAGCAGTTTCAGTTCAAGAAGGTGGTCATGATCGGAGATGGGGCAACAGATATGGAGGCCTGCCCACCTGCAGTAAGTGTTTCATGTTGCATTATTTGACTGGTTTTTGTACCATTTAACCCAGCATGTGAGGAACATTTGGCTTTCCAGAGGTTTGGACTTCAGTCCTCATGGCTGAGAGGGGAATCAAACCTTGATCTCCAGGGTTGTAGGCCAACACTCAAACCTCCTGGCTTAACCCTGGTACTGGAAGTGTACTGTTTGATCATTGTACCCTTCCTCTTCTCTACACTGATTCTTACCTAAGTTTATCCTCTCAACAACTCTGTAAGGTACACCATGGGCGGGGAGCAAGATAGTTTGTGGTGTTAGATGGTGATTCAAACCAAGGTTCCCACATCCAAATCCCACAGCTGGCCCAGCAGACTTCTCTGATGTGGAATATGCTGCCTCAGAGTGTGGTAGAGTCTCCTTCTTTGGAGGTTTTTAAGGAAAGGCTGGATGGCCATCTGTTGGGAATACTTTGATGGGTGTTCCTGCATGGCAAGGGATTGGACTGGATGGCCCCTGGGGTCTCTTCCAACTCTAGGATTCTATGATTCTATGATGTACAAGATTCCACTGAAAGTTGACCCATCAGGTGCTGGTTTGGTCTGTCTGGCATTGTACAGGCTTCCCCCACTTATCCAACAGATTAGGGACCAGAGCACTGTCAGAAAATGGAACTGGTTGCAAAATGGAACCCATGTACTGTACTGTAGGGAGCATGAAGGACTTACAGAGGCTCGTATGGGACTGAGCATGAGTACACTGCTTGTAAAGTCTCTCAGCTGGCTTGGCACCTTTTCCCCCTTCTTAGCTCACTTTGCAAGCAAAGCAAACATGCAGGTGGTCCCAAGCAAGCCTCTGTATGCAAGAAGAACTGATAAAAGAGCAGAACCCCCAGTGGAGTAATGGAACACATCCTTAATTCTGAAGCACCAAAAGAGCGAATCATCAAATAACGGGGCGTCAAAAGGTGGGGGCTTCCTGGAATGCATTAGATTTGAGTGTTGGACTACGACTCCAAAAACCAGGGTTCAAATCCCCATTCAGCCATGGAACAACTTCTGGGTGGCTTTGGGCAAGTCACACACTCTCGGCCTGAGACAAAACCCAAGGCAAGCTTCTGGCAAGAAATCTAGCCAAGAAAACTTTGTGATGGGTGTGCCCTAGGGTCACCATATGATGGAATGACTCGAAGGCACACCAGCACCACAAAGAACACTGGAACCATGTAAAACCATGGTCAGGCCATCTGTCAGGCTTACAGGTTGAAGCAAAACCAATCACCAATCTGCCTTTATCATCACAAAGAAAAAAAAGAGAGAGCTGTTCCTGCATGTGGCACCCTGAGATTATTGGGACTAGTGGCAGAGACCTTCCCAGTCACAGCTCAACATCAGAGGCATGAGAGGAAAAAGAATCTAATACGGCTTCCTTAAGAACCGAACATAATCTCCATTCCTGGTTAATGATTCCAGCTCTCTGTTAATGATTGGGGTGTTTTTTCTTTCCCCGCCTTCATCTGCCAGGAGAGGTGAGCCAAGCTGGAATGAATCAGCAAGGGCAGCTGGAGCAGCAAACTCCTGGAAAGCTGCTTCCTTGCCTTACACAGGCACTTTGAAGCCAAAAAAGAAAAGATGTTATCATGGGAGATAAAAGTTGGCAGGGGTTTCTGCTAATGCCCTAGTGTCCAGATAGCAAGCAGATTTAGCTTGAGCAGGGGGAAGGGAGGAGTTTGATTCAGACTCCTCCTCCCCCAAATAATCACCTCTCTGCTCACTAGGAGTTCTGGTCCCATCTATTGGTCTGGAGCGAGGTGGGATCAAAAGGACGGGAAACCAGGCAGGAGTTACAGAAACAGCATTAAAATTCTGAAACCTGAAGGTGGATTGATGTCAACAGAGACAGTGGAATCTACTCCTAGTTTTAATCTGAAGTTTAAAAGAATTATCTACTGTGCTAAACTACTCTCCTTAAAATGGGACCAGCACTTTGGATAGCTTTCTTAAAAGTTCAGAGTAAATCCTAGAATAGATTAAGCATGCCTGCTGACAGGGGAGCCTCCTGCCCTACTGCTGGGACTTTTCCCCAAGTGGAGAAATAACCAATCTCTTTCTGTTTTCTCCCTACCCTCTCACAGGATTGTTTTATCGGTTTTGGTGGCAATGTAGTACGGAAACAAGTCAAGGAAAAAGCCAAATGGTACATCACCCATTTTGACGAGCTACTGAAAGAACTGGAAGAACGATAAATATATATATATATATAATATTAAAAACAAAAACAGAAACCTAGGATTATTTTATTAACACTTTTAGAATAGCTAGACCTATAATTTTGCAATTAAACAAATTCTTATTGTTATTTGCAGATGGAGGAGTTTGGAACTTTTTCTTTTGGGCTCAACTGGCAATCCCTTGCCTGCCAGAGGAAGGGCTGCTGTTGATGTTGTGTGTGTGTGTATGTGTGTGTGTGTACGCACAACCCTTCCAGGTACCCTGGTGTGTCTACACCTCTTCCAGACATCTGCTTGGGTGTCAGAGGCCCAACCCATGGTGTTCCACTCTCAGATCTTTCACAGACAACATGTACAGCAAGCCACGAATCTTGTCATGCTAACACATATGCTAAAACATATGCAACAATACATAATGCAGAAAAAAGTTATACAGAATGCAAGAATGAGTATGTGGAAGGGTTTTTCCTTAAGTGACAGGTGTTCATTTGATTCCTTCTGCTCAAAGCTCAGAAGAGAAATCCAGAATAGGTTCCTTGTGCCAGATTCAAGCACTCCTCACAGAAATAATAGGGCTGTTGTGCACAGACGGGGAACTGGAGCTCCTGCCAGGGTTTGGCTTAAAGGGAGTGAGGAATAGGGTCTTCAGCCACCCCTCTCATCCCTTTTCTCTTTACAGGAAATAAAGTTCAACAGTTGAATTTTGGCCGCCCTTAAATAAGGGACACGAATGAATCTCAGCCCCCTCAACCTGCCATTTTAACCTGTTTTGTGAGACATCTCGCAGAACAGTGAACTAACCTCCAAAAGCTGTTAGCTGATGGGGAAGTGAGGCAGGCTTGTCTTTTCCTTCCTCTCAAAGATGAGAATTCAGGGTCGTGCAGTGAAACTGACTAGCAGTTAGCTTAAAGAAAGGGATGTAAGATTGTAAACAGAATTCTGAAGAGCATGAGCAAAGTTTCACAATTAACATATGTTTAAAATACCACATGAAACATATTTAAGAATAGCCATGTTGGCCACACAGCAAAATACCACAAAATCCACACAAAACAGAGACATCTTCTTTGGGCTGGCTGAAAAGCACAAAAATACATCATGCAAGCTTCCAAAGCTTCACTGGCTTCTTCATCAGGGAAAAATGTTTAAAAACATACCAGAGAAGAAAAGTGACAGTGTGAAAGCCACAGGCCTAGGCTTTGTTTCAGATGTTGTTTCATCTGTCAGTTAAGATGGTCTAAAGAAATCTCAGTGCAAGCAGAAGCCACTCCCTTTCTTGGCCACATGGAGACTGGAGACTAAGGACATAAATACCATAAATACACAAAATGTTTAATTCTTGTAATCTGTATTGGTGCTGATAATTTATAAGCCACTCAGTCCTAGAACTGGGAAGAATGTGGGATATAGAGTTAGCCTTCCATATCTGCAGGTTTAACTTTCACAAATTTGATTATTTGCAAGTTTCTCCAAGCCCTGCCCTCACACTTCAAACACCTCTTTCCCAGGGGAACCTTCTCTCTCAGCAGCTCTAATCAGGCTGCACAGCCCTGTAGACACCACCTCTGATCCTCATTCTCCTCCACAGCTGCTGTCTGGCCAGCTAAGGATGGATCACAGTCTGATTTCTCAGCCCCACAAACCCTCTCCCCACGCCCCCTACACACACCCAAGGAAGAAGACAGGAGAGAGAGAGGTACAGGGCCACCATGCCAAGCGACCCCCTTTCCCTGACCTGGTTTGGACCTTGGCTGCCCACTTTACCCATCATGTCTCAACCCCCTTCCCATAGACAACACACACACACACACATTTTGATATTTGCAGTTTTTCTGCTTTTGTGAGGTCCTGTGGCCCTACCCCTGGTGAATGGGGAGGGCCAACTGTGTATGAATAGAAGAATGAGGAGGAGGAGGAAGAAGATCCTAGAATCTAGGAATCTGTGAGATATCATTGGGTACTCTTGCAAGTTCAATGTTCCTCACTTTCCATGGCAGTGGGGTTGCACACTGTCCTTACAAGTATGTTTAGAAAACAAAAACATACCAGATTAGTTGTTCTGTGTATTGATAAGGAATGCACCAGGTGTCGGAACTCATAGAATCACAGAGCTGAAAGAGATTCCAAGGGCCATCCAGTCCAACCCCATCCTGCCAAGCAGGAATACACCATCAAACCATTCCCAACAGATGGCCATCCCTCTTTAAAAACATGCAAAGGAGGAGCCTCCACCACACTCCCACTGTTGAACTGCTCTTACCATCAGGAAATTCTTCCTAATGTTTAGACGGAATCTCGTTGCCTGAAGTCTGAAGCCACTGTTTCATAGTATCCGAGTCTCTGGAGCAGCACAAAATAGGCTTGCTCCATCCTCCATGACATCCCTTCACTTCCTAAACATGAGACAAAAAAGTTTCACAAACTCAGTATTTTTTGCTAGGCAAGCAGAAAAAGCAGTGGAAGAAACAGTTCAATGTTTCACGCCTGACCTCATCTGCACCAAGCACTGAATCTATCAGCTGTAAAACAGGGAACCAGACACAGAAACTGAGTTCCAGATACAAATGCTCATTTCCTTGTCTTAGGTTTACTGAACAACTCCTGATTTCTGACCTAGTATTAGAATTGTGCCAATGGAGTTTAAATTTTAGTGTCCTTTATCTCAGTCCCAACATGGCCAAGAAGGGAAGCAGCCTCTGCTGGCATTGAGATCCCTCCAGACCACTGAACTACAAAAGAAGCAACATCTTAGACATCTAATACTCTAACATCATAACTTTTCTTCTCTTATATGATTTTTTAAACATCATTTGCCTGATGAAGAAGCCAGGAGAGCTTCAAAAGCTTGCATGAGGTATTCTGTGCATTTTGGTTAGCCAATCAAGGTATCGCTCTTCTGTGGATTTTGGATTTTGTTTTACTACATAGCTGGGATTTCTTTTTGGACATGGCTGCAGTGCCCTCTGGTGGGTGACTACGCTGCCTAGTGAGGAAAAAAGCCAGTACCCACCTTGTGTGCAAACAGACAGGCGGGTACAGAATGTAGGGGCTAGTGGCTTTCATGTCAGTGGGGCAGCGAGTCCACCCCAGGCTGTGGCTAACCTTAAAGAAGCTCTCTGAGGCTCAGGATCCTGTTGAGGAATAGGGTTCAGCACCTTGGAGAGCTTCTTTAAAGCCTGATTAACACCTGGAGCAGATTCATCACCCCACTGATGCGGGAGCCACCGACATTGCAGCAATGCTGCCAGATTTCCAAAAGAGCAATAAAAGACATGCAGGAAGCAGCTATTCACAAGTTTCCATTCTCCCTAAGCACCAAGTAGTGATTTGAGTTCATGTAGCTATGTGTAAAATTAAGATATTGTTCACGTTCATAAATTACACGGGGGAAGCACTGTTCCCTCCAATAAGGAGCTTTTGGCATCTCATTCAGTCTACATGAAAGGAAAAGCTTTCCAGCCCTGAAATAGGTGAAATCCTTTATAATAAAAATAATTTATTTAAATATTTAAATACAATATTTATATCATATATACTTAAATATATATATATATACACTTACATA
This sequence comes from Ctenosaura bakeri, assembly GCA_948474755.1. Classification (NCBI taxonomy): domain Eukaryota; kingdom Metazoa; phylum Chordata; class Lepidosauria; order Squamata; family Iguanidae; genus Ctenosaura; species Ctenosaura bakeri. The sequence goes on from CAOLHI010001915.1 coordinate 502,405, forward strand.
TATATATATGTATATGTGTATATATATACATATATATATATACACACATATACTTGTGTATGTACTTATATATTATATAAAATAAATAATAATAATAATGCTGACTCATTTAGATGTGAACAGAGATTTGTGGCATCTTGAAACAAAAGTAACGCTATTATGGCAGAAGCTTCTCAGGACAAGAGGCTACTTCACTAATTGGAAAAGTTACTTTCTGGGACTACAGCTCCCAGAATCCCATAGTCCGCATGGCCACTGTAGAAGGCCAGGCTCCGCAGTCCAAAAAGTAAGTTTTCCAAGCTACTGTGAAGTACACGCAAAATAGCTTCTAACAATGCCAACAGACAGTGGTTGACAAAAAAAGAAAAAGTACCGCGGCCGGCCAGCCCAGGACTAGGCCGCGCCGCCATTTTCCCTAGCAACGGTTTCCAACCGCCGCCTGGAGACCCACGGCCCCCTTCTAGAGGGAAAGCCAGAGCGGCGAGGGCTGGACCAATGGGAGTCGGAGGCGGGCTTCAGGAGGGCCAATGGGCTTCGGAGAGCCGGCGGAGTCTTCTAGAGAAGGGGCGGTGTCCGTGACGCCACAGGAAGCCGTGCCTCTGGCTCCATCTGGGCCTGCGCGGAGCGACCGGAGCGCCAGGCGTTCAGTCTCGCTGCGGTTCCTCCGGCGGGGCGATGGCGGTGAAGGCGCTCAACCCCAAGGCGGAGGTGGCGAGGGCCCAGGCCGCCCTGGCCGTCAACATCAGCGCGGCGCGGGGGCTCCAGGACGTGCTCCGGACCAACCTGGGCCCCAAAGGAACCATGAAGATGTGAGGCGAAGCGGGGAAGAGGGGGGAAGGATGGGGGGCCGCGGGAGGCGAGGGAGGGCGTGTCCAAGGCGGGCCCCGCCCACCCGCATGGCGCTCGAGAGCGCACGCGCAGACCTTCTAGTGGCAGGGCAGGCATGCCTTCCTTGCTTTGTTCAGAGTAGATGCTCCCAGATTTCAAAGTCTTAAGGGACAACTAAGAAGGCCCTCAAAGTAGGCGTTGCCGGTTTTGTTGCTCCGGGCTGCTTTGGACTCCAGGGCCCAGAATCCTTGGCCGTGGGCTGGGTGGGGCTTCTGGGCCTTGAAGTCAGAAGAAGCTGGCAGTCTGGGGGACATTTGCTTCATTCTGCCAAGACCAGGCTGGCAGCGGCTAACGAGGGTTGACTATTTCATCAGCCACCCCCGAATTGTGGGACGGGCTGCCGGAAGAGATGCAGCAGCCGGATATGCGGCTGGCATTTAAAATGGCATTAAAGACCAAGCCCACCTGACAGCCCCGTCCAGGTGGTCTGGAAGTTATGAGTTTATAAACTCAGAATTGGTTTGTTTTTCATATGTATGCTTTTTAAACTGCTTTTACCTCGTTTTAACTGACTGTGTGTTTTTAATTGGTGTTCTTGTTTTTCACTGTGTTTTTCTTGTCTTTGTTGCCGTATTTTGATCTGTTCTCCCCCTCTCTATCTATAGGGGGAAGTGGATCAGAAATGATGATAATGCATTAATTTTACCCACGTCCTTGGCAAAAACCTGCTCTTTTTCAGAGGAGGGAGGAGCAGGTTTGATCACTCTTCTCCCCTCTCTCTCTCACAGGCTTGTGTCTGGTGCTGGAGATATCAAGCTGACAAAAGATGGCAATGTTTTGCTTCATGAGATGGTGAGTCCTTTGTTCCACCCGTGAAATGCACGAAAAGTGTACAGTAGTGGTGTAATTGGTTGATTCTTATGGTTACTTAAAGTACCAGAATTGGCGTTGGTGAACATACTGTCCTAACCATTGCTGACAAGGCATAGGCAACCTGTATAAGGTGTATTGGGTCAGTTATTACTTTTCTTACTCTTAAATCTGCCTTACGAAGTAGTTAAAAATGAGTAAAATTTGACTAAAGAGGAAAAAGAAGAAATCCACAAGAATGCATGGTGTTTAGATCTTTGAGAAAAAAACAAATCTAGTGCTTCCACATAAGTAAAACACAGAGGAGAAATTTACTGCTGGTGTGGCTACTGATTGTGAAGCTGGTAAGGCGACTCCAGGGTTCCTGCAGTGGCAGGAAGAATAACGTTGGGCTCTTGTTCCCTGCAGCAAATCCAGCACCCGACGGCCTCCTTGATCGCCAAAGTGGCCACGGCACAGGACGACATCACGGGCGACGGGACCACGTCCAACGTTCTCATCATCGGTGAGCTCCTCAAACAGGCGGACCTCTACATTTCGGAGGTGTGTGACAGCTCCCCCCTTCCCCATCCCTGCACTTCTTAGCAACAAGTGTGGGGTTTTCCTTGGTGAGCCTTGTTGCAGTTTGAAAGTAATCGCCTACGCTCGGGGCATTGTCCCACTGAAAAACTGTTTGAGGGAAGCAAGATTCTTAGCCACAATGATGCATCGCTGTGGCTATGAATCTTGCTTCCCCCAGACAGTTTTTCAGTGGGACAACGCCCCGAGAGTAGGTTTATCATTTGCAACATTCAAACACACCAAGGATTTGACAGTGGAAGTGGAATTCTTTTTCCATCAGGATTTATAGCTTGTTGGGGTTGAGAGTCATTTCTTTTGCATTTTTTACCAAGGGTTTCGATTGGTTGTTAACGATTGGTTGCCCTCTTTACTAACTGCAGCCTCACAAAACCCTGTTGAGCCTTCCAAAGCCGGGGCCGCACAGCGAACACCCAAGCTAGCTCTGTAGCTCCCTTGGCATGAACCTGTGCTAGAGTAACCCCCTGTGCTTTACCCTCTGCATTGGAAGGAATCTCTTTCCTTTTATATGTATTCAAAAGGACAGTACACACTTCAGCCTCGTTTGTGAACGCCTCAGTCAACACCCTCTTCATGCAGAAAGGATAACTGTGGGCCTTAGACCTGCTCTTGTCGCCCCAGAAGGGGGTCGGATTTTTAAAATTTTGCACAAAATTATTTGTCTCCCCTCCCCGTTCCCTCTAGAGTGTGTGGGAAAGAGTTAGAGGAAAGGAAGATAGCTGGAAGGATTATGTTACTGAAAATGAAAGGATTTAATATTTGAATTTTTAATTATTTTATTTCATTTGTGTTATGATAGATGTTAAATCAGAATGTTGGGGTTAATTTGCTGAGCCTAGAGAGCTTCTGTCTTTAAGAGTCTGCTTTTCCCTAGCGCTGAATTGTGCCGTGCTGGGAACAAGGAGAACACAAGGTTATTTGTTAATAATCTGTTATTGGTCATCAGGGTTTGCACCCACGCATAATTACAGAAGGGTTTGAAGCTGCCAAGGAGAAAGCCCTTCAGGTCCTGGAGCAAGTCAAAGTCACCAAGGAAATGGACAGAGAGACCCTCCTGGATGTGGCCAGAACCTCTCTCCGCACAAAGGTCCACACTGAGCTTGCCGATATCTTAACTGAGGTGAGTGTGCATCCTCTTGTTCTCTATTCGCTTAGTGAAGGATGAAGGGATGGGGCGGGGGTGGTATTGTTAGATCTTGGAGGTTGCCTTTGACAGGGCTGTTCTCCTTTTCTCTCAAGGCTGTTGTAGACTCCATTCTGGCAATCAGGAAACCCAATGAGCCAATCGATCTCCACATGGTTGAAATAATGGAGATGAAGCACAAATCGGAAACAGACACAACGTAGGTATCATTCAGGGCTGGGCGTCCACCTGGGACCCGAAGGCCCAGGACCAATCCCTACAGAAATTCTGAGGGTCAGGAAGCTGCAGTTCCTTACCCGTGGCATAGCTGATGGGTTTCTTGTTCTGCTGTTGCTTCATCTGGTTTTCCTGTAGGGCAGTCTGGCAATCTTGATACCCTTGGTTAAGCTTGAGATATTTCTGGTTTGTGGGCATGGCCGAATTCTGCATTGGCTTTGACAGTGGCTAATGGAGTCAGACACCATGCAAGAAAAAGGTCTCTGTTCTTGCAGTTCCCAAATGGCTTGCCGCATGGAAGGTGGCATGCCTGTGTCAGAAGCAGATACACAACTGATCTCCATGGCATGTTGGGGAGCCAGGCAGATGGGAGATCATGTAGCCTGTGCGGGAGAAACAGCTCAGAATAAGGGCAAGAATGGTGATCTGGAATGTTTAACTTCTTCAACAGGCTGATCAGAGGGCTTGTCTTGGATCACGGTGCTCGCCATCCGGACATGAAAAAGAGGGTTGAAGATGCTTACATCCTGACTTGTAATGTCTCACTAGAATACGAAAAAACGTACGTATGCAATAGTGCTTACAGCCTTCGTTTAGGAGCTTACGGTGAGCTAGTGGTAAAGAAACTTCATCATCGATCTCTGTAGCAGTTACATAGACCTCTACAAGCTGAACTCTGATTCACTGGGTTTTCTGCCATAGCCTCTTGGCACCATCTATATGGCTCAGGTCTGGGTTATCTGATAGATCATATCTTCCCATATGAGCCTGCCGAGGCTCTTCTGGTGGTTTGTCTGTCTTTCCACCTTCTTTCTGTCTACCACTTTCCCAAAAACATTTGGTAGTAACAAGGGAGACAAGATTACTCTGTGTCCACTCCCAACTTCTGGAACTCCCTTCCTAGGGAGGCTAGGATGACTCCCTTGCTGTCTTTTTGGCAGCAGGTGACAAGAAGTGATACTTTAAACGCTTTCAGTTAAATGCTGTTTAAATCTCAGCTTCTTGTATGTTTTCAACTATATGGTTTTTTAAATTCCAGTTCTCTATTTTGTAAGTTGCCATGAGTCCCGGTTTGGGAAAAGGGTGAGGTATAAATAAAGAGTTGGGTGGACGGATCTAAACGGCTGCCTTTGATATTCTTGGCTCAAGTCCCTGTTGCTTTCACTTGTATGTAGCTGGCATAGTTTCTCAGCACTTACAGCACTGAGGAAATGGGATGCATTCTCTTGTTTCCAGAGAGGTGAATTCCGGCTTCTTCTACAAGAGTGCAGAAGAAAGGGAGAAGCTGGTGAAAGCAGAAAGAAAGTTCATTGAGGAGAGGGTGAAGAAAATCATAGACCTGAAAAACACTGTTGTTGGTGATTCAAACAAAGGTTTTGTTGTGATCAACCAAAAGGTGAGAGGCTGGGCTTGAGACTGGGTAGCTGAATGCAGTGCCTTGACTTTGCTGGATATATATACACACTCTTTAAAATGTTTTATTAATTGGAGATCTGCATACCTATTAACTGATTTGTTCCCTGCCTTTTTTGCAGGGCATTGACCCTTTCTCCCTGGACGCCCTGGCCAAAGAAGGGATCATAGCCCTGCGCAGAGCAAAGCGAAGGAATATGGAACGGTCAGTTCCTGGAAAGTTAGGGGCCTTGGCAGGGGGATGCCTGAGGCTTGGCAGTGCTGTTATGGCATTCTTTCTCTTTAAAAAGCCTCTCTCTGGGTGCAGCAACTTGCAGGCAGCTGACGAAGATGGTGGGGCAGCGCTGGGATTTTAGTTGACTCAGGTGTATCCTGAAACCTATTATCTTTTCCTCTTTCCTAGGCTGACCCTGGCTTGTGGTGGAATTGCAATGAATTCCGTGGATGACCTCTCTGTTGACTGCCTGGGACATGCCGGCCTTGTCTATGAGTACACGCTGGTGCGTGTGACCTTCCCGTTTCTCATTCTTGTCAGAGTGTTGGTTTCAGTGGCAGGGATTGTGAGGAATCACCTTGCCAGACTGGCCCTGCAGTTGCAGCCCTGGGTTCCTGTCATTCCCCTTGCCCTGGATTGCGTACTTGGGCCACAAGGCAACCCCTAGGGCTGTATTGTTTTGGTGGGTTCCCTACAGTAAGCGTGGCCAGGCCCTCCATCAAACTCAATATGAACAGACAGAAACAGTAGCAAAAAAAGTAGAAGTTTATTAAAACACAAGAAAGGGTTCTTCTGAGTTTAAAAAATCCCCCTGGAACCCAGGATAAAAATTGCCCTAAAGCATTGAGAGGCTTATAAATGAATGTGCTGCCTTTGTACTGGACTTGTAAACAGATGGCATTCGTTAGACTCTGGGTAACTCTTTGCTCAATTCCTTTGCCTAGGGTGAAGAGAAGTTCACCTTCATCGAGAAGTGTGACAACCCGCGCTCTGTGACCCTGTTGATCAAGGGCCCAAATAAACACACCCTGACCCAGATCAAGGACGCCGTCAGAGATGGGCTGCGCGCTGTTAAAAATGCCATCGAGGACGGTGAGTTTGAAACCCCTTTTTGACATTTCATCTGCCCCTGGACAGCCCAGGTGCTGGTGATCAAAAGGGGCAGTTCTGAGTTTTCTGACATACTGCTTTTTGTTCGTGGGTCTTGATTCCTCTCTGCACTTGCTGGTGGCCCTCATGTGGTAGGTGCCCATTGCCAAAGGTAAAATGATCACGCAGGGACTTGCATGCACAGAATATGAGTATGACATGTAGCAGGAACAGTCCAGTCCATGGGCTCAACTTTTCAAACAGTTCCATTTTCTGACAGTGCTCTGGCCCCTAACCTGTCAGAGAAGTGTGGGCGGGGTGCCAGTATTCCATGTAACAGCTACGAAGTACAGGCATCTTCCACTTTTCTGATGGGTTAGGGACCACAGCATGGTCAGAAAGTGGAATTGGATGAAAGAACAGAGCCTTGAAAGAACGGGTTGTTGAAAAGCAGAGGACACCTGTACGCGGAGAAATTCAGTGAAACATTGGTTGGCCTTTTTGAAAGAGGAGAAGCTGCTTCCCATCTGTTAAGGAATCGAAATGAGTCCTGGGTTCCTTTGTTCTTCTGTATGCGCCTGCTGTGGCTCTCTCATTGTCTGTTTAATCATGCAAGGTGTCTCATTGCAGGATGCGTCATCCCAGGTGCTGGAGCCCTGGAGGTGGCCATAGCCGATGCCCTGGTGAAGCATAAGCCAAGTGTTAAAGGAAGAGCCCAGCTAGGAGTTCAGGCTTTTGCAGATGCGCTCCTGATTATTCCTAAGGTAGGAAACTTTTCTGGTGGTTCAGTTTTCTTAGCCTTTGGTGTTCTAGCTGCTGTTACGATGCTAATTCCAGAGACTCTCCAAGCCTGAGCGGAACGAGTGAGGAAGCTGGCACTGCCCAGGACTGGAAATCAAATAGTCCTGTCCAGTTTTAAAGCTTAAAGGAGGAGCTTGGAAGATGAATTTCCCTGACATCTAGTGGCAAAATTAATCTTTTCTGCTTCTTTCAGGTGCTGGCTCAGAACTCGGGCTACGATCCTCAGGAAACGCTGGTGAAAGTTCAGGCTGAACACGCAGAATCGGGACAGCTTGTTGGTGTGGACTTAAACTCTGGTAAGGATGGGTGTGTGCATATGCGGGCAACAGATTGGGAGATGACTTAGTTGGGAGAAGGGTTAGAAATCACTCCTTTTAAAATGGTGACAGTAGAAGGAAGGGTTGGGGTGAGAACTATGAACAGTCTTATCTGAGCCAACTGCAGACAGCATCATTCAAACATTCTCAGTATAACCCTCAATGCAGACTATTTTTAAGGAGATGCAAAAATCCAACCTAGTGCGAGTGACATATCACCCATAGGAGACTGAGGTGAAATTTGTGAAAAATGTGCTTTCCGAACATTTTTCCTATAAGGGAGCTGTTCAGGCCCACCCCACCCCAACTCTTAGTGCATGATAGAAAATTGATCTGCTAGGTATTGAGTGTGCCTTGCTTTGGTTGCATTTTTATGTCTCTACAGAATTTCAAACTAAGGGTACATACAGGCTAAAAATAGCCTGGGAGCTATCCTGTAATATGGTGGTTGAATTTAGTCAGTGGTTACTGATCAGCTGCTTAAAGAGAGAGCACCAAAAAATTACTCCTGGTACTACTTTTTAATGCCTTTTCTCTTGCTGTTTCCAGGTGAACCCATGATGGCGGCAGCAGCAGGGGTGTGGGATAATTACAATGTTAAGAAACAGCTGCTTCATTCGAGGTAAACATTTAATACTAGATCTTACACTCCTAAAACAGGAGTGGGCAGTTGTATGGTGGCCAGTGGCTAATTCCCTCCCTGGATCTCTCCCCACAGGCAGCATCCCTAATGGCAAGCTCCAGTACCTCTCAGTCCCTTTCAGAACCATGACAGGAAGTTGATGTTCCATTACTTCCTGCCACCACTTTGAGAAGGACTGCAGAGGAAAAGGGAGGTAGTTCAGAGCAGCACAGGATTCTGGTGTGCTCACAGGGGTGGATGGGGGTATTTTTGTACGGTGTCCTGCTTGGTAACCTTTTTGCATGGTTTTGTGTCAGAAATGGCCCCAGCATTGCACCAAGACTCTTAAATAGTAAGGAGCTGGGTGACTGGTGAGGGTTTCAGGGCCCACCAATGTGGGTCATGAGCTGCAGTTTTCCCACTCACAGGCTAGAGTCTTCTTCAGAAAAAGGCATCAGTAACAAAGAACAAGCCGGCTATGGCTGTTAATTTTTTTTTAAAGAGATTAACTGGTGGAGATTACATTCCTATATGGTTGGCACATAACTGAATTTAGCACACTTTTGCAAACACATGTAGGATCATGGTGGAATGTTTTTCTCCCCAGGTCAGTAGGCGTATGTCCAGGGCTTGGGTTCTGACATTGCAGGCTCTTCTGGGGAGGGGTGGTTGGATTTTCTTCTCCAGTATGAAGTTGGAGAAGCTACTCCAAAGATGCTGTTCAAAAGTGGAATGAAGCAGGTCTGAAAACATGTAGAGACAAGCCACGGAGGTCCCTCTGCTTAAGCTGGTCACCCTCCTGGATCAGTGCTGACTGTCCCTGTTTCTCTCCAGCACCGTCATTGCTAGCAACATCCTCTTGGTGGACGAAATCATGCGCGCCGGAATGTCCTCTCTCAAAGGCTGAGCGGAAAGAAGAGACCACCAAATGGCGCCCCTGTCTGCAGGCAGGCCCCAGAATCTTCAAGGCCTTCCCTTTTTTGTTCCTGGTGTCCTTAAGTTGAGTTTTGGGAGTGGCTGGAGGCCTCATTGTCTCCCCGCTTCAGGGAATTGGGCCACTCACAGATGGCAATGTTCAGCCCCTGTGGCATCAGAGTAACTATTTATTCTTAAAGTGCACTGAATTGATAACATCAGAAGTTGCTTTTCTTTATACCCAATAAACACGGTTCCTGCTCTCTGCTTTAGACTTCTGCGTGTCGGTTACTGATGTCCAACAGTAACAGTCCAACAGTTTTTACAGTGTTGAATGTGTTCTCTGGGCTTTGGGGTGTGGCCAGAAGAAGCAGTTTAAGGGCCTCTGGTTGTGTAGCTGTAGTAAAGATGCAAAATTTCCAGAAATTTTACATCTGTAAAAGATGCTTGTGTCACTCCCAATCGTCAGTTTTTAGAAAATATTTGGCTTTTTTTTCCTGGGGGGAAAAATGGAAACAACCCATTTTCCCCCTCTTGTGGCTTCAGAATTTCTGGAAATTTTTTTCCTCCAAAGAAGTAGTCTTGTTTGTCCCACAGAGTATAAAAAGAAAGGGGCCGGGGGGGGGAATGTGACAGCATCTTTAAGATTAAGTGGGTTTTATTTAGCATGAGACCAGGGTTCAGTTCCCCACTTGACCATGGAAACCCACTGGGTGACCTCAGGCGTGATACACACACTCACCCCAGAAGACCCCATGGTAGGTTCGCCTTAGGGTCACCGTAAGTCGGGAACAACTTAGTGCCTTAAAGAGTTTATCTATTGAAAAAGAACTATTCCCAAATCTGTTCTTTCCCCAATTTGTCTCCTCCTCCGATTGTGATGTGTTCTAAAAGTACTGCGACCCACCACTTGTACGACCTGTGGTGGGTCTCACTTTGCCCCAGCCAAGATGGTCAATGCTCAGGAATTCTGGAAGATGAAGCCAAGGGAAGGGGCCACTGCCTGCCCTCCCCCACATGCACACTTCCTGGGGCCACACCCTCCCATTTTTCTGGTTAAAAAAATATGGAAAACCCCTTTTTTTCTGGGCTTTCACATCTATTGAGCTGCAGGCGTTCCAGTCTCTGCTGGGCTACGGGCATTGTGCTGGACAAAACCTCAGCCACGAGAGGGTTGCCAAGACCAGCACTTGGTCTTTCCGTGTGAAGTTTGGAGGAGGGCGAGTTGAGTCTTTTTGGCTGGCTGGAGGCCTTTGAACACCCCGGGGTGGGAATCTTGTGGCCCCCTCAGTGTTGGACTACACATCCCATGATCACTGCTAGGGAAAGATGAGAGCAGCAACCTAGCAACATCTGGAAGCCCCCCCCAAGTAAGGGTTAGCCTGGAGCAAGGAATGGTGCCCCCCCCCAAGGTTTTAGCCTACCACTCCCATCCATCAATGTTGAGGGGCTGTGGGCGTTGCAGTGCAGAAATGTGCCCACCCACTCGTTCTTGCGTTGGTTTATGCCTCATCTTTTGGTTTCAGTGTTCTCAAGCAGGAAACTTTTGGAACTGCAACTTCCAGCATGCTTTGGTGTCAATCGTGCTGAGGCTGATAGGAGTTGCAGTGCCAGCCATCTGAAAGGCAATTAAACTTTAATTGAGATATCCAAGCGAAGCCGGGGGAGGATGAGAAGCGAGTGAGGGTGCAAGGCCGTGTGGCTCGGGGGATGCTGGGAGCTGTCCTCCCCAAGGGGAACTTCCTTTCGCTGTTGGAGAAGCACTTTTAAAAGAGAATTTGGAGGCGCGAGAGGGCATAGAAATGCCACGCTTCCTTCCATCAGACCCCACTGAGACGAGCAAACTTCCCACGGAAGCAAAAACGCCTTGCAAAGTTACCCTTTCAGGGACTCTAACGCCCAGAATCCCCACGGCGTCCGTCCGGAGAAGGCAGCAGTCCCGTGCAGCGGTTAAAAGAAGGGGCGGGAGGAGGGCTATTGCTTGGACTGCAGCTCCCAGGATGTATTTTCCAGCCCTGATCTAAGTCGATCTGCAGTTCCACGCGCGGGGGCCTCCTTTTTGCGCGTCCTCCTCTGGAAGCGCGCAGCGGCCCCTCCCCGCCGGTGGAGAGGCGTAGGATCGACGCTCCCCCTTTAAAAAAAGAAGAAGGGAAAGGGTCATTTTTCCCCAAACGGGGGCGGTCCGGGAGGTGCGTCCCTCCCGTCGCCCCGGAAGCAATCCCTTCGCCCTGCGCGTGACCCTCTCGCTCTGCCGCCGCTGCAGCCCCGGCGGCCCGGAGGAAGGCGCGCGCCCGGTGCGCGGATCCTACGCGGCATGCGCCTCCCCTGCGCCCTGCGCCTCTTCCTCGCCGCCGGCGCGCTGGCGGCCGCCGGCCCCGATCCGGACCCTCCGCACCGTGAGTCCCCTTAAGAAACGTTGGGGGGTTTCTCCCCTTCTCTCTCCTCTCTCTCTCCCTCTCTCTCTGTGCATCCGGAGCTGTGGGTACTACCGATCCCATCACCCGGACCCCCGGTGGATGATGGGATCTGGAGTCCAAGCGCGGCCTGGGTGACTCCCGACTAGAGGAGAACCCGTTGAGCGGCTAGGAGCAAATCCCCGTCCCTTCGGTGGGTTTCCTCCAGTTGGAACGAACCAGCAGTTATAATGGGAATTCATAATAATAGTAATAAGAATAAGAAGAAGAACAGCGTTTATTTATAACGCCCTTTACACCGAACGGCGGAACAGCGACGTATCCCCAGCACCTGCGCTCTTCCTGTTGAATGGCTGCCTGAAAACGAAATTGCCCCCTTGTTGTTTTTCTGTTTTCTTTTTAAAAACAGGAATGGTTGCTCTGTTTTTTTCTCTTTTGCTTTTTTAAGAAGTTGCATTTTGCCTTTGCTTTCGATGCCTTCGTTCAGTTTTCTGTACCTTCTGTATCTATTTTCTGTATCTCCCTCTATTGTTATTTTGGAACAGGTACAAATCTGAACACTTACCTGGGTGTGGGATGGCGTCCGGGACCCAACTGGCTGTTTCCACAAAAGAGTTTTGTGTTCCCAGTCAGCGACCCAGGCGCTGCCCGTCTTGGTGGGGTATAAATTAAGCCAATGATCACCGCTAAGTGCAAGTTCTGCTCCTCCTGCTTCTTCCTCAGGCACCGGAAGGGAGGAGAACATGGTCCGAGTCCCTGGGGGGAAAGTGCAAATCCAGACCGATTTATCGGATGGTAGAAATGGAGGCGGCCCTGCCGTGAAGGTCCACCCGTTCCTGATAGACAAACGCCCCGTCACCAACAGAGACTTTCGGTAAGAGCCGTTGGTTCTGCATCGGTTGGGCTCCCAGCAAGCGAGAGTCTTGGGTTTAGATGGGCATAAAGCCGCCTTGCCTTCCTGGCCGTGACGTCCGGATGCCAACGCAGTGCTTTGGCGTTTGCCTTCTTGTAACTCCCTGCACCTCACCACACGCTCTCATGCCAGGTTTCGTGCTGTTTGCCGCCAGGTAATGCTCCTAGTGTTTTGCTGTTTAATTCTGTGTAATACCTGTCGTGCTGTGTTGCTTGATGCCATGCAAAAGAGGGTGATGGAAAGTGAAGGAAGAAACACGGGTTCAGAAAATAGTCTCAGGACCTGTTGATATCGTTAGGGTTGAAATCTGCCAAATGCATTTCCAACAGGGAATTTGTGAGAGACCAGAAATACAAAACGGAAGCCGAGGCGTTTGGCTGGAGCTTCGTCTTTGAGGATTTTGTGCCAGACGATCTGAAGAAAAAAGTGACTCAGAGGCTGGAGGTAAAAAGAACAGATTGGGAGCCACAACTTTTGAAATGATTTTTTTTTAATGAAATGAAAAATAAGAGAGAAGGAGACAGAAAAGCTTGTTCCTTTGTTGAGAAAAGAGGGTTGCCTCTGAGCCGGTGGGACTTTTCTTTTCTTTTTCTTCCTTTATCGTGTTTTGTTTCGCCCTGAACCTGTTTGCCTTCCTCTTTTTCAGTCTGCTCCGTGGTGGCTTCCGATTGACAAAGCATTTTGGAGGCAGGTGAGTTTATGGCACGGAAGGTACGCTGGGGAATCTCCACCTCTATGGCTGCATTGATGTTGTTGTGTGCCTTCAAGTTGTTTATGACTTACGGCAATCCTCAGGCGAACCTATCATGGGCTTTTCTGGGGCTGAGAGTGTGTGACGTGCCCAAGGCCACACAGTGAGTTTCCACGGCTGAGCAAAGAGGAGTCGAATGCTGGTCTCCAGCGTCATAGTCCAGTGCTCAAACCACTGCTGTGCCCTTACTGCAATGACTAGTATCATATCCATGAATTTCTGCAAATCATTACATTTCTTATTGCTCAAAAACTCCATAAATGTTTCCAGTCTTTCAAGAAATCTTCAGTTGGCTTGTCCTTTAAAACCCATGTTAATTTGGCCATTAATTTAACCCAGCCACAGTTATGTCTGGTCTATGATGTCCCCATTCTTTATCCATTTGGATCTGATAATTCAATAGGAGTTTTATGTCGCCAGTTCTAGCAGCTTTCTCAGACTGACATTCACGTGAGTTCTTTGTGGACGTGGATTCATGGCTGGACTCCTTTATCAGCTGCACATTATTAGAACTCTCCTAGGTACCAAATTTCCTTGGAGAGCAAGAAGCATCCCTTCCCTGGGGGTCCATGTTGCTCCGGATCATGGTGTTCTGTCCTCTGCTGTCCTGTCCTGTTCCAAACTATACCACTTTGGTGGGTGTGGTGGGTCTAAGTCATACCTGCTTAGAATTTTTTTTCTTCCCAACAGCCCTCAGGGCCTGGATCCGGGATCAAGGATAAGCTGGACTTCCCTGTCCTGCATGTGAGCTGGAATGACGCCCAAGCCTTCTGCACATGGAAAGGGAAGCGGCTTCCGACAGAGGAGGAGTGGGAATTGGCTGCCCGAGGAGGCCTGGAGAGTACGTAAGCGGGTGGGCTGAAATGGCCCCCGATGCGCCATCTGTTCTTCCAACCTCCTGTGACTCCGCAAGAGGAAAACAGGCAAAATAATCTATTTCTTCTTTATCAGTTGAGTTATATCTTCCTCTGGTGAACTCAGGGTGGTTGTGGATGATACTCTTCCCTTCCACTTGAGCTTCCACAACAACCCTGTGAGGTAGGACAGGGAGAGTGAGAGAGACTGGCCCCAAGTTAATTGTCTAGCTTCTCAGCTCATTGGGGTCTAGAAACTTGACTTCCTGAGTGCTAGTCTAGCCTTTTAAACACTACCCCACTTTAGTTTTCTCTTCTCTATTTTTGTCTGTTATTTATATTGGACATTCTCAGAGTGACATATAAAAAAATCAAGAAATTAAATTATGAAACCTATTCAGATTCTGTGCTGATCAAATAAGATGAAACCAACATTAACCAGTTGATGTGGAAGACTTAAAAGCAAAAAAACAGAGTTTGCTGTCCTCTTTTCATCTATGATGTTTTAAATATCTTTAAACTGTCTTTAAGTTGGTGCTGATTTTAAGATGATTGTTTCTTTTACGGTTTTTGTTAAGGATTCTGTAATATGCTTAATTCTTCGGCTGCGTTCTGTTTCAATCAATATTACAAGCCCCCTTGGGTCCAACCATGGGAGAAAAAACAGGACACAGATAAAAATGAAATATTTTGGAATGTTTAATATTCAGTAATTCACACTGAGCCTCAGAATTTGGGGAAGAAATAAACCAGACACCAAAACAAACAAATAAATAAAACAAGCTCAAGTTCTTTCTATTCCCCCTCCCCTCTTTTCTTCCCCACCCAATTTTTGGTAGATAGGTTGTATCCTTGGGGGAACAAATTCCTGGCAAACCGGACCAACCTCTGGCAGGTAGGAAAGCAGTCTTGGTGGCTTTGCGTTCTGGGGACCTTGGTGAATTCACGTGCAGGGGACTTTGGGGTGGCTTCACATTCCAGGACCTTGGCGACTGGTTTGAGCTTCGGGATTCTTTAGGATTGGTGCCTTTGAATTCTGGGGACTTCCATGACTTTGCATGCCGGGGGCCTTGGTGAGTCCACAGGCTAGGGGACTTTCCATGAACACATGCCATTGTCTTTGGCTTTTCCAGGGTGCTTTCCCCGGTAGTGACACGGCCGAAGACGGCTACCACGGCGTCTCTCCGGTAGCTGCATTCCCACCGCAGAACCAGTATGGTAAGGACATTTCTCTTGCGTATGTTGGGCTGAGACACGTGGGCATGGTGTCCTTAAAAATCTGATCAAGCGGGCCAGCCAACTTGCAAATGCTGTGTGTCTGTGTCCCTGTGTCTCTGTGTGATAGCAAGAGCATCATGCTCTGTTCAAGGTGAGCTAATGCGTTCTCTTGGCTCTTACGTGGCTTTGCACAGCCTGCCAGCTGGGCCCCTTTACCTGTGATCATGACAAGGGCACTGGGATGCCAAGGGCTCTTAGCCTTGGCGGGCAGGCTAGAGGCTTTCAGAAATAAACTGTCCTTTCTTGTTGTACCATAGGGTTGTATGACATGCTAGGAAATACCTGGGAGTGGACAGCATCAACATATCATCCAAACGGCCCTAGTTCCCGCCAGCCGGCTCAGGAGATGCGCGTCCTACGGGGAGCATCGTGGATCGACACAGTGGACGGCGCAGCCAATCATAAGGCAGAGGTCACAACGAGGTATGGTAGCTGATGGTCGTAGGATGCTAGAAATGTAGAAATGGGGGAGACCCCCCAGGGCCATCCAGTCCAACCCCCTTCTGCTGTGTAGGAATACAACCTCAAAGCATTCCCAACAGAGGACCGTCCAGCCTGTGTTTAAAAAACTCCAGAGAAGGAGGAGACTCCTCCAAATTCC
This sequence comes from Ctenosaura bakeri, assembly GCA_948474755.1. Lineage (NCBI taxonomy): Eukaryota > Metazoa > Chordata > Lepidosauria > Squamata > Iguanidae > Ctenosaura > Ctenosaura bakeri. The sequence continues at coordinate 518,005 of CAOLHI010001915.1, forward strand.
CAGGCAGTAATGGTTTCCACTGTCAAGCTGCTCTTACTACCAGGAAGTTCTTCCTAAAGTTTAGGTGGAATCTCTGTTCCTGAAGTTTGAAGCTGTTCCCGCACAGTGTCCTTGCCTTTGAATCAGCAGAAAACAAGCTTGGCCCATCTTCCTCATGCCGTCATTTCCAATATTCAAACATGGCTATCGTGTTCCCTCTTAGCCTTCTCTTCTTCAGGCTAAATGTACCCAGCTCCCCAAGCCACTCCTCAGAGGGATTCATGGTTTCCAGGCCCTTCACCATTTTGGTCGCCCTCCTCTGAACATGTTCCAGCTTGTCCACATCCTTCTTGAGACTGGGACACGGAGCAATGGCTTCCTACTCCTGAGAAAGAGATTCCATCTAAGCGTTAGGAAAAAATTCCTGAAAGTAAGAGCAGTTTGACGGTGGAATCTGCTGCTGCCTGGGAACGTGGTGGAGTCTCCTTCTTTGGAAGTTTCTAAAGAGAGGTTGGATGGCTGTCTGCCAGGAATGCTTTGACGGTGTTTTCCTACGTGGCAGAAGGGGGTTGGACTGGATGATCCTTTGGGCATCTTCCAGCTATGACTGCATCATTCTATAAAGGCCCATAACAATGAGAGGGTGGGACTCCAAAGGAAGTCTTCATGGAAATATAGATGTTTTTCCCCTCTCTTCTAGGATGGGAAATACTCCAGATTCGGCTTCAGACAATCTGAGCTTTCGTTGTGCTGCCAATTGGCTCCCCAGGCAGACCTCAGCAGAGGCAGGGACCAAGAAAACAGAGCTCTGAAGAAGGGAAGGTGTCTTTGGAAGAGGACCAGAGCATCTCACATGTTCTTTCAGAAAACCAGACTCGTTCCTGACGAAAAGAGATTTAAGAATCATTCCCCGGGTGGAGCAAATGTGAGCCAAAGAATTATTACTAAATAAACTGGAATACATCCTTTTGGTTGTAAGCGGAGTGTAGAAAGAAAGTTGCAAGCCATAAGTTTCATTACACGTCCCGGGTCACACTTTGGGGGTTGTTCTCTGTTTTGTTTTGGTAACAAGGATAAGAAGAAGTTCAATTTTGAAAGTAACCTGGCAGGCAAAGGCAGACTTGCTGGAATCCTGTACCACCTTTTCATTAACGTAGCTTTCTGTGCGCTTAGCTCCACAGCAGAGGTGCTAAGAAGTTTGAGGTATGGTGGCTGCTGCCCGTAGGATCCTAGAATCCTAACTCTGGTAGCAAATTCCAAAGAAGCATACAGATGTGCCCCATGTTTTTGACCGGTTAGGGGCCAAAGCACTGTCAACAAGCAGAAATCATCAAAAAGCAGGACTTCCTTGTTTCTAAGAGATGCAATGAAAAGAGAAAGAGGAAAAATACTCTTAAGAGAAATATGCTGCATGAGAGACATGAAACAAGACCAACAGGGTCTTTTGGTGCAAAATTAAATTGTCCTAATAAATTTTTGGTCACAAATTCAGTGATTTAAGTCTCCACCAGATGGTCCTGTTTTATTTGTTTCTTTAACCTCTTGCAGTTTCTGAATATAATTTATTCAGGGCCTCGTTATCACTGTTCTCACCGACTTAATGCTACCGCCTTCCTGCTCACAGTTTCAAAGGTGCCACAAGATCCCTTTGCTTTATTATCAACATTAGTTTAATGTTTCTTACTATGCTATGTTTGGGGCTCAGGGCAGCTGTCAAGGGAGTTGGAAGTTGCTAAAAATTCACCGCACGTGAAGTCTGAAAAGGTACTTTAAACGCACACACGTGTACACAAAATCATGTAAAGGAAAGGAGGAAATAAAAAATGCAGCACATTATCTAGGGCTTTCCCTAAGCAGCCTCTTCCCATGCCCTTTTGGCTTTTGGTATCCCCATGAATTTCATAGGGTTTTCTTAGGCAAAGTGATTTTATCAGTTCCTTCCTCTAGCTAAATATAGCACCTGGGATTTGTTGGTGGTCTCCCATCCACGTCCTAGCCAGAGCTGACCCTGCATAGCTTTCAAAGTGAGACAGGATCTGGTACATTTAGGGATGGTGGGCATTTGGTTTTCTCTACAGTACAGCCTTTTTTTGAATGCAATAAGTTCATGTCCACTGCTGAACAGATTTCAGAAAGCAAAACTGTTCAAATTGCCCTTCCCAGGTACAATAATATAATTAGCTGCTAGACCCTGCGTTTGTCCTGTTTTTGCAATGAATAAATTTTTCCCCACTGAATGGTATTCTTGTCCATCTGGCAGAATGTGGCGTGATGGAGTCTTCTTCGTCTGCAAGAGTGTAGTCCTACAGCAAGGAGCACTGTTACTCTGCTCTCACAAAATATATATGTATATATGTATGTATGTATGTATGTATATTTACTAAATAGTAGTTTCTCAGTTAGAATTACATGGCTAAAATACATGTTTTCACATACAGTAATTTAGTTCATAACCAGATGGTTCTGTTGATATTTGAAAACGGTAAAATGCTCCCAAAATGCTCTCAAATGCCCTCTAGGAGACATGGAGGCAGTTTCAGTATATTTCTCGTCCCCCATTTAGGGCGCAGGAACAGCTTTTAGAACCGGAAGTAAGCCAGAAGTCATTTCCACTTGCTTCCTGCTTTCAGAAAAGGTCCTTCTTGAGCCTATAAGTTCCCCAGGGGACTGAAAACATGGCAGTAACATCTCCTACAAACCTGTAGAGCTGTATATTTATCCTGGAGAAGAGAAGGTTAAGAGGGGACACAGGAGAGCCATAAATATTCCAAGGGAAGTTGTATGGAGGATGGAGCAAGCCTGTTTGTTGCTGCTCCAGAGACTAGGATGTGGAGCAACATATCCAACCTATAAGAAAAGTGATCCCACCTAAACATTAAAAACCTCCTGAGAGTATGAGGAGTTCGACAGTGGAATCTGCTGCTGTCAGGAATCTCTCTCGCCCTCCTCCTCCCTCCTCCTCCTCCTCCTCCTCCTCCTTTGAACCCTGCAAAGTTGGTTCCAGTGCTGCCAGCCAAAACAAAACACAAAACCTTCCCTGCTGTGTAGGCCCTCTGAGCGAATAAACAGTATAAAAATACATAGGAAATGAAAATAAAAAAAAATCCCCTTTCTTTGGAAGTGGAAATGGAATCATATAAAGTTGGGAGGGTACTCAGAGGTCATCCAGTCCAACCCCATTCTACCATGCAGGAAACTCACAACTAAAATGTCCCCCCCCCGAGATACCCAGAGCCCACCTCATGGCAAGATTTGTCCAGAGGGGGATCTTGCCCTCTGTCATCCTCTGAGGCTGAGAGAGTGTGACTCACCAAGGTCACCTGGTGGGTTTCTACAGCTGTTCGGGGATTTGAACCCTGGTTGCAGAGTCCTAACACCCAAACCACTATTCCAGCTGGTTCTCACCTTTGCTGAAAGACACACACACACACACACACACGCCAGAATGCTGCAAGGGAGTTCACATTAGGCTTTTGCAGTCGTGAAAACAAGCACTCTCCCTCTTGCGCTGCTTCTCAATTTCCCCTCCTCGTTATCGCTTCCCAGTCCCAATTAAGGAAATTAGAGGGTCAGGGCCACCTATATGGGAAAATAAATCCTCCTCTCCCTCCTCCTCTTCCTTTCAACCCTGCAGGGTTGGCTCCAGCACTACCCACCTTAGAGTTGGGTCACCCAGTGGCCATCCAGTCCACCCCAATTGGCCATGTGCAGGAAACCCACAACTAAAGTGCCCAGCCCTCCCCCGAGAGGCCCATAGCCCACCCATGCTTGGTGGTTTCCATGGGAAGATTTGTTCAGAGGCATTCACCCATTTATGCCATCCGCTGAGGCTGAGAGAGTGTGACACAACCAAGCTTACCTGGGGGGTTTCCATGGCCAAGCAGGGATTCGAACCCTGGGCTTCAGTTTTAGTCAAACGCTGGGTCTCACAAATTCTGTTGAAAGACACCTCAAGGACAGAGAGTCCACAACTCACAGCCCACCCCAGTGTGCCTCCCCCGTCCTCCATGAGCAGGTTAATTTCTCTGGCTGCTGGAGTCTCCACCAGGATGGCTCAGTGGTGGATGATGGGCTCTCTAGTCTCCAGGACCTTCCCTCTCTTTGTACCTCTTCTTCCTTCCATTCACCCCATCCCCAAATGCAGCCCCCAATTAATATTATGACACCAGATTGTATGACACGTTTGTATTTTATTTTATTTTATTTTATTTTGAGAAATATTCCATTAGCAAAATCAGATGCTAATAAGGCAACGGAGCCATGGAGCGGGTGTGTGTACCTTCAGTTATTCTTGGATTATGGCCATTTCCGCACTAGCCTGTTATAGCGCGATGATTCCCCTTTCAACATCCTCTGGAATCCTGGGCCGGCCGGCCCCTCCCGAAACTGCAAACCCCAGGATTCCAGAGGATGTTGAAAGGCGAATCATCGCGCTATAACAGGCTAGTGCGGAAATGGCCTATGACACCCCTAAAGGCAAACCCATCACAGGATTATCTTTGCAGAATCTGTTCAAAGGTAGTTTGGCTTTGCTTTTCTCTGAGGCTGAGAGTGTGTAGCTTGACCTTGGTCGCCCAGTAGGTTCCATGGCTGAAAGAAGGATAGCCCTGCTTTCTGGGTGGAAAACTGAATTTTTAAAGCTCAGAAAATGACTATCTCAGCAGTGCTGTATTCTAAAATAAGCAGAATGGTGCTGTTGGATGGAGAATTAGATTACTGTTGCTGAATAATAATGCTTCAGGAATGTTAAATTCTAAAGGAGAGACAACAGTATGCTTAGCCTGGAAAAGAAGATGAAGAGAAGGGGACACATGATAGCCATGTTTAAATATTTGGAGAGGTGTCATATGGAGGATGGTGCAAGCCTCTTTTCTGCTCCTCTAGAGACTAGGACACGGAACAGTGGATTCAAACTACAGAAAAAGAGGATCCACCTAAACTTTAGGAAGAAACTCCTAAGAGTAAGAGAAGCTCAACAGTGGATTCCCCTCTTCCTCCTCCTTTAACCCTGCCAAACCCTTCCCTGCTGTGGTGGCCCTCTGAGAGAATAAACAGAATAGAACTAAATTGAAAAGGGAAATAAAGTAAAAATTGGGGGCGGGGGAAGGATTCTGCTTGTGTCTTAAAGAAAGAAATCAGGGGGTTCCCACCCTCGACCTGACATGAAACACATGCATCCAAAATTCCTCTTCTTTGCAGGTAGAAATGGAAGCATCCAAAGTTGAAGGGTACACCTAGTGGTCATCCAGTCCTACCCCAATCTACCATGCAGGAAAATCATAACTAAAGCTGTCTCCGGGAGGCCCAGAGCCAACCTCGTGGCAATATTAATCCAGAGAGGGATCTTGCCCTTCTGCCATCCTATGAGGCTGAGAGAGTGTGACTCACCAAGGTCACCCAGTGGGTTTCCATGACTGAACAGGGATTTCAACCCTGTTCTTCAAAGTTCTATTCTAACGCTCAAATCACTACCCCAGCTGGTTCTCACAACTGCTCCTCAAAGACACCCCCACAACCCTGCGAGGTAGTCCACATGAGGCTCTCAAACAGCTCTTGCAGTTGTGAAGATAAGCATTCCCTTTCATTGTGTGCCACTTCTCAGTTTCACCTCCACACTTTAGCTTCTCAATCTGAATTTATGCGCCAGTAGCCCCAGGTGGACAGCTCTTATCCACTGAGGATCCACTTTGCTGGAAATGAGGGGGGGGGCTCAGGACCACCGATATGGGAAAGGAAAGCTCCCTCGCCCTCCTCCTGGACTTTTTTTATCCACCCCAAGGTGGCTTAAATTGGAAATGAACACAGAAAACGACTTCCCTGCAGTGTACGTGCTCTGACAGAATAAAAAGAATAAAAATGCATGGGAAATGAATATAGAAAACGTCTTTCCTGCAGTGTAGGTGCTCTGACGGAATAAAAAGAATAAAAATGCATGAGAAATGAATATAGAAAACGTCTTTCCTGCAGTGTAGGTGCTCTGACGGAATAAAAAGAATAAAAATGCATGGGAAATGAACATAGAAAATGCCTTCCCTGCAGTGTAGGTCCTCTGGAGGAATAGAATAAAAATGCATGAGAAATGAATATAGAAAATGCCTTCCCTGCTGTGTAGGTCCTCTGGGGGAATAAACAGAATAAAAATTCATGAGAAATGAAAATGGAAAACGCCTTCCCTGCTGTGTAGGTCCTCTGAGGGAATAAAAAGAATAAACATGCATTGGAAATGAACATAGAAAACGCCTACCCTGCTGTGTAGGTGCTCTGAGGGAATAAAAAGAATAAAAACCATAGGAAATGAACATAGAAAGCCTTCCCTGCTATGTAGGTGCTCTGAGGGAACAAATAGAATAAAAATGCATAGAAATGAACATAAAAAATGCCTTCCCTGCTGTGTAGGTGCTCTGAGAGAATAAAAGAATAAAAATGCATAGAAAATGAACATAGAAAAGCCTTCCCTGCTGTGTAGGTGTCTGAGGGAACAAACAGAATAAAAATCATAGTAAATGAACATAGAAAATGCCTTCCCTGCTGTGTAGGTGCTCTGAGGGAAAAACAGAATAAAAATGCCTGGGAAATGAACATAGAAAACGCCTCCCTGCTTATAGTGCTCTGAGGGAACAAATAGAATAAAAATGCATAGAAATGAACATAGAAAAGCCTTCCCTGCTGTGTAGTTGCTCTGAGGGAAAAAAGAATAAAAATCATAGAAAATGAACATAGAAAAGCCTTCCCTGCTTGTAGGTGCTCTGAGGGAACAAATAGAATAAAAATGCATAGTAAATGAACATAAAAATGCCTTCCCTGCTGTGTAGTTGCTCTGAGGAAAAAAGAATAAAAATGCATAGAAAATGAACATAGAAAACGCCTTCCCTGCTGTGTAGGTGTCTGAGGGAAAAACAGAATAAAAACATAGGAAATGAACATGAAAAGCCTTCCCTGCTTGTAGGTGCTCTGAGGGAAAAAAGAATAAAAATGCGAAATGAACATAAAAACGCCTTCCCTGCTTTAGTGCTCTGAGGGAACAAATAGAATAAAAATGCATAGAAATGAACATAGAAAATGCCTTCCCTGCTGTGTAGTGCTCTGAGGGAAAAAAGAATAAAAATGCATAGAAATGAACATAGAAAATGCCTTCCCTGCTGTGTAGGTGCTCTGAGGGAACAAAAGAATAAAAATGCATAGAAATGAACATAGAAAACGCCTTCCCTGCTGTGTAGTTGCTCTGAGGGAACAAAAGAATAAAAATCATAGAAATGAACATAGAAAACGCCTTCCCTGCTGTGTAGGTGCTCTGAGGGAATAAACAGAATAAAAATCATAGGAAATGAACATAGAAAAGCCTTCCCTGCTTGTAGGTGCTCTGAGGGAACAAATAGAATAAAAATGCATAGAAATGAACATAAAAACGCCTTCCCTGCTGTGTAGTTGCTCTGAGGGAACAAAAGAATAAAAATGCATAGAAAATGAACATAGAAAATGCCTTCCCTGCTGTGTAGGTGCTCTGAGGGAACAAAAGAATAAAAATCATAGAAATGAACATAGAAAATGCCTTCCCTGCTGTGTAGGTGCTCTGAGGGAAAAAAGAATAAAAATGCATAGAAATGAACATAGAAAACGCCTTCCCTGCTGTGTAGGTGCTCTGAGGGAACAAAAGAATAAAAATGCATAGAAATGAACATAGAAAACGCCTTCCCTGCTGTGTAGGTGCTCTGAGGGAAAAACAGAATAAAAATCATAGGAAATGAACATAGAAAACGCCTTCCCTGCTTGTAGGTGCTCTGAGGGAACAATAGAATAAAAATCATAGTAAATGAACATAAAAAATGCCTTCCCTGCTGTGTAGGTGCTCTGAGGATAAACAGAATAAAAATGCATAGAAAATGAACATAGAAAACGCCTTCCCTGCTGTGTAGGTGTTCTGAGGGAACAAACAGAATAAAAACCATAGGAAATGAACATAGAAAATGCCTTCCCTGCTGTGTAGGTGCTCTGAGGGAATAAACAGAATAAAAATGCCCGGGAAATGAACATAGAAAACTCCTTCCCTGCTTTATAGGTGCTCTGAGGGAACAAATAGAATAAAAATGCATAGTAAATGAACATAAAAAGCGCCTTCCCTGCTGTGTAGGTGCTCTGAGGGAACAAATAGAATAAAAATGCATAGAAAATGAACATAGAAAACGCCTTCCCTGCTGTGTAGGTGCTCTGAGGGAATAAACAGGGGGCTACCCGGTAGGTTTCCATGGCCAAGCACAGATTAAATTGCACCTTTTTCTCCCTTCTTTGCAGCCCACCCCCAAATGCAGCCCCATATTAATATTATGATGTGATATGACATGACACGTTTATTTTATTTTATTTTATTTTATTTTTACGAACTACACTCTTTGGGGTGCTTTCCCGCCTTTTCGAGGGATCTTCTGACGGACTAGGACATTGGCCAAGGCCGTGGGATGAAGAAAAAAAGGCGGGAAAAAACGAACTGTTTCGTGAGGAAAAATTTTCGCTGAGACACAGCTGTTGCCCTTCTGCAATTTTCCCACCTGTTCAGCGCAGACTGACAAAGCTCCTGACCAATAGGAGCCTCGGAATGTGCGGAGGGGCGGGGCGGGAGACAATTAGCCGAGTGAAAAGAGCAGCCTGAGGCAGATGTTTCTCTCCCTCGTCCCTGAGGAGACGCGTTTGCCCTTTAGGGGCGTGTGGGCGCTTTTAAGCCTTTTAAGCTGCGTATTTTTCATAGACCTGCTAATATTTCCTCTATGCAGATAGTTTAAGCCTGTTTTAATAGCTCTTTTCACTATGCTGTGAAAACTGTGAGCTGGTTTGACTCCCAACTTAGGGGGAAAAGGTGAATAATAATGATAATACTAATAATAATAGTAGTTGTAGCAGTAGTAATGGCGTTTACTTGGGGGCCAAAATGAGTGGCGTCCACACTCTCCTGAGAGAAATGGGGTATTTTTAGTTTTAATTTATCGTATTTTCTTAAAACTGAGGGGCTCTGAGTCCCAATTTTGGGGAAAAAGCTGGATATAAATAATAATGGTAGTAATAATAATAATAGCGTTTACTTGGGGGCAAAATAAGGGTGCCCGTAACTTTTCTTTTTAAATTTATGGAATTCTTTAATGAAACCTGAGGGGAGTGGGGTGGCTTTTTCACTTATTTCATTAGCTTTTATTTCCTGCCCCTTTTTATTTCTTTTGTAAGAGTGGCTGACAAGACGTTTTAAATAAAAAGAGCTTAAAAGACTACTTAGTGCAAAAGTTAAGGAAGAATTAAGCGGTAGTTCAGTTTAAAAAAAAGAACGCCATAAGCCTATATAATGGCTACTTAAAATGAAGTTAAAAAAAAAAGTAAATGAAAAAGTAAAATGAAGTAAAAAAAAGAAAAAAAGAAATAAGGCTACAATGCAGGTTACAGTGTAATAAGAAAATAGGTATGAAGAATGAAGGCGTTTAAAAGGAAATGGTAGCTGAGGGGATGATAAAAAGTTACATTTTGAGAGAAAGGAAGCATTTTTAAAAGAAATAAGAGCAAAAATCTTGAAAATGGGCACTTTTGACAGGGAAATGAGGGGTCTTCCTAACTTTCATGAAGGAATGAGGTGAATTTTACTATTTAACTTATTTACTGCCTTTTTCTTTAGAAAAATGCCTTTTTTTCAGAAAAATTAAATTTATTTACTGCCTTTTGTAAAATAAAGCATGAGGGAAAAACAACAATGCAAAGATGAAGGAGTACAAGAAATGAGTAAAAAAAAGGAAAGAAAGATTAAAAAGAAAAGAATTTAAACAAGGCATTTAAACAAGGCAAACCAAATGGGAGGGACAAAAAGTTACATTTTAAAAGAAGAGAAGGGAGCCAAAGGGGAGGGACAAAAAATTACATTTTAAAAGAAGGGGAGTGTTTTTAAAAGAAATGAGGCCAGGAAATCTTGAATGAAGGCTCTCCTCAGCTTTCATGAGAGGAGGAGGTGCCTTTTATTATTGTTACTTGCTGAATCCATTTACTGATTTTTTTTTGTTTATACAGAATCCAAGGCAGCTTAAAAACATTAGCAAGAAAAGACACCACAAGATACAGTTTGAAAGGTTAGTTGTACAAAATTTTTTTTAAAAAAACAATGCATTGCCTTTGCTGTTTCTTTGCATTGTTTTATCACCAATGTAATATAGAATTAAAATATAATAAATATTAAAAAGAAGAAAAAGGGAAGACATATAAAGAACAGCAAAAAAGGAGCCAACAGGGATTTATTTATTTATTAAATTCCTACCTTCTTATTGAGGATCCAGGGCAGCTTACAAACAAAAAAAAGGATACAGTTTAAAACATTAGTTGTATAAAGGGCTGTTTGAAAGTAAAAAATAACTGTGAATTTGGTTGGAAAAAGAACAGAAGGACAGAGTAGCCTAATATTACATGAAATAAATAAAAATATATAAATAAAAATATATAGATAATATATAAATATATATATATTTTATATAATATATACATTATATTATATATATATATTATAATTTATGTATAAATATAAATGATATAAAATATATAAATAAAAAAATAAAAATTAAATGAAAGATCATTTAAAAAAAGGTTGCAAAAAAGAATTGAAGGCATTTAAGCAGTAGCAGGAAGGAGCTGAGGGCAGAAGAAGCCATACTTTGAAGGAAAGGAGTGTTTTTTTGATAGAAAGGAGGGAAAAAGTGTCTGAGAGAACTAAAGGAAATTTGGAGGTTGTGGGACAGAAAAACCAAGGAGGGCAGAAAGAGGGAAATGCTTATTTTGTTTGTTTTTATTTATTTAATTTATATCTTGTTTTTTCTCCTCACACAGGATTCAAGGCAGAGCAAGAAGAAAAGAACGAGGAAGGAGATCTGCATATCTTTGAAGGTAAGAGAATCTGGGAATGTAGGAAGGAAAAAGGACACATATGCGAGGGGAAAAGAAGAAGTAACATGTGGGGGAAAAAAATTTTTTTGGTCACTTGTTTGCCTAGAGAACAAAACTTATTTACCGTAGGCATAAGTAGAAGTCTGGACTTTCATGCTTTTCAAAGGTAAGTGAGCCTTTTAAGGCAAAAATGAGGCTAGGAGCCTCCTAAAGCAGCACAGATCAGAAGCAGCCTGAATTTCCTCATAAGAACCTATTAAGTGGTGAAAAGTTTAGTGTTTGGGAGGTGATCATTCAGGGAACTGAAGTGGGTAAACCACAAACTGGAGGCTTACAGGTTGGTCTGGGCACAGACATTTAGGAGCTCACATAATATTTTTCTTAGAAATGCCTCCAAGTGCAGAATGTCCGCTCAGTGTTTTAGCACGGACATCTTCATTTCAGCTGTCACCATTCAGTTTTCCAAATACTTGTCTTCATTATTTATAATTCGTAATTTTTTTGTAACCATCCCAACAGGAATTCTGTTGTGGGCTTGTGTTCTTATTTCCCCACCCAGATTACACAGGCTTTGTTCCAGTGGCCTCCTGTCTGTAGAGGTTTACCAGATATATTTGGGAGATAGTCAAAGGACAGCTCTTGACTTAACTGGAATCTAACATTCTTTTTTTGATATTAATGCAGAGATGGCTGTTTCTTCAATCCTTCAAATGACATGTGATCAGCTCTGAAGAGCAAGCAGCTGAGAAACGCCAGAGCTACGTAGAAGAGCGACGGAGACAGGTAGGAATCTCGTTCCAGCCTCAGGAACGGCACTGCACCTGCGCGCACACACACATACACACGTGTGCGCACACACACATAGCAGGGTACCCAAAATGGCTGCCATCCATAGATTAGGTGCTCACAGTCCAGGAATCTGCTCTTCAAATGCCTTGAAGCAGTTTGGGGGTTCCTGGAAAGACTCAACAGGCAGCCAGTGCCAAAAGAGTTATGTCTCCCCCATTTTTAGTTAGTTTGTAGATGGCACTGGGCAGGAGACACCCTCACTTTGGCTCCTGTGCAGAGATCCAGATTGCAACCTTGAGACCTGCCTTTTTCAATACTGGAATAGAAAATTTTGGCAGTGCCGCTCCCAGAGTAAATCAAGGGGACAAGGCCTATGTATTAAAGGGACCAGTTAAGTGTTGTCTGGCTGGTTTTTTTCCCAAGGTGTCCCTCATTTCCCCCCAGATATTCGCACACAGCCCATCAACTTTAGCATGAGCTTTTGTGGATTTCAGTCCACGCTTTCAGAGGTCCTGGTGGCCTTGGTGTCAAAACCTTTGGCCACGAAGTAGTACCACAAGCATTCAGTTTGCTGGTTCTTCTTTTGTTAAATCAGCCCCAAAGCAGAAGAACCAAGGAGATTTTCTATCATGTTCTACAAGAACTTTTAAAACAAAATAGAAAAATCAAGACTGGAAAAATACAGCTCATGCACAAATAAAGCTTTGGAAATAGCCAGGGCCTCCATCTGGCTTTGGCAAAGAGAGGACCTCTCTCTTCATTTTGGGAGAAGTCCCACAGACCCTAGCTATAAAAAGAAAGGAAGATATTTAAAACAGGTTAAGGCATAAGGAAGGAAGAAGGCAGCTCTCCATTTGGGTGGCTTATTAATGTAAAGCCTCGATGCTACCCTGACTTTTCCTGCAGCCTTTACTGGTACTGGTAGGAATTTGTTGGAAGTTGCACACTATTGATTGATTTGTTCCTTGATTAAATTTATATCCCACCTTGCTCCAAGGATGGGATTCAAGGCGATTTATAATAATTTCCAAAGATTAATTTAAAACATTTGCCTACTATAGTTAGCTGAGACTTAAATGATATATTTGACATATGATTAGAAACAGATATATATTTAAAATGTAATTGCTAATAAAGATTTTCAAAAACTGTGTCTGTGTTGTTTCTTCAGGTAGTTCTAATGTTTGGAGAACCAAAAAGGGATTTTAAGTGTGAGGGAGGCTGGGGGCTTGTGCCTAACATGCTGTGTGTTGTACAGTCTCAGTCTGTCCATGGTACATGCAACAGGGGAACTCCTTCATGGGAGATTTCAAAGTAGAAATTCTGTGGCCACCCTTCAGGGGTGCTTTAATGTGGATTTCCATCCCTGCCAGGGTTGGGCTAGATGACCCCTGGGATCCCCTTTAACTTGATTGTCTATGACTGGGATCTCAGCCATGAGCACCCAAAGCCTAAAATATTGAGAGAAACTAGCTCCAGAGAATACAGAATAAAAGTAAATATTATTGTAAAAGCATTTTTAATGAATGATATATAGTGCTGCAGTAGTCCTTTTTAATTTAGATTTTCTGCAGCAGCCAGAATAGAAATGGCTGCTGAAGGCTCCCAAGTTCTCCTCCTGCAGGAGGTAAAGCCTCCTTCAGCCCAGCAAAACCAGTTAAGGTGAGAGATGTTTGCTGGAGCCACTGGGAGCAGGACAGATGTTGCAGGGCATGAAAGGGGCAAATCCCTTTCCCAGCCATTACAATTCAGTCCTCCTTAACTGGGAAGACTCTGAAAAGCAGGATGAGTCCATAGGAAGGGCCCTTCATGGGCTGAGTTTAGGTTACTGTCTGTGGGAGGGGTGACATGGCACCTTATTCCTGGGAGGCCTCATTTACAAATAATTCTCCTAATTATGCTTCATTATCCTTTAGCAGGTTTTAAAAACATAATTCCTGTAGGGTCCCAGCTGCATGGGAGTTTTAGTAACCCAGTTCTCCCTGATCCCTTTATGGGGGTCTCATGGCTCTCCCCTAGCCTAGTGTTAGGAGGCCTTCAAGGTCTCCCTGGTCCTGCCGCCATGGAGACTGCAGCCTGGGACCCAAAACTCGCAAGAACAGGGTAAGAGGTTTCCCCAGCAACTGGGCTTGTTAGTATTATTGGGGTAGTAAAGGAATCGAACTCAGTTCCTCAAAGTAATAAGATAGTCCGAGGGGAACTGTTTCACTATGTAATTGCCATGGAAGCTTGCCCTTGATGAATGCAGCATGGCAAGAAACCCTTATTCCTGTTCATAAATCTGCAAAGGGATTTGAATTTGTGAAGATTTCTCAATCTAGCTGTTTTTCGTTCCAATCCTCCTTTTCAATTTTTTTCCTCCAAAACATCTACTTCCAGCTTTGGGAATGGGTGACCAGGAAGGGGGAAATGCTCTGCTTCCTCTTCTGGGAGGCTGGCTCTATTTCAGCCACACTTCCCTCCCTTTCTCTTTCTCCACAGAGACCCTCCCCTTTGTCTGATGCAGAACGCAGGGGGCTGTCCTTGGCAGAGGACAGCATGTGTCGTGTCACACCATGTTGGGGGGACTTGTAATCTTGTTCCCAGTGTAGATTAGTGGATAGACTCAGCATCGGGGCTTTGTCTCAGGCTCTCTCCCCCCGCCAGCTCGCGTTGTGCTGCTCCCCCAGCTGCCGCCCCCCCGCTGCCTGCCCCCCCAGCTTGCGCTGTTGCTGCTGCTTCCTCCACCTGCTGCCCTCTGGCTTGCGCCGCTGCTGCTCCCCCAGCTCATGCCCTGCTCCTCCCTCCAGCTGCTGCTCCCAGCTTGTGTCGTTGCCGTTGCTTCCCAGCTGCTGCCCCCCAGTTTGCGCTATTGCCGCTGCTCCCCCGACTTGCTGCCCTCCAGCTTGTGCTGCTGCTCCCCCCCGCTGATGCCGTGCTGACCCCAGCTGCTGACCCCCCAGCTTGCGCCCTTGCTGCTGCTTCCCCCACCTGCTGCCCTCCAGTTTGTGTCGCCGCTCCTCCCCCCAGCTTGTGCCGCTGCACCCCCACCTTGTGCCGTCACCACTGCTCCCCCCACCTGCTGCCACCAGCTTGTGCCGCCGCCCCCCAGCTTGTGCCGTCGCTGCTGCTCCCCCACCTGCTTCCCTCAGCTTGTGCCGCCGCCCCCCAGCTTGTGCCGTCGCTGCTGCTACCCCTACCTGCTGCCCCCAGCTTGTGCTGTTGCCAATGCTCGCCCCTACCTGCTGCCCCCAGCTTATGCCGTCGCTGCTGCTACCCCTACCTGCTGCCCCCAGCTTGTGCTGTTGCCAATGCTCGCCCCTACCTGCTGCCCCCAGCTTGTGCTGCTGCTCCCCAGCTTGTGCTACTGCTCCCCCACCTGCTTCCCCCAGCTCGTGTTGCTGCCCCCCAGTTGCTGCCTCACAGCTTGTGTTGTTGCTGCTTCCCATCTGCTGCCCCCCAGCTTGTGCCGTCGCTGCTGCTACCCCTACCTGCTGCCCCCAGCTTGTGCCGCCGCCCCCCAGCTTGTGCTGTTGCCAATGCTCGCCCCTACCTGCTGCCCCCAGCTTGTGCCGCCGCCCCCCAGCTTGTGCCGTCGCTGCTGCTACCCCTACCTGCTGCCCCCAGCTTGTGCCGCCGCCCCCCAGCTTGTGCTGTTGCCAATGCTCGCCCCTACCTGCTGCCCCCAGCTTGTGCTGCTGCTCCCCAGCTTGTGCTACTGCTCCCCCACCTGCTTCCCCCAGCTCGTGTTGCTGCCCCCCAGTTGCTGCCTCACAGCTTGTGTTGTTGCTGCTTCCCATCTGCTGCCCCCCAGCTTGTGCCGTCGCCACTGCTCCCCCCACCTGCTGTCTCCAGCTCATGCTGCTGCCCCCAGCTGCTGCCTCACAGCTTGCGCTGCTGCTGCCCCCAGCTTGTGCCGTCACTGCTGCCCCCCAGCTGCTGACCCCCAGCTTGCGTCATTGCTGCTTCCCCAGCTGCTGCCCCCCAGCTTGCGCCATTGCCACTGTTCCCCTTTCCTGCTGCCCCCCAACTGCTGCCCCATCCACGCTTCTGCTGCTCCCCCTCCCGAGCCTGCCACACTCCCCAATGCCAAATCTGCCCTGGGAGCAACACTACAGGTCCCCATAATATTGCTCAACAAACCATGGGAGCCTTTACCCGCTCCCCTTTTAGTGTGACACGCAGTGTCCTCTGCCAATGGCAACCCTCTGCGTTCTGCATCAGGCAAACGGGACTGTCCCTGGGGAGAAGGATGAGGGGACGGACGTCTGACTGCCGCCTCTCCTCCTTTGAAGGAGCCCTGTGAAGGGGCAGCACCCCAGAATGGTTAACAGAGCATTTCGTCCTTCCTGGTCATTCATTCTCTAAACTGGAATTACATGTTCTAGAGGAACAAAATGGTGAGGGAGATGGGAAGGCTAAACAGCTGGATTGGGGGGCCTTCTCTAATTGGAATCCATGAGCAGAGGTATGAAGAGAAATGAGGGTTTCCTGCGGTCCTGCATTTACTCCTGGGGGTTCCATCATAGTTCAGGGAGGGGTCAAGACCACTTAATAAGCCCTTAAGGCTTCAGTGGTGAACCTGGGAGTGGGGTAACATTTGGCATTTAAACCCCCAGAGTACCCTTTTAGTTTCCAGAGGAAGGACAGGATCTTAGGAAGTTGCTCCACTCTGTAATCAGAGGAAAGGAGCAGTCATTCCCTCAGGCATGGCTCCCTGTCTCAGGTGAGCTCCCTGTAGGGCCTGAGGGGGTTCCCTGAGGCATAATACTGGCACCCAGTCACATTTGTAGACGTGACTGGGCTCTTCTGAGCCAGATATTAGGAATGAAGGTTCACTAGTTCTAGTGTCTCCCCCCAATTGCCTATAACATGGTGTAGATGGGACGTACAGCACAAGCCCCCTTAATTTATAGACTAATTTATAGATTTGCCCCCTTTTCATTTACATAAGGCAGAGTGTATGCAGGCAAGGCTCTTCCTGACACCTTGGGGGAGCCAATCAGACCTCTGGATCTGTGCACAAGAACTGTAGAGATGCAGGGATGTAGCACTGACCTGTTGTAGGGTTGTCCATTGTGGCCCATGCAGGACTTCATGTCTTGTAGAGGTCTTGATGTGGGCAAAAGAGCCCATCGTCCGTGGCTAGTGCCTCAGATGCTCTCCGTTTAACATTCCCTGAGTTTTGAGCCGGAGAGCTTTCCTCCTGTCTCAGGAAGCCTCTTGTTTCAGAAAGCTCCTTAATCCTTGTCAGCATGGTCACTGCCTGGAAACTATTTTGGCCACCCAAGTCACAGAACCTCCCAAGCTTTTGAACCTTCTAAAAGCTGGGAGAGGCAGTCTTGGGTAATCGAGGTTTCATTTGAAAGACTGTGCACCATTAGCTGTTCCATTTCCGTGGCCACATGGTGCTCTTCTCTCCGTCCCCATCAATAGGTATCTTGCCTTCTCCCCTGCTCCCTGTGAGCTCAATGCACTGTGTACACCTCCCCTGCCCTCCATTTTGTCCTTACAGAAGTCCCATTTAGTTTTAGGTCAGGCTGAGAGAGCGAGTGGCATGAGCTCAGCTGCTCAGTGGGGTGTAGATTGATAACCAGCCAGGAGACACCCCACCCCCCACTGGAGATCTCTCTTCTAATTTAGAAATGTAGTTGGAGGGCAGCAGCCAGGAGTAGGTCCAGCGATCCAGATGGGCTCTGCCCCGTGTTTTATTAGCATCTTCTCATGCCAGGCACTCTGTGCACTTAATGTTATTGTTTTGCTTCTGTTAATGTCTTTCGTAGTTGTCTTTAATCCTGTTTCTTTCCTCTAGCCATGTTTTCCCATTGCTTTGAGTCACTTGAAATGTTTCTTTTCCTCCCACACTTTAGCTAAGCAGGGAACAGTTTTTAAGAGGCGGGGGGAGTGTGAGTTTCATTTCAAGGGATGGGATATCATGGATTTTGACTTTTAGGCAGATTTTTACAAAACAGCGAGCGCACAAAATTCGTTGTGCTAAGAGTAGCAGTGGCAACAGCGTTCCAGGTGAGGCAGGTAAGAATATGACTGTTGTGGGAGCAATGACAAAGCCATACAGGAAAGACTACACAGATGAGTAAGACAAACAGAATTTGCACATGAACATAAAGTGTGGGGAGGGGATGTAGGAGACTCCATAAAGCAAATGCAGAGATGTTGTAAGATCCCTCAACACATCTTTCTCCACTGCAATAATTTAAGAGCCAAATTTGGCTCTGCAATTAATGGCTCTTAAATTCAAGAGGAGTTCTTGGCCACCCTTCAAGAGTGCTTCAGTGCGGGCTTCTGCCCTATCAAGGGCTAGATGACCCTTGAGATCCCTTTTAACTTGATTGTCTATGACTGGGATCTCAGCCACCAGCACCCCAATTATTTAGAGAAACTAGCTCTAGAGAATACACAGAGTAAAAAAACACTATATAAGTATTTTAGCATTATAGCAAGAGCATCCTTTATGCCTGAGTTACAGTGCTGCAGTAGTTTTTAATAGATTTTAATAGATTTTCTGTAGCACTCAGAATAAGAATGGCTGCTGCAGGCTCCTCCATGTTCCTCCTCCAGGAGGTAAAGCCGCTGTCGGCCCAGCAAAACCAGTTAAGGGAACAGATGTTTCCTGGAGCTACTGAGAGCAGGACAGATGTTGTAGAGCATGAAAGGGGCAAATCCCTTTCCCAGCCATTATAATTCAGTCCTCCTTAACTGGGAAGACTCTGAAAAGCAGGATGAGTCCATAGGAATGCCCTTCATGGGTCGAGTTTAGATTTAGTTACCAATAGTTCTCCTTATTATGCCTTATTATGCCTTATTATCATTTCATATATTTTAAACATGTAATTCCTGAGGGATCCCAGCTGCATGGGCATTTTGGTAATCCAGTTGTCCCTGATCCCTTTATGGGGTCTCAGCCCTGTCCCTCAGCCTAGCATTAGGGGGCCTTCAAGGTCTCCCATGTCCTGCGGCCATGCAGGTTGTGGCCTGGGACCCAAGCCTCTCAAGAACAGGGCAGGAGGATAGAAGTTTGTCCCATAGCTGAGCTGTTAGTGATATCGAAGTGATAAAGGAGTAGAAATCAGTTGCCTGAGGGGAACTGTTTAAGAGCCAAAGCTATGGAGGTATGCTGTAGAAGCTACAGATTTGCAGGCAAAACACTCTGAGAAGTAGCAGAATGTATATACACACCAGAGTTGGGATGAAAGAATCTTTTGATTTAAAAGCTTGAAGTAGAGGAGGGGTTGGATTCAAGTAGTCATGTTTTCTGAGGTTATTAAATTATGTAATGTAAAGAAATGTGATGTGTTGTAATGTAATGAAAAAAAAATGCAAAGGAATGTAATGTAAATAAAACAAGATGGAGGGCTAAAGTGCTCCAAATGGGGATGGGGGGTGAAATGGACTTTAAGGGGGAAATTAAGGAATGCATTTGTAAAGGGGTGTAAGCATGGGATGTGGGCTGAGAGCAACCGACCAAGGGGTGTGAGGCTCGTGGCTGGGACCACCTCTGGGAAAAGGGCTGTATTTCTAGTTGACCATAATTGGAAAAGGCACCAGAAATAGGTCCTCCAAAGGTCCTTCTGGCTTTACATAGACCCATAGTGTGACCCCATCTGGAATACTGTGTAGAGTTCCCTGTGTTTAAAAAAGATGTTGGGGAGAAGGAGAAGTTGGAGGAAAGGGACACCAAAAGGACTGCAGGACTGTAGCAACTGGTCTGTTAAGGCAGATTGTAATATCTGGGTCTTTTGAGCTTAGGAAAAAGAGCAGGAAGAGGTGACAGGTTAATCCTTGAACCCCCTGAGGTGGTGCCCTGAAACTGAAGAGTGGGAGATAAAAGTAAGACCGCAGGTCTCCCCACCACAGGATTTAGTGATGGTTGCCAGGTTGTGTGCCTTTAAAATGGCTCTGGCTCAGTTCCTTGTGGACCGGCCCATCAGTGGCTACCAGTCAGCTGCCCCCGTATCAGCAGGAGTTTCCCCAGTCTGTTTGAGTTTGGTGGTTCATCTGTCCTAAAAGCAGGAAGTAGGAAGGAAGCAGGGAAGAAGGCAGCTCTTTATTCGGGTTGCTTATTAAGATGAAGCCTTTGTACCCGGCAGGCTTTTTCTGCAGCACCTACTGGTGTGCTCCTAAAGAATTCATCCTTGTTACTCAAAGCTTCTCCATTGATAGATCAATGTCTAACTATGGCTAGAGAATTAAAAAAATAGTTTTGCATGTGTGAGAGAGACATAGGGCAGATGCATAATGCATTTGTGTGCAATGCATTCTTCCTCCTAAGTTAAGCCCAATCCGTTCCCTTGGAAGACCGCCCACTTTGCAGGTGGCAGAGTCTCCTTCGTTGGCGATTTCCAAGCCAAAGTTCAAGGGCTGCCCGTCAGGGGTGGCGTAATGTGGATTCCTGTCTGGGCAGCAGGTTGGACCAGGTGGCCCTCAGGATCCCAGAAGAAGGACTGAAACACATTGCCAAGTGGGGGTCCTTTTCTTTAGCTCAGAAGTCAAGTAAGAGAAGGCAGGATAGAACTGAGAGGACCCCATTCAGTGTTAAGTGAGGCTGAGAGGGAGTGACCGGCTCAGGGTCATCCCATGAGTCTTCATGGCTCAGCAGCAGCAAATAGCCCTCCTGGCACTTGGTAACCACCATGCCCCGCTGGGGATCTCTTCCCTTTGGTATACGTAGTTGGAGGGCAGCAGGTAGAACTGGGTAGAGCCTTCCAGATGGGGTCTCTCTGTAACATTTGACTGCTGTCCTGGGACCCTTTTCTCAAGTGCTGTTTCCGGGCTGGTTGCTCCTCATCCACACCTGTGCATGTGATGGTTTTCTTTTCATTTTATATGTTGCTTGCATACCTGTGCTTCACACCACACTGTTTGTTTTAGGCTTTCTAAATGCTTAACACTACGTTATGTGATGTTCTGACACACTTGCTTAGTACAGAAATATTTTTGGAATGGTGGGGGCTTTCCTTTGGCAGGTGGGACATGATGAATTTTGATTATAGTCAGGTACACTATTACCAAACAATGAAAGCACAAAAGGCCTTATGCTAAATATGACAAGCATGACCATTGTCCAAGGGATTTAGGTAAGAATCTGATTGTCGTGAAAGTGATGGCAAAGTAATAAAAAACTGGAACAAAATTTAGTAAAGAGAAGAAATAGAAATATAATGCACACGTCAAAGGAAGGAGCAAAAAGATGAGAGACTCGGTTAAGTGAATCTGAAGGTCTCTTCATGTATCTGTTCCTCCACTAAAGTACTTTAAGAGCAAAAGGTGTGGAGGTCCTTTAGAAGACACAGGATCACACACAAAATATTCTCAAAAGTAAATGCAAAACATGTATGTTCAGCAGACCTGAGGTGGATGGACTACCTGAGGCAGATCCTGAACGTCAGAGTATCTAGCGATGGGGTAAACTTTGCCCTTGAAGAACATGAAATGAGAGTTAAACAGGATGTCTGCCTGCCAAAGTTTCCCTAAAGAGGGGGAATGGGCTTTCAGAGGGTAAGTGAAATTTCAGGGGAGGGGAAGAAGAAAGCAATGATGTTGATGCAAAAACAGCGTGAAGTGAGCTGTCAGCCAGCGAATGAGGGACCTGGCAATCAAGGTTGGTATCTGTATGGAAAAATTAAGCCAGTAAGTTGTCAGTCATGTTAAGGGAAGTAAAGGAGGGAGGAATTTCCAGGTGGGGCATAAGAGGAAAAGAAATAAAAGCCATGTTGTATTTGTAGAGCTCCACAGGATGACCCAGTCTGGAATATGGGTAGAGTTCTGGTCACTGCATTTAAAAAGGGGAGTGGAAAGATAGGAAAGTTGAAGAGAAGGGCAACCAAAATGGCCAGGGGACTTACGCCTGGAAAGCCAGATTGAAGATTTCAGCCTCTTCAGTTTAGGAAAAATGGAAGGGGAGGCAGAGTAATCCCTAGATCCCTTTATTATTTTGCCAACATAGCAAGAAACCCTTATTCCTGTTCATAAATCTGCAAATGTATTTGAGTTTGGAAAGGTTTCTCAATCCAGTCCTCCTTTCCAATTTTTCTCTCCAAAACATCTACTTCCAGCTTTGGGAATGGGTGACCAGGAAGGGGGAAACGCTCTGCTTTCTTTTCTGGAGCGCTAGCCCTTCTTCAGCCACACTCCCCTCTCTTTCTCTCTTTGCACAGAGACCCTCCCCTTTGCCCTATGAGAATACGGGAGGGGGGACAGAGCCTGTGAGAGGACAGGATATCCCTCCAGAACTGTCTGAAGCTCCTTGATACTCCGTTGGTCTGGTTTCAGCTGGGAACTGCAGGTGGCAATCACTGGCATTGTGTGTGTGTGAGCGCTTTTCGTTTGTTTTGTAGTGAACTGTCTGTGTTGCCAGTGTTGCCGTGTCAATTTTCACTGCTTTGCATGAATGTTGTCGTTTGAGGTAGGCGTGATGAGATGTCTCTTGCTTGCTTGTTTGAAGTCTCAGGGATTTGGTAGGGTGTTCAGGCAGAAGCTGTGTAGGTCTGTGCAGCAATTGTTGGCTTTTTGTTGCTGTGTTGTACTCAGAAATCTATTGCCTGTGTGTATGTTGTGGTGTGAAACTTAAAATTGTTTCATAATAATAATAATAACAAAATAATACTAATTAATAATAATAATAATAAAAACAACAACAACAAATAAAAAATGATAACAATTCTTGCCTCTGTCCTCAAGGCTTGAAGTGGGGTACAACAGAGGCTAAAATACAATCAAAATGCACAGTTAAAATACATTAAAATACACTAAAAACATAATAAAATGCAAATAAAACAATATCATGATTAAAATAACTAAAAATACATAAAAATGTATGCATGGATTGTTTGCATGGGTTGATCCAGGTGGCTTGATGAAAGTTGTAGGATTTCTGTTAGTAGAGAGCTGAGGGCACTGGTTGCCATTATAGGTCCCAGGATAGATCAGACCAACGCGATGCAAGGAGCTCAAAAAGTTCTGGACAACAACTTACCCTTCCCTTTCCTGAACTGCAGAGGGGATACAATTTTGGGGGGCCTTGATCATGTTTAGATACAAATTGAAAAGGCTTCATGCCACCTATAGAGATCTCGGTGCATTAATTCAGGAGATAAAATTTTTGGGATAAATTTTTAACTAGGATTTTAAAAAGCTTAATGGCGGCTACGGAGAACTCTATGCATTAATTGAGGGGATAAAATTTTGGGGGAACTGTCAACACCGGTAGGTAGGATTTCAAAAGCCTTCTTCCCTCCTTTACAGATGTTTGTGCAATAATTCACAGGATGGAATTTGGGAGAATATCCCATAGTTCGATAGGATTTCAAAAGGCTTCATGCCTGCTGAAGAGCTCTCTTTTTATTAATTGACCCCATGAAATTAAAAGGGGACTGTCCATCCTTAGGTAGGCTTTTAAGAGGCTTCATGGCTGCTGGAGAGACCTCTTTTATTAATTCACCCCATGAAATTTAGGGGGGACTGTCCCACCCTGAGGTAGGCTTTTAACAGGCTTCATGCCTGCTGGAGAGATCTCTTTTTCTTAATTCACCCCATGAAATTTAGGGGGGACTGTCCCACCCTGAGGTAGGATTTTAACAGGCTTCATGCCTGCTGGAGAGATCTCTTTTCTTAATTCACCCCATGAAATTTAGGGGGGACTGTCCCACCCTGAGGTAGGCTTTTAACAGGCTTCATGCCTGCTGGAGAGATCTCTTTTCTTAATTCACCCCATGAAATTTAGGGGGGACTGTCCCACCCTGAGGTAGGCTTTTAACAGGCTTCATGCCTGCTGGAGAGATCTCTTTTTCTTAATTCACCCGATGAAATTTAGGGGGGACTGTCCCACCCTGAGGTAGGCTTTTAACAGGCTTCATGCCTGCTGGAGAGATCTCTTTTTCTTAATTCACCCCATGAAATTTAGGGGGGACTGTCCCACCCTGAGGTAGGCTTTTAACAGGCTTCATGCCTGCTGGAGAGATCTCTTTTTCTTAATTCACCCGATGAAATTTAGGGGGGACTGTCCCACCCTGAGGTAGGCTTTTAACAGGCTTCATGCCTGCTGGAGAGATCTCTTTTTCTTAATTCACCCATGAAATTTAGGGGGGACTGTCCCACCCTGAGGTGGGCTTTTAACAGGCTTCATGCCTGCTGGAGAGATCTCTTTCTTAATTCACCCCATGAAATTTAGGGGGGACTGTCCCACCCTGAGGTGGGCTTTTAACAGGCTTCATGCCTGCTGGAGAGATCTCTTTTTCTTAATTCACCCCATGAAATTTAGGGGGGACTGTCCCACCCTGAGGTAGGCTTTTAACAGGCTTCATGCCTGCTGGAGAGATCTCTTTTCTTAATTCACCCCATGAAATTTAGGGGGGACTGTCCCACCCTGAGGTAGGCTTTTAACAGGCTTCATGCCTGCTGGAGAGATCTCTTTTCTTAATTCACCCCATGAAATTTAGGGGGGACTGTCCCACCCTGAGGTAGGCTTTTAACAGGCTTCATGCCTGCTGGAGAGATCTCTTTTCTTAATTCACCCCATGAAATTTAGGGGGGACTGTCCCACCCTGAGGTAGGCTTTTAACAGGCTTCATGCCTGCTGGAGAGATCTCTTTTTCTTAATTCACCCCATGAAATTTAGGGGGACTGTCCCACCCTGAGGTAGGCTTTTAACAGGCTTCATGCCTGCTGGAGAGATCTCTTTTTCTTAATTCACCCGATGAAATTTAGGGGGGACTGTCCCACCCTGAGGTAGGCTTTTAACAGGCTTCATGCCTGCTGGAGAGATCTCTTTTTCTTAATTCACCCGATGAAATTTAGGGGGGACTGTCCCACCCTGAGGTAGGCTTTTAACAGGCTTCATGCCTGCTGGAGAGATCTCTTTTCTTAATTCACCCCATGAAATTTAGGGGGGACTGTCCCACCCTGAGGTAGGCTTTTAACAGGCTTCATGCCTGCTGGAGAGATCTCTTTTTCTTAATTCACCCGATGAAATTTAGGGGGGACTGTCCCACCCTGAGGTAGGATTTTAACAGGCTTCATGCCTGCTGGAGAGATCTCTTTTTCTTAATTCACCCGATGAAATTTAGGGGGGACTGTCCCACCCTGAGGTAGGCTTTTAACAGGCTTCATGCCTGCTGGAGAGATCTCTTTTTCTTAATTCACCCCATGAAATTTAGGGGGGACTGTCCCACCCTGAGGTAGGCTTTTAACAGGCTTCATGCCTGCTGGAGAGATCTCTTTTTCTTAATTCACCCCATGAAATTTAGGGGGGACTGTCCCACCCTGAGGTAGGCTTTTAACAGGCTTCATGCCTGCTGGAGAGATTCTTTTTCTTAATTCACCCCATGAAATTTAGGGGGGACTGTCCCACCCTGAGGTAGGCTTTTAACAGGCTTCATGCCTGCTGGAGAGATCTCTTTTTCTTAATTCACCCCATGAAATTTAGGGGGGACTGTCCCACCCTGAGGTAGGCTTTTAACAGGCTTCATGCCTGCTGGAGAGATCTCTTTTTCTTAATTCACCCCATGAAATTTAGGGGGGATCGTCCCACCCTTAGGTCGGATTTTAGCAGGCTTCATTACTCCTGGAGTGATCTCTGTGCATAAATTCCGAGGATGAAATTGAAGATAGACTGTCCCACCTTTAGTTCGGATTGAAAAAAAACTTCATGCAAGTTTTAGAGATCTCTTTGCATTAATGTATGTGAGTGAATATTTAGCGTTCTCGCCTACGTTTACTTCAGATTTTTAAAAATCTTTGTGTCCCCTGCAAAGATCTCTGTGCATTAATTCATGGTACAAAATTTTTGGTGTACAACGCACTTGTAATTATGACTTAGAATTGTCTTTTGTCTTCTGAAAGGATCACTTTCTTCAATTTAGGGGATGGGAGAAATTTCTTCTGCTATAGTCCCACCTTCAGCTAGAAGTCAGGATGGCTGTTTTCGAATAAGAGCCTACTGCTGAAGCTTTCATTGCATCCCACCCATCGGTATCATTCTGCACGTCGTCATTACTTTTAAATCTTCCTTTTTATAATGTGTTTTCATGGTACTTTTCTGGTTTCATTGTTTGAAGAAAATCATAATTCTTTTTTTAAAGTAATAAAAAGCTGAAACCATGCAACGTAATGAATCTTGCTCTTCAAAACAAAAAAACAAACAAACCCTGATTGTAATAAGTAATTACAAGAATTCCTTTTTAATTACTACCACAAGGTCATAAGTCTGTCCCGGGTTTTATTTGGAATTACAAGAGGAGAAGGTTCAGCACACTTGGAAGTTACAGTGCGCACTTGGAGGGATATTTTAAATTTCAGGGAAAAGCTTGGCGTGGTGAATTGGAGCCTCCAGTCCCCCAAGTTATAGCCAGATTACTGGGAACTGTAGTCTTAAAGTAGGCTTCCAGCAAGTCTGTGCTCATTCTTTTGGTATTAAAAGGAATGAAATATGGCTATAAGATCTAAAAGTAAAGAGGCCGTTCCCAATAAATAAAGCACATTTATTGAGCCTTAAGTAGATGATATTTTTAAAAAATGGATACTTGTCCTATTCCACATGGGTAAATAGTAATAAATATTTCACAGTAGTATTAAGCTATATCAATACCCCCTTCTGAATTAGATATATTTGTATTGTTACCAATAAAGTTGCATGTGATAGAAATAACAATTATGTTCTTCTTATTATGTTTACAAGCAGAATCTCAGCTACTAAAGTCTACAAGAGTTCCTACGAAATTAATAGCTTTTTTCTGTAACAGGAGTGCAGTCACGTTACATTTCAGAAAAAACACAATGAGCGGAGACGAAGTTGCTGTTGCAGAGGAGCACATAAGACGCATTTAAACAATTGTTACATGGTGAGTCAATGCATAGGTAAATCCAATTCATTGAATGGGTCTACTCAAATCAGACATATCAGTAGTATTATGGCCAGGGTTTCCTATTTTCTTTTCAAGTTATCTTTTGAGAGTATTTTTAAAGAGACTTCTAGAGAATAATTTTTTCCAATTTTGCACATTTCAAATTAACAGGATGACTGTTTTTAAAGAAGCAAAAAGTGTCTTCTTCAACCTTGCATTAATGAATTCCTGATTGAACATGGTCATGAATAACTGCTTACTCCAGTTAGTGAATAATCCAATTTTTCTTTCCTTTGCATCTGATTGTGTCACGATCCCACCTTCTCTGTATGTGCCTATCTGGTTTCCAAGATGATATCCTGTGTCTTTGACCCAATTGGGCTCTTGCTATAATATATCTTAAGCATAAATCAATTTGCTGGTCCCAATGACAGCATACTTTTCCACATTTCATGGATTAAGACTGGGATCCTTGGGGCCATCAGGCATGGTACAAGATGGCAAAAGTGGTTAATGAGGAGGAATGCAGAAGCTAGGAGAGGTGGCAGCGAATTTGCTTTTGCCTGAGTTTATTGAGAAGGAAAAGATTCCTTCCCATACTTTCCTCTTCACCCTGATGAGTGAATAGACTGCAGATTCCTTTTGTAATTTGAGTTCGATTTGCAAGAATTGAAATTAACTGAACACCAAGGTAAGAGGAGGAGATAGAAACTGGGACTTTGAATTTGGAAAAGTCGTTCAGCGGAGAATTAATTGTCCCTGCCAAATTGGGACATTTGGCAGCTATGGGAGAATAGACCGAGAACCAACTGCTTAGAATGGCAAGCCAACAGTTATATAATCCCATTTGATTCCATGAGTCTACTCTAGTGGGGGACCAGCAATTAGATTTGCATCTTCAACATAAAAGGTTGAGGCGTGTAGCTCTCCAAAATCAGAAGAGTTCCTCCTCAGCCGCCAAGCTGAGCAAGATGGCTTTGGGGGTGTTTTCAAACAGGGCCGCCCGGTTCTGGGCTTCTCCCTTCTTCACCCAGTGGCCGTAGATCCGGAAGGCGCAGGCGTCGATCAGTTTGCGGACAGGCTTGAGGCCGTAAGGGTCGTGCTGCATCACCTCCCGGGTGATGGGCTTGACGTTGCGGTAGTTGAGGTAGATGCGGACGGAGGCCAGGACTGTCAGGCAGATGACCTGAGGAAGGGAACCGAGACGATGAAACTCACCTTGATGAGGGTGACTGCCAAGGGTGTAGCTATGGGGTGTGTGGGCAGGAGGCAAAACGAGGGCCTGGCCCTTCCGACTGACAACATTGAACCCCTCAAATGCTAGTCCCTGAATTTCTAGAACTGCTGAAATTTAATCTTTGCTCACGCATTTTGATGTAGAGGTTAGGCTGACAAAGATACCAAGGGAAAGCAAACACAGGAAATGGCAGAGTTAGAGGCAGCGTGGTGTAGTGGTTTGAGCATTGGACTGTCACCCTGGAGACCAGGGTTTGAACTGCTGAACTTGCCATGGAAACCCATTGGGTGACCTTGGATGCATCACACACACTCAGCCCCAGAAAACCCCATGATAGGTTCCCCGTGGGGTTGCCATAATTCAGAAACGACTTGAAGGCAACACAGCCATAACAAAATGTGAACAGTTTTCATAGTCTCTACAATGCTACAATTTAGAGACTGAAGGAAAAAATTTCATGGGGAGCTAGAAGGGTCTGACTCAGGTCCCCATGTTCCTAAATGGTCAATGGTCAAAGGCCTGGAAACCACTAAGACCTCTAAGGAGGGGAGGGGTGAGGTGGAGAGAAGGAAGGATACCCGGAATTTCCGGAAAGGACTGAAGTGCCGGACTTCCTCCACCACGTATTGCTGGAAGAAGGGGTGCGCGAGGGCGTCCTCAACTGTGTAGCGATTCTTCGGCTTCACCACAAGGAAGTGGGCAATCTGGAGGCATTAAAGAGAAAATAAAACCATTGCAGTTGGGTTGCAGAAATGGAGGCGGTGATCTGGAACAAGCGCTAAGGAAGAGACAGGGCCTGTATGACTTGTGGGGGGCTGGTGTGCCGATCAGAGCTTTCTGGCTACAGACAGTGGATTGCCATGTGTTCCCCAACCCAACCCAACCTCTCTCTTTCCCTGCCTCCATCAAATTGACTGTCTCCCTCCCTCCTCCATTTCCATGCCCTCTACTTCTTCCTTTTCCTTCATCATCTACATTCCTCCTCTCTTCCTGTACTGTCCTCCATGTCCTCCTCCAGTTCCATCGGCCACTCTACCTCCACTTTCTCCTCTTTCTTCCCACCATCATCATCATCTCCTTCCTCACCATTTCCTCCATCTCCATTTCTTTCTCCATCTCCCTATCTCCTCCGCCTACTCCATCTCTTCCATTTTCAGCTTTTCCTTCTCCATCATCATCATACTCCACCACCATCACCTCCACTATCCTCTCCATCTCCACCATTTTCTCTGTCTTCACCTCCGTCCAACTAACTGGCGTCTACTCCAACACATCTGGCCCCTTGGCCATTAACACAACTGGCAGTGAATCCCACAGACGAAGGACAGGTTCTGTGAAGATGTCCTTCAATTTCATCCATCTTGAAGATGATGTCGACCCTTTTACATTGGAAGACCTTGAGTTCCCTGCACCCCCAACTTCCTCCATTCCTAATTTTACAGGCCTCCTCCATAGGATCATCTCCGTTGGTTGCCCTTTCATTTGTAAGAGAGTCTGCATCCCAGCCCCGGTGATGCTCTCACTTGTACCTCCTCTCTGGGGCGCTTTTCACTTAACTCTGAGTAGACCTCGAGAGCCACCCACCCCTTCCAACCAACTGCCCAGTTGAGCAGCTACCCACCAGGTCTTTGACGGTGTCTGATTGGTCGTCCCACTCCGGAGATCCAAACTGATAATCTCCATTCATGATCATCCTCAACATCAGCATCTGTTTCCGGTGCCAGAAGGGAGGCGATCCAGCCAGGAGAGTGTACATGATCACGCCTGTGCTCCACCTGCAACCAGCAACCTTGAACCACAGCTGACATCTGAAGCACATCACTGCCTTTCCCCTTCCCTCCCTCCCTTTCATTTCTCTTTCATCACTTTAAGTACTGGCTATTAACACTGAAGTAATCATAGGCTGTACTACACCGATTACTTGAGAAAGAGTTCAGATTTCAGAGAAAACACTGTTGTGTTGGAATGGAGACATAATGTAGACCAAAAGTCGTGTAGGAAGGTCAGATGAAAAGTAGGAATTCTTGTATTGGGTCATTCCAGTACCAGTAGCCTTTCTCCCATAGGGAAAAGGAGACTGCCAGAAGGGTCTACTTACATGTCAACTTCCTTCCCATAACCAGGATGGTCTGGATCCATAGAACATTCTAATATTTCTGGAGCCAAGTAGCCAGGAGTTCCACAGATCTCTATGGGAGGAAAACGGAAGGAATAGGAATTAACGGGGATTCCATTGTTTTTTTTGTTTTGTTTTTGGTTATAGACCAGTAGAGATTAAACTACAAAATGCTGTTTAAAAGGTACAAAATATTAATACGGCATAAAATACAAGTGTGATACAAAACAGATTGGAGTAGAATATTCTCAGAAATCTGTTGCTACTGCAATTATCATGGTCATTATTGCTACTACTATGTTGTCGTTGTTGTATGATTTCATGTCATTTCTGACTTACAGCAGCCCTAAGGCAATCTTATTATGGGGTTTTCTTGGCAGAATTTATTTGGGACAACCCATTTGAGGCTACCTTTCAATTTCTCGCCTTCCCGCAGCTGGCAGGAGAAGCCAAAGTCCGTCAGCTTGATGTTCATTTCATCGTCAAGGAGGATGTTCTCCGGCTTGAGGTCTCGGTGGACGATGTTCATGGAATGGAGGTACTGGATCACTTCCAGGAGAGCCCGCATGATTTTCCTGCCAGAGGGAGAAAAGAGACCTTTCCAGAGATCAGGATCGAGACTCGTTAACAAGGAACGGCGGTGATGGCATGATGGGTTCCTTCCTTGCAACAAGGGATTGTCAAAGTGATGCTTAAACAGTAGCAGAAGGTGAGGCAATAAAATGTTGACTTCTGGAGCAGAACAAGCAATGTCAAATTCTGTATGTTGTAAATGGACTTAATGTCTGTGGGGAATAGAATTGAGGAGATTTGCAGCATCTATATTTATCAAGAGGCAGCTATGGCATTGCTGTGCACCTCAGAACAATGACTAGGAATTTCTAGCATGCATTAATAGAGCCTGAGGCACATCAGCATGGCACCATGGAGGTTGTGCATGGGAACACCAGTTAAATTTTTTTTTTCTCTGCCGCCATGTGGGAATTTGCAGCTCATGATTGTCAAACTCTGGCATTATGAAAAAACCAAAAATCGAGACCAGTTTGTGCAGAGGAAAGGGCAGAGCTGTTAAAAAGGGGATGGGGTTGAATTCTTACAGGTCCTCACAGCAGCCCTGCAGGGTAGACCAGTCTCTATATATACATACACACACTGTTTGAATTAGGAACAAAGCGAAAGGCCCCAAATGCCTTACCTGGTTTCCCTCTCACTTAAGGTCACTTTCTCTGTGAGGTAATCAAAGAGTTCCCCTCTCTTCATTCTGTGTTTTGGCAGGGAGGAAACAGAACAAAAATTACACACCATCTGAACAAGGACATTAGGAGCAGAGCTGGGAAAATTTGCTTTATTTTTGGACTACAGCTGCTAGCATCCTCACCAGCCATACTGGAGTTGGAATTCTAAAAGATATCCACAAAAGGTGAATTTCCCAAGCTCTATAATTTTCAAGACCCAGATTTCTGGCATTCTGCAAAAAATTGCAGAATTTTTTTAAAAAAAGATACAAATGGCTGTTGTCATCCTGACTTAGGAGAGAGAAGCTCAGGAAGATGCAGAGGGCTTACGGGAAGATTTTGTAAGAAAGAGAGCCACGGAGTCCTCCACCTTCCCCTCCAGCACCACCATCTTTATTTAAACCCTGCTTGTCCCTCAGAACTGGAACTCAAAAATTGTGGAGGGGGTTGCTGGGTTGCGGATTTGGAATGCCTTTTCCTCCTGCCTTTGTCTCCCAACAATTGTCATTAAAACTGAACTTGTCACTTCATCTGCTGTTCACACAGGTGACCTGCTCATTCCTGGCTATAAGGGTGTCTTCCTAGGCACTTCTCTCCATGCACCTGATGAAGTACAGCTTTTTGATACTCCATTCATTATCTGACAACACACTCTTCTGATGCTTCCAAATTAAGGGGAAATTCCATTTCTAAAATAGAAATCCAAGACAAATTTGTTTATCACATGAAGGAGAAATCATCAGTTTTTCTTCCTTCCCTCAGCATTTTCTATCCTTAATGGAAAGGGCAGTTTTTAGGAATGCCTTACTGGTGCATGTGTACACAGGTCTTGCCTTCCCAGCTTGCTTTCTTTGGATAAGACAGACCTTTTTCAAGCATCTAGCATTCTATCCCTGTTTTGTAGCTTCTTTCAAAAAAGAGGCAATCACTGGTTAGCACTCAAGTCCTGGAGGGCATAAAAATAGAGCCCAGACCCTTAAGCAAAGGTTATAGGGAAACCTGAGCTGGTCAGCCCCACAACGGCACACAAGCGGAGGGGGAGGGATGTGGGACAGCTGCACCCGGCGCCTTCTCCCTTTCCTCTTCCCTCCAAGTTGGAAGGAATCAACAGTTGGATGGAAGGGGACAAAGAGTGCCATTGCGCTGAGCAGATTTGTGAAATCAGCCCTCAAGATACAAATCTTCATCAAATTTGCATGTGCTAATGATATGTGCCAGTTGCACATGCAGGGATCACTTTAAAGCCCCAGATACGGGGGTTTTGGAAACCATATTTGGGGGCCTTAGAAAATAGATTTGGGTGGTATAGCCAGCGTGCTTTGAACATGGGACTACCACCCTGGAGAACAGGGTTCTGTTTCCCACTCAGCCATGAAAGCCCACTGGGTGGCCTTGGGCACATCACACACTCTCAGCTGTGGAAGACCCCCGTGATAACGTTCACCTCAGGGGCATCATAAGTCAGAAGTGACTTGAAGGCACACAGCAACAAAAAGTATAGAAAATAGATTTGAGGGCCTTGAGGAAATTATTTTGGTACCCTGGATTTCAGATTTGGGGGATCAGAGAGAGATTTGGCTGCCCTGGGAAATTTTTTTGGGAGTCATGGGAATGGGGTTTGGTGATCCTGGGAAATTGATTTGGGGGTATTCCTAAGAAATAGAATGGGGGTCCTAGGGAAACAGATCTAGAAGTCCCAGGAAACGACTGTGCAGGACAGAGATACTACTTCATGACCCATGGGCAGAGTTTGCAAAAGTCAGCTTTTTCTGGACTACAGCTCCCAGAATCCTCTAGCCTGCATGCCCACCAACTAAGCTGACTTGGGAATTCTAGGAGCTGTGATTCCAAAAGTCACTTTTCCAAATTTTGGAGGCCAGAGCATAAGAAGAGGCCGCCTCAGGCCTACGCCCTCCTTTCTACCATGGTCAAGTAGAGGTTTCTGAGAAGCTGGCAAGCCGGACAAAACACCCCTCTGACTCTGTTGTTCCCCAGCCAGAGTAATGCAAAGGTACACTGCTTTGATACACGGAGGCTCCTTTCAGCCATGATTTCCTCTCCGTGGCCATTCATGAATTTATCTTGTCTCCAAGCTGGCAGCCTGCATGTTCCATCAAAACAAACAAACCCACTCGCGGCGTTGGTACTTACAGGTCAAAGACGAGGAAGAAGAAGGTATGAGACTCAAAGCTGTCTTTCAGCTGGACTGGAAATAAAACATGAGACCTTAGAGAGCCAAAGCAGAGATCATATTTCAACAAGCATCCAACCTGCCCGCCTCCAGTTTGCAAACATGATGGGAACTTTGCTTGAAGGCTGAACAGGAAAGAAAGGAGATCTAAATGGATGCCCCTTGCCAGCTGGAACCACGCTAATTCCTTTTCCTTTTCCCTCCAGGGTGCCCAGCTTTCTAACCTCCCACTTGAAATCTCCAAGGATTTCAGGACAAAGAGAAGAAGCAGCCAGTACTGAGTCAGATCACTGGTCTGTCTCTCCAGTCCCCCTCCTTTGACAGGTTTGTTGGTGTATTTAGTCTGAACTTTAAAGGGGCCTTCCAAAGAGTTAATGAACCCCCCCCTTTCCCAAAATATATATCCAGCACCCTGGAGAGTTCCTTTTAAAACATCCATTTAAAGATCTTACACCAGGCCCAACTTACCAATTTTAAGGTTTTATATCAAGAGATGGGGAACTGTGCCTCTCTGAGGCTGGAAGGCCATAAGGACTGCCAAACATACACCCATTTTTTAAAAATCAAAAGTTGCTAACCATCCAGGTCTGGTTTCCAAAAACTGTTAATTTTGAAAATGTTAAAGAGTGCTGCAACCTATTTAAGTAGTGGATTGCCATTTCTGAAGATCTGTTTTTTTCTCAGAAATGGGACAGTCTGTGCAATTCTCAGCTTCTTTCTCTCTCTCTCTCTCTCTCTGTTGTTATGGGACAGAAATACAAATTGGGCCAATTTTGCTCATCTCATTCTCAACTACACACTTTGGGGGAAGTAACGCTTTGACCCTCCAGTCAGTTTGGAAGAGACAGTCTTGATCAATCAATCATGCACTGTCCCTCTCTCTCAACTGCTTTTAAAATGCCCTGGTTCTTTCTCCTTCTTCTCTTTGTCTTCTGCTTACTTCCATTACTGCAAGCTGAATTCAAAATGCAAACAGTTGGGCAGGATCTTGCCCTTTCTGGGGGCTCAGGCCAAAATCAAACTGCCTCGTGTGTTCTCCCTCACTAACAACTTTCCCCCTCTTGACCATGCACTGATGTTGCTTGGCCACGTGGGTCCTGGTTTTCATCTCGAAATGTTGGAGGGTATGATGATCTGCTGAGAAGCTCTGTCTCCCCTTGCTTGGAAGCACACAAGCAGCAGCAAGATTTGGAAAGCTTCCTTGTTGCCATCTCTTCTTCCTCCTCTCAAGTGTAGTCTGTGCCATACTGTAACGCTGATTCATCAGCAAAGGGAAAATGTGATACCCTGAGGAATGGGGGCGGAGAGATAGAGGACTGCATTTGGAGCTCGTGGTTAAATGAGATCGCAGCTGGTTCCAGAGACTCTCACCAGTGGGAACAGAAGGAGAAGCACAAGGAATATTCGCCTTGATGGCTGTGCTGCTCGTGCAAAAATTTGCACCCAGCTGCCTGGACTCTTGCAACTGTGCATAAGTTTGGAAGAAGACTTTGGGAATGGAGGTGTGATGCTGGAACACTTTAGGGCCCCATTGACACTACAAAATTATAGTGTTGTGATACCACTTTCACTGACAGGGCTGCATCCCCGTGGAATCCTGGGATATGTAGTCCACTAAAACTCTAGTTCTCTGGTTGAGAGTTCTACACAACCTGCCAACATTCACAACCAAAATCATAACACCTGCACCACAAAGTTCACTGCAAGTAGCATACTGACAAACAGACCCTCATTCCTTTGGACCCACACAAATTCATGGCCATGGTTCTGATAAGAATTTTCTGGAAGCAAAATCTGACTTACTGACGTTGGGATGTCCAGACACTTTCTTGAGGATGTCAATCTCTTTCTGAGTGGCTTCTCTCAGCTCCTGGACCTCTTCTGGAGACAGATTCCCTGCTGTGATATCTATAATTTTCACAGCAAATTCCTCCCGGGTGACTTTATTGATGCATCGGCGCACAACACTGCTCACGCCTCTGGAAGGGCAGACCAAACAAAAATGGTGCTGAGACTACAAATCCCAGAATCCCCCAGCCAGCACAGATAGTGCTGGGAGTTATCACCCAAAGGTTCTGGGCTGCTCAGAATCCCAAGCACAGCTTTTAATTCATTCAAGCAGAAACAGGGAATTTTTAAAACCTTCAGAGGGTTTCCAACTCCCATCATACCCAACCATTAATCACATCTGCTAGGGATTCTGGGTCTTGTCCCCCATAGTATTTCGCCAGATGTTGCCATTACTGCATTAAGGCTGAGCAAAAGAAAAACCTTGGGTCTTCCAGAAGCTTGGTGTGGCAAAACCCATCATCCCCAGCCACTGGGCCACAGACCAGAGGATCTTACAGCTAACGCCTGCAGTCTGATTTTAATCGTGGGATCTTTTTATAAAAATACATTTAAAGATTGCAGGGTCACTGAACAAAGGTTTTCGTCTCCTGGGTTATACCTACTCAGATGTTTTTTGGCTGAAGTCCTGGGACAATCTGCCTCGTCTGTTTGACTTTCAGCCTTGCAATGAAAGAAGAAAAGAAGCCAGGCTCTTTTTTATGAGCAATAAACCCTTCTTGGTTATACACGCAGCAGAAGCTGGAAAGGTTTTCTGGCAGAAAAAGGGGCACATTTCTAAAATCAGGAAGGGTGAAAAGAAAAAGGAGAGGAAAACCAGTCCCCAGAGTTATGCACCACAAAGAGAACCCCCGAAATGCAGCCATTGAAGGAGAGCTTTTTTGGTGAGTTCTCTTTGGTTAATTCTTGGTCATTTGGAGAAGGACTTTCCTTTTCGCCTCTTGTGAATCTCCTACTAATTTAACATAATGGGAATAAGCAGAAAGAGCAAAATCTCTTTGGGATGTATAACTTGAGGGACTGGGCCTTGGCTTTTCATCCTATTCACCGCCACGTCCCGTATTCTGATTCTGGTGGAGAGAGAGAATAGTAAAGCAGTGCAGATTTCGAACCCGTACCTTCCCAAGATTTCCTTTGGCTCATATTTCTCATAAAACTCCCCGGACGTTTGGCCCTCCAGCAACTCCTCTGCCTTGGTCATCTCGGTCTAACTTTTCCCGGAATCTTCTCAAGGTTTACTTTCAGACGCCAAGAAACTGCAAAAGGAAAGGACAGGAAAGGCACGGTCTCTTCCCAGAAACATCAGAGGCATCCAGTAGCTCCCAAGTCAGCATGTAGAGGATATGGTGAACTCACTCCAGGTTTTAGTCTGAACTTTAAAAGAGCATATTTGAAGTGCTGAACCAAAAAAATAGATTCCATGCCTTGGAAGCCTCCTTTAATTAATTAAAGGGTGCTGAACACTTATTCAGCCACGGAACCCACTGGGTGATCCATAAAGCTCTGACTAAAGTCCAGAGCAGATTTACAGTGATGCTTCAAATCACGTGGTTTCATCTGTACATGCTACAAGCCCATGCAGTTGTTTCCATTGTTAATGGTTCTTAATAGTTTCCTATTTTTGTTAATTTTTCTGGTACTTTAGCTACCATATTCTAGTCTGGTCTCGTCTGGTAAGGAAGGAGGACCATGGGAGTGACACCTCAATCCTAGTAATGCTGACTTTCCCAAAAAGTAACTTCTCCAAACATGGCTTAATTCTGGCTGAAGCAGATGGGAGTGCGATCTGTTGGAGTCAAGATGGCCAAGGCCCAGCAGAGAGACAGTCTTTTAAGAACTATGGGGAAAATGGGATTTCAGCTGGTATAGATTGGCAGGCATGCTACACCGGTTGAACTTCTAGGTTATCCAGGCAAGCTATACCAGTTGGACTCCTATTTTGTCTCTAGCTTATATATAAAGCCATGTTGGGCAAATAGTGTAGGACCAGTGGCTACTTTTCAAGCTCAGGTTTAAGGTTTTCTTTTTTAGAAGCTAAAACTACATTAAAAACAAGCTACCTATGCAGTAAGCATTTGAAGATTGATCAAAATTTTCAAGTTAAGGTAATTCTTTAAAATTAAATATACAATTCATTAAAAATTCCTCCCACTAATGGTTAACAAATAAAATACCTCCACTTATACTTAGTTGCTGTTACTTTTGTAGCTATATATAAATGAACTTTTAAATGTACTTACTTTCATCAATACTGTATATGTTTTCTATAAATATGTGAACCTTACATGTACTGAAATTGACCGTAATCAATATGATATTGATATTGTATATTTTAGAGGTCCTAAAACAAGATGAGCCAAACTTATTTTGTATTACCTGCATACTCCTTTTTCAGTTAGAAATTCATACTTGAACATTTCCAAATTTGCCTTCAGTCTCTTTTGTTGGACAAAGTCAATTTCTTGATGCAAAATACGTTTTCTCACTCTTTGTTTGCCTTTCGTCATTAAGACTTGTTTATTAATACTCCAACAGACTTTGGGGGTCTGATAGTCTATAAGGTACCATGCTCTTTGATCATGTACAAATACTACGCTATTTTTATATCCTTTCTTCATGGCTTTGTTTTAAATGCAATAATTCTATAGATCATTGCCCCTGTTTTTCAGTCTGAGCCTTTGATCTCCTCTCTGCTTTAATTTTTGGAAGTTTTTCCCCACCCTAGTTTGAAGAAAAAAGTGGGAATAGGACATTTAAAACCAGGTCTAGCACTCTTTGAATTATGCGTTTTTTAAAACTGCTTGTTTTAAAGAGAAAAGTATGTGAGCTAGCTTTTAAAAGAACGTTTTTATCCTTTTTTGGATGAAAAAAACTATTGTGCTTCATTTTGGGGACTTTACAAGTGATAAAAGATAAGGAGGAGGAGGAGGAAGAGGAGGGGAAGGAGGAGGAGGAGGAGGGGGAGGATTGAAACATAGTTTAAAAATAAAAGCATAGAAACATTCAAATGCAATTATACCATCCTAAAACTGAAATCAGTTAAAGCAATAACAGCAACAAATAAAAGTCCAACATATCATGCAAGGCCTGTAAATAAATAACCACCATGTGGTGGTGATGAGGATGATGATAATTATTATATAATCATAATAATCATTACAAAAAGTGACAGTGTTGGAATGTGCCACGTTGTCTGTCGGATACCTCTTGGATTCCTACATTCTTGGACAGAATCTTGAGTTATCAATGGTCCAAAACTCCAGTTGGTAACACCAGGTAGATTGTGAAGCCAGAATAATAATAGTAGTAGTAGTTAATCACCACCACCACCACCGTAGTAGTAGTAGTGATAGAAGATTAAATCGATTGAATGGATTCTTACGTATTCTATTGTTCTATTCTCTCATATTCTGTTAATTCAGAGATAGAAGCCAGATCATTGATGTTCCAAACAACAACAACAACAACAATAATAAGCTCACCATAACCTGGGTGTCCTAACTGACCTGGAGTAGTTCAGCCAGCCGGTCAAACTTGATCCAAAGAATTTCTGCAGTTACATTGAAAACTCACAACCAGTGAACAGCAACCCAGCTGTCTGTCTGTCTGTGCCGGTGAGTTTGCTGCCGGTTGTGCTCTGTCGCTCTGCCTCTCTGTGGTGACTAGGATGCCAAAAATAAAAACAGCAACGCAACTCCCAGGCCTCCTGCCAACGCTCTGAGGAGGCTGTTTATTCAGGAGTGACCCTGCTTTGAGGTGAAGGAGCCCGCCCTGCAGGGTGAGAGTGGTTTCCCCGAATGATCTGAATGCCATCGGGGTGGGCAAAGGGTGCTGCGTTACACACCTCGAGAACCAGAGGTGCAACAGTGCTGCATAAGCAGGGTGTGTACATACTGCAGTCCCACAACATGGAGCAGCTCCCCTGTGAGTGCCAGCTGCAACATAGGAAGTGCTTGACTTGGGGGGAAAAAAGGACAGGAAAGAGACAGGAGCTGGGGGTGTCAATTTATGGCTGGTGTTGGATGAGCGGGAAGCATTAAGTTCTAGCTCATATTATGCAAGAACCCAGCCGGGCCATCAGAGCCTCCGGTATTTCACAGATGAAAACCAGGAGATGTGTGGCCAAGCCATGTCAGAGCAGCAAAACACATAGAATGAATTTGTATAAGAGTGGCCAAGATCAGATAGCAAAATGGCAGGGGGGGCACGTATGTGTGTGATTTAATATTTAGTAATTTTACTCCAGAGATCCAAACATACAAACAAACCATGGACGCTATGAGGAGCAGCTCAGGCAGCTGGGTATTTTTAGCCAGGAGAAGAGAAAGTTAATAAGAACATCATGTCATGTCTTGTTTGCCTTCAAGTCATTGATGACTTATGGGGACCCTGAGGCGAACCTATCATGGAGTTTTCTGGGGGTGAGAATGTGTGACATACCCAAGGTCACCCAGTGGGTTTCCATGACTGAGCAATCAAACCCACATCTCCAGGGTTGTAGTCCAACACTCAGACCACTATGCCATGCTAACTCCTCCACAGTCAGTCTATAAATATTATTTTCATGTTATTTTTTATGGATATATGCTTTTGCTTGTATGTCTTTTTATTTGGTTAAACTGCCGTAAGTCTCAGTCTTGGGGAAATGATGAGATATGAATAAAATGATTGATTGTGGCTCTGAAAGTATGGAAGATAAATTCACGGTGGATTGGGCCAGCAGTGCTTGTTAGTGAGGCACAGCTAAATGGAGCCTCCAGGTACCACAATGGTGTACCTTTGCATATGAGTGGGAGGAGCCTATTCCCCTCATGTCCTCGTTGTTGGCATCTTAGAACATCTACTTGGCCACTGTGGGTTGCAGGATTAGATTGTGTTTTTTGCCATCAGCCTGCTGGGATTCTTTTGGGGCCCCTTTTAAATGGTGAGAGATTTAGGGTAAAAGGAAGCTTTTAGGAATTTGGCTGCCTCTCTGGGGTGTGTGAGCTGCGGATTCTCTATGTGGGCAAGATGTTGGATTACATGCCTTCAAAGAAAGAGCCTGGCAGGGGGAAGACACCCACCAGACAGATCTACAAACCACTCTTTAGATTATCAGGCAAACCGTTGAGCAGTATGTCCGTAATGGGATGCACACCACAGGTTGTTCCACTCATAGATGTCTCGAAGATGCAGCTGCGTATAAACTCACCCCAAGATCTCTCGTTTTGATTAAGCAGCTCAGGTTTTCAATTTGTCAACAGAAGCAAATGGGGAGAATCTGAACTCTTTGCCATCCCATATCCTTTGGAGCTGACAGATTACAATCTCACATACAGGCTTGCCCCACTTTTCTGACAGATTAGGGACCAGAGCACCAGCAGAAGACTGAACTGTTTGAAAAGTGGAACCCATGCACTGTACTGTAGGGAGTATGGAGGCCTTACGGTAGCTCACTCAGGACAGATGTGCACACATCGTTTGCAAAGTCTCTGAGCTGGCTGAGCACCTCCCCCCCAGCTCACTTTGCAAGGAAGACATGAGCACAAGTGGTTCCAAGTGAGCCTCCGTGGGCAAGGAGATCTAATGAAAGAGTGGAACCCCTGTTGAATTAATGGTACTTGTCCTTAATTTGGAAGCATCAAAGAATAAGGAGTCAGATAATGGGACATCCTCCTCCTATGATAACCCTGGATGGAGGGCTCCCAGCATCTGTGGTCATGGACCACACTGGCCAAGGCTTCTGGGAATTATAGTTCAAGATCTGGAGGGCCATACATTTCCTAAATCTCTTTACTGGGACACTGAGCAAAACCAGCCAAAGATTCCTGTTTATAAGCTTGGCAGAGAATGGAATGTTTTATTTGGGTGGAAGATACATCACAGTGAAAAGTTCTTGCTGAACTTGATTCCTCAAGGACTGGAGAGTTCCCCATAAATGAGCTCTGGAGGAGGCAATGCAACATGTTCTGTGGAGATCAATCAACTTTATTTTGAGGCTCATATTGGTACAACTACTGCCAGGCACACCAGCACAGACAGAGCACACAGGCGAAACAATCACAAAGATTCCACGCCCATCAGTCCCACCCCAACCACAATTGATGGCGACCTCTTGTCACCACAATCCTTCCTGCCATGAAAATCCTTCCAGGCCTTCTCGCTAGGCAGAAAAGCGGTCACAAAATAAATGCAAGATGGCTTTTAGATATTAGAGATTTGACTACTGACATATCTTTCAATAACAGAGCTAGGAGGTCATCCGATGGAGCTCAGTTAAGCTAAACCTGTAAATGAAAAAAAAAAAAGGAGAGAGAGAGAGAGAGAGAGATCAGTATGGACAACACAATATTTAGAAACCAGAATTTTTAGAAAGCAGAGGGCCTGCAGCATCCAGCAACTCCTAACGTCTCATTACATCTTCCCAGTACTTAGAGCAAACTCTCAACAAGTAAGAATTGAACTACTAAGGGATGGATTTCATAACACGTTATAAGTACTGAGAACAGAATCACCTCTGCATCCCAAACTAACCTCAGATATTGCTTTGGGCTTGCATGCGTAGGCAAATAGATAGTTTTAAACATAATTTAAATATGTTTTAAATGTTTTAGACTTTAAGTGTTTTAAATCTTTTTTTAAATAATATTGTTCTTTAATTTTTTAAAACTTTTGTAAAGTAATGTTTTACTTTTAAATTTCTTATATTTTAAATTGCCAGCTGCTTGAATCCCATCTTGGGACAAAGTTGGGATAAAAATTCTGCTGAAATGGCTTGATTCCCTGAAGGCTCCAAATCCCACCTGATCCTGGAAGCTGAGCAAACTCAGTCCTGGATGAGTACTTGGGAGTGCAGACTGCCAGGGAAGACACGGGCTGAAGGCTATTGTTTCAGGGGAAGGAAATAGCATTCCTTGAGTAATCAAAATACTATGAAATTGAGGGGGTCTCTTTAAGTTGAGGGCTGACTTGATGGAATCATAATAAATTGAACAGAGAACCAAAGCAGGAGAAGCCCAGGATACCGCCCGGTGAACCCTTTTGTTCATACAGGTTGAGCCTCCCAATCCAGAAATCCAAAATGCTCCAAAAACCAAATATTTTTGCCACCAGCTTCGAGGTTCCACCTTTGAGACAGTGGCTGTGATGCTCCCACATTTGTCTCTCAGATCTGAGGAGCACGCCATAGCAACCCATCCAGAGGCAGAAGAGGACAGCTGGTTGTAAAAGAGAGAGAGACTTGAAGATCTGTGAAATGGCAGGGGGTGTAGATTTGCACTGAGCATTATGCTTGGCTTCCTGCCATCTTACAGATCCTCAGCCTCTGTTGTGCCTCACGTCTCATACATAACACAAGTAGGGAATGAACGAAATGTGGGGCTATTCCAAAAAGAGACCATTCCAAATTCTGAAATACCTAAGACGTTGGGTCCCAAACATTTCAGACAAGGGAAGCTCAACATGCATTCACAAGGTATTTGGAGTTGACACATATCCTTGGCAAGATCCAAAAGCGCATCCACTGCCAACAGCATTGGGACCACCTTGCTTCCCACTGCAGCCCTCCACAGTGCCTAAGAACTGGTTCCAGACAGTTTGTTAACCCTGTGGAGCAGGTTTTTAGGGTCAGGGGGCACAACTCAGAGGGGCTTGCTGATTCTGGGGGAAGCAGCAAGAACTGCTAGATGTAATTCTCTGGATCTAAAGGGCACATTCAAAACTTACCATAACATGCACAAAACCTTTGATTTTTAAAGGAAAAACAGGAAGGCTTGCTATAAATAGATGATGATTCTATGATTTTATGATCTCACACGACTCTCCATCACTTGGCATTTCTACCTGCCCCTCCCCATCCCTCTCTGATGCCTCATAGGGTCCAGAAGTGACGAGTCCTAGATCTGGCTTGAAAAATGAGCCCGTTCGCAGATGGCCTGCAAAGAACCTACCATTTGCAAACCGGCACTGCTTGAGGACCTCGCTGAACCCCTCGCACAACTTCAGGTCAGTCTGGTTCTGGGCGCATTCCAGGAACTGCTTCATTTCGTACTGGCAAGGGGTGAACTGCGACTGCTGGGCTGCGGGCTGGGCCGCCTGGGGCTCCTGGGGGACAAGCAGGACAGGGTCCAGTTATGAAGGCAAGGGGCCCCGCAGGGACCCCATTCAACCATCTGGGGTTTTCCACCCCCAACTCCCACAGGCCAAAAGATGTCTGTCTGCCCTCTTTTTCTCTCCTCCAAATGGCACCTGGAAGTGACATCATGTCACTTCCCAGCACCATTTTGGAAGGGAAACAAAGGTGAAAGAAGGAGGTAGCCAAGGGGGAGGTAGGGAGTTCTGGGATGATTTTGGGATGCTAAAAACACACATCCCTTATTTTCTCCTTTGTCCTCAATTTTTATTTGAGACACAAAGTGGCTGACAAATTGGAACAATTACAATATAATTAAAAACACAGAGTCAATATTAAACTATTAACCATGTTAAAACAATTTAAAGCACAGGCTTTAAAGGGATAAAAAAGCAGCTAAACCATTACAATTTAAAATAAAACAGTAAACCCCTTTCCCTAAAGGCCTGGAGTTCTAAAAGCCTATCTGAATGAAAAAAAAAATGCCTCCAGACGATAGGTGCAGGCACTGAGACGGCCCTGTTTCATGTCCCCACCGACTATGCCTACAAAAGTGGGGGGACCAAGAGGCAGGTCTTTCCTGAAGATTTCGGGGCCCGAGCAGTCTCACCCAGGGGGATACGTTTTGTCAGTCAGCCCCCATCTTGGCTGCATGGAGTTTATAGGTCATATCCAGCTCTCTGAATTCCCACCACAAAAGTCACAAAAGGCAGGTAGACTAAACTGAGGAATAGGGATACAGGCACACGAACATCCATTTTGCTTCATTGTCATTAGCTAAAAGACACAAAGGCCTCCATACTCCAAAGGCACCAGATCTCACCTGATCTTGCAAGCTAAGCAGGACTAGCCCTGGTTAGAACTTGGATGGGAGACCACCAATGAATACTAGGTGCTGTAGACTGTATTTCAGAGGAAGGAACTGGCAAGACCATCACTGAGGATTCCTTGCCTGAGAAAACCCTCTGAAAGTCATGGGTTCATAAGCCATCGGGCAACTTGGAACACAAACACACACACACACACAGTGCCTCAAGTTAAGGATGGCTCCCTCTCACCTGGTAAGTGATGTCGGGCCTTGCGGCTTCAGAGCTTCCCCCTCCAAATCCTCCCGTCATGGCGTGTCCGAGGGTGTGCCCCACCGCAGAGCCAACGGCTACGCCCGCGGCGGTGGTGGCCATCTGGGCCATCAGGCCAGGCTGCCTCGGGGCCGGAGAAGCCACAGCCGAAGGAGGGGTGGCTGC
Organism: Ctenosaura bakeri; assembly: GCA_948474755.1. NCBI lineage: Eukaryota > Metazoa > Chordata > Lepidosauria > Squamata > Iguanidae > Ctenosaura > Ctenosaura bakeri. Next base: position 562,490 of record CAOLHI010001915.1, read on the forward strand.
TGGGACGGGGGCGTGTGCAGCTGGCGGCGGGGCAGAGCGCATGGGTGGTGCACGGCTGCAAAGACAAAAAGCACAGAATAATTTTTTGAGATGCCATCAGAGATAACTCCATCTGTGAATTGTTTTGTTATGTTTGCCTAGTGCCTGAATATAATTCTAAGGATACATTCTCACAAATACAGGCCCATTGTGCAGGCGGGCAGACAGATAAACCGAGGGATGAAGTCACTTTGTGAGTAAAAAAAGGGTTGGGCCTGGCCAGTATTTGGATCCCAGCCCACCTGAGGCGGCCCACAGCTTAAGTGGGAGCATCAGAGCAGCGAGAATCACCTTCCAGTTTCCATTCATTCTGAGCCGCTCCTTATCTTAGCCTAACCTAGTTTTTAAAAAATTATTAAAAGTACTTCTGTGCTGCCCTATACTAAATGATCTCAGGGTGGTCCACAGGCAGAAGCAGTAGTGAGAGAGTGAATGTAACTTTGTGCAGGATAATCATTCCACATTGCAAACTTTATTTTATACGTCTATTCAGGAAATTGACAGGCTACAGAAAGACCTGTCCTTTTGTTTGTCGACCTGTACTTGATCAACTGCACTTTTCTTCACAGCCCCCCGCCCCCCCGGCAAGGAGCCACACTTCAAGACTCTGCTCTTCGCCCTCCCGCGAGGAAGACAGGCCCACGACCAAAACAGATGGTTAGGACGGCAGCAAAACCTTACGAAACGTTACAGCCCTGAGAATCCCTCTTAAGCTGGTTAAACATTCACAAAGGAGAATGCGCCTTGTTATCTAACCTGCCTCGCTCGCTGCCACGGGACGGCGGAAGAACACAGGACGGAGGGGCTCCCGACTCTAAGCCGGCAGGCGGGACGTTTCAGCCATGGAGCAGACAGCCAGGGCAAAGGCCGCCTCTGGCCTGTCCAAGCCGCCCAGACTAGCCAGTAAAGACACACGAGATGCTCTCACCTCCGGGGAGGATCACGGAATGCACATGATAACGGAATAAGGGACCAGTTACATCCCTGGGTTTACAGGCGACCTTTACATTCAGACAGGCCAGCAAGCTCTGCTTGCAGAGTCACAGAATATGAGAAAGAGAAGGGGCTCCTGCCTAAAACACGCCCAGTGCTGCCCTTGCAAGGCCCCCGCCTTGACTTGGCCACCCCCCTCCGAAGCCTCCATCCTCCCAGCGCCCTGGCCCTCTCCTCGCAGTCCCTTCACGGCCTCTTCTCGGACCTCATGACCCAGCCCCAGATCGCCTCTCCAACCCAGCCGGGGTCCCCCTGTTGCTCCGACGGCCAGGCTTCCTCTTCCTCGGCTCCGCTTCATCCTTTCCCACCAGTGGCTCCAGGGTCCTGGACGAGCCTCCCTGAAGCTCCGAGGGTCGCTCCTTCCCTCCTTGATTTTAAATCTCAATTCCAGCCATAGCGGGTTTTTTCCCCCAGGGGGAAAAAAAGGGATTTTTGAGGAAAAACAGAGATTTGCACCCTGTACACCAGGGGTTGCAAAGTGCGGCTCATGCGCCTCATGCTCCCCCAGAGGTGTGGAAGTGCTCCCCGGCTGTGTTCTACAGGACACTGGAGGCAGTTCTGCCAGGTTTTGGGGGCCCTCTGGGCCATTTTAAAGTAGGAGAGGCTTTTTTTAAACAGAAAAAGGGAGAACTTTTCCGTTCCCTTCAGTGTGTGAGAACTGAAGTAAGCGGAGGCTAAAGGAGGCAACGAGAGGAGGAGAGAACGCAGGACGCTTGAAAGGCAATCGAAGGAAGAATGGCAACCAGCCGGGGCTGCCCCCGCCCAACCGAGACCGCGAGGAGCCCTGGTTCGGACGTCTCCGGTTTCTGCCCGAGAGAGCACGAGTCGGAACTCCCCCTGCCCGGCTGGGGCAGCCGGAGCGGATGCCGTCGCCCCTCCCGGAACGAACTCGGGCAAACGGCGGCTAAGGACGACAAGGACCCTGCGCCCCAGAGCGCTGGCCGGGGGCTGCCCAGAGGACCTGTAGGCCAGAGAGAGGCCTCCCCGAGCTCTGAGGGCCCCTCCCGGCCCCCCCGAACGTCACACGGCAGCCTCCCCGCCGCCCGTCCCCGGGGGCCTCGCTCCCCCACCTGGCCGGCGGCGCCATCCGGGAGGTCCGGCTCCTGCTCCCCCTCGGCATGATGGCAGCGGGGCCCCTGCGCCTTCGCACTCGCTCCTCGCTCCCCAGAACGACGTTCCCTCGCCGGGCTCCGTTTTGCCTCCTTTCCGCTTCCGCTTCCGGCCTCCGTGCTCAAGGTCACTCACGGAGGACGCTCTTGCGTCTCCCCCAGAAGGCGCATGCGCGCGCTTCCCTATTGAGGCAGCGGGTGACGGCAGCGCGGTCAGGAGGAAGCGGGCGGGGAAGGACCGCTCTTCCCTCTGCCACGGCGGGTGGGGCTCGTCTCTATAAAGGGGCGGAGCGTCTCAGGTCTGAAAAAACGAGGGCGAGTGGTGTGGATGCGCATGCGCAATTCGTGGTGCCGCCTACTTGGTTGGAACGGCTCTGTGCGCTCTCGAGAGGAGGCGGCCATTTTGAGGCAGGTTTTCCCTCTGGTTCGCTGCAGCGGTGATTCACTTGTGCGATTAAAGGGGCTTAATTAATGAGCGGTAATTCCCTCCTTTCCTTGTATTACAGTAAACGTACAACTAAACTGTAACAGTGCTACAATTAATACTGTAATAATTATGTCTGGGACTGCAAGTCCTAGAGCCCCTCAGCTTCCATGGCCATTCGGGGCGTTGTCCCCAAAAGTAACTTTCCCAAGGGCTGCGAATAGAAATGAAGATGGCTCCTTCCATGCCACCCTGCTTGCCATTGAAAGTATTTGCTGAGTCTTGGTTCCAGGAAGTAAAAATCCTCCGTTTCCTATTCAGCCAGGCTTTCTTTTTTCTGTACGCCAAGCAGCCCACTGCCATTGGGATCCGAGGAACAGACAAAAATTGAAATAATGGCCAGGCCTCAGGAAGAGCCTGGATAAGCATGACTGTATCTGTGAGATCCCCTGTCGCAGCCTAGGCTTCAAAGCTTTACCGAATCTACGGCAACACTGCAGAAGAGCAGCGTGAACTGTGAACTGCGCATACGGGCAGAGTGCTCTGATCCGCACTGCATTCTTCTTGTGGACATTGCGCACGTCTCACACCTATTGCACCCTTCCTGTTCAGAGCGGGTACTCCTGTTATGTTCCGGTGCTTCCCAGCTGGTGTCTGGACCCATGGGCTACTGTGGCATGACAAACACATGGGTGGGCACAGGTTGCACCAGTGAGCCTCCGTATGTCCTTCATGCCCTGGTGGCGCAGTGGTTAAATGCCAGTACTGCAAGCCACAAGGTTGTGAGTTCGATCCTGCCTTTGACTCAGCCTTCCATCCTTCCGCAGGTCGGTAAAATGAGTACCCAGCTTGTTGGGGGCAATTAGCTAAAACACATTGTAAACCGCTTAGGGAGCACTCAGTTGATAAGTGGTATAGAAATAAATGCTATTGCTATAAATGCTATTGCTCCGTACAATACAGTGTGCGGGTTCCACCTTTGAACCAATTTCCTTTTCAGACACTGCTTTCTGCTCTTAAGAAAACTTCCTATTTTAATTTAGAAGGGCAATGTCACACATAGATGTATTTTTTCTGTTTTGAACCTCAGCGTGTCTATTCCAGCAGGACTGACTGAGACAGAGGAGGAATAAAAATGGAAATCTAAAAATAAAATGGGACACAACCACCCAGAATTTGTCAAGGATTTGTCATGTTAGTGCCTGGCTGGAAACTTCCCCACAGGAGGAGGAACACTCAAAGCTGCAAGGAAAAAAAGGTGCGTGAGGAGATTTTTGTAACCCAGCGGCGACAGAGCGGACGGAGCATCTCCAGCGACGGGGAAGAAGGTGGGAACCGGGACTCAGAAGCTGGACGTGTCAGCAGCCTGTGAGAAAGCAGAAGTAAGAACGAGTAAAAACGTGTCGCTGTTGTTCTGCGCCTTCATTTCTGACTTATGGCAACCCTAAGGTGACCCTCTCACGGGGCTTTCTTGGCCAGATGCGCTCGGGGGTTGGCTCTGCCACCTCCTGAGGCTGAGAGAGTGTGACTAGCCCAAGGTCACCATGGCCGAGTGGGAATTTGCGCCCTGGTCTCCACAGCCATAGCACTAACCACGACACTACAGTGGTGGCTCTGTCTAGAACAGTGTGAGCTGGGCAACTGCGGAAGGAGGGGCCACACTGGTGCTCCAGGCCTTGGAGGGCCACACACCCCACCCCTAAAAAATCATTTTTTGTGCCCCAGACACTCTCTAGGGGGCACTTTCATCATGCTTATGGGCCTTCTGGGACCAAACCTTCCCCTTTCTTCCCATCATTGCCCCCCGGAAACGTGACCGGGATGTGTACTGGCTGGCTAAGGAGGGTGAGGCTTGTGCCCACAGTGGGGGAAAGAGGAGGGCATCTCTGCTCCGCCAAAGGCCAGGGTGCACCTGTGCCGGACAAAACCCCCATCGTCCCCTCCCAGCAGGATAAGCCTCGTGCAGAGCAGGGAGCGAGGATGGCCGGGGATGCTGGCAGACGTCATTCCTCAAAGCGGGTACAACGGGCTACAGCTCCGATCCCAGCCCCTTGGCTCTGCACCCTTTCCCCAAGGAAGGATGCTGGGAGTTCGGGGCGACGGGCGGCCTGGGGATGATGGGACACGCCCTGCTGTGCACCTGAGCGGGGGCGGACCGGGGCCCGGCTCCGGGGCGCTGCTGGCGGCGCTTCTTGGCGCGGCTGGCGCGGATCTTGCCGGCGATCTTGCGCTCGTGCCCGGCGGGGACCCGCCGGTTGGTGCGCTGCTCGCGGGCCCGGCGGCTCCGGCCCTTCCCGCCCGCGCCCGGCCCCCGCGGGCCGCCCAGATGGGCCCGCTCCCGCAGCCGCTCCAGGCGCTCCTCCTCGGCTCCCGCCGCCTCCCCGTCCGCGTCCTCCTCTCCTCCTTCCGCGGAGTGGCGGCCGCCGCCCCCGCCGCCGGGGATCTCCGCCTCCTCCGGCTCCGGCTGCTTCCTCGCCGCCTTCGCTCCGCCCTCTTCTTCCTCTTCCTCTTCGGGCGGGGCCTCAAAGGCCTCTCGGGAGCTTCTCCGCTTCCGCTTCATGGCCCGCCCTCGCCGAGGCGCCTCCTCCTTCTGCCGATGCTGCGCCCACCGGCAGCTTCCTCCCCCCTGCGTTGCGTCACACAGGCACACCCCGTGACCCTGGCGACGGGCCACGCCCCCTACCTACCTCCTCAGCCTCTCCCCCCGCCCCGGCGTTGTCCCGGCAACGGGGCCTGCCGCTCTCGAAGCAGGACCAGGCCTTTGGCATCAACTACTACTATCACTGCTGCTGTCGTCGTCGTTGTTGTTATCATTAGCGTTGCCAGGGTGCAACCTAGCGGGGGCTCCTTTAGTGGTGATGTAGAAGAAGGCATCTCAGCGGGTGTTTCTTGTCCAGCCATCAGCACACCAGCTGTGTCTCTGTGTGGTTTCATGTCGCCTGTCAACTTAGGGCAACCCCATGGATTTCACAGAGGTTTCTTAGGCAGGGACTCCTCAGAGGTGCTTTCCCAGTTCCCTGCTCTGAAACAGAGCCCACGCCACCCGGGATTCCTTGGTGGTCTCCCATCCAAGGACTAACCAGGGCTAGTGCTGCTTGCTTCCAAGATCACAGGGGATCTCGCCTCTTTTTGGGTTCTACATGCTATATATTGTGTGTAGGGGCCTTCAAATTGCCTGTTGGCTTATGGCAACCCCGTGAATTCCCTAGAATTCCTGTGAAATAGAGCCTACAGCTCATATTCATTGGTGGGCTCCCATCTAAGTCCTAACCAGGACCAACCCTGCTTAGCTTCCAAGATCAGAAAGGATCTGGTACCTTTAAGGTATTTATTTTCTTTCCTTTTCCTGCAGACTTTAAAAAAAATGTCCCAGTTTCTCTCTCCTTCCCAGCTCCTTGGCTTACTTGCATTGCTGCAAAATGAGCTGAAAATGCAAACGTAGCATGGACTCAATTAACTTGGGGGGGGGAAAGCAGGGAGTGAGAGGAGGGTTTTGAAATGTAATGGCTTATATATATGGTTTAAAACTGAACTGTTTTAATAATGTTTCATCTTTTTATTTGCGTTTTTAAATTTTTTAGCATGGGTTTTAATATTGTGAATTGTTTAATTCTGTTTTAGTTTTACCCTTCTGTTATGTTTTTAGCTGTATTCTTTGTAAGCCGCCTTGTGTCCAAATTTTGGGAGAAAGGCAGGATGTAAATAAATATAAGAAGAAAAAAGACATTTAATGAGAAAGAGACTGACAGATTTCATATATTAAAAAACTGTTTTTGGTCCACATTCAGTAGACAAAAAGACTGCTGACGAATGAAAAAGCCCTGGTGTTTCAATGGTAGTAAATATCACACATTTGGCTCCCTGGGTGTTCAAGGAATAATTTCGCCTTTTTGTCCACCCTTCACGTGGCTGGACGCAGTCCTTAGTCAGTAGCAGGTCTGTAAAATATTCTCCTTTGTGAGCCTCAAGGGTGCTGAAGGGCCGGCTTTCATACCTTCACGGAGGCCCTTTTGTTTTCTTCCATGAAAGGGAGACACAGCGTGCAAAGGCTCCAGTGAGAACCAGACCCAGACCCAGACCACTACTGTATGCGTCCCCTTCATAGACAGTGACGAGGTCGAAAAAGGACGCCTTTGAACGCCCAGGCGTTGCGTTGGCTTAAAGCCCTTGCCTGCTACTGCCAGGGACCAGGACTGTGTCGGGGGCTTCCCTCTTCCTAAGGGGACTTGATACAAATCAGTGCTTTTTAATTGCGTTTCAAATGGGAGAAGTTCGATACCGTGTTTGTAGCTTTCAAAGCTATACCTTTGACAAGTCTTGACAAAATATACACCTACCGTATAGTAGATGTCCTGCTCTAGGCTACATACTTTTAATATATATTTACACATATAAACTACACACACACATGTATACCTGTATATCTCCTGCCTTGAGCTGTATAATTTTGGTGTGTGTGTATATATATATATATAAAGTTATAAATACACTTACTGTAGAACATACTTCCTGCCATAGGTTATATAATTTTAATATATATTTATACATATAAAATATACAGACAGATGTATATACTAAATGTATATCTCTTGCCTTAAGCTGTATAATTTCTGCGTATAAATTATATATACAGCTATTGTACAGCTATTGTACAGTGTATCTCCTACCTTAGGCTATATAATTTTAATGTAAATATTTATACATATAAACTATACACAGACACACAGACACAGACACACACATATATATATACACACATATATACTGTATATATCTCTCTTGTCTTGAGCTGTATCATTTCTCTCTCTCTGTGTATGTGTATATATGTGTGTGTTATATATAAGCCTACTGTACAATATAGTTTCTCCCATAGGCTATATAACTTTAATACATATTTATCGGCATAGGCTATATGCATGTATATATATGCTGTACAGTATGTATATTTCCTGCCTTGAGCTGTATAATTTCTGTGTGTGTGTGTGTGTGTATATGCACACGAACACATAAAAAGTGATGTAGCCCGAGGCGGGATTCGAACCCGAGCCTCTCCCGAGGAAAAAAAGGGAGAGCAGCGCCCGTCCCTCCCCGCTGCGCTCGCCTTTCTTCGCGAGCTGGGAAACGAGCACAAACCCTCGCGAGAGCCTTCACTCAGGCGAGCCTGGGTGGGCGGAGCCGGCCGCGTCGTCCTGCGGATTGGATTGGCCGGCGGGCGGCACGTGCCCGGCCGCGCAGAGCGCCACGTCCATTGAGGAGGAAGAGGAGAGAGCGGGCTGTAAGCGACCGACGCCGGGACAGAAGGGAGGGGCGGAGTCGGGGAGAGGGAGGGGCGAGGGGTGGGCGTGGCTGCCCCGCCTGCGGCCCAGAGCCAATGGGTGCGGGGCCCGCGTGCGCGCCCGGAGTGGCGTGTCGGCGTGCCGGCCCCGCCGCCCGCCTTGTGCGCGTGCGCAGAGCGGGGAAAGGGGCCCGGAGTCTCCTGCCGGGTCCGCCTGGGCGAGGGCTGGGCTCAAGATGGCGGCGCCCGTCCTGCTGCGAGTGTCGGTGCCGCGCTGGGAGCGGGCGGCCCGCTACGCCGTGTGCCTGGCCGGCATCGTCCTCTCGCTCTACGCCTACCACCTGGAGCGCGAGAAGGGGCGCGACCTCCACTACCGGGCCCTCTGCGACCTCAGCGAGCGCGTCCGCTGCTCCGCCGCCATCGCCTCCAGGTCAGGCAGGGGGCGGGTGGGAGGTGTGGGGGGCAGAGCCCCGTCGGCCCCGCACCTGGGCCAGCCCCGGGGCCGGGGCGCCCCCGAGAGCGAGCAGAGCGCCCCCCATTCCTTGCCTTTCCCCTCCTGGTCGTCGAAGGAGGATTTGGGCCGAGTCTGACGTGATTCTGCGAGCCTCTGAGGCATAGAGGTGCCTCTGAGCATACGCGGAGTGCGCACCTCCCCCCCCAAAGAGGCGCTGGTCTGGGTCCGCTTTTCCCTCTGGATTGTCCCGACGTGGAACTTCGATTATTTGTAGGAAAAGTATGTGTCCCGCTTATTTTCCTACCCGGAGACCTTGACTCTCTTTAGTTTATTGATTTGAATTTTAGCGGCTCAATTAGCAACCTGCCTTTCCCCCAGTGTGAGACCCAGCCTTTCCGTCCGACACTGTTACAGTGCTTTTATTCCATTTTCACCATCCTGTGGAATCCTGGGGTTTGCAGTTTAGGGAGGGACCTTTAGAATGATCAGCCAGGGAGCTCTTTGGCCTCCTCAGGAAGCTACGCACCCCAGGATTCCACAGGAGGTTGAAAGTGGAAGAAGAGCACTCTAACAGTGCAGGGCAGAAAGGCCCACGGCTGGCAGGGCAGGCTGTTCCTTCTCCCAGCGTGGGATTCCATCACTGTAGCAGCAGCAACAGTGTCTCTGATGGGGGTGGTGCTGGTGCTGAATAATACTGCCTTCCTGCAGAGCTGAAGACCTTTGGCCAGATATTTTGATCTCCAGTCCCGTTAGCCACACATGGTAGTGACCAATAGTGTGGTGTGGTTGGAGTTATAGTCCCGTATCGTGCGGAAGGCCAACGGTGTGTTACAGGGTTCTTCAGTCTGAGGTGAGGGCCACAAAGACACATGAATACTCAGGAACACTCTCGGTGGCACGCTGGTCAGGCGTTGTTCAGCAATCAAATATCTAACACAGGACAGCTGTTTTCTGGAGTATTCGGGTCACTCCTGATATCTGTGGGGCCCGCTTTGGAACGACAAACCTGCAAATGTATTGAAACAGCGCTTGAGCCAGGAATGCAGAGCTTCCACCCTGGGACCCTTTTATAGCACTGTGATTCCACTTTAATTGCGGTGGCTCTATTTGGTGGAATCCTGAGATTGCAGTTGAGGGAGGGATATTTAGAATTCTCTGCTAGAGAGCTCTAGTGCCTCACCAAACTACATATCCCAGGAGCTTTCCGTGGCAGTGGAATCATAACACTGCAATATTGAAGTGTAAAAGTGCTCTTGAAGAGGATGGGTTTTTAAAAATTCTAATTGAAGCATAAGTGGGGTTGTGTCTGGAAGATGTGGTTGCATGACTGTGTGAAAACAAAGATGAGTATTTAAAAATAAACATGGGAAGGACTGATTGGCAATAATTTAACAAAATGAGATGTGCCAGTTTTGTTCAGTGGCTTTCTTCAGTGGTGGAGGGAAAAGAGATGAAAGCTCTTTGCACATGTTCAGAGTGTTGTCTTAGAAGAGGGGGAGGAGAATTATGTGTCTTTTCAAATATTGTTGCACTGCAGATCCCAGAGACCCAAACAAGGATAACTGATGTGAGGAATGCTGGTAGTTGTAGTCCAGGGATGTCTGGAGCCCTCCATGGTCTCCTACTCTAATTCTTTTAGAGCGTTCTGGGTCTTGGTCCATGAACTGAAGCCAGGCTCTGGATTTACTTCCCTGCTTGCTGAAGAGCTTCTGATGCAAAGCCACATTGACCTCCGAGATAAGTTGGTGACGGTGGAGGGGCTGTATGCCAGGATTGTTGAGGGAGCTTGGCAGGACGCGGGCCTGGATGATCTATGACGCGAGGGTGCGGCTGTGTACAGATATAGCATGGAAGCAGGGAAAGAGAAGAATGGGGTGAGGTTGCATTTTCTTCTGTGGGCGTGACTTGGACTGATCAGCCTTTTTGGCACTGTGCCCTGGCTTTGTGGATGAAATCTCGAGTTTGGAAAAGTTACGTTGTGGGCAGGAGTTGGAACTCCCAGAATCCCCTTTAGGCCAGCCAGCAGGACTGCTTAGACTCATGGTCCCCAAAATGCAAACTTTTCAGTGAGTTCAGAAATTAGTGGCAAACCTGATCCTGTGGTGACATTCAGCAAGCCACATGAAATGAACCAAGGGAACATTTTCTAGAAATTGGGTGGCAGGTGGTTAAGCAAAAGGGCTTGGCTTTCAGAATGGTAGGCTTCCTTGCTGGAAACTTTCTGGGTGTCACAAAAGCAGTAGATTGTGCTATGACATTGGCAAATAAATGAAGCCTGGCTGGCTGAAGAGAAATAATTCTCCTCATGCAGCTGTAGCGGTGTCGAAGCTAAGGTCCTGGATCTTCACCTTGCCCCCAGGTGGCCCCTCCCACTTCAATGTGACACCATCTTTGTTGGTTTCCCAGCTTCTGAATGTTCCCAGCCCCTCACTGCAGACACTCAAAGTAGCTCTCCTACGGCTTAGTTCCCAGCACTTAGAGCTCTTAGATAAACTCTTCTGGTGTTTTTACCTCACCCGCCGATGGAATGCAGCCTCCAAGAGAACTCTGTAGCTGGATTTAGCCCTCAGGAGTGAAGGAGGATCCCCATCTTTGTGCAGTGTCTGAATGTCCTTCCTATTTGGTTCCCTTTTGGAGGACTTCCTGACATCTCTTGCTGCATTTTGAGAGGCAGTTGTGATTCATCTCTTAACTTTTATATTTACCAACGGTCGGAACTGACAGTAGAATCCATTTGATGTGTATGCTTTCCTGATGCTCTTCACTTTGTAACCAGTATGCACTTGTCTTTTTTTTCACCAAACTTCACCTTTAACCTACCACTGCTTCCTCGTGAACCCAGTTTGCGTCTCCCGCGTGTCTCCTGGCCAGCAAGCCCAAGTAATAAAAAACCTTGCTTCCCTGGTCCAATCTGCAAGTACTTTGACATGGTTTTGAAACAATTCCCTGGTGGGTGGGGTGCAGTTTGAGGTTGCTGTATACACAAGGCTTCCTACTCCTAGGATCTCTGAGGAAGTCTTATTTGTGCAAAGAGTTTTACGCAGCACATTGGCCTCTGTGTGAAAGGCTTCAGAATGTTGGCTGTGTGAGCAGTCAGTTGTCTTACATTTGGGCTGTTCATATTTGTCATGCTGACGCACTGATTAGGAAACTATTTCTCTTGAGCTTGTGAGAGGGGGTTATTGTTCCTCAGGGTTCAGAAAGAAGCCATTCTCTTCTTTTAAAAAAAGGCCTGGCTTGGCAGTGGTAGAACACCAGGCAGTGCCAATTTGTAGGTGCCACTGTATGGCATATGACTAGACAGTCTCTTCCTCCTGGGCCTGGAAAGAGATCATTCTTGCTTTCCTGTTGAGCACATCTTTCACACGAAAGCTAGGAAACCTTTCCTTCTCCACGTCTAACAGCAACATCACGATATGGGTGCCCAAGTGTTGGTGGATGCTGATTTCCATCATCCCTGATTTGCAGTCCAGTCGCGATGCACCCTCCCTAACAGGGTACTTCATTGCTTCTGTTACGCTTGGAGGAACTTTGGCTACTCAGTTTTATGGTTAGTTGCTGTCAGGTTGGCTTCAACTTATGGAACTACTGTGTATGAGAAACTTCCAGGTCACCCTATTACCAACAGCCCTCCTCAGTCTTGAACTCAGACCAGCCATGGCTTTCTTGATGGAGTCTGTCAACCGGTGATTCACTCTTCCCTTTCTCCTACTGCCTTCCACTTCATCAGTCATTATCATCTATTCCAGTGAGTCATATAGTCTCATGATATATCCAAAGTACAATAACCTCTATTCAGTTATTTTGGCTTCTAGGGGGAATTCAGGCTTGACTTGCTCTTGCACCCATTGGTTAGTCTTTTAGGTGGTCCCTTGTATCTATAGAACTCTCTTCCAGCACCATATTTTCAATGTTCTTTTCCTGTTAGCTTTCTCCACTATTCAGCATTTAGAACGATATGTTGATACCGGAAGTGCTGTGGCATAGATGAGCTTGACTTTGGAATCTGGTGGTACACTTGAGCATCCTATTTAATTCCTTCATAACCGGATGAAGGATTACAATCCATTTTGTTTATGACTGAGCCAAAAAGTATAGAAAATCTTCAACTGTCTTGCTGTCTTCGTCCTAAAGCTATGTAAATTACCTGTGGTTTTTATTTTTGTTTTCTTAATGTGCAGCTGTAAAACTACATCTCTGGAGACTGTGCCCATGGCCATGGAAACCTACTGGGTGACCTTGGTCAAGTCACCCTCTCTCAGCCTCAGAGGAAGGCAATGACAAACCCCCTCTGAACCATTCTTGCCAAGAAAAAAACATGATAGGCTTGCTTCGGGGTCATCGTGTGTTGGAAACAACTTGAAGGCAAACAACAGCAATGAAATCCTGCTTTTGCACTTTCTTCCTTTATTTTTCTCAGTCGTTTTCCAAGTCTTTGTTATTTTATGCTAGTAATAGGGTGTCATCTTTCCAGTTTTCTGGTGTTGCTGTTTATTTGGCTACCATGCCTTCTTGCCAGTCTGTCTCACCTCTTCTCTCATTGGCACTGTGTCTTCTGCTGCTATTTAGAGTAGTCGGAATTACTTGAAACAAGCTGCTGCATTGTCCATATCAAGCAGCACTCAGAAGGAAGAGACACATCCCATGATGTTCAAAAGTTCCCTTTTTCTGAACAATTTGGGATATATCTCTTGCTGCTTTCTGTGGTTTTTATTGGAAGATCTCTAGTTGTAGTTTTTGTTTTCCATGTCAAGTGATAGCTACCTTGAGAGAGGAAGTCATGGCAGCTTGGGGTGGACCACATGAACAAAGACAGTCAACCCAAAAGCAGAGCCCAGCCAGGCCAACGACTGGACCAGTTAGTCTCTGACACTAGTTAAAAAGAAACTGGGATGAAAGGGGGATGCTGAGGGGCTGAAGACAGCAGCAAAGAAATCCTGGATGATCAGCTTTTGTCAGCCTGAGGACCACATCTGTATTGCTAATTTTCTTTCTTGAGGGTGCGGAAGTTATTTGTCAGCAGTGGCCTTGGCCAAGGCTCCAAGAGTGGCACTAAAGCCTCTTTTCCTCCCTATTCATCTCAGTTGACCCTGCATTTCCTTTCTGTGCATGAAAAGGAAGAGCTCATAGAGGGGAATCATAGTGGGAAGGAAATTCAGAAAACCGTTCCTCTCCTTTTGTGCTGGTGGCTTGCTGTGTGAGATTCTTCTGTGTCCAGTGAGGGAGGAACAGTGGAGAGTGGGCCTTGCATTGCATTCCTCTGTGGGTCTGGAAAGCGGGTTGTGAGCTGGTAGAGACCTGCTGGGTTTGATAAGGAGATTCTCCTCCGCTGGCTGAGAACAGGGGTGGCAAGCATGGTATGGCCCTCTGGAGGTTGCTGAATTGCAGCTCCCAGCAATCCCCACTGTCGGGGAAATTGGGTAGAACTGCTGAGATTTGCAGTCCCCCAAAATCTGGAGCCCTGCACAACTCCCACCCTGACCTTAGAATAGGGCTAGGAAGACCCCTCAGAGTCTGGCAGCTGCTCTGGCAAAGATAAGGCTTGGTACACCTAATGCTGGGCCAACTGGAGTAACCAGCAGGCTGTTGGGGGTGAGCCTGGAAAGAGAGTTCAGCCCACTAAAAAACTTCCTGGAGTCACCAGCATGACCTGGAGTCAAATCTGGTTTCATTCTGAGATTTCCTGTCTGAGTTTACAGTGCCAGCTGTAACTTGATTTGGGAAGTAAGAGCATTAGATAAAGAAGTATGTTTTTCCCTTCTGAGCTTCAGAACCACTTGAGAGAGTAAAAGACTTCTCTCTACTTTTGAGTGCCTCTTAAGTTGGGTACAGGGAGTGGGGCTCTGAGCACAGAAAGTCTCTTTTCTAAGCCAGTTATTTGGGTTTTTCTCAGAAACACTATCCCCCTCTCTCCTTGAGGCCTTATGTGACCTGTGGACCCACACCTTGCCCACCTGTATCCTAGGAGACAGACAAGAGCTCCCTGGATTCCTGTGGACACCTCTGTGGCATTTGGTACGACAAACCAGGACATCCTTGTCCGTCTTAAGGACAAAGAGATTTTTATTTGGTGTGAGCTTTTGTGAACAGCTATGCATTTGGTCAGGTGTCTCAGATGAAGGGGCTGAAGTCTGTGAAACTTGTGCTAAGTAATCTTCAAGGTGCTACATCCTGGTCATCTCTGGGATAGACTGCTGCAATGTGTTGTACGTTGGGCTGCCTTGAAAGACAGTGTAGTGACTTCAGCTACTGCAAAACGTAGCTGTTTGAGGCAAACAGTATACAACACCAGTGCTCTACCACCTCCGCTGGTTGCCAGGTTGAATCTAAAGTGCTGGAGATCACTGACAAAGCCCAGCCTTGATGTCCTGAGTCCTGGTTATATGAAGGACTGACTGCGCCCTCATACTAACCTGGCTGCGCTGCTGCCTTTGCCCCCCAGAAATGGAAGAACACACCTATGGAACTGCTAACTTCTGCTGCTTTAAGATATCTCAGTCTCAAACAGGCTGACAAAGTGATTTGCTAAGATTTTTTAAAAAAAGAAAATTACAGCTAGCTTCAGACACTTCTTTCTACCTTCTTTGGACCTCCCTTGTCCAGTAGAGGTGGGAAGAAGTTTCTTGTAACCTCCACAGTGCTCTCTCTCACCTCCACAAGCCTTTTGTGTGTCTGGTTTGCTGAGTTTGGAAGAGGTGGCTAGTTCAACTTCCAGTCCTTTTGCCCGCCCCTTTTCCTTTAAATCAGGCAGGAATGTTGTGGCTTGTGGGTCTCATTTGGCCTACCAAAAATGCCAAGTGCCATGGTTCCAAGTGATGTTCTTAAAGTGAGCTTAAATTGACCAGTGACCGCCTTCAGGGTGCATCGGCATACCAGTGATGTAAAGATGGAGGCTGCTTGGCTACCTGTTCCAAAACTAGGTGCCTTCAGTCTCTCACACATTCTTTCAGTTCTTGATTTAAGTCTGCAGGGGCAGATCAACCCAATAATACTTCTAAGTAAAGTTTAGAACGGGAACAAAGTTGGGGAACCTTGTCAGAGAGAAGTTTGGGCAACGGCTGAGGCGAATCAGCAACTTCATGGGCTGATCCGCGAATCTTGACTGTCTGGCAAGAGTTTGGTGGTCAGTGTGGAAGAGACACAGAGTGGGCTGTAGCTGAGGTTTGCATGACGTGCTTTTCTGCCCCATGTTTGGAGCAGGGGAAGCCCCCCCCCGGGCATTGTTGAGGCGACCGCCTGCCTACTTAAGGCGCACAAAGCCTTCCTTGGTTTGCACAGAGGCGTATTCAGAAATTAAACCGCAAGGCTGTGATTGTAATGTGCCTAAACCATTGAGAGAATTGAGGTCAGCCGAGCAGCTAAATCTAGCTGTAGGTTGGTCTGTTGTGCAATCCACATCTTTAACAAGTTTGGGCCTGCAAAGAGAGACCGAGGACGAGAAGGGGAGTCCTGGTGAAACCTTCCCTGGTCGCCTAGAGGTGACCCACTCATCATAGCAGAGCGGTCTAGTTGGTCAGTCTCAAAGTGGTGAAGCTAGTTAAAGGGAAACCAAGTAGGTGTGCGTCTGGGTGTTACCTCTTTAGCAGAAAATTTGTGACCAGAGGCAGAAGTAATATAAACACGTAAATACAGTTGGCCCTCCATCTTCACTAGGCTTAGGGGCACAAAACCCCTGCAAAAGGGGAAAAACTGGAAATATCAAAATGTTTGTGTGTGTCTGTGAAAAGGGGGCCAAGGCATGGTGGGGAGAGCGGGCACTCAATACCAGGTCAGGGAAAGAAGAGGGAAAGGAGAGGGAAAGGGGAGGGTGGGCATGGTAGCCCCATACTTCCTCTCTCTTGCCCATCTTGCATCTGGAGAGGGTTTGTGGTGCTGAGAAACTGAGCGGTGATCTGTCCTTACCTGTCTAGGCAGTGGCTGGTAGAGGAGGAAGAAGACCAGAAGTGGGTTTTTAAAAGGCTGCATGGCCCGATCAGAGCTGCCAAGAAAGAACGGGGTTCGCCCAGAAAAGAAGTGTCGGGGAGGCAAGGATTGGAGAAACCTGCAAATAATCAGATTCATGAAAGTCAAATGTGCAAATATGGAGGGTAAACTATATAAATACAAGCATAAAATTCCATAGCTGAGGTGGGATTTGAACCCTGGTCTCTTGGGATCCTAATACAGTACTCAAAACTAGTGTCGCATACTGGCTTTCTGCAACTGGGTTGTGGGGTATTAATTTGCTTGGCACAGCAGTTCATTCCTAACTTTTTTTAAAAAATAGATCAAAGTAACTTAGTTTTTAGGATCTGTTCTGTAAAAGAAAGCAGAGAGAGGTCCTATAGACCTAGTCAATTCATTTAGAACCGGGCTGGGCCAAATGTCATCTCAGGATGGGCATGTGGTCCCCAATGATGTTTTTATTGCTGTGAAGGTTGGCTTGGCTCCCATACCTCCAGGGTAGAGGTATGGTTGGAGGGGTTGCCCTTCCCTTGTGCCTTTGGGTGTTGCGGTCCAGTTGCAGGTGGCAGAGCCTCGCACTCAAAACCTTTGGGGAATGCGGGCTATAGATACACGGGAGGGGGATGGCCCTTTTCAGCAGAGCACGTTCTCAGGGTGGGTGCTCTGAAGCTGGTGTGTCAACACCCATCTCCCACCCCCACAAGGACCTTCGTTTTTTGTCACTCTCTCCCTACGGCCCATTGAAAAATTAAGCCAGGGTGGGGCTCGGTTAGAAACAAGATTAGCCGTGGAAGCCTGGGCCAACTGGTTTTGACAACCAAAGGGCTCTGGGAAGAGGGAGTGTGGTTAATCTGGAGGTGTGAGTGCACACAATTAACTGTTGTATTGCTCTTCGAACAAGTGGAGACTGTTGCCTCCCGACCCAGGCCCTTAGTCAGTCCACTAAGCCCTTAATGCCCAGAACTGTGCAACCCCACCAGTTGTTTCTGAACTACAAATCCCAACGGCCACACCCAACATGACCAGTGGAATTGCAGAATCTGGAAGGCAATGTGATTTGTGGCTCTGGTCTTCTTTGGCAAAGACCTGAACTGGGCTGCTGTTGGTCTCCTCTGCTCTCCAAGGTTTTGGGTGAAAGGAAAATATCTTTGTGCGTGGCGAGGGGAAGAGTCCCTTTTGCAGGAGGCTGGGAGGCTGCCAGTTGCCAAGTCTGCTGCCTGATGTGCCTTTACACAGTTTAGGTTTTGTCAGTAACTTAGTGCCATAAATTTTATCTGGAAGATCACACTGATCTCCAGGTATTTGGCAGTCTGGGAAGGCATCTTCTAGCAAGTCATGGGAAAGTGGATTTTTGGACCCACAGAGCCCCATCACTCCACTGGCTGCCTGGCAACGGGATGATGGGGATCAGAGTTCCCAAAAAGAACAACTTCTCCCAACTTTGGGTCAGGCTGTGTCACCCGTTTGGGGAATTATATAGGCTTGCAGATGTCAGTCCCTGCCTATCTAGCCAACAGTAGATAAAATCATGCTTTAAACCAGTTCAGGTTGTTTTTAACTTTTAGCTTGTGTTTTTAACTTGTGCTTTTAAAAGAAAGTTTAGCTTAACTGCATTTCTAGCTTCTGTAGCAAGAGTTTTTTTAACTGTATAGGTTGAGCCACCATTACCTGGAAATCCAAAAATCTCCAAAATCTGAAAAATTTTGCCACCAGCCCCTGCCTTTTCCTTTGTGGCAGCAGCTGAGGTGATCCTGCTTGCTTGTCTCTCTGATCTCTCTCGGATCCTCAGTCTTTTTGCAGCCATTAGCAGCAGACTGTGGCCTGAGAGACAAATGAGCAAGAGAGCTGCAGCTGCCGGCAGAAAGAGAGAGACTGAGGGTCTCAAACGAAACCGGAGGCTATTTCGAAAAGGTTTGTTTGTTGTTGTGTGCCTTCCAGTCATTATGGTGACACTAAGTGTGTTCCAAAATCTGAAATATGGAACACTTGTGGTCCCAGATGTTTCAGATAAGGGATACTAAACCTATCTTATATTTTTAAATGTTGGATGCCTCTTTGAATCTCATGCTGAGAAAAGGGTGGGATATAAATTAAGCAAACAAGCAAACAGTGAGGGATGCTGGGTGTTGCGATCCGGCCACACCCAGAAGACCACACAATTCACAATCCACTAACTTCTGCGAATGTTTTCAAGCAATGTGAACTTCTGTCTGAATTATCTGTTTTAGCTTTCATAAGCCACCTTGAATCCCAGGTCTTGGGAAAAGGCCTTGTATAAAATGCTGGCTGGGGGATTGTGGGAGTTGTTGTTGCAACCAGGTGACTTTTTCCAAGCTCTGGCAAAGGTTGGGTGGGCTATGAAGGCAGGCGGAAGTTGCTGTGCTGGTTCTTCAACGCACTTCCAAACTCCACCATGTAGGCCTGATCGATATTCACGTTACTATCATTCCAGCAAAACACAATGGTTTACAAAAGTCTTTGGGACCAAACTGGTTTTTTACAGGTCCTTACATGTGTACAGCTTTGCATTGTTTTAAGCCATTTTGACTGGTTTTAACCTGTTTTCCTTTTCAGTATGTTTTTGGGCTTTCAAAATCCTTTACTTACGTTGTTTTATGTTGACAGGTGGATTGGGGAAGGTGACATATAAATATTTTAATTAATAAAATCCATGAGAATATTTATGTTGATGGGAACATGTGCACCTCAAGACTTCATCTTGGTCCTTTTTTTCTTGCAGATGGGGTCGTGGTTTTGGCCTGTTGGGTTCCATTTTTGGAAAAGACAGTGCAATAAATCAACCGAACAGTGTCTTCGGTCTTGTCTTTTACATACTACAAATGTTACTTGGTAAGTATTGTTTAAGAAAAATATCCTCCCCACCTTTTCATTTTTCCTTGTGTGTCCAGGGCCCTCGCCACTTATGTGTAAATTTCACCTTTGACAGCCTTAATTGTCATTCCTATCACTGACTGTTTTTCCCTTTCTACATCTCTTGTTGCCATGAAAAATGTCATGCTTTCGGTTGGCAGTTCATAGAGCTCAGTTATGACACCGGCTGGAGTTCTCTTTTGCACCCTGCTTCATGTAACTTTACATAGACATAACTATATAACAGAGGCGCTAAAAAAACCCTCCTAGGGGATTGCAGATATGATAATGGCACTCCATAGCCAGTGTCCCAGTGAAGAGCAGTCCACATCGCACGTCTTTTATTTTGCTAGCCTCCTTGGGTAGTAACATCACCATAGCCCCTTAATGAATACAGTCATTGCAAAACTGCTCAATTCTATGTCCTGCAGATTTCAATCTGCTTACAATGACATTGAGTCCCTTACAGAATTCCAACCAGTCCCTGCAAATCCTGAAGCCGAGTTCTCAAAGTCTACCAGTTCCCAGGCATTCAAAATACATATTGTTCTAATGGAGGGGTTGTATATGTACAGGTTTGGGAGGATATCTGTGTTCTTAGTACTCTTGCATAGGTCACAATCCACTTTTCATGCTCTTTATACCAGAAATTCCCTTCCCCAAAGTGTCCCCCACTTCCACCTCAAAACCCTCCATTTTTGTCAGGCCCTGGGTTCCTCCCTTGGTTTCTCCAGGTGACCAGGCTGGAAAGTTTCTATATTGAAAGGATAGTGGTCCTTTTGTATTTTCACCCTTTTTCCTACAGGCAGTGACTATGCATAGATAGCCAGGATGCTAAATTGTGTGGTTTTCTTGCAGGCTGAAGTATGCATAATGGTCTTTGCTTATGTCCACGTACCCTCACCCCCCCCCGCTGCTCCCACCTCTCTCCCGTCCTCCCACTCCATCTTTTCTGCCTTCCCTTCCTCTCCAGCTTCAGGTGGTAAATTCCTGGGGGGCAGGGACACCTTCCCCTGCATGTGCTAAAAAATGCCCGTGCATGGCTCTAGTGCTGTGTTAAATAATAATGCAGAAGACTTGTCCTTCTCCATGGGGAGATGTTGGAGCTGAACCTGCAGGGAGAACGTGTGCATTTCCCTTTCAGAGCCCCAGAACTTCTATTGAAGTGTTTTGGTAAAGGTCCAGAGCCTTTTGATGCCGAGGTATTTCTTTTTTTTTTCCTGCATGGAGTGGAGTCACTTTCAGAGTTTTTTAAGGATACAGGGAGCCGTGAAAGATCATGATCCTTGAAACAGGTGGAGATCCTCCCATTGGTTGTGCAGAGCGTCTCACATGAACAACTCTGCATGGCCCCCTTGTCCCCACCCAGAGGACCCCCCCATTTTGCTGCTGTAGCTGCTCTCAGTGGCCATTCTGTGGCTTGTGGTGGGGGCGTCAGAGAAGTGTCTGGTTGTGTCCTCATAGGCCAGTTGCCAAATGAGGACATCTTCTGCTGACAGCTATCAGAGTCCTCTGAAGGTCTGAGTGGACACTGTCATTGTTCTACGTCTAGTGACAGGAACAGAGCCAGATGCTTCTCTGGTCCCCATGCTCTCCACCAGCAATGGAACAGATACTGGAGGAAGTCATCACAACAACATGGTGAGTTGGGTGGGAAACTGGTTGCAGAGGGAGGAGAGACCACCAACCTCCACGGTGCCACAAAAGAAGCATACACAAGCGAGGTGGAATTATGCTAACTGGGTGCTGACTGTAACGGCTTGGACATGAGTGGGAATTACTCGGTCTACATGTGTTTCCCCTCCATTAACCATTTCCTCCAGACTGTGGGGAAAACAGTGGAGATGCCTCACTCCTGGAATGTGCTCTAGGGATCCTGGAAGTTGTAGGGAGTTTTCCCAAGCGTTGTGCTTATTCCCTACTGCCTCTGAGCCCTGACATACTGTTGAGGTGGTAGGACTTCCAAGCTCTTCCTCTTTGAGGCCACTGCCTGCCATAAGGCCTCCTAAGGCATTTCTCTTTGCTGCAGCATACCGTTCAACGATTTCTGGAAATTCAATTAGAGGGCTGTTACATCTGCTTCCAGCCTCATATCGTTGATTTCCAAAGCTTTTAAAGCATTTTAAGAAATTAAAATCACAACGCCAAACTCCCAGTTGTTAGTTACTGCTGTGACAAATGGAAATCTTCCAGCCGGAAGGGGGAAGAAACACATCTCCCCAGCTTTCGAGGTCTGCTGTGCAGGGTTTGGCCGAAGTCCTGTTGGCTGGTGTAACTCCACCAGAGTAGCTGTCAGCGGTGGCAACCACAGGGGTTGGCACAAAAAGAGGCTCCCCTTCCTGTTCCCAGACTGCTTAGAAGAGCAGTTTTACTGGCAGTCAAGACAGCTTTTTCTCTCATATCCCTTCTGCCACTGTGCAGCATCCCTTAAAGTGCTTTATGCCAGAGTGGGGTTCTTGGATGTCTTGTATTTTGGAGCTGAAAATCTTGTCTTGTATGAGGACAGCATGGAACACCCCTAAATCCTCTGTTTTTTTGATATGGTGAGCACACGAGGAGCAGGCACTGGGCGCCCTCACAACAGGCTGACCTGTGGTGCATTTGTGACACAACAGAATGGCCTCAAATTGCACACCGGATGTTTTGAGCACGGATGATACCTGCTCTTCCTACTCTCAAGCCTTCAGGGCCAGTGGTGGAGAAGGATCAGAGACCAGCCTTATCTAGCCCTTCTTTATGTATTCTGGCCAGTCATGAGCCAGCCAGGCAGCTGAGGGGACCCTCCTGTATTGCTGTGTGGAAATCCTGGCAACCCGACGCCAGAGTAACGGTGTGCTTACAGTGGTATAAGCTGCCAGGAGGATTCTGGCCTGTGTGTCAAGGGGATACCCCAAACCATTTCAGGTTGGTTGTGATTGCATCAGTGAGAATCATTTAGCTTGACTGGCATCTTTGCCCTATGTACAGGGCTGAAGGGCATTGTTTAAAAGGCGTTTAGCACTGCACATTGGGAAAATGGGCCAGTCTCTGTGCCAGAGGATAAAGGGACATAGATCAGACATTAGGAACTGGAATATGCAAAAACTAGTTGCAGAACACCTTGGTCTTCCTGGACATTGCAGCTCTGACGTCAGTCCCTGAACAAAAAACTCAAAAGGGAGATTGGAAAGAGAAACAGCAGAATATCCTCAAACTCTGGTTCTTGAACAGAGGCAGTGATTTTCTGGCACACAACGTATATAATAACACCACTTAACACCCCAGATTCATGAGGGTCTTTGTGCCCATTTTAGCTATCTGGTTCTCAGATACTACGTTCCAACAACCCCCTCCAGCATTGATATGGTCATCTGCTCACCTTGTCTTTAGGAAATATCTGTCCCCCAATGACTGTTGTTAAAACTGAACTTCTCACCTCATCCCTGTACCCACAAGGTTTGCATTTCTGTTGATGTTCACACATATGACCTGCTCATTCATGGCTATAAAGGTCTCTTCATAGGTACTTCATGCTTCTGACGAAGTAGACTTCAGTCTACGAAAGCTTAACGCTACCAGCTTCTTTCACCCAGTTAGCCTCAAAGGGGCTACAAGATCCCTGTGCCCACTTTCCCAAATGATAGCCATCTTGGTCTGTTGCAGAAAAAACAACCAAGGGCCCTATGGCATCCTAAAAGGACTATTTTAGTGATAAACGTCCATGGACTGTGACCTTCTTCATCCTTCACAAAAAACTCAGACTAGAAGAAAATTGTGAGCCTTTAAACCACAGGTGGGGAAAGTTCAGCTGGTGGGCAAACTGTTTGAATCCCCCCAAAGTTATTTTTTTTCAATCTTCAGTGCTGTTTTCTGTCTGAAAGCCACACCCAGGTTGCCCAGAACTGCTCAGGAGCCATGATGGCTTTGTCTTTCCACCTTCAAAGCCCTTGCCCCCCGCAACCAAATTTCAGCCCAAAGTGGTCCACAGCAGTGAAACTGGACCCTATTCCCTCCCCCCAAAAACGGTTGTCCACCCCCCTTTTTAAGGTGACACGGGACCTTTTGTTGTGCTAAGAAAATGCTTCAGCCCAAAAAGGAAGAGCAGTTCCACAGGCTAAGTTTATTCAAAACTCACATTGTGGGCTTGTGAAATGAGGCAACCAGGTCAGGGTAGCCTTGCAGAAGTAAGCTAAAACATTTTGGCTCCCCTAAAGACCACGTGAAGGTTTCTTCTTGAGATAACTTTTTTTTTTTCCTTTCAACAGCCTCTGCTTTTCTTATGAGTTCCACTCTGGTGGTGAAGCTTCCAGATCTGTGCCGGTGAGGCAGCCTGATTGGCCTTTCCCTTTTCTTTCTGCTTTGCTCTTCACTTATGCTCAGTTCTGGAGGCGGCTGCTGTTTACTTTGCCTGTGGTAGAGAAGCACATGGTGCTGCAGCGGGGTCATGCAGAGCAGATTCCCATTCTTTCCCAGTTCATCAGAACTGTATTGCAGACATGCCGCTGCAGCCCAATTAGTGAAGGCCTGTCGTTCTCCAGCCTTCCTTCCCATGGCTGCAGAAAGCCATCTAGTTAGACAGAAGACAAGAAAGGAGGGGGGGAGTTGTGCTGGACTCCCATAAAACGGAGGAACATCTTTGTCAGAGGTTTTGCTAACTGAGGCGTGCCTGTACTTTCGTGAGATGTTTCCAGAATGGCTCCGCAGGCATTTTCCTGTCCTGGCTTCTCATTGGCAAGGAAGGCTTAAGACAGAAAAAAGTCAGGTGACAATAATCAGCTTGCCTTCCTCTCTCTCTAGGTATGACGGCAAGTGCGGTGGCGGCGCTAGTCCTCATGATGTCCTCCATAGTCTCTGTGATAGGATCCTTGTACCTGGCCTACATTCTGTACTTTGTGCTGAAGGAATTCTGCATTGTCTGCGTCCTCACGTACTTGCTGAACTTCATTCTCTTTATCATCAACTACAAACGACTAGTTTACTTGAACGAGGCGTGGAAAAGGCAGCTCCCGCCCAAACAGGACTAACACCCCCCTGCCCCGTGAACTTTTGACTGACAGGCTGAAGGACCCAGTATCCGTTTAACTTTGTTTTCACAGTCACAGGAGATTTAATTTTTTTTTTTGAATTCTTCATATCAGAATACTTTTGTTTTTCCTGAGATTTGTTAACTGGTTCAACTACAATGAATTGGGGGGAAAAAATGCAACCCTTAGTCTATCTGGTCTGCTCGTAAGTTCCCAGCATCAAGGCAGCGTCTAAGGAAGTCCTTGCCTGATCAAATACAAGCTGTGACTTTATCACGAAGGAGTTCTGAGCTGCAAACTCTCCATTGTTCTCTGTTGTTGTTGTTGTTGTTTTTTCCCCTCCCAACCTGCTCTCCCGATGTTTCAGGTTCACTAACAATGGTTTTGGAGGCCTCCTGTCTGTATGTGTAAATTCAGTTTTGGGATGTGTGTGTGTTGGGGGGGTTATTTCTGGGAGATCATGATAACTGTGTGCTAGACTTTATAGGTACCATACGGAAACCTTGCAGTGTTTACATTGTGTGCATTCGCAGCCATGGGATTGGACCTCTCCCCCTGGTAGATGCAACTAGACAGCTCATCCTGCTAAGAAGGGGGTGACCACATGTCCCTGTGGAAAAAAGACCATGAAGCTCATGGTAAGCCCAGGTCCCTTGAGATGCCGAGCGACTTGAAGAATCATTTGTTTTTCCTTGGGAGATGTTGCTAGAAGAATTTCTTTTTAAACAAAACCAACCTGTCTGTCTCTCCAAAGAGCCCGGATGCGACGAGGGATTGACTGCTGGAGGTTCCTTTCTCTCTTTTCACCCATATGAAAGCGATGGGAGTGGAGGTGGCAGGAGTTGAAAGAGCCGCAGAACTCTTCCGGATTCCCATCTGCAGCCATGCAGGGTTCTTTTGCGGTGCCTGGCAAAGACTGATGTGATGGTGGACCGGGGCTGGAAGCATCACGTTCCATTCCATTAGGAGAAGAGCACTCTGAATTAGGAAACACGTACAGAGCAGGAGGCTGGGTGGGGAGTTTCAGGGGCAGGAACCAGCCCTCTGCACTCCAAACCCTTGCCAGTTGTGGCTGTTGGTTTTGAGGCTTCTGGGTAGAATGAGGACTTTACACACTGGATCCCAGATGCCTGCTGGCAGATTGACGTTCAGGAGAACCAGGCCTCGGCCTCACTGTGTGGTCTTTACATGAGCCCCCCACAATGAAGGGGGATCGCCTCCCCCTCCAAGTGTGTCCAAGCACCCACTTTCCCTTTCAGTGAGGACTTGCAGGAAGACATTCTCATGGATGATGCCTGTAATGGTGGAGCAGTTGAGAGACCTTTCCTGCAGAAGTTGGGGTGAATTGGGTGGGGGCTGCCCTTTCTTCTCCCCACCCTGAGGGGCAGGGCAGGACCTTTGGCCAACAAATCAGGCTTGGACTCAGTCACGGTTCTTTGCAAAACGGTGTGCTTGAGCCAATGGCAGATATCACTGTTTATCCCCCCCGCCTCTTCCTGGCTATTTTTCCATTCCTCCTTATCCTGAAAATGCAGTGTTTATTTTAGTTTTCTAAAGAAGTGCCTTCTGTCTTACAAACCAAATAATTGGGGAGGGGTGTTTGAAACTGACAGGCAGAAGAGTTCTTGTGAGTATAATGTTTTGGACAAAGCAAACTTTTTGCAGTGTGTCGAAAGGGCCTCCTTTCCATGTCTCACCCAGGCTGAGTCCACGTGGACAGCCCACAGATAGAAAGATCCACCGCAGTCTCTCTGTCAGAGTTTTTGCTGGCTGTCTCTCACATGCAGAGGGAGATTCTCCCTGCTTTGGTGCAGAAATTTCCCCCCAGTAAATGGCTTCACACAGTGAATTTAGTTTTGGATAGGAGGATAGCTTACTTTGCCTGGGAACAAAGAAGAGAGATTTCAGCAGTTTCTGGCCTAGTTGCTGCTCTCACCATTCCTGACCGGCCAGCTGCCATTTCTCTCTCGCCCTTTGGCAACGTGGCATGGAGAAACAAAAGATCAGGTGCCACAGCAAGCATATTCCCCCCCACCAACAAAGGAGAGTTAGAAAGGAGTTTCCCTACAATTGATCGTAGTAGCTGTCAGAGCTGGAGAGCTGCTGCAGACACCAGGAGGCTTTGCAGTACTTGTAACCTCTCTAAGCTTCTCAGAAGTGTTGGTTTATTTGGGTCCAGGCCTGACAGATGGCATGGGAGAAGACACTAGTATTTATTAGAGGGTGCCATGTGATCTTAAGTTTTGGCACCTTGGTTTCCTTTGCCGTGAATCCCGTGGCACATTTCTTGAGGTCGCACGGGACAATGAACTGTTCCGGGTTTGCTCTTGAATGTACCTCATCAACATGGGAGAAACAGACACACACAAGAGCCCCCTCCCTGTGCGCCCTCTCTCCCCAAAAACGTGTTGATGCCAAAATGCAAGTCCTGCGTTTTTTCGCGTTGTGGGTGCTGGGCTTTTTATCTTCCCTTCATACCTGATAGGACTTCCTTTTCCAGAACGGTTTTCCTTGAACGGATTCCATTCAGTCCACCTTGAGCAATTTCCCTCCTTTTCTGTGAATGTCTGTGTAAGAGATCCTTGTTTTGGTGTGTTTTGTTTGTCCTTTTCTTTAAAAAAAAAATCGGCATTGACGTATTAACAAAATTCTTGTGTTTCCGTAAAAGTGTGGCATGTGTACTGCACAAGCGACATTGGGCCAGGATAGAATTTTGGGGTACATTTCCCCCCACAGTATTTAAAAAATGTCTGCCAAAAATGAACGATCCAGTTACTGACCTCTGACTGGGGTGGGAACAGAAGAGTAGCTGAGGAGGGCAACCTGTATTACAAGTACTGTTTGTTTTATATCTATACATATATGTGTAAAAAGGAGTCCCTGAAACTTGCTTGTTGTCTTTGTCTGAAAATTTCTCCAACTACATCTCGTGTTGCCTAGAGTGCAGTTAAAGCTTGTCTTGACTTTTGTCATTAGAAAGGCCGGGGCGGGGTGGGGCAGGGGAGTATTTAGCAGCGTTTGGTGGGAGAAAACTCCCCATTTTGTCCTTGCTCGGATAAGAATCTTTTTTGTTTTTAAAATTTTGAAACACCCACATAACAGTTCAAATTTCTTTTGTCTGCTTCAGAGGGTAAGACGAGAGGTTTTGCTTGTTGTGAACTTGAATCTCCGGCTTAACAGAAAAGTAGAATTTCTATACAGGATTTTCATCTGACAGGAAACAAGACTAGTTTGGGCCTGTGGCTTTTTTGGTCCCGGTTTCTTGGAATTAGATTTCCCATCAAAATTCTCCGAGAGGGGCTCGGTAGGCTCCATTGCTCATTTTAAAGCATCCGTTGTTGCTTGCCAGAGTGTGCAAGATTTCTTATTTTGGACTACGGAATCCACATAGTCAGGTTTTGTTTGTTTTTTAACTATAACATTCTGGATTTTGTGGCCCAAAAATATCCCAGGAAACTTCCCAGGCTCTGACAAAAAGCTCAAGTTATTAAGTGGTCCCTGGGCTTAGATTCATCCTATCTTCCTCTGCTCTCCTCCAAGACAGAAGAGACCCATCGGCTTGAAACATTTTGACTTCCCTGCCAGGTTGCCTGTATTTTTGGTTTGCCAACAAGATAGTTTGGCTGTTGTCTTTGTGTCTGTTGTGATTTTGGTGCCTGGATGGAGATTTTGGCTTATTAAGAGGGAGAAGGGTTAGGGCAGCTGCTTGGAGAGATACTCTGATGAAATGGACCCCGGAATGGGTTAGAAAATCTTTAGAAATAGACGGTTGTTACTTGGCTTTTCAGTTCAGACTGATCCAGAAGACCTTCTCTCCCGGGGTAGGTTTTCCATAGGTTTGTGCCTCCTGACGCATGTGAACAAAACTTGGAGTCAAAACCAGATTAAAAACATTTGCCCAGATTTAGCTGAGCGCCATCAAAACCTAGCTGAATGAGAGTCTAAAGAAAGCAAAGTATTCCGTTACCATTAAAACCAAATCTGTATTAAGCATGGTCTAAATATTCAGTGTGTGTTCTGTCTTGTACGTCTGATCTGACCAAAAGCAAAACAAAAAAATGTTGGTTTTTTTCTTTTCTTTTTTCTGAGGTGTTTTGAACTCTAGCCCCATCTGCGTTTCAGATTTGGGAATCATTCCATTTTTTTAGGTTCTGACTGTAAGGCCGCCACATTCTGACATAGAAGCATCCAGTTTTGCTAACGGGAATTTCAAAACAGAAAACGATGTAAATAATGTAAGAATGTTTATTCGTTGCACATAAGTTTTTTGGTATAAAAATAAATGTAGAAATTACCTGTGGATGTCTCTGCTGTGTGCTTTGTGAGTGACTCTGTTGGACTGGTTTAGTAACCCGGTCCTCTGTTTCCTGGTTTATACCCAAAGCTTGCAATGTATAGGAACTCCTTCATGTACTTTAAAAGTGGCCAGATTTCCATGCACTATAGATGGAAGCTGGATTCCAAAGTATTTTGAGAATTAATGCTTTGATATCTCCACTTTTATGATAAGATGAACCTCAAGGACAGGTGGGGGACAATGTCTGGGCTGTGAGTCACTTGTGGCCACAAATTTCTTTTTGGCCCAAAACTGCTTTCTGGGATAGTGGAGACCACTTCTACACACTTGGAGGCCTCCTGCCCCCCCCAACAGCCACCAAAAAAATAAAAAATTTTTTTAAAAAATTGCAATTCTTTTTTTGCCTTCAAGTGCCCTTGGGGGGGAATTTCCTCCACGTTTTGGGGCCCTTTAGACCAATATAGGCCTGGTAGAAGCCTTTTTTTAACAAAACAGGAAAAGATTTCTACTCACTTTTGTTTAAAAAAGGCCTCTCCTGACCCTTTTTTTTCTTTTGCAGGGGTCGATGCAGGTCTCTTGGGGGGCCAGTGGGATCAAAGGATGTTTTGAGCTAGAGAGAAAAGCGAGAAACAGATCATGGGATTCTGAGAGTCATTTAACAGAACTTCTGGTCCTTTGCAGGAAGAAAAGAACCTCTTTGGCAAAATAGGAGGAGGCTAATTTGGGATGGAAAAAGTTCTGCCATGTATTTTGGAGCTTTCATAATGCTCAGACTCCTGCTTTTTTAAAAGAAAAAAAGTGCCACACATTTCCTAGACCCAAATGTCAAAAAAGAACTGCTGAATCGGGTGGTTTTGCTTCTTCCACTGCTCAAAAGTGGCCAAAGCCAACAATGTCCCTTTTGCTTCTAGAAAAACCCTCCTGTGAGGCTGAAGATGGGCCCCTCTCAGTGCAGTTGCTTGGGTCCCAGTGTAGCTCTCTCTCTCTTTGCAAAGCATTTCCAAAAATAAATGGATAAGCTCATCCACGTTGTGGATCCTTAACATCTAAGAGCAGAGTCAGCTGGTAAGTCACCAGCCTCTGGCAGCTTTACTGCTCTTGACTTCTTGCCTGAAATGTGTTTGGCTCTTTTCAGAGGACAGTAAATCTACCCCAGGAGGTGTCCAAGGTGCTGAACTGCATTCCCAGACAGGCTCAGAACCTTGGAGAGCTCCTTTCAACTTATCCAAACGCTGGCATGGATTCACTGTGCCATTGACATGGAAGCTGTTGGCCTCCACTGTTTTTTGTGCGTCTGATCTGGGAATTCAGTCTCTATTTGTGCTCCTTGAACAGTCCTTCTCAAATCGGGATCTTTTATGAAACCACTTCATATCTGCGACATTTCCAAGCAGAAATGAGAGTCAGTTAAGACCGCTTGAATTGCTGAGCTGAAGGCAGGCAGACATCGTTGTATTTGGGTGGTGTGAGGCACAAGGATTCGTTGGCCAACCTCCAGTATCTCTCCCTCAGCAGAAAGGCAGCTGACTTGGGTTGCCGTTGACGGGTGAAAATCCCTTTCTTGTTACCCAGAACGCGTGTTGTCCCTGCAGGTGGAAAAGGAAGTTAAAAACTCTAGAAACGACAACAGCCAGATCTTGATGCCATCATTGCTCTTCTAAAACTTTGCCTTTTAAAATTAAAAGCTAGGCTTCTAGTTCTTGTAACTAACTACGTGGGATTCATGTGTGGAAAGTGCCTGATGAAATCTTCCAGATTTATAGAAGTTCAAGACTTGGTGTATGGCCAAACTCAGAAAAGTTCTCCTTTGTTTTGGATTACAACCCCCCCAAATCCCCATGGAGCTGGGAATATGTTGTCGAAATGTCTTCGCCAGTGTTGAGCAATCCCATCTTGTGGGTTTGAAATACAAGGGCTTGCTTTTAAAGTCTTGTTTGCCTTCTTGTAATCTTGGTTTCTTCAGAGACATCCCATAAGCTGTCAGCTGGTAAATACTGCATGCCATTGCATGCCCTTCACCAAATATAGATGGATATCCCATTATTAACTTCACTACCAACTATTTGATTTCCAGTAAAGGAAACATTTAATGAACACTTGGTAAGATCTCTGATAAATATGACAAGTTAACCTGAGATAATTCTGAAGGGATTTGGAAAAGCAAAAATATCCAGAGCTAAAGGAACATTTCAAGCAAAACTAAACTCCTAAGTTCCATGGGAGGTGGGGAGCATAAACTTAACTCTCCCTTTGAAACCAGAGACTACTTGAAATATACTTACACTTTACTGAATCCTGACCAGTGTGTTTGGCAGGATAAAGTGGCAGTTTTACACCCAAATAGAACTGTACCTTGGTCCGTCATAAAATCAGCAAAATTCCAGATGAGTTCTCCAACAACGTATTCCTTCCTCTTTTGGTCTAAGATGGCATGATATTCCTTCAGAACAGCCGACTGGTACTCTTCAGAGAACATGAGAGGTGGGTCCTATTGGGGGAAAAGAAGAGCAACTTTAAGATTAGTACAGCAAGATCTGTTTCTCAGAGGTGGCTGATAGTTCCCACGTCAGTGGGACAGTGAATCCATCCCATATTTTGCCTAGCTTTTAAGGAGCTCTCTGAAGTGCTGAAACTGTTTAGAAACAAAGTCCAGCAGTCGTGAAAGGAGCTCTCTGAGGTGCTGAACCTGTTTCTAACCGTGTTCAGCACCTTGGAGAGCTCCTTTCAAGCCTGCATTAAAACCTGGAGTGGACTCACCGCCCAACTGACATGGAGCACCCAGCCCACCATTATTCATTGAAAAGGATTTAAGGGGATGAACGAGTTGAGCAAGATCTGGACACAGGAGAGCAGGGTGTGTTCTCTAGACCATTGGAAAAGCCATTTAATCCATGGATTAGCAAAGCCCAGAGCCCAATTTTGCATCATAGTGAGCCAAAGAAAGCTGTACCACCTCCCAAAATAAGATCTCCCCCCCATGTTATTTTTTCCAAAACAAGAAGTGAATTCATTTCTGGTTTGAAAAGGCCTGATGCTTCATTCCATGGCACACATACTTTCCCGTAGAAGAGAAATGCCATGCCTGGGGTGTGAATTCTCCTTTTCTCAATGACATGTTTTGGGGGATGAGGAAAGGGGTGACCAAGGCTGGAAAATTGGCAGAGGCTACATGTGGCCACTGCAGGACAACTTCCTATTGGAGCATGCCAACATGGATGATACAGAGGGGTGCCATTTTAACTAGGAAAATCTAGAATCAACCTCTTGGTGCCAGCTTCTGTTTTGTTTTTTGCAAAGAAATTTGTTCTCTTTCTATGAGTTGTTTGCTCCAGGGGACAGGAGCCAAACCAGATGCCAAGAAAGGAAGATTCCAACTCAACATGAAGAATTTTGTCACGGTCATTGCTCATCTGCAGTGAGGAATGGACTCTCTCCTGCACTGGAGATTCTGATGTAGTGCTTTAAATGCTCCTCAGGAATACAGTAGTGGTGGGTTCCCACACTGGTAGGAGGTTGGACTAGAGGGCCCAGGGGCCCCTTCCAACTCTGCTTCTTTGATTCCATGTTCTTGCCCTCTCCCTTCCAAAATCCCTTTGGCCTTTACCGTGTGGAGACCAGGAATGGTGTCAGCTCCATATTCGCTCTGGATGAGGGGCTTCCGGTGAGTTTTATACCAGTTCTCAAACTGGGAGTTGAGCTGCAGCTGGATGACTTCCAAGTGACCGGGATCGTGGTACCAGGACAAGTAGCTGTTCACGCAGATGACATCCACATAAGGCGCCTGAAAATGTCAGAGACATCAGGATTATTACTTACGTATTTCTCAGTTTGGAGTCAACCGTATATTACCAGCTGGAGTTCTGGTCTGGCAGTGACTCAATGGATATGCCAGTGAGAGTAATGTTAGATGTCTCATTGCTGTTATTAGATACATTAGCAGCATCAGTACAGGTTGGGTATCCCTTATCTGAAATGCTTGGGACCAGAATTGTTTCCTATTTCATTTTTTTTAAATTTTGCAATATCTGTATTTGCATATTCATAAAGTACATAAAAGTACTGTACAGGAGATCTCCCGGGAGCCCACAAACTAGCCAATGAGTGATGCAACCTCTACTTTGAAGGAAGAAGTGGGCAGCTGGCAGGCTCCTGGAAAATCTCTTGTACAGTACTATATTCTTTTCAAATACAAGTAGCAGATCCCTTATTCCTCTGTCTTTCAGATCCTCAGTTTCTGTCCAGCCTTGCATCTCATACACAATGTATATAGAGAATGAACAAAGATGCAAGGCTGGATCTGTGAAATGGCAGAAGGTGTGGATTAACGCCAAGCAATATGCTTGGATTTCTACTATTTCATAGATCCTTGAGTCTCTCTCCAGCCTTGCATGCCATTTGTTTGCTACCTGTGTAAGAAACACAAGGCTGGAGAGAGATGAGGATCTGAGAAACAAGCAGAATGGCTGCCACCACCTTATAGGCGGAAGCAGGTGACTGGCAGCAAAAAGTTTAGGTTTTTGGAGTTTTTTGGATTTCTGGATTAGGAGTGCTCAGCCTGTATCAGATGTGTACAGTTAGAAAATCTTGAGAAATCATTCTGAACCCTGGCAAAATAAATCTGGTCAGCATATTACAAACATAAAAGGAAAAACTAACAAGGGGAACATCTGGAAATGTTACAGAATAAGTCACTGAAAAAAGACATGGAAGGATATTTGTGGCTCAAGAATAGGCTCTTCAAACAAATAGCATCAAGGCAAATATTTGAAAAAACAACGGCTTGACATTTACTATGTAAATAAAAAGATGAAACTGTGGACCATCTTATCAGTTTGTGTAGTAACACTGACCATGTTGAATATAAAGAATTCTATAATAAACTGGCTGCAAGGATACATGGGAATCTATGCCAAAAAAAAATAATGTTTTACCATCTGCAAAGAACTACTGGGAACATAAGCCTGAAAAACTTGTCAAACGGCAAAATACAAAAGTATGCAGATTCAAATGGATGAACAATCAAGAGCCTGATATGCCAGAGACAACTGTGGTTGGGAAAGAGAAAGTTTGGTCTATAGATGTGGCAATCCTGAGAGATAGAACTGAAGAGAGAGATCAAGAGAGAGAGACAAAAGATTATGAAACACCAAGACTTCAAAATTGAGATTTTTCTTTCTGGGAAAGGAGAACAAGTCTGATGATTCCAGTGACTGCCGAAAACATCTGAATGAAACTGCCACAGGTAGGACTACTGCTTGCAATACTATTTGGAAGGGGGTGTGCTATTCAGCGAGACCTCTGTGATGCCTAGATTGTTGGACACATTCCAAAAACGCCAATCAATGATACCAGGTAGACTGTGAAACCACGATGGTGACGACAGCAACTGGTTACTGCAGGGTTGGGTTGTGTGTTGCTCTATTTTGCCACCTGTGTTGTCGGAAACATTCAAGCCAGAACGGACAGCAAAACTGCTCTCTAAGCCTGCATTATGCTACTGAGACCAAAGGTATAGCATGCTCACCCCTTGGTCGCGATTGTAGTTGGCATTCGAGATGTACGTGACGGGGCGGGTAGGGTCCAAGGATTTTGCGTGGGCGATCACTGTCCTGCAGGTGTTAAAGTGTTAAAACTTGTGACTGTTTCTTGCACTGCAGAAGGAATTGGTCCAAGTAGGTTTCCTCCCTCCAAGTCCTGTCCCAAGAGTTGGCTATCTCACTCCCTATTTATTATTTATTACATTTGTATGCCACTTTTCTCCCAGAATGGGACCCAAGACAGTTTCTAGAAAAAGTCAAAGAAAAAACCCAGAAATAACTAAACTAAAGGCTGAGAGATCCAGCAGGAATCCAAACCTCGATGTGGAGTTCCCTGGCCGCAGCCAAAACTCACTTGAAGTAGGGACCAGCTGGGGCAAGCTCAGAGGCCGGCTCGTTGGCCACCGACCACATCACGACTGAGGGCCGGTTCTTGTCCCGACGGATCAGCTCGTCCATGACAGTGAGGTGGTGCTGAAGAGTTCTGTTCCCAAAGTTTGTGCTGGAGGAGAAGAGGGATGTGACAGACATTATGAGATTCACTGGTGGTATAAACATGTGCAGCAGGCAGTCCACAGAAAAAATGCAACAGCTAAGGAGGCCAATATGATTCCGGGCTGCTTCAATAGGAGTCTAGCATCTAGATCAAGGGAGATAATAGTACAACTTCATTCTACTTTGGCCAGACCCCACCGGGAGGAATCCTGTGTCCATTTCTGGGCACCCCATTCCAGGAAGGATGTGGACAAGCTGGAACATGTCCAGAGGAGGGCAACTAAGATGGTCAAAGACCTGGAAACCATGTGTATCTGTCTCACGATATTCATGCTTTCTATGCTGGCCACAGCAGTGGGAGCACTTAGGTGGAATCTCTGGGGCTGAATCCAGCTTTCCTCAAATTGGCACACCCCCATCCCCATGACATCATCACCTTCCCGACGACATCATCATCTGGGAGCCCTGTTCTAAGAGACCAACTAAAAGGCAGCATACAGCCTCTCTGCTAAACTATCCTGGATTTGGGGCTCTACCCACTACTGCAACATGCACCCCCCCTTGAAAGTTTTACTGCTGGAATGTTCACACTAAAACCTGGAATGGATTCGCTGCTTCCGAGATGAGGCCTCTGCTCTGGAATCTGAGCATTTCACATACTGATTCCAGCTTTAGACCATGAGCGGGGAACCTCTAACTGGCAGGCCTGATGTCCACAAAGGGTTCCGGAAATTGCCCTTCCCATTCCTCACGCTTCCTGGAATGAAGACACCCCCTCCAGCAAAAGCCCTGGAACACTGCTACACTTTGCATTGGGATCCAGACCAGGTAGCCTCAGTCCTCTCAAGCAGCGGTGGATGGTGACTTCTGTGTTCGCAGAGGACATCTCTGGGGCACGTGGGGAGAGCCATCTCACCTGTCTTTCATGCCCACCGCGGGACACTCATCGATCACAACGATGCCGTAGGCATCACAGAGGTCCATGATCTCCTCGGCGTAGGGGTAGTGGCTGGTGCGGAAGGAGTTGGCCCCCAACCAGCGCAAGAGGTGGAAATCCTTCACAACCAGAGCCCAGTCCAACCCCTTGCCGCGGATCTGCAGAGGAAAAGCCATGTGTAAAACGTCCATGTAGGGTAGCAAGACAGGATGGGAATTCTGAAGCCCTGAATGAAGATACTGTTTGACTGCAAGTGCTGGCATGCTTGGCTTCCCTAGCAAGTTGGGAGCTGAGGAACCTCTAGTGAGCCTCACTATTTGCACCTAACTTCAGAGCACAGGTGGGAAGTCTGTGGCCCTTCAGATATTGTTTTAAGGGAGGCAGTGGAGAAAGGTGGACAAGGAATGGGTTGGGGATGATGGCAGCTGTAGTCTAGCACCGCTGGAAGGGCCCATTGTTGGAGGAAAGCTGAGATGGAAGGACTTGTACAAAGGTACAGGAAAGCCAGAGAAGAATTTTGAGGGGATGCTGAAGTTTAGGGAAGGGGATTGTGCCTATCTTTCAACATTTCAAGATGGAAAACCAGGAGGACACTTGTGGCCAAGAAACCTCAGAGTGGGGCCAGAAGGACAAAAATTAGGAATAAGGAAGAACAGAGAAGCTAGAAAAGGCTGTGGTGGTTTGCTTTTGCCTGAGTCTTCAGGGAAGGTCAGAACTCTAACCTCTTGTCTCCTCTCTCCCTTGCTAACTGAACGCAAATTCCTTTTACACTTAGAACTGTGTTTGCAGCAATAGAAGGGGGAAGTGGGAGGTGGGAGGAAGAGAGAGAAACCAGGACGCCTTAAAGAGAGCCAAGAAAGCAGAATGACAAAGGATTAATCTGGACAAATCAGGACAGTCAGAGGGTATGGAATCATGCAACTCTCCAGATGTTATCCAACTACAACTCCCATGAGCCCTGGCCAGCAAAGCTAATGGTAAGGAATGCTGGGAGTTGATGTCCCTTTTCTGAAAAAGGGCCACATGATTCCATTTCTGGCTTTAAATAAAAGAAAAAATAAGATTTTTTTTTAA
Organism: Ctenosaura bakeri; assembly: GCA_948474755.1. Lineage (NCBI taxonomy): Eukaryota > Metazoa > Chordata > Lepidosauria > Squamata > Iguanidae > Ctenosaura > Ctenosaura bakeri. The sequence goes on from CAOLHI010001915.1 coordinate 598,942, forward strand.
AGGGCCATAAGGTAGGCATGGGCACAGTGTGGCCCTTCCCAGGGTCCCCCCAAACTGGGAAAAAACGCATAAATAAATAAATTGGATTCTCAGTAGCTTCTGAGGGTTGTGATTTGCCATTTAATGGCAATTCCAAGGGAAGGGGAGGCCTGCTTTAAACCACATGCATCATTTTCGAAGAAACAGGAAGCCAACTTCCAGTCACGTCTTTTTTTGAAAGACAACCAGTTCCTCCCATCAAGGTCCAAGACAGAAAGAAAATGGCTCCCAGACCCTCAAAAATCACCCACCGCTGGCCAAAAGGCTGCGTGATCCTTAACAGACAGAGACCCAGACGTTTTGGTAAGGAGACCGCTGTACCAGCGCCCCCGCCATGGCAGGGTCCTAAACTTTGCAACCAACTCACATCAGCATCTTCATGTTTGTTGACTCCGTGGAAGTAAAATGGCTTCTCGTTGATGAGGAACTGGTTTGGGGTGACGCGGATGGTGCGGAAGCCCACTGGCTGGGTGTAGCTGTCTTCAGAGATTGTGCCACCCACCTCAGCAGAGAGCGTGACCTGCAGGGCAAAAGAGAAAGAAGCCAAACTCAAAATACAGTGGCTCAATCTTGTTTTTTTTGGGGGGGGGGACAGAGAGATGAATGTTACCTTCAAGTAGTAAAGGTACCCGGGGCGTTCGTGCATCAAGTAGGGCCACCAAAGGCTCGGATTTGGCACTTTCAGTTCGCCGGCTGACCCGTTCCCTGTTGCCACCACGGTGCCATCTCTGTCGTATAAACTGAGGGTCACAGAGTAGTGCGGGCTTCCTCGGATCAACACCGAATACTGCAGCAAGCCTGTCCCAAAAGAAGCAAAGCCAGAGAGGGAACAAAGACATTTAGCACCGGAAAATTTTGTTTCTTTTCAACACGGGAGGCATGTGCCGACCCACCCCCTTTCCCTCTCCTTTCCCTGACCTGGTTTGGGCACCCACTCTCCCCACCATGCCTTTGCGTCTTTCCCACACACACACACACACACACACACACGTTGATGTTTGCAGTTTTCCACTTCTGCAAGGGTCCTGCACCCGTAACCCTAGCAAATGTGGTGGGCTGATTGAATTTTTCAGCCCAAACCCACTAAAAATAGCTTCAGGATCCTTTAAAATGTTGTGCTTTTGGGGTGGAGATTGTACTCTACGAAAGACAATCCCCTAAGCTTCTGGCCAGCAGGGTAGAAAAAGCATGCCCCCCCCCACCCAAATTTGTTCTGCCTGTGTTCCTCCATCACTTACCAACATTTCCTATCAAGTTGGTGGTCACCGTGATATCATCGATGTAGGCTGCCGGGGTTGTGTACAGCAGGACCGGACGGTGAATTCCGGCATAGTTGAAGAAGTCGAATCGTGTGTTTTGGACGAAATAGCCCTTGGGATACCTGAAAAAAAGGCAAGAAGAAAAAGCATGGGGGAAAAGGAATTGTAGAAAGAGACGACACAGCTTGGGAATTACACATGACAAGGACTGAATTTGTGACTCTTTTTTTGAGGGGTAACAGAAGTATAACACAGTTAAATTTGGGGGGGGAAACACCATACCAAGTGGAACCAACATTAATTGGGGAGTGGGAGCTTGGAGGAATAAGCTCCGCTGGTTACTTTTACTATCTAATTAGATTTAGTTGCTTTTTTTAGTTTACCCAGTTATGCCCAGTTACTTTTGACTTGTTCTTAAAGGGCATTTTACAAGAATTTTGAGCATAATTGTTCAAACTCTGATTTTATTCTCTTTTTGGTTCTTAAGATTCTTCTCCCCTCCACAAAAAGGGAATGAAAAAGTAGTGAGAAATGATTGAGCAATGCAGTGAGTTACTATGTGGGGTGAATGATAATGTGCCACAAATGACTTCATGTAGTTAGAAGAACTCCAAAAGACTGTTAAGAGTTCCAAAAAGTTTGATAGTATTTGCAATTGTCATAATATTTGCAAACCCTCCTTTGTATAGATTTTTTAAAAAAATTTTTGGCGCAGTTGGCAAAATGGAACATTCATGTAACTGAAACAAATTGGTAATGCCTTCTGTTTATAGCACAAAAACTGAACTTTGAGTGATAATCAACTTACAAAATCTGAATGGTTAAAAAAACAACATTTTTTCCCTGAAGTTGCTGAAAAGAGAAACAGCATGGTTGTTGTATCACAAAGAAAGGAAATAGAAAGGGGTTTCCTGCTGCCGAGAGACCCAGAACCAGGGCACTGGGATACAAAAAGGGAATATCAACCTTTGCGAGAACGTCTTCCTCCCCATTTTGTCTAGGGAGGATGTTCCGGAAACTTTGGCCAAGGGCTACCGTGTGCTTCCGGGCCGGGGGAGCATGGACTCACATGGACTCGTCCGTCATGTACTGGATCGTCCCCGGAGGCAAGGTGTAGGGCGTCAGGGTGTTGTTGACGGCGATGGTGATGCGGCACGGTTCTCCCAGAGTGTCCGCGAGGAGGCGGCCGATCTCGACTTCGAAGGGAAGATGGCCGCCCTCGTGCTCCGTGACCTGGACTCCATTGACCCACTGCGAGGGAAGAAAACGGAGGTCTCTCTCTCAGAGGGGACAAGAGAGGCCATTGGACACGCTCCGGGGGGGGGGTTTACAAGGCCTTGGGGTTGGTCTCAAATGGAAGATGCGGGCTGACCCAAGATATTTTGCCACCTGAGGCAAAGAATAAGACGGCATCCACCCATTCCAGCTATGAAAGCTGATTGGACCAGCAATTTATTCAGGCAGGCCTTTAGTTTATTATTTAGGCCATAAAAAAAGATTTAAATGGGCTGGTGTTTTTATCCTTTTTTTCCTACTGTGTTGTAATTGTGCATTATATTGCTTCAACCTTGTATTTTTTAATTTAACTAGAATTTTTTTAAAACTTATGATATTTTTTTTAAACTGTACCCTTTTTTATGCTTGTAAGCTGCCTTGGATCCTGTATAGAGAAAAGTAGGATAGATATTAATTAATCGATTTCTTTTGATTACAAAAAAATGCAAATTGTGAAATTAAAGGGAGGGGAATGTCATGAGGAAGGGGGCATGGTTTTTGGGGAAGCCCGGAGCAGAATATGTGGCCCGCCAGAGGGCCAGATTGGGCCCCAGGGCCTAAAGCTCCCCATGTCTCTGTTACAAGTTTGGAATTCCAGCTCACATTCAAGCAACCATAGATCTGCGGAGAGAAATGCATATAAAAATATTGGCCACGTGGTCCCCCCACTTACCACAATGGCGTAGTAGTGCGCGCTGCCAATCCGAAGCACGACACGCGTCTGAGCCTCAGGCAGGAGCCACCGGGCAGGTGGAAGGACCTCCTTCTCGTACCAAACCCAGCCGACGTATCGCCTCAAGTTCGGATCTTGTGTGATCTCGTTGAAACTGGCGGGCACTGGCATATCCATCACCGGCCCTGACTTGAAAGGGTGAAAACAGGCTGTTGGGACAGAGCCATTTTCTGCAACTTATGAACAATTTTCTTCAAACAGTTGCCAACTTCGTTCTTGTTCTCGGTTCCTCTGCATTTAACAACTGCCCAGTATGCGGAAACTTTGCCATGGCTGAACTGGGGATTCAAACATGGGTCCCCTGAGTTGTAGTCCAATATTCCAACCACTAAATCACGCTGGCTGTCTTTGCACGGGAGCCATCAAAAGATGCAGGAGCAGAGCCAGAATAAAAGCTGGCAACCATCTTTGAGTAGCCAGCAGAGGGGGCCCTTGTACAATGTTTCCCATTGACTGAAAAGTAAAGTGGGGATTTGCTTCTAGAAAGCTGTTTTGGTCTGACCAGTGGCGGACATTGGGAGACTTCTGGGTGGACCCCAACACCCGGCATTTGTAATCCTTGGCTGATGGGAGCTGCAGTCCTCCAAACATCTGGAGGATTGCATGATTCCTACCTGTGGCTTTCAAAGTGCCCACTTATGGCAATTCTTAACTGTTTCATCCTAAAACCTAGATTAAAGAGCCAGTTGAGCACTGGACTAGGTTGGGTTCCCTGCTTAGCCACTAGGAGACCGTGGGCAAGTCACACGCTCTCAGCCCCAGAAAACCCCACGATAGGTTCGCCTTAGGGCCACTGTAAGTCCAAAATGACTTCAACGCACCCAACAACAATAAAACCAAGATTCATTGCCCAGGCTACATGCCCTCTGACGCTTCACAGATGGAAACGGGGCACACGTGCCCAAGCCACATCAGAGTGTGGAAGGGATGGGAAAAGTTATTAATGGAACAGACAAGCTTGGAGAGTCTGCAGCAGTTTGCTTTTGCCTGAGCCTCCTGGGAAAGGCAAGATTTCTCTCCTGAGTTCATGGAATACAAACTGCTGGTGCATTTTGAACTCAGTTTGCAGCAACTGAAAGAAGCTGAGGACAAAGGGGGGAAGCTGGAGGAGGAGAGAGAAAACCCGGGACATTTTAAAAGCAGCTGAAAAAGTGGGATGGGAGGAGGGTTAGCTGGGACTGCTGCCGCCGAATTGAGACAGTCGGGCGGCATGAAGCTGCCATGAAACTCAGAATTTGCAGCCTGTTATCCTATTCTGCTTGTTTCCTGACTCACAGGCATGTGAGGCTAATTCCGGCTTGCCAAAAAAAGCCAAAAAAAAAAAAAAATTGTCCCATTTTTGCAATGAAGAGTTCTTCCCTTGCCACCCTCACGTGCAGAAATCTTGAGTCAGGCGTTTCCAAAACCCTTTTTTAAGCTTCCTCTTTCCGTTACTGCTGGAGAAGAAACAAACTGGTGGTTTGCACTCAAAAGATCTCATAGGACTCAGCTGATAAAATCCACAAGCGGGGGAGAGCGATCAATAGCAAAGAGCGAGGCAATGTAACCACCATCTCTCTGCTTGCTTTTAATAATGGCAGATTTTGCTTAAAATGAAGAATGCTGCCGGTAAGCAACGGCGCCTGTTAGTAAACTCTAAAAGCAAACGTTTGAAAGGATGCACAGCTTTCAACATTAATAAATAAGAACTTGTCACGCACTTCCTCTATTCATTTCTTCCTTTTTGGAGCCCTCACGGTCCCTTCCAGGACCAGCAAGGAATTATGTAGAACCTTTAACAAACTTAAAAGGAAAATAAAATTACTGGATCAGCCTCTGTGGATGAATGAACTCAACAGCACCTTTGTGGACAATGAAATCAGAATTTCATACACAGACAGATGCAGAGCTCATGCCCTTTCATGCAACACATTTCTAGTGCTATGATTCCACTGGGATCTGTCGTTCGTGAAGCATCGGAAGAGCTGCCCGGCTGAGAATTCTAAGCACTCCTCCCCGAACTGCAAATCCCAAGATTCCACAGGAGGTTGCCACGGAAGTTAAAAGTGGTATCACAGCAGTATTACTAAGCAGAGTAAAAGGGGCCCGTGATCCAGAATTTCTTACATACTGTGTGTTGATAACTCCATGCATCTCGTGGGACAATGTCTTTAAAATTCCACTGGAAACACAGCTGAGTCCAGGATCTAAGCCAGGGTTTCTGAACCAGGGTTTCCTGTCTTCTGCTGCTCCAGAGACTAGGACATTATGGAGCACTGGCTTCAGACTTCAGGAAAAGAGATTCTACCTAAACACTGGGAAGACATTTGGGGCAAGAAACCCTAAAGCCCTGTGAGGAACAGCTTGGGGAGCTGGGGATGTTTACTCTGATGAGAAGAAGGTTAAGAGGGGACACGATAGCTCTGTTTAAATATTTGAAGTGATGTCATAGGGAGGATGGAGAAAGCTTGTTTTCTGCTGCTCCAGAGACTAGGACGCGAAGCAGTGGATTCAAACTACAGGAAAAGAGATTTCATCTGAACCTCAGGAAGAGTTTCCTGACCGTAGGAGGAGTTTAACAGTGGAATACATTGCTGCCTGAATGGAGTGTGCCGGAGTCTCTTCCTTCTTTGGGGGTTTTTGAAGGGAGGCTGGATGGCCATTTGCTGGGGGTGATGGCAGAAGGAGACTGGATTGGAAAGCTCTTGTGGTCTCTTCCAACTCTATGATTCTATCTGTCATACAATTATGGCGCCAGATTTGGAGACCTTTCAGACGTCCTCGTGGTTCTTGCCCAAGAGTGTATTCGTGCATGGCAGAAGGGGGCTGGACTGGATGGCCTTTGGGGGTCCCTCCCTGCTCTAGGATTCTCGATGATCTGGAACTTCAGAGCACTGTCTTGGAACTGCCTCTCCCAGAGGCTATTCCTGCATGGGAGAAGGGGGGGGGCTGGCTGACTGGCTGGCCCCCGGGGTCTCCTCCTCCTCCGACCCCCCCGCCTTTCCTCTCACCTGCCGGAGGGGCCGCTTGTACCAGCCCTCCTGGAAGCCGGCGTCCCTTCGCCCGGACCAGTCCGCCCGGAAGCTCCAGAGGCCGCTCAGGTCCTTCAGCTCCCTGGAGGGGGACTCCCTCGGGTAGAGCATCCCCCCTCCAGGGCTCCGGCCGGGCCGCCCCCGAACCAGGGGCTCCCCAGCAGCACCAGCAGTAGCACCGCGACCATGCTGCCCCTGCGACTCTCCTGGGGAGAGACCTGGAGAGACAGTCAACTGACTCTGCGCCGCCCGCCTGACCCTCAGCGGCCAATGGCGGCCCTCTTTCTGGGTCACGTGATCCCCTTTCCCGGGCAGGAGCCGGGGCAGCCATTTTCCTTGAGGGCAGTGCCAGGACTTGGCTGCTTGCAGAAGTTGGAGGGGGGAGAGGTGGGAGGGAGAGACTTTTTGTTCTTTTTGTTGCTCTTTTTAAAAAATGGCACTACGGCTTCCGAGGATTTCTAACCCAAGGAGCACAAGGATACGGAATTTAGGATAAAATAAAAACTGGCAGACATTGCAAAAAAAAAAAAAGTAAAAAGGAACTACAGATCACAGAACTACAGATCGCAGATTTGTAGTTTAAAAATTCCAAGGTTCGGGGGGGGGTTGGGGTTGGGTTAGGGACTGCTGCAGGAGGAGTTTGGAGGTAATGAGAATGTATTTTGTAATGAATTACAAGCAACAGCGTTACTTGTCGCTAGAGGAGTTACTTTTGAGATGAACGAGGCTGCAGCAAAGTCTCGTTTCCAAATTGATGCAGTTAAAACAACGTTGCTTCTTTGGTGCTACAAACAACTTTGTTACTTTAAAAAGTTCCTGGAAACATTCCTGTATAAATAAATAGACATTTCCCACGGGGATTTTCCAAGTTTTATACTGTAGTCCTATCCAGGCTTCAGAGTTTCACGCGAAAAGTAACTGAACACCATGGAGAAATAACCAGAAATTACTTGTTCTCATCACTGCAAAACTAGCTGCAATGGGTTACCTTTTTGAAGACTGTGATCCATAATTGAAGAATTACTTTGAAAAAGTAACTTTCCCAAAACAACAAAAACAAAAGGCCTTGGAGCCCTTTCAGGAGGAACACGTATAATAAGCTTTTCTTATGGGTTGTTATTGTCCTTGAAAGCTTGTGCCCTATAAAGTTGCTCAAGAATCATTGCGGGTTTTGTCCAAAAAAAGGAACTTTTCCAATCTCTGCAGAGAGGAGAAAACTTCCAAAGGAGACAGGAGGAAGAATCTACTGATTTTCAGATCTTTAGAGAGGAGCTGGTTGAAGGGGAATCTCTCAGAATAGTCGGACTTCAATGCCATTGTGGCTCACTGGGGCTGATGGGAGCTGTAATCCAAGTGCACCAACTCCATATATGCTGTGGATGATGGGCTTCTGATTCCAGATTTCCTGCCAGACTGCATGACCCACTTTGCTAGGCCTAATAACTCGGTTCCTTCTCTTTCGTCATTTGTGTGTGCGTAGGGAATTACCGTATTTAAATCCCCTGTAAAACTCAGGCCAGTACTTTGGGAACTTCATGGCCGCTTCAGCTCATTTCCTGCCCCCCTTTTGAGAAATGCAGGGGTCTCCTGTGGGGAAATACCTCCCCACACTTTTGCGAATCGCCCTCCTGGGGACCATTATTCAGTGTTGCAGAGGCAAGCTTGCACAAATATGTGGTTGTCTGACCACATAGCTTTTCCTCTCCAACGACAGGAAAAGCTGTTGATGAGGAAGAGCACACAAGCTAGGAGACGAGAAGGTTGAGAAGGGCCATGATAGCTATGTTGAAATATTTGAAGCGCTGTCCTATGGAGCAAGCCTGTTTTCTGCTGCTCCAGAGACTAGGACACGGAGCAATGGATTCAAACTACAGGAAAAGAGCTTCCACCAGAACATTAGGAGGAACTTCCTGATGATAAGAGCAGTTTGACAGTGGAATAGGCTGCCTCAATGGACTATGGTGGAGTCTCCCTCTTTGGAAGTTTTTAAATGGTTGCTGAGGAAGATGCTGTTTAACAGGTATACTTTTCTTTTCTTTTTTAAATGAATGTGCTTCTAAATTGTGTTGAAATTAAACTGTGATGAAAAACTGTGGAACATTCTGCCACAAGTTGCTGTAATGTGGCCAGCATTGATGGTTTTGAAAGGGGTTTGGCTAAAGTCAGCTGTTGTTTTGAAATGAAAATGGGTTTAGTTCTGTTTTAATGGGCTAAATCACTGTATTTTTAGTTGTATACATTTTGATTTGATTTCTTTTTTACTTGTGTCATGATCTGGGTTAAACCCAAGCCTTGGGAGAAACCAGGGCAGAAGACATAAAAATCATACTTTCTAACAGTCTCAGTTTGGCTGGGGCACTCCCGATTAATCCTCTGCCATCCCATTTTTCCAGCGGCTTTTAGAAGGTCCCAGTTTCTTTCTCCCACTTCCCCCTTTATCTTCAGCTTGCTTCAATTGCTGCAAATTTAGTTAGTATTTTGTTCCCCGCTAACTCAGCAAAAGGGAAAGGAGAGCAGGGGTGGAATATTTCCCCTCCCAGTTGGCTCAGGCAAAAGCAAACCACTGCAAATTCTCCTGGTTTGTGTGTTCTTCCCCATTATAACACCCTTTGCCTTCTGAGGTTGCTTGGCCATGTGGGTCCTGCTTTTCATTTGTGAAAGGTTGAATCGGGTGGTAAAAATAAATCTTCTGGGTTTGTTCAACCATGAGCCTTTTTTCCCTTGTTGAAAGAGCTTAGCCAGCTACAAGTCTGTTGCTTGAACAAGTCTGTTCAAAGTCTTGTTATGACCTGTAAAGCCCTGTATAGCTGAGGTCCTGAGTATCTGGAAGACTGTGGTCCTTTCCGTACCTTATCTTTTTCTGGCGCTGGGGTGGGGGGATTGCGCAAGCAGCCTCCGGCAAGGGGCTCTCTCGTCCCTGCTGCTTCAGCTCTGCACGTGCTGCCTGCTCACAGCGAGAGCCCTGTCTCTTCCTTCCCTGGAGTTTCCCAGGCTGTGCTGGAGCAGGAAGTGTGACTGGTGTGGCTCTGGAGGCTCCACACGCCAGGTAAGTGCACGCGTGTCCCCGGGAGCAATGTGCAAGCGCACACCATGTTCAGCTTCCAGCCGAAAATTAAAAGGTGCGCAATCAGCCCCTGCCAACTCCTGGAGCTTCACACAATTGTGAGTGCATCATGCAGATCGCTCCTCCCAATCGCGCGATGCTCCAGGCGCCCTTTGCATGGCAAATGCCGTGCGGAAAGGGCCTGTGTCTCCCCGTATGTGCCTGCCTGTGTTTTAAGATCCTTGGGGAGGGTTTTTTTTGCATTTCCCCCACCCTCACAGATTTGTGTGGTAAAGACTTGGAAGAGGGCCTTTTTGGTGGTTGCCCCCAAAACAGTGGAATTCCCTCCCACTTGAGGCCCAGCTGGCCCCCTCCCCACTCTCCTTCTGCCAGCAAGACATTTTTAAAAAATATATATAGACACACACACACACATACACAGATACATACAGGCTTTTGGCTGTTAACTTGTAGCGGTGGAAGAGTCTTTTAATGGTCTGTGCTGGGGTCTTATATCTTTACTATGTGTTAAGTGTTTGTTTAAACATTTTTAAATTAATGGATAGTTTGCTGAATGACTTTTTAGCATTTGTACCATGTCTTGTTTTAGCTTTTTTTTTTTTAATATATATATATATATATATATATATATATAAAGGCGTTTGGCTATTAACTTGGTGCAGCAGAAGAATCTTTTAAAGGGTTGTGCTGTGATCTTAAACTATTTTTACTATGCATTGAATGTGTTGTTAAACATTTTTAAATTAATGGATGGTTTGCTTAATGGCTTATTAGCGTTTGTACCATGTCTTATTTTAGCTATTTTATTTTATATCATTATATTATTGATGGTCTGTTGACTGTAATAAAATGAAATGAAATATTATTATATTATCATTATTTTCTGTTTTTATAGTATTTTATTTTTTATTTTTATATTTTATTTTATATTACTATTTTATATTATTTTATGTTTTATATTTATCTTTTGTTTATTTTTATATTTTATTATTTATTTTATATTTTATTTCATCTCTTTTAACTCACGCCATAAGCCATTGTTGGTTCCGTAAATGAAATAAATGTATGCGTGCTCTGATTTTCTCTCCTAGGGGACCCAAAGCAGTGCCAAGGTTATATCTGACCAAAATACTCCCCACATTTCCACCCCTCTTTCCTGGTGGGGGAAAGAACCAGACGTCAGCCTTTTTTCTCAGTGAAATCCAAGACACCACTCGATTTATTAACTCGGGATTAAACATGACAAGCAGAAACCCGCCGCCATGGGCGAGGCAGCCTTTGCTCCCCACACGCCAAACTTTATTCCTTCTGCTTCTTCAGGATCTCCTTCAGCTGCTCGATTTGGGCGATCACGCTGCTCTTGGCCGTCCCGCCCGGGGAGGTGTATTGCTCCACGCTGTTCTGCGGGGTGAGGAGCTGGGAGATCTCGCTGCTTAGCAAGGGGCTGCCGGAGGAAGGAAGGAAGGAAGGGAAGGAAAAAAGAAGATTCAGCCCATAGATATCTTTCTTTATAAAACTGGAAACTTCACGTTGCTTCTCCCATACCCTCCAAGTGACATTCGCAATAAATTCCTTCCTGCCCCACTTTGGAAAAGTTGGAGGTTTTTTCTTTGAACTCCAGCGCCGGGAACCAGAGAAAGAAAAAAACCTCCAACTTTTCCAAAGCGGGGCAGGAAGGAATTCATTGTGAATGCCCTTTATCCAGCATAGCTGTTCTCCAGAACTGGGGAAAGTTGGGGGTTTATGAACTCTACATCCCAGAATGCCCCCAGGCAGCTGTGCTGGGGGGATTCTGGGAACTAGAGTCCAAAAAATCCTAACTCCCAGCTGTGCCATGCCCTCCATCTGTTCCAATTTGCCAGTTAATTCTCTACCATCCCACTTTTGCAGCTGCTTTTATAATGGCCCAGCTTCTCTCTCCTCCTCCTCCCACTTTCCCCCTTTTTTCCTCAGTTTATTTTGAAATTGCAAAAGGAGACTGCACGCCACTAGCTCAGCAGAGGGGGAGAGGAGCCCTTCCCAGTAGGCTCAGGCAAAAGCAAACTGCTGCGTCTTCTCTTTGCTTATGTGTTCTTCCCCATTAATAGCTTTTGTCATCTTGATCACACTCTGAGATTCTCTGCCCACATATGTCCCTCTTTTCGTCTGTGAAATACTGGAGGGTATGTTTGGGCTTCAGAATGGCCAAGGAACAGAATCCCAGCCTTTCCCTTCTCACCATCCCCAAATCTTAATGGTACGCATTTTTACCAATGTATATTAAGGATAAGACGTTTTAAAGAGCTGGCCATTTTGTGTCTTTCCCTCTGGCTTTCTGCTCTGCGGGATATTTTTACGCTGACTCTTCCCTTCCCGATGTGTCAGGGGAACCCTCCTTGAGGCATCTTGAAGAATTTGGGAGAGAGTTTGGTGCCTACCTGATGCTCTTCAGTTCCTCTGTGGAGAGCTGGGTCAGGGCAATCCCCTTGCTCTCGGCTAACTGGACTGCCTTCCCCACAATTGTGTGGGCTTGTCTGAATGGCACCTGTGGTTGGAAGAGAACATACTCAAAAGATTTGTCCTTAGTTGGCCAGGCAGTGGCTGGTGGAGGAGGAGGACCAGAGGTGGGTTTTTAAAGGGCGGAAGGAGAAAGCCCCCCCCGGAAAAGGAGCACCTGAACTTGTGGGGCCAGGTACTGGAGAAACTTGCAAAATAATCAGATCTTTACAAGTCAAATCCACAAATGTGGAGGGCCGACTGTACTGAACTATTGACAATACGACATATAACACAGCCATCTTTGCAAAGGAGGCTTTGGACTCAATGGAGCCATTCCAACTTCTCTGATTCTCGATCTTTTACGCCTCTGCATCTTCTGGTACTCACCCCCTTGCGGACCAAGAGGTTGGCCAGGTCGGTCGCCAGCAGCTCAGGGGTCAAGGCCTTCTCCATGACCTCCTTGTTGATCTTGGAGAGAGAAGGAAAGAGTTACAAGGGGTGGAGAAGTCCAGATCCTGCCTAGAAGCTAAGAAGACTCAACTGAGGCTGTCGTATCGTGAGGAGACTAGAAAAGACAATAATGCTTGCGAAGGCAGAAGGCAGTGAGAAAAGAGGAAGGCAGCATTACAGGGGGATAGGCTCAGCCTAGGGAAACCCGTCCCTGAATCTGCATGACCTGAGCCGGGCGGATGATGATAGGGTGGCTCCCACCCATAGGGTTGCCATAGGTCAACAGGTGAACAGACTCCGTCAAGGAAGACAGTTTTGTTCGTGTTTACTGTTCAAGCGTCTCAGTGTTTTAATTTAGTGTGCATTTAAATTGATTAAGTTAAATTAATGCATTTGATCTTTTCCAGTTTTAGTTTCTTTTCTCTTCTTAACATTTTTTTAGACTGTTACTGTGATTCCAGTTGTGAATCTGACCATTTACTTATGACTAACAACCGACCTACAAAAGGACCAGCCGGACCCTGAGTTCTCACCGTGAGAGTGGAGATCACTGTGCTGGTCAGCTGAAGGACAGCGGTCAAGGTGTCAATCGCGTCCAGCACCGCCTCTTTGTCTTCCTGTTGGCAGGAGGAGAAAAGAAAGAAATTGAAAAAGGGCTTCTTGTGTAAGAAGAGCCCTGTTGGATCAGGACCCAAAGGTGCCAAAGGGGTGGGACTTCCCTGCCTGAGGTTCCCCATCCCGTCCCATCCTCCTACCTGCAAGTCCTTGTTGTAGGCACTGGGAATTCCTTTCAGCACCACAAGGATTTCAACAGTCTGCAACAAAAAGAGAAAGAGGGGATTTGATGAGGCTGAAGAAGACAAGATGATTCCCACCCCTTCTTCCATTTCTTTTGATTAATTCTTGCATGCCTTCAAGTAATTTCCAACTTATGCAACCCTAAGGTGAATGTATTACAGGGTTTTCTGGGACTTATATCCCTTCCAAAACGGGAACAGCCCCTTGGACAATGCCTTTAAAGTTCAGACTACAGCCTGGGTTGGACTTGCCATCCCCATGGGCTACTGGGCACTCTGCCTCACCCGTCCAATGACGCGGCCAGTCTTGCTGCGGATCAGCTCGAGGCTGTCGGGGTTCTTCTTCTGGGGCATCAGGCTGCTTCCAGTACTAAAATAAAATAAAATGGGAGAGAGAATTAGGGGGGGTGGGAAGAGATTTTGCTTTCTAACTTCATGCTGGAAGGAAGGAAGGAGCCTGCCCTTGGTAAGCATTGTAAGAAATCCAGGGCAAATGCCCAAAGGTTGTTGTTTGAAAGCCACCAAATTCTAGACTGAAGCCGTGAGAAGAAAGGCCACCGAATTACCAGAGTGAATCGGGGAGAGTGATGAATCCAAACTCCTTTGTGGACATGATGATGAGATCTTCGGCTAATCTGCTCAGGTGGATCATGATCAGGGAAGCAGCAGAAAGAAGCTCCACTGGGGGTAGAGAGAGAGGGAATAATTTCTATTATTGCTTCCAAATTGCAATTCCAGACCAGTCATCGCACTTTACGCTTCCAACAACTTCACCTCTCTCTTGTGGCCCCAAATGGTGTTATAAACCTTGGCCCTGCAGAGTCATAGAAACCTAGATTCGGAAGAGATCCCAATGGTCATCTAGTCCAATCCCATTCTGCCATGCAGGAATTCACAATTTAAGCACCCCAAACGATGCCGGTCCAGCCTCTGTTTAAAGATCTCCAAAGAAGGAGGAGGTCTTTGAGGCAGCCTGTTCTACTCTTGAGCAGCTCTTAGAGTCAATAAATTCTTCCTAAAGTTTAGGTGGAATCTCTTTCCTTGGAAATTAAATCCGTTGGTTTCTGGAGTAGCAGGGAACAGGATCACTTGGTCTCCTACGTGACTTCCCTTCAGAGATGGCTATTAGGCCAGCTAGTGGTCTTCTTATCTCCAAGCTAAACCTGTCCAGCTCCATGAGTTGTTTCTCATATAAGGACTGGTGGCTTGTCAGAGTCTCCAAACCTTGCCCCCAGAAAGTGGAAAAAAAGAAAGGAAGGAAGAGAGAGAGAGAGACAGAGAGAGGAGAAAGCACATACCCACAAAGTCACGGTCGCCCACGGCATCAATGCTGTTGATGCTGATGGAAGCAAAGTCCAGCTCTGTAACATTTAAAAAGGGAAGGAATGGAAGAGTTAAGAAATCACAGAAGGAAACCAGTCCTTTTATTGATAGGCAGGCTGTACTATAAGTCCAGGAGAGGAAGTCAGACAGATTTCTAAATGTTCTTGGACTGTAATGTCCAGCAGAACCCTCCCCCCGGAGCCAGCATGGCCAAGGGTAAGGATGCTCTTTTTTGCCATCCAACAAGATCTGGATGATGCCCTGATTCACATCCCTGTCATATCAGATTTCTTTTTTCAAAGGATTGGGTGTGAATTAAGAAGGAAAACCAAATTCATTTAGCTCGGCTTCAGGTCCCCTTCACCATATTTTTTAACCCTGAGACACCCCCCCCCAATACAGATGCTGTTGGACTCCACACCCATCAGCCACAGTTAGGCCAGACAGTAGGGAGGGTGGGAACTACAGTCCAAGAACATCCAGGGCATGGCATGCAGGCTGTCTGCCACCCAGCTTTAGCCATTTTGTACCAGCCTTCCCAGGAGCAGGGAGGTGAACAAGATGTAGAAATTCTGTCAAAAATAACCTCTGAGAGCATACAGAGTGCATGTCCCTACAACCTTTTCTCCCATAGCCTTAACAAACTAGTTTCAGCATACTGGAGAGGTCGTTTAAAGTTCAGACCCAAACTGGAAACGAATGCACTGATCCCCCTCTCCCACTGGACATGGGAGCCCCCAGCTGCTATTAGATGGACAGCGACTCACCTTTGCGGATGAGCTCACGGTCCAGTCCCAGGGGGTTGCCAGCCAGGGCCCCACTGCAACAGAGGGGAGAATTAGCCTGAATTATCCCACCGCCCACGCAAGTTAGCAGCTTTCTTTGAACCCTCTTCTCCAAGGGAGAAACACGGATGAAAAGAACCACTGAGAAGGGATGACTCAAATCACTTACCCAGGATTACACAAACTGCCCATGGTGGGGTCCGATGGGGCCCATCAGTGGGGCTGGAGTCTCCCATGTCACTGGAGCAGTGAGTCCACTCCAGATTTTAAAGGAGCTCTCCAAAGAACTGAACCCTATTCCTAACTAGATTCAGCACCATGGAAAGCTCTCTTAAATCTGGCCAAAACCTGGAATGGATTCATTGCCAAATGACTTGGCAGCCTCCAGCCAACACTGTGGCTCATCTATCAAGCCTCTCATGTCTTTACTTACTATTATTATTTTATTTTACTCATTTATATCCAGCCTTTCTCCTGCTAATAGGACTCAAGGGGGCTAACCCCATATTTCAAACAATACCAATTGAAAACAATACAAAAGTATAAATATAAGATTTAAAAGCCAATTAACTTATGAAGTCAAAACATTAAATATTAAAAATATTAAAATGCATTATGTATAAATCTTAAAAACAGAACTGCATAGCATTAGAAGCCCAACCCTAGTCAGTTTGTAAAACCCTGATGGCCCCAAAATGTTTTGATCTGGTGATGGAAGGAGAGGAAGGAGGGGGCCATCCTGGCCTCTCCAGGGAGGGAGTTCCAAAGTCTGGGAGGAGCCATCAAAAACGGCCCTGTCTCCCGTGTTTCTACCAAGTAAGCCTGAGAAGGTGGTAGGATAGGGAAAAGGGCCTTTCCAGATTATTTTAGAGCTCTAACATGCTCATACTTGTATTCACAATCCTGCCATTGCCTTTCTTCAACCCACCGCCAAAGCATTTACGTCCTGAGAACTCCTGCCAACTGTCTTTAATCCTTTTCTCCTTCCCTGCCTCTGATTCCCTTCTTTTCTTCTGATCTCCCTTGCATTTACTTATTGGCCAAGATCCATAGGAGGCTAGCAAACTGTAACAACTTTCCACTGGCCTGGGAACATCTGCCCCTCTCCCAGAAGAACAGGTACACTCACCTCCCCAGAGGCAAGACATTGACTCTCTTCTTCACCTCGCTGAGGCGCTCGGAATCGCGGGTCAGGGCCACAGCATGGCTGTGGAAAGTCAAGAAGGAGAGAAGGCTGAGCTGGAGAACAACCCATGTATCTTTTGGGTCAAGTCCTATGATAGAGGGCTGCATCTGACACACACACACACACACACACAATCTGTGGAAGCCGCACCTCTTCTAGATTATTTCCTGACATGGCCAAAATAGCTGCTGTGCTAGATGCCGAAATTCAGTGGCCAACAGCAGTGGCTCTCTGTGGCGCCAGAGGACAGCCAGAGTGCCACTCTGTACCATAGAGCGCTGTGAGATTGCAGGAGACAGATGAAGCAAGTGGTTGAGACTTCGGTGGAGGAGAGGAGGGCAAGAGTTTGGAGATATGGAATGATTTAGGACAACACGTTTGGGGATGGCATAAAAATGGCCATGGGGATTGGGGAGAGGAAGTTATGCTTCTCGGAAGTGGAAACACAGCTCTTTAACACCCTCACCCCACAACACACAGAAACCTAGTCTGGGGTACACAGTGACAGTTAGTCCTTTGTGAGTGGGGTGGTGAATCCAATCCAGGTTTGAATGAAGCGTTTGAGGTGCTCTCCAAGGTGCTGAGCTCTATCCGTAAGTTCAGCACCCTGGAGAGCTCCTTCAAAACTACCAAAAGCCTGGAACGGCATGACTGCCCCACTGAAATGGAGCCACCAGGCGCTACTAGTGGGATTGCTTAGCACTATATATATTGTCAGAGACCCTCTCTCTCTTTTCTTTCCCGACTGTTTCAGATTACAAGCAGTTGTAGATCAATTTCAGCCTCTTGTGATGATAGTAATGATTTTTTTCCCCCAAAAATAATTACAGCAGACGGTAGCCCCGGATGGCAGGGGGCGGAGCTGGGTTACCTGAGCAGGAGTTGACTCAGTCTGATTGGTTGGGCCCTTTGCAGGTGGGTGTAACCTGGAAGGATCACCTCAATTTCACTGCAAGAGGGAAAACAAAAATAGAACCTCCGGTTAGAAAATCACATTTCAAGATGATCAATATTTTGTCAACAATCATCAAGACAGGTGGTGCTTTTGTGGCTGATTAAGGTGAACTGCCACCCAAAATCCAGAGAGGCTTTCCTCGAAGGGGACTACATCTCCCAGAATCCCCCAAATCAGCAGCCCCGAAGGAAGAAGAGAGGGGTCTGTCTTACGTAGAGGCCTTCTCAATCAGTGTCCGGATCAGCTGCTGCACGAGAGTGGTCAGCAAGGTGATGGAACTCTTCAGCAGCAATCTCAGGTCAGTCACAACCTAGAAGGAAGTGACAGGGTGAGCAGGGAGGGATCGTCACCCTTTCGGATAAAGAAAATAGGAAAGATCCGGCGGTCAGGCTGGGAAATTCCTCGTTCCACTTCTGTTGTTGCTGTTGTCAATTAGGCATTAGCTGGGGAATGTGGTTCAGAACCAGAGCTCAGAAAAAGGGCCTTTTTTGGGACTATAGCTCTCCAAATCCCCAGCCAGCATGGCATCAGACTCAAAAAGTGACACATCACACACATGTTACGTATAGCTTTTTAAACAGAAAAGCTGCAGTGTTGAAATCTGGAACACCAAACCATTTTCCCCCCAACTTTTAAAACCATCCCTTTCCTAGATGAGTGGAAAGCAGTCTTGTTTTTTGAAAACACCATCCCTGGATTCAGATTTGGCATGGGTCCTGTTTTCTCCCTACCCCTCCCTCCTCCCATTTTGAGTTTTTCTCTTTTCTGGATAATTTTAGAAGCTGGAACCCCTGGTTCCTTTATGCCATGCATTTATAAAAGACACAAAATAAAATGGAAATGATGATTACTATTAAAGCCTGAGCATCTGCTTTAGCAACTGTTGGTCGCTTTTACACTGAAAACGTGTACGTCTAGCGTGAACGCAAAAGGCAGGGCCTTTTCGGTGGCTGCCCCCAGCCTCTGGAATTCCCTTCCTGGAGAGGTTAGGCTGGTCCCCTCCTTGCTATCCATCTGACAGATGAAGACCTTTCTGTTTCGAGAAGCCTTTGAGGACTGAATGCTCAGGGGGAAAGACGGTGTTATTTACATTTATTGTTCTTTGCAGTGGTTTGCTTTTATAGGCTTTTAATTTTTTAAAAAACTTCTGCAAGAAGAGCTGGGGATGTTATCTGCCAAAATGGACCTTTCTCACTCAGGAATTTATGGAAACAACCCAAAAGCATCAGTCCTACACCCACTTATCTGGGAATAAAGCCCAACGTCTTATTTTTGGAGCAATAGATAAGGCTGCATCACAAGAGCTTTCAGATGCTCAGGATTAGCAGTTGAAAAAGTTTAATTTCTGGGTCAGTGGCCAGTGTTTGCCACAAACTGTGGCTTTGGCTTCCTGAGCAGCCTCATTTGGGGACGAGGGACTGGGAGGGTAGGGGAAACACAAGAGAAAAGCGGCACGGTTTCAGTACCCCTTCGTTGCTGTAAAAACTGGAAGTGGCCATCCAGTGTGAGCATAAGCGGGACTTGAACTCATGGCCTCCAGAGACGCAGACAAGTTCTTTAACCACCAAGCCACGGTGCCTTTCAATGGCAGCTATGCGCTAGAGGAGGGAAAGAGGGCTATAGGAACAAGCTGAGGGACGGCTGTCCTTTACAAGAGCAAGAAGGACTCTGTTTTAATCGTGTGAACAGGATTACTATGGATGAGAACACATTTGGATATTTTTAAAAGAGAGAAAACAACATTCCTGCAGTGATGGGAGTTGGACTTGATGACTCCCTGGGGTCTCTTTGTGTCAATAAAAAGACACAGGCCACCAAAAACATGGTGCACAAATGAACAGGTTGTTGCACTCAATTCTGAGCGCCGGCTAGCTGGAGCCGGGAGGATGGAATTTACTTGGGGAAGAAAAAAAGAATGGGAAAACCTGGGATGCTGAATTGGGAAAATAGACTTTTTAAATACAAAACAAAAAAAGCCACTGGACTGGGCTTTTAGATTTGCAGCATTGGGACCGGAGAGCTATTCTCATGCAAACCCGATGCAACCTTTCCGGGCTGCTGCTCAGCATTTGCAATAGTTCTGCTTCTGTTGGCCTGGGGAAAATGGGCAAAGATTTGCGAGTGAAACCCCAAGCTCTTTCCCACTAGAATTCTTCCTCCACCCATCTTTATATGTTCTTGGAGGCAGTATTCATTTCCAAAGTCATAAGGGCTAGAAACTTGATTCTTTTAAAAGCGTGTACGTTCTTAGCATGGCCTCATTCCATCATCAATTGCATTTGCAAAAGAAATAAAAAGCAAGAACCAAGAGGGGCAGCTAGTATCTATTGAAAGCTATGTTTTAAAGACATCTGGAGTTTTCCTACTTGGTCATTTCTGCTACGTCCGGTGGCAAGCTTTCCGGCCACATCACCAATCAGCTCCTAGGGAAAGGGAAAGAATAAGGAATTTTGTGAGTCTGACACTTTGAGGAAAACTGAAAAAAATACTTTCTGTGGTGGCTCGCTTAAATTCATAGGGAGTGTCCCTTGAAACGGTGCAGAGTCGTCGTGGGAAGGCCTGCCTTAAAAAACAACAACCTAGCATCATGAGGACTAGCTCCTTTCTTGGCATCTTGAGACAAACTTCCATACCAATTGTAAGCACTTCTAAAGTATTACTGGAAACTGGTAGAGGTTCTTCTATATCTTTTGGGTGGAATGTTCATTTCAACAGCATCTACATGCTTCTCTAAACCATGTGAAAGATTTCTTTCACTTTTTTTGTTCCTCAACTCCCGGCTGGAAATTTATTTGGCCCTCTGGAGTCAAGCAAGACTTCCTGTTCTCTCCCAGAAGCTGTGCCTGTTTATCCACCACCCTGAGCAGTTTGGAGATTTGTGAACGCTCCGTAACACCACAGGCGCTGTAAGGAGGGCTCTAGGAGGCTTCCAAAGGCCACATGGTCTGGGCCAAAGCCAAAAGTTGTGGAGGAAAAAAATAATAATAGCACATTTTAGCTTGGAGCTTTTACTGCCCATAACTAAGCCTTAAAAAGACATTTCATTTTTTTTTTCAGAATGGAGAGGGGGGAAGAGAGAGACCCTGTACAAAAGCTGGGAATACCAGAGGGATCTGGAGAAGACGAGGTGGGCCAAATGTGGCCCCAAGAACTGATGTGGGATTTGGAAAGCTTGGAAGGCTCGAACACAAAAGACAGGAGTACAGAGTTGAGCCTGCAAAACCGACCTTGAGCCTGCGTTCGATGGTGGTGTGGATGTCTTCATCGGTCTTAATGATCACCAGTTCACCCTTAGAAATCTCCTCCAAAATCTACAAAGGCAGCAAAAGAAAGCTGGTTAGCCATTAACAGGGTTTCCTTTTGCCTGGCCAAAACAATAGTTAGAGGGTCACCCATGTGTTTAACAGCAAAGTCTGCAAGTCTCCATTTGGGAGTTTTATTTCTGATCTTGCTTCGTGGAGGGGCCAGATTTGGGGAGCAGCATCCCTGCAACATTGAGGAAGGGGCCGGGTCCCCCAGTACTAGAAAGCATTTCCTGAACAGGACAACAATAAATAGGAACTGAGCCATTCTGCAGGGTCTGCAGAGACTTTGCCAGCTTCACCAGCCCCACAGCAGCGGTGACTCCCATGTCAGTAGGGCAGTGAATCCACTCCAGATCTTCCCTAGCTTGAAAGGAGCTCTCCAAGGTGCTGAAGCCATCCAGCAAGAGGTTTCAGCACTTTGGAGAGCTCATTCAAAGGCTGGGTAAAAATCTGGAGTGGATTCACTGCCTAGCAGACATGAGCAGTGAATCCACTCCAGGTCCAAATTTGGGCTCTCATGGAGTGGGGAAGAAAGAAGGGACAAGCAGTCATTTTGGTGTCACCCCCTATGGTCGGTACCCTGCTAATGACACCACTGGATCAAAGCAGGATGGATTTCTCCCCAGTTTCTATCCAAAGTATACAGTCCATCTCCTTTCCAAAAAACGTTCCTATGTGTTGGCTATTTCCCTCCTATTTTTTTCTGCCAAGACCTACTGTCTGAGGTTGTTGGACTCCGATTCCTGTCACCTCCTGGCCAGAATTAACAGCTGGAGCCTATTGTGGTTTATGGGATAAATCTCAAATCAAGGCTTGTATGTTTTTTAGAAGCTTACATTAAAAAAAGATCACAACAGCCAGATAGCCACATATGGCCCGTGGGCCACATCATTCCGTTCTACAGCGAGGCCTTTTCACCCAACCGATGCGCCTTACCTTCTCTAGTCCCCCTATAATCTTCTCCAGCTCCGATTTGCTCAGGATCCCAGCCTTCTCCAGGGCCTTGGCGTAGGCAATGCTGGCCTGGACGTCCACCTCGGACAAGCGCTGGTCGACCTCTATCGAGGAGTTCAGCTGCTCCAGGATGGGGTCGATGGTTCCAACAAGCCTTCCGCTGGCCAGTTTCTCGCTCTGGGGTAAGAGAGAACATTCCTTCAGGGTTAGCAAGAATGTGAGCCTCCTCTGAGCCCGGGTTTCTCGGGCCGCCATCTTGAAGAAGCCAAGCATTTTTCAAGATGGCGGCCACGGAAAGAAACCCAGGATGGCCGAATTTGTGGGCATTGTGGGCGGGGGGGAGGGGTTATATTCCAGCAAGTCCCAAACTTTGGTTCTCCAGGTGGTTTGGATTTCAGGACCCAGAAGCCCTTGGCCAACAGTCAGGAATGATGGGAGCTGCAGTCCAGAACACCTGGAGGGGCAAAGACAGAGACCTGCTGGCTTATACCATTTGAAATGTCCATGTTTAAGCAGGCTTGTAATATATAACCAGGGAAGCTTTTAATGGGGTGCAAAAGCTGGGGAAGCCCTCCAAATGATGGGGCCACAGGAAAAGGAGGTGTGGTCTTGCTCTGTGGTCCCCCAGAGGCCATAAAGTCCAGCCCCCCTGCAAAATCTCCTAGCTGGAGCATTCCCAACAGGCAGCTGTCTGGCTTATTTTTTTGGACAGTTCCAGGGAAGGGGACCCCACAAGCTCTCTAGCTCACTGCAGCCATTTCATGAGCTGCTCTTACTCGCAAGAAGTTCCTTCCAAAGTTCAATTGAAATCTACCTTCCTGTAACAGTTCAGGAGAGCTCTGGCTTTAATCCAGGCTCAAAGTTACTCTTCGCACTCCAGAGCAGCACAAAAGAGAAGTGCTCGCTTCTAAAAAGAATCAGAGATCCCACCCATGCAAGCTCAGCAAAACTCCCTTTCCACCCCAAGCACCCAGGTCTCCTTCTAGGCGTGACTCTCACTGCACACCAGTTATTGATGGATCAGAAAGGGAGACTTCAATGCATTATTATTTTTTTTAGGTCAGCACATGATTGCGCCACTGGCCCACATCGGTGCAATTTCTCAAAGCAAATATGAAGCCAGCAGGTCACCCACACCTCTCTGCTGTCCATGAGCCCAAAGTTCACCGGATGGGGGAGATATACGACTCTCAGGGCCAAGCCAAGGTAAAACCAGCAATTTGCAGGGTTTTTTGGGAGGAGATTTCTCCATGTCAGGAAAAAATATCAGCCTTGAGATACCACTTGCATGTTGTTTTCTCCCCCTGTCCTTCTTCTCTCTCGATCTTTCTTTGGCATGCAACACACACTGTTCAGAGGACATCAAAGGCAGTCTTCTTAGCCAAGAGGGAGAATTTGCTTCCAAATTGCGGGCATGGAAAATGCAAAGCAGGGGTGCCTTTCTCTTAATACAACAAAACACAAATATTCCTATTTATTTATTTAGTGGCAGGCATGGGAAACTCCCATTGGGCTTGGGCAGCCAATTTTATGCCTCCAGGAGCAGCATAAACTGTCAAAAATATGGGGGAAAGAAAAGACTTTTTTTTACTGGGGGGTCCATTTCTGATTTTGCTGGGAGTCCATTTCTGATTTTTTAAAATGGGTAATTTTAAAACCTGTGGGGGGGGGCTTGGAACCTATTTAAAAGGCAAATTGTTGCTCCTTCACCCAGAAAAAGGACAGTCAAGTCTGGAGGCACTGAGGGTTGCAAAAAAAATTAACTTTGGGGGCCACATGCACCCCACCTCAGGAGCGACTAAAACTCCCAGCATAGCTTATAGGAATTGTAGTGCCCCCCAAAAAAGTAACTTTCATCAAAACTTTGAGGACAAAGGGAGACCTGTTTAAGGGATGAAGAGGAAGCTGTGGAAGGATGGGGATGGTGGGAACTGTAGTATGACACTTCTGGAGGGCCCCAAACTGGGTAAAGTCTGAATTAAGCTGCTGAATTCTGGACTAAAATGAAAGGACTCAGGCAAAACTGCAGGAAAGCCCCAGAGAGGATTCTGGGGGGTGACATTGTAGTTTTAGGAGTGGGAATCTCCAGATGTTGAACTACAACTCCCATGAGCCCTCGCCAGTGATGGGTGGTTTTCCAGGAAATTTTTATGTAACTGCCTTCATCTCAGCATATATATATTCTTTAGCTCTCCACCAGATCCCTCCCTTGTTTTTTCCCCCTGCCCCTTGTCCAAAGTGGTGAATGCAAGCTCCTAGAGGGCAGAGATCTCTCCCATTTCCTCTCTTGCTGCGCTCAGGATTTCTGTCAATGAAACTGTTACCCAGTATTGCACCCTCAAGAAACCCTCACCTACTTCTAGCCTGGTATTCTGTCTCCAACAAGGGACAGCTGGATGCCTCTGCACGGCCATCCGAGAGACCTACTGCAAGGAGGGGCCCTGCCTCTAACCCTGGAGGCTCCAGGCATCCCACCACCGGTAGGCAGGAGGGAAGCCAGGGGCCCGCCCTGCAAGGTGGAACACCCATTCCTGACGACAGGCCCTCCAAACCCTGAAATGTCGGATTTCCCTTCCTCCTGCGAGCCCCTCGGGGCAGGGACCTCTTCCGAAAAACCCACCCTGTCCTTTCCAGCGCTACCACGGCAAAGTAGCACCAAAGGCAAGGGACCTTCGGGGGGGCGGCGGGGCGTCAGGAAAAGGGTCTCAGGGAGGGGGGCTTCCACGTTCCCGACCCCCGGCTCACCTCAGAGGCCATGTCTGGCGATCCCCTGCGCGCCCTCCTCCGCTCGGTCCGGAAGGGAAAAGGAAATGCCTGCAGAACCTGCAAAAGAGGGAAGGGAGGGGAAGGGACGGGATGGGAAGGGGGCAGAGAGAGTAAGGCTTTCCCTCTGGCTTTTCTGCAGGAGCTGCAGCCCCCCTTGGGCGGGACTGGGGGTCCCGGGTCCTGGGTCGCCCCTCACCTGCTCGCCCTGTTGCTGCCGCTGCCGCTGCAACCCCAGCCGGTCTCTGCTGCTCCGGCCGGCCGGGGGTCCCCTTTTCACGGGGTCGCCGCCGGGAAGCCACGCCCCCGGCGGCGGGGCCGGCGGCGGGTATGAATGGGTGGCCCCGCCCGCTGCCCCTCCCCTCCCCTCCCCGCGGGTTTTAGGAGGGGGCGCGTTTTTGGGGGGGAGGAGGGAGACCACGTGGCTGGGTTTAGCCATCAAAGGTCGATCGAAGGGGCGTCTTCCCCTCTCCCCTAAAATTGGGGGGAAATAATTCGTTAGATGGGATGACAAGTTCCTGTGATGATGGGGGGAGGGGGGGCCCTGTGTGTTGGGTGTGACCATCAGAGGACCCCAGAATGAGGGGAATCCCCCTCCCCATCACCAGTCCCCCAAGTTTAGGAAAGGGGAAAACAGGCACGTTCCAGTCTTCTGTCCTCTAGTTTTTGTTTAGAGAGTTCTGGCCATAATGATAACAATAGTAATAATGGTGATGATGATGATGATGATGCAACCATCATAATAAAACAGTAAAAAGTATGGAGTACGTCTAATAATAATGATGATGGATCGAGCAACTGACCTATTTGGAGATCTGTCCTTCCCAGCGTCACCTCTATCTGTCTGGGTTTATATGCTCATATATATGTGTGTGTGTGTGTTTTAAATTTTTTGCTTATTACTTTTAAATGAGCAATCACAAAGAAATATACATTCCAAAGAAGGAAGAACAGGCAGAAGAAAACAACACCATACAAAATAATTAAGCCTAAAAGGTGCCGATGATGACGGCCAAGGTCTCTCCGGTGCAGGAGAGAAGCAAGTGAAGGGGACCCAAGATTGGACCCTTCCTGTTTTCTCTTTTCGAAACCCAGTTGTGATGCTGCTGCTCTTGTGTTTCTTATGAAAAGCCTTTTAGAGGGCAAGACGCCATTCTCTGGCCTTCATTTCTGCTTGGTATTCAAAGCAGCACTGGAAAATGTGGGGGAAGGGAAAAAAAGTTTGAAAAGTGGAGCTCATGAGAATAAAAGGGATGGCTGAGTTTCTTGCACCCGGGAATTCTCCTTCTTTCCCCTTCCCAATAGTTAGGAAGTAAGTGACAGTATTGCTGTGATTGAATAGTTTAGCTGTACTCTGTTTAATTATGAGTGTATGTGTATGTATGTATATATATATATATATATGAGAAGGCAATCTACCTTCTGGGGCAATTTTGTATGTGTCTGCTCAAAGGTAAGTCTTGCTGAGCTCTTGGTAGATTTTCCCCTGATTTAGATCTGGGGAAAGAGGAAATCCAGAGGATTTTAAAGATGAATATTCCATTAAAACCAGAACTTTTTCTCTGGGGATTGGTGGAAAAGAACCACAGAAGATTGCTTGAGTATATATGACCACGGCAGCAAGACTATTGTCTGTGCAAAAATAGAAGAATTCAACACTTAAACGCTATGGAAGAATGGTTGCTGAAAAGGAGAGATTTAGCAGAAATGGACAAATGGTCTGCTCTGATTACAGAAAAGCAGAAATTAGCACAAAAAATTAGTGACTTTCACAGAAGAGACCACAAAGGCCATTGAGTCCATTTCTTAAAGACTGGACAGCTCTTACAGATTTTTTTTTGGGGGGGGGGACCCAGGCAGAAGCTTGTAGTTTTACCTTTGGTACAAGAGAGGGAGTTCTGCCACTCTCCCCTATAAATTCTTTTTTTAAAACCTGGGATGGATATCTTTGTAGGAGGAAAATAGCTGGAAATTCCCACAGCTGGTATGGAGACTTTATTCCTGCCTCTGATGGGTAGTTACTGCTTAATAAGAAAGTGACTCTCTGGGCATGGGGATAATGGTTAGAGAACTCGATTTGTAAGATTCAGGCTGAAGTCTCCATTGATGCAGAAGAAAAAATGGGAAAGGTGTGAGAAAATGTGTGCTGTGAAAGAGAGAGGTCTCAGCAGGTTAAAAAAAAATTAAAGCTTTAAAATAGTTTTAATCACTTCAAAAAAATCCCTGTTAGATCCCTGGCATTGGAAACTATGTGCCCAAACTGAGCACATGAGCAGAAATTAAGATTAAACCTTTATTTCATCGGTCACCTGGTTTGTAGGAAGGGCACTGAATGCATGTTTTGAAACTAACAAATATACACGGTTGAATACCTTCAGGACAGGAAAGTAATTTTAAATTGAACTTACTTAGTGCATTAATGTGCAATTGCTGCTTTGAAGATGTGTGTTGATATAAGTGGGATATAAATGGAATTAATAATTATCCTAACATCACAAATGTTTTATTTCATACAGCGCTGCCAGCATTCTCTCCTCGTTGCAAAAGAGACGGGGGAATGTCTCT
Source organism: Ctenosaura bakeri (assembly GCA_948474755.1). Classification (NCBI taxonomy): domain Eukaryota; kingdom Metazoa; phylum Chordata; class Lepidosauria; order Squamata; family Iguanidae; genus Ctenosaura; species Ctenosaura bakeri. Next base: position 625,884 of record CAOLHI010001915.1, read on the forward strand.
GCCCCAGAGGTACTACAACAGACAGGCAAAATGTGGAAGTGAGAAGAGATGGTGCTATCTTAGTGTCTGGACTGGAAGAGAAACCATGGAAACCAAGACCAGCTGAAAGAGGAGTCTGTGAGGGTTTGGGATCAAGTTATCTTGCTAATAGATTTGGTCTGGCCATTTTTGTGGTTGTTTTTCTGCACCTTCATTTCCAACTTATGGCAACCCTGAGATGAAACGATCACAGGGTTTTCTCGGGCTGAGAGTATGTGTTACGCCCAAGATCGCCCACTGGGTTCTCATGGCTGTGTGGGGAATTGAACTCCTGCCTCCACCACACTGGGTCTTTTACCTATATTTGTTTTAAAAAAAGATAGAGGTAAAACAGATCTAGGTACATTGCTTCAAAGTTTTAGACTGGTAATAGGAATCATGCAGCTCTTAAGATGTCACTGGACTACAAACTCCAGCATTCCTGACTACTGGGTAAAGGATGCTGGGAGCTGCACTTTACTGTCTGGGGAAGCAATGGTTGAGAACCACTGGTCCTAGCCCAATATTTTTTGATAATAACTGACTGCGTTTCCCCAGGGTTTCATGGAATCATGGATTCATAGCGTGGGAAAGGGCAATGAAGGCCATCTCGTTCAACTCTTGCCGTGCAGGAACACACAGCTTAAGGCCCTCTCCAAAGATGGCCATCCAACCTCTCTTGAAAGGCCTCCAAAAATGGAGAGTCCAGACTCCTCTGAAACTGTCCATTCCACTCTCAAATGGCTCTTATAGTCAAGAAGTTCTTCCTAATGTATAGGTGGAATCACTTTTTCTTGTAAGTTGAATCCAGGAGTTCGTGTCCTGGAGTAGCAGAAGACAAGCTCGCTCATCTACGTGACTCATAGCTATCAAATCATCTTTCCATCTTCTCTTCTCCAGTGTAAACATACCCAGTTCCTTCAGTCATTTCTCATAAGACTTGGTTCCAGACGTTTAACCATCTTGGTTGTCCTTCTCTGGAGACCTTCTAGCTTGTCAACTTCCATCTTAGATCGTGGTGCCCAGAACTGGAAACAGGATTCCAGGTGAAATGTGACCAGAGCAGAACAGCGTGGTGCTGCTGTTGTGTGCCTTCAAGTTGTTTTCAATTTAATGACGACTGCAAGGTGAACATAGGTTTTGTGGGGCTGAGAGTGTGTGACACACCCCAGGTCAGCCAGTGGATTTCCATGGCTGAGCTGGGAATCAAACCCTGGCCGCCAGGGTTGCATACCAGTGCTCAAACCACAACACTACACCGGCTCCTACTACACAATTTTTTACCAGGAATACCTGAAGATTCTGGGGATCGACCCTCTGCCATTAAACTAAACCCCTACAGCAGCAATGGGAATCATGTGGCCTCCTTGGATGGCAACTCCCAGCATCCTTACCACTGGCTGTTCTATCTGGGAGTTGCAGTCCCACAGAGTCAGGAGGCCTTCATGATTTCTACCCCTGTTCTAGAGTCTTGGCCAATGTCTTTCTGCCATGGGCCTTTTTCTTATTTGCGTTTTTATATTTATGTATAAAAACATGATCAAATTTAATGTAAAACTTTTTTTTAATTAACTGGGGGGGCGGGAAAGAATGATGAGAAAGAGGGTGGGAGGATGCCATTCTCTGAAACAACTTGTTAAATGCCTGGGTCAGCCAGATTGCTCCGAAGTAAAACTTGTAATGAATCAGGAATGCCATGTTAGCTTGGTTGAAAGAAACAAAAGAAAAGAAATTGTGTTGTGTTTAATGAATAGGGAAGGCTGAAAAACAGGGTCAGGGTGGATGAAAGAGGAAGAGAAAGAAAGAAAGGGAAGAATATAAAAAAAAGGAGAGGAAGAAAAAGCTTTTGCGCACGCATGTCCTGAAACTGCTGGTGAAACGCACACCGTCAGCGGAGTTTGCATGACGAGCTTTGGTCCTTTATGTGGGTATTTTTAAAACCGGTCCTTTCATGAATAGGGAATCCGTGTGCTATGTTTTTTTTTTCCTTTCCTTTCTGTACACACACAAAAAAGGACACTTTGGCGTGATCAGCAAAACGCCATGCGCGGTAAACATCTTTCATGACAAAGAATACAAACACATAGGCAGATCTACCCACAATGGCTGTGCCGGGCGGGGGGCCCCTTTGCTTTGAATGGTTAGCACTAACTTGCACACTGACTGACACACACACACACACACCGGGGCCTATTTGCATCCTCAGTGGAAATATTGCTATGCTGAGCACACTTTTTTGGGCGGGGGGGGTGCGAGGCAGGGGAAGAACAGTGCCCCTTTGTTCTCCCTGCTGCATCAAGCACACCGTGGCTGCTTCCACATCTCCCTGTGGAGACTTTTGGGAAGCAAAACTCACAGTCTGCAAGGTGCGTCCCGCTGCAAATAGGAGGACAGAGGTTAAACACACGCACGGCACCAGGACTGGCAGAATCACAAGGCATGGCCGGGATGGGAGAGCTTCCAACATTTTTCACGGAGTGTCTTTGCCAAAAACGGCCGGGGCCAAGTCCCACCTCCTCCATGGTTGTAGCATGTTTAATTGCAGGGGGAAGGAGAAGCCACATTGCCTAAATTGACAGTTCAAAACAAAAACAGGAAACAAAGTAAGGACAGATTTGCCCAGCGTTTCACAGATTAAAACCAGGAGATGTTTGGCCGGGCAGCATCTGCGCACTGCACAAGATGTTATTAATGTGTTATTAATGAGAAAGAACAGGAAAGACTGCAGCAAATTATTTTTGCCTGAGCCTTCAGAAAAGGCTGAGATTCTGCTCCCTCCTCTGCAGAAGGGAAGGAAGGGCAGGGAGGTGGACCTGGGGGCGTCACGGCACAAAAATGCTTCTCTAGTGCATCAGAGTTGCATTTGTATTTCCCAAAAGCCGGTTCCCCCCCAATGCTACTACTACTACTAAGTTGGCATGACAAACTTTGGCTCACCCCCCTTCTCCAACACAGAATCTCTCTGGCTGGGGGATTCTGGGATTTATTGTCAAAAAGAGGGCATTCTGGGGGTTGTAGTCCCCCAAGTAATTTTTCCTAGCTGCTTGGTTTTCCCCTGCCTGAAAACAATATTTCCTATATATTTTATACTCAGAGGGATAAACTAGACAAGTATTTCATAGGCCATTTCCGCACTAGCCTGTTATAGCGCGATGATTCCGCTTTCAACCTCCTCTGGAATCCGACCAGCTCCTCCCAAAACTGCAAACCCCAGGATTCCAGAGGAGGTTGAAAGTAGAATCATCGCGCTATAAGAGTGTCGTGCGGAAATGGCCATAGTCAGAAGTATAAAATAAACTCTTCTACTCCATAATTGTTACTCCCCTCCAACTAATTTGGGCCCCCTCCTGAGGGAATTCTGGGAGCTGTAGTCCCCAAAGTAACTTTTCCTAGCTGCTTTGTTCTTCGCCACCTTAAAAATGTTTTGGTTTACGCCCAGAAATATAAAATATAGAGGTATTTTATGCCCAGAAGTATAAAATAGTGAGGTATAAAACACTTTATTGTTCTTCACAAGTGGGGTACTCCCGCCGCGCACGCGCACTCTCCTGGCTGCCACGGAGAGGGAATTCTGGGAATCGTAGTCCCCGCCGCGGCGACCGCCGCTCCTCCTCAGAAGGGGCGCCTCAGCCTCGCCGCGGCCTCGGCGGCCTCCCTTCCTCCTCGCTCCTTCCCAGGCCCCGACCCGGCCCCAGCCCCAGCGCGGGGCCGCACCAGGAGGACGCCGGGAGGCAGCCAGCGAGGGAGCGGACGAGGCGGCAGGAAGGGGCGGCGGCAGCAGCCGCGCCAGGCGGAGGCCGGATGGAGGTGTAAGATGGCGGACGCGGGGCGGCGGCGGAGGGAAGGAGGGGGAGAGCGGCGCCCAACAAAGGCGGGAAAGCGGGAGCCCGGAGAACGGGGCGGGGGGGAAGGGGAAGGGGAAGGGGAAGGGGGGGCGCCGCGGCCTCCTCCTCCGACGCCGGCTCCCAGCATCCTCCGCCCCGCTCGGCACGCTGGGAGTCGTCCATTTTAGTTTCGCTTTCGGTTTCCTTCTTTAGCTCTGTGTGGGGCGCTTTCAGTCTGACGACAGGGGAGGAGGAGGGCGAGAAATGTGATCGTGGTTATATAGTTGTTATGTTATCCAAATAATAATAGGATGGTATAATAGGCATCAGCTTTGGTGGTCCCAGGCTTTCCCTCTCCAAAGGAAGTTTTCCGTTCTCTGGGCTGGGAAAATTTTATTTTATTTATTTATGAAGTCACAACTCCTCCTTCCAGCTCCCAGAATCCCCTCCCGGCATGGAAAAGTTACTTTTTTCCGATTACAGCTCTCAGAATCCTCGCATGCGGAAAAGGGAGGAGGCGCAAACGTCCCCGGCTTGGGAGAGTTACTTTTTCAGTACAGCTTCCAGAGTCCTCCCAGGTGAACGGGGGAGGAGGAGGAGGAGCGTAACCTCCCCTGGCTTGGAAAAGTTCCTTTTTCGGCTGTAACTCAAGAAATCACCATCTGTGTCTGTGGTCGTTTGGAGAAGTTCCCTTTTTTGGACTGCAACTCCCAGAATCCCTGGATCGCCAGCAGGTTGTAGGGATTCTGGAGGTTGTAGTGGGAAAAAGAAAGGTTTCAGAATTATTCCCCCTTCCTCAGCAGTTCTCTTGTTCCCTCACTGAGTGTTTGGAGATGAATTGCTCCTTATTTCAGAAATGCACATACATTGTTGTTCCTGCTTGGAATTTGTTTTCTGTTTTATTTGCAAACCAAACTTAGTTATGGAAAAGTAAGATGTTTAAATATATGTAATAACTGTGTGTATGTATATATATATGTATATATGTGTGTATGTATATATATATATAAAACATATGGAAAAGTTAGGTATGCTTATATAATTGTAGATACAGTTACAAAGATAGATACAATATTATAATGTATTTCTGTTTTACATTTTAAATAAATTCACAAAGCCAAGCAGTTGTTCATTAGAAACAACCCCTTGCCCAGTTACCTAGCATAGATAAAATTCGCCTGAAGGCAACCAGTCGGGTTTGCCTTAAAAAGTTTTTCTTTTCTTTTCAGCCTGGAAATGATTGCACACTGGCAGATATAAAATAAAAAAATGCTTAGGAGGCCAGCCTGGCAGACTCTGCCTTTCTGTGGACTTATATCCGAGGATGGGTTATGCTGTACGAAGTGAACATAACTGGTGGCATGAGAACACTAGATAAGATTGTGTTCAAAAAGAATCATTCTTGCAGTTAGTTTGTTCTGGCCATTAAGAATAATGAATGCTATTTGCAATAATTTGCAGAGAAGGAACAGCACTCTTCCACATAATAATGGAATTTGGAGTTGTAATATAATGTACTCTTTGATAGGCTCATCTTTGCTTTCCAGTTTCAAAAGACATTTATACATTTTTTTTTAAAAATTGTGTGGTCATCCATTTTTGCACAACTCTAGGTAAAAATAATTTTCTCCAAACTCTATGGCAAGGTCTCTCTATATGCAGATGGCATACGAGAATTTTTCTAGAGGCAGATGTCATACCAAGACTCCCAAGAAATCAAATATACTTCTCAATAAAAAATACTCATAACCATTGACACAGCGTGAACACGCGGGCCGGAGAGCCTTCGTGCGCTGACATTTCTCCGGGGTCAGCAAAAATGGGATGAGAACTCCATCTCAGCATATTTTTGGAAGGGGCGCCCCTCTCTTCCCCCCCACAGTCACGTTTCCCCCCTCCAGTGCAATTTAAAAACAATGCCTAGAACCTGTGGAAGTTTGTGGAAGAGGCGCTGAACTTGTTTGAAAGTGATGAGTATGGCGGTTTTATTCAGACCGTCGGCCGTGCTTGACATAATGCATTGTACTTTTAAATATGTTGCAATGGAGGCCCCCGAGAATAGCTTCGGCCACCCCTTCCTTTGTATAGCTGCGACAACTTTCTGTTGTTTCTGCTGTCTGTCTGTTCAGCAGAACCCTTTGTCTCCAGGATGTATAGTGCTTGCAGGGCTGTGGTGCTTTTGTGTGTTGCCATTTAAAAATTATTATTATTATTATTAAGTAACCTTTATTTGTTATTTAGAAAAATAAAATTATCCTGACCTGCTGCTTAAAATCACAAGAAATTGGAGCAAACAAGTCCTAAGACATTTATGCTTAGTTGATCTTAGATTGTAGTATATACTTTGGCATTTCTAACAAGCGGTTCTGCCTAAACATTAGGAAGAACCTCTTGATTGTAAGATCAGTTCATTGTGGGACTGACTGCCTCTGATGGTAGTATGAAAAAAGGAACTGTCCCCTTCTCATAGTAAAGTGGCAAAAGGCCTTTTTGAGCAGGAAAAACGCCTGTAGATACAGCCGGGGCTGCTGGCCCCCTGAGGCGATGTCGGTGCTATCCCCTCTTTGTGGAATCACCCTCAGTGTATCCACAAGTCATATCAAAATCCATAATTTTGGCCCCCAAAACCTACCCTCAACTTATGTGTGTGGTTGACTCATACGCAGGTATAAATGGTAGTGATGCATTATATGAAGGAATTCCGTTTGTGTCTTCCTGATTCTTTTGCCAGTCAGTTCATGCTATCAAAGAGCTTCTTAGATGAGTTGAGTTCAAAGGAATTTGGGAACAACATGCACTCTATCGAACTGTAATCCTTTGGCTTTGTTGAGATCTGTCCAGACAAGGGCATGCCAGCTTGGAGATTCTGAGAGGTGAGGTTGAATAAAAAGGTAACTTTTCTAAGCTTTAGTCCCGACATGCAGTGTATCACCTCACTGAAGTCAGATAGGAAGTTAGGAAGAAAATAAACTCTTTTGAGTTTTTGAAAATATTTCTTTCTGAGCCTGATAAGGTAGGTAGTACACCCTGGCATTCTCATGCACATGTACATCCTATTAAAGCATGCTAATGTCACTGTTTGTTTGCTTTGTAGGAAAGATGGAAATGCAGCCCTTCTAAGCAACTATGAGGTAAATCAATTTTGTCTGCATGCTCAGTTCAGATTGGCTAGGTGTAAGTTTTCAAAGTCCCAGTGTTTGGGGGAATTGGGTACATGAAGGACAATGGGTGCCCATAGACATCTGGGCCAGGGCTGTGGCATCAATTTGCCAGACTTTCAATTCTGACTCTGAGTACTTTATGTATTTACTGTCTGGCTCTGACTCCTTCAGAAATAACAAACATACATTAATTTGTAATTTGTGCCTTCAAGTCATTTCTGTCTTATGGCATCCCTATGGTGAACCTATCATGGCGGGGGGTTTTTTGACAAGATTTCTTAGAGTCTGCCATGGCCTTTCCTCTCTTAGTCTTCATTATTGTCTGAATCACAGTCATGTATTATTGTTCTTATGAGAACTGTGACCCACCATATTTATTTAAATATTTATATATTTAAGT